>JAHTLZ010000129.1:37062470-37096600 GCA_023846285.1 Phrynocephalus versicolor
TTCTTTCTTTCTTTCTTTCTTTCTTTCTTTCTTTCTTTCTTTCTTTCATGGATTTCATTTCACTTCTACCCTGCCTCTACCCCAAACAGGACTGAAGACCACCTGGGATATAAAGTTTAAACAGCTAAACCTAAAATACACACACAGTAGAGTAACAGAATTAAAACACTTCTCAGGTGATTTTCATATGAAAACATATGTGTAATTAGTGCAGTTAAAAAGCAGAAAATATTTACTAGGACTTGGGCTTTTAAAAAAAGAAAAAGCAAACAGCTTACCATCAAGCAACCAAGGCTGGGTCTGCATTTTCTCCAGTTCTGTCATCATTACGCGTGTGAATACATGATCTGGCACCAAAAGGCCTTTCTCAAGGTACTGCTTTGCCAATATGCCAACATCTGTTCAATTGAGGGAAAGAAAAACACAGAAACCTCTGATAATTTACTTGAAACATTTCTATTGATCTCTGTTTATTCTGGTGGATTTATCGCCTCCACCAATTAAGAAAAGGGAACAGAATGTTCAGGGGAACAGGCACAAATAAGAAGGCTAGGTTTCATAATACCTTTTGTTACCTCAGAGCTATCTCCATCTCTTTTTACCCCAACACCTCCTCCCTCTAGGAAACCAAAGAGGAGAAAGCTCTAAGGAGTCTAAGTTGGCTGTTCAAGCTTCAGTGCCTTTTGACATCACCAGCCTCTATTCCCATGCCACCTCTCTCCTCATTAGCAAAATTCCAACTCACAATACTATCTGCCAAGTTAGCTGAATCATTAAATTGCCCAGTCACCCAAATGGCATGTGCTTAAGACTGAACTACAGTGGACCCTTGTATAAAACAGTTTGTATAACATAAAATTTGTACAACATAAAAAATTCCAGAGATAAGGGAAATTTGCTTAACATAATTGCCTATGAGGCGAATCCGTACAACATAAAAATGGTCACAATTAGGGATTATTCCATTTTCAATACATTCCTATGGGAAACTTATATAAAGGAAAAATTGATTAACATAATTTCATTTGGAATGAATTAATTCCTTTATACAAGGTACCACTGTATCTGAAATCTGCCAGGTCTAAGCGCCATTCCTCAGCCATAAAGGAACCCACTTGCAAAGACATTAGAAAGGAAGAGGCACAAAGCATGAATGCAAGAATTCTTCGTAAAGGAACGCAATGTTAAATAGCACAGAAGTGGCTTAACAGGGTAAACAGAAGGAGCCTAAAAAGGAAGATAACTAGTTCAAATTAAAGATACAGAAAACAAGGAGTTAAACAAGAGGGCCAGTGATCCAGCAGAAGTCAGCCAAGGGAATAAGAGGTAAGGAGGGATATAAGAGAAGATGACAGGAAAAGCATAAGCCAGTGGAAGAAAGACTGAGCTGGTACAGTGAAGAATGAAGAGTCAGCAACACTCAACTATAGACTATTTTTATAGGCAATTTCCAGCATTTGACATCTTGTTAAAGGCTTAGTACCTTGGTGATCACTTCAACTACTACTCTACTTAATCCTCCTTTGCAAACTATATTTCCAGTGTGAAATATCATTCACATTTATGTACGCTTTCTTACCAAAAAGTCCTGGTGTTCTGAATGAGATGTACCCCTGACCCAATAAATATAATCAGAATTCCAGCCTTCAACTTCGGCAAGTGACCCAGAAGCTTTCTCCACAGCTCTGTTACCAAACACTCAAGATAAAAGCTTCCTGGTATAACATTGTGGTTCCCAACCTTTAGCAACTTAGCTGTTCTTGGATTGCAACTCCCAGAAATCCTGACCAGCACATCTAATGGTAATGGCTTCTGGGAGTTGTAGTCTAAGAATACTTGGGTTACCCAAGGTGGTCAATCATTGGTATAACCAAAAGGCTGTGGAGCAGCAAAGAAAACAATAAAGGCCAGCTAGTTACCTGATGAAAATACTCAGTCAAAGTGAGCATTCTGTCTCAGCAGTCAACAACACAGATTTTCTCCATGTTGAATTCATTCAATGTAAAAAAAAATAGATCTTGTTTACAGATGGGAAAGGTAAAACATATGCATCCCTCAAATTAAATGCCTTCCATTTCCCTCCCATTTTGTCAAAATAAGGCCAAAATAGAATCAGGATTCTGACAGACTTTTCAGTGAGCTATTTATAGCTGGACCTTAATGAAGTTATGTACACAACTGCTTTCTAGAGTGGTGCATACATCAGAATGTATTTTAAAAGTTCTCTATTGATGGTGTTCTGTTTACTTGTTGAGAAACACACCATGTAAAATTATAGTAGGCCTCTGTAGGTGTTTTGCATAAAAAGACCTGAACACAACTTCAGAGCAGTGGCACCAGTGAAGCAACTGGTTAAACATGACTGAATCCTGAAAGGGAAAACAAAATGCTAGCTGATGCCCCGTCTTCATTCTTTGAGATATTTATTTTACCTCATCTCTTTCAAATCAGGGTGCTTGTCTGAAGGACATTTTTCCTGCTGTAGTTAAATATATTACGGAACATGCTGATATGAAGGAAGTATCACTTTACAATCTGAGATCCATGTTTTAATTCTCAGCCTTATGAATGGAAATCTTTGGATCTCCAGACGTTTTGGAAGGGCTGCAGCCCTCATAGTCTCTTATCACAAGCCATCCTAGGTAGGGCTGGCATTGCCTACCAGCCATAATACCCAAGGTTTCTCATACACTGTGTTGGGTCACGAGTCTATGAAATAGCTCAGAAATATCCATGCTCACACTCTTCCATTCGGGTTAAATTTTAATAAGTCGCTGGCACTGAACCTTGATATTTAAAGTACCGGTATCATTGACTATTACTAAGAATGGCAAGGGATAAAACTGGGGGTGGGGGTGGTTCATTCTCCAAATGTTGTTGGGATTTACAAGTTAAAAGAGCAGCTTTTTGGAGAGTTGTTGATTAGGAATAGCTAACTAATTTTTGATGAACTATTTCCAAGTCCTACCACGAAGAACTTTTCCTTCACCTTTGCTTCTAGTAGGACCCTTACTTCTTTGAGTAGCTGCATCTCTACATTGATGCCTGAATGTAGGCCTGCCTTATAGCAGGCCAAAAACATTTGACAGTCTTCTGCTCCTTCTTGAACAACCAGTTTTTCAGCTTGCTGAAGGCATTTTGCTGTCTGAGCTAGTGCAGCAAATGGCATCCTTTCCAAACAAGATGCATCACACACAAGGGTAGTTAATATATTCTGATATGAAAGGCAGAAAATATTGTTATGTACCACCTCACATCCTCCAACCTTTTTATAATAATAAATTAAATCACTCATGTTCTTTCTTGACACTAAACATCAGCTGTCTGTGAGAGCCAGTTCAATCTAGCTAACGGTAAAATCAGTCATGCAATCTCCATCTGCTACTGGTGTGCTCCTCCTCTGAACTCCCATGACAGCCCTTCTCTAGTGTTTGCCTGGATGTATGAGAGTAATACTTGGCTTAGAGGGATGGGGCGCATGTGTTCATCCTCCATCCCAAATCCCAAATTTACCATGCTGATCAGTAACATGTAAATGGAAACTCTACTAGTATTTACTAAAACACACACTGTGTGCTCTGTGTTTTCAGGGACTTCAGAGAAGTTGATTTCTGATCCAGTGGAACACTTTGCCCACATTCTAGCAAAAATGTGTTGAGAGGCCCTTCAGACCTTGGTGGTCAAAGCGGGAGAGCAAAGGCTGGGTTTCTAGTTCTCAGGATACTCCTCTGATCAGCATCACCAGTAACCATATTTGCTAAGGACCTCTGGAAGTAACAGTCCTGCAAAAGTAACTTTTCTAGGCTTTGGGATGGAGGTACAAGTTTAAGACAAGAAAGGCTTCAGATACACTTGGATTTCATTGCAGAGGAAGATTAGCTATTTTGAAATGCCATCATGTTATATATCACTCACATCACAAAAGAGCAGAGGCCACCTTTTAGTGTATTTTTCTTCAGATGCGAAAAATCACATGTTAATCTACAGGGAACAAGTTATTAAATAATGTACTGTATACACTGTGCTATCAGTGGTCAGCTCTCAAATCCTGTTTAATAAATCCTTTCTTTGACAGTATCAGATTCCTTAAACACTTTCTGCTGACCAGATTATTTACATATTAACTCAAGACGCTTGTGGAAAAGTCCTCAACCCTTCTAACTAGGTGAAAGACTAATGTTAGAGGAACAATCCTGCCTTTCACCAAATAGTCTTTTATTAGTATATGGCCTGAGGAAAGTTTTTTGGTTTCCTCACAATAATGTGCTCTACCGAGGACTCCCTTTCGCAAACAGTAACCCCAGCAAGTGGAAGATTTCATTTTAGAGACAGTAGAGGCTGCTTTGCTTAACATAGATCCTAGATCCAACAACCTGCAAGCCTTTTTTTTTCATGGTGAAACAGCAAAACTTGGAGAAAGTTAGGGTCAAGTATTCACAAGACTTTAACACAAATACCTGCCACAGACCTAAAACCCTTCCTAGCCAATAGCAGAAATTCTTCACCAGGGCAGGAATAAGGTTCACAGGCTGGCAATAATGTTCACAAGCAATGGCCAGTTCTTGAATCTAGTTTTGGAGAGGGCAGCCATGTTAGTTTTTGTTTTTCTTTCATCCTGTCTGGAATTATTGATTCTAATCCGTCAAACCAGTAACATTTGTTTCATTCGTGCATGCCAACATTTGTCTGCAAGACATACGCATGTATGTGTCAACTTGCCCCAAATAGAAGGCAACAGAGTAGCCCTTACAAACAATATACACCCCAGAACATATAAGGCATATTCAAGTTAAAAAAACAGGGAATTAGAGGAGGCATCTTAGAACGTTAAAATGTAACAGTAGAGCTACAAAGAGCACACAAAAATAAAAGGAAAAGGAAAGTAACATGGAAAACATTGGTGTTCTTATGAAATCAATCCATGCAATCATGTATGGTAAGCCATATATATATATATATACAGTGGTACCTTGTATAAAGGAATTAATTCATTCCAAATGAAATTATGTTAAGCAAATTTTCCTTTATACAAATTCCCATAGGAATGCATTGAAAATGGAGTAATCCCATTTTATGTTGTACAGATTTCCCCCATAGGCGATTATGTTAAGCAAATTTCCCCTATCTCCGTAATTTTTATGTTGTACAAATTTTATGTTATACAAGCTGTTTGTTATACAAGGGTCCACTGTAGTAGGAAGTCCCTCATTCTGGGAAAGCTTGCCTGAAGAGGAAGGTCTCTGCCTGCTTCCGGAAAGACAGCATTACCACTCAAGCTCCATTAAAGTTGAGCTAGGAATCAAAGATAATAATTTTATGCCCTCAAGTCAATGCCAACTCATGGTGACCCTTCTCCAGGTTTCTTAAGTAGACATTTGTCAGACACTGTTTACTATTCCCTTCTTCTGGGGTCACCCTGTTTCTGTGCAGCTAGGCCAAGGCCAAACAGGCTGGCTCTTCTGGGGTGCACAGCAGGAACTGAGCTCCCGATCTCTGGTTCCTCAGCCAGATACCTATCTCATGGAGCTGGAGACTGAGAATTCAAACACCCACTGTACTCCCAGAAGATTCAGCTTACATAGCCTTGGGGAAGCTACACAGTCTCCCAAAAAAGGGACTGGTAGACACATCTGAGTACTCTTTACCTAAAAAAAAAACCCAGAAAGGCTCGCCATAAATCAGTATTGACTTGATAGTATATTATTATTGTTAGGAATCCAGGAAAACTGGTGACATAACAGAATTACACACACACACATACTCTCTCTCACACACACCACTTTTTAAGGTGCAGAATCCTAAGCAAAAGCTTACACAAAAGAAACATATAACAGTAACAAGGAGATGGTGAAAAATATATAAATGATTAACATCAGTAGTGATGAGAAGGATGCAGTAGTTTAAGAATTTAGAAATTGTACCTTCATTGCTTAAGACCATGGTTTCTTTAGACAAAACTATTTAATTGATATTTCTTTTCATGGGGAACCTTAAGAGTACAGTATTTTCTTGTTCGGAAGAATACACAACAGACTAAGACAGCACTGCCTAAGACTAAGTCATCATATATTTGTGTAAAGTGACAGCAAGACAGACTGGCAAGCAAGTGAGCTCATTTACTAAACTGCAAGAGAATGAGTTATGATTTAAAATAAATAGAATAGTCCACTAAAAATTAAGTCAGGGACTTATGTCCTCACCCATTGTCACAAAATGGGGATCTTTATCAAATAATACACTGCATATCTGGTAGATAGCAATCTGTCTCAGTGATATGTACTCTGCCATTCTATATAAAAGACTCCCAGAGGCAAGCTCCTAACTGACCTGGGCTATAGTCTCTGAAGCTAATAGGCAAAACACTATTATGCAACAAAAACACTGCACATGACCTGGAAAAACATTTTTCCACATGCAGATTTCAAAAGTACAGACACATAACTCAGCTAGAAGCTTACGTATGCACTGTTGCTAGGCAGACCCACTTCCTAACACAGCTGCTAAGATTAAGCTGCTTTGTACAGACTATATACAAACTCAGGCTTGGCCCTGAAGCACCACTGCCTTTCTCTAGAGTGGGAATAGAAGCTGGCGGCTTTGTAGCATCCAAATTTATGACTTTAAAATTTCTGAAGTCCATTTTAATGCACCCACTCCTTTTATTATTGCCTACTGTGCCACGAAAGAGACCATTAAGTATCTCCTAGGGACTAGCTGTAGAACAGAAGTAGTTGGACACAAGATTTCACAATCCACTTGTCAATGTAAGAGTGAAGCAAGTGAAACATCTCTGTTTCCAAGTCTTGTGGCAACAAATCTTTCAGAGCCAGGAACAGAATAATAAGCAATAATCTATCCATGAATCAATAATGATGGGGAATATGGAAACGAAACAAAACCAACACACACCTCTCCACTTGCTGACTCCACCAACACTGGCACCCGAGTGAAATATGGGAGTGACACAGTTCAAGGGCAGAATACTATACATGGTTTAGGCACAGAAAATCTCAGGTTCAGTCCTTGCTTTCTCCAGGTAGGGCTGGAAAGACTCTTACCTAATACCATGGATAGCCAGAGCCAATCAGAATTCAGACCACTAGCCTTGATTAACCAATAGTCTGAATCATTATAAGGCAGCTTTCTATATTCCAATAAGTTGTTTTTTGCTCAACGGGGCTACCAATGCCAATATAGAATTGGGAATTAAATGTAATACCAAGGCCAAACTTCATCATTATAACACAAAGAGTTCTAAGGACCCTTCCCATCATTATAAGCTAGAGTGTTAACTCTGGCAGCAGATTCCAAGAGACAACAGCAAGACATTGCCACCTACTGCATGTTAATAATGCATGGCCTATCCAGAACTTATATAAGTGGGTATCTAGTAGTCCTTTGTGCAAGTATAAGCCCCACTGAAAACAATCCAGTCCAGCTCTATCTTGTGGAACAATAAGCCAACAATCATTGGAGATTAGTGGACTCAGCCTTATACTTTACCTATGATAAACAGGATACAGACACTAAGCTTCACTGCTTACCGGGGAGTTACCCATTTCATAGTTCCATTTTGTAAAATGCAACATCCAACATATGTTTCTCATCTACAAGTCCTTGAATCAAGGCTTCACATTCTACCATACATCATACTGGGGTATGCCTCTATAACTAAGAGGTTGCTGACAAACTAAGGAAACATTTCTGGTCGTATTGTCCTTGGCCTTTCCTGGACATGTTGACAAAAAGCAAAATAATATTTTACCATATCTGTAACACCATGCAAGGCCAATCCCTATTTATTTGTTTAGGTGCTCACTAAATCTGAAATTCTGATAAGCAACATAAGTGATGTTGCACTGTTATGATAAAAAATATATTCTAGCATGGCTGAGGCAAACTTCAAAAAGAGAGGAACAAGCATCTTTGCTGAAATGGATGGCAAAATCCTTGGCCCCTTCATTTTAAATCGCTCGTCACAAAGCAAAAGAAATTCCTTCTGGGATAAAACAAGGTTAATTAGCAGCATTGATGCTTGTATTACAACTGTATCACAAGATGGTCAAAATAAGTTTTCAAAAATAATTCAAACAGAAAAAGTCCAAAATCCTTGATGTGATGGAACTTTTAAAAATCACCCATAACTAATAATTATATGCCATCAAGTTGATTCTGATCCTTGGTGACTTTCCCACAGCTTTGTAAGTATATCTGGAAGTTGAGTCATGGCTACTGGACTTCTTTTTCTTGAGAGACAGAAATGTTTCACTGCTCATCCAAACCGCTTCGTCAGTCTAAACTGGAGGTCTCACCACTAATTTTCCTCAGATTGACAGTATAAAAAACTCAAAAGATGGTTTACCGGACCTTGCTTCTAGTCATATTCTTGGACCATGAAGCTTGCCCAAAGCCATAAAGATGCCAAGCCAAGTAATCCCAGCAAATACCCATAATCTGGTTGATCTCTGCTGACTTTTCTCCCAAGATGCAGAGTAGGGAAGGATAATTTTTCAAGACCGCCAATACCAGGCAGTCCCGTTTCTCATCTCAAAAATGAAACACAATTTTTTTAAGTAGACATTTGCCAGATTTCACTTGCATATCCGGAATCAACTTTTTTTTATTCCTTCCAACATTTATCAAAGCTCAGTTCTATAAACTATTCCTCAAAAATCCAGTGAATTCAGTGAAACTTGTGTTTAAATAAATGTACCCAAAATTGCTGTTTAATGTATACGTGTGGTGCATGTCTAAGCCCACAACCAGGGCTTCAAGGGCTACTTTACACACACACAGAGGCTAAAGTCTGGGAAAGTTACTTTTTCACTACAACTGCCAGTATTGTAAATCACCATGGAAAATAAATTAACTTTTGTAAACTAATTTTTCAATATTACTAAGGCCTTACTTCAACTTACTCCAGATAAAATGACAATTCTTTAGAAAGGGCTCTGGCAGCAGAGCCAAGCACTTGTCTCTGCCGCCAAGAGCCGTTTAAACATCATGCGCTGCTCGCCCGGTGGTGCACGATCTTTGGAGGTGCACGATCTTTGGAAAGGGCTCTGGCTGCGGAGACAAGCGCTTGTCTCTGCAGCCAGAGCCCTTTAAACATTGCGCATGGAGGGAACACAGTTAAATCTGGCCCTTGAGAATACAAAGCGATATCTTGGTATTGTGATTTGGTGTAGGTAGTTTGCTGGGTTGGGAAAGGTAAAATTTAGACCAAAGTGCATTGGTGAACAAATTCTGTCTGCACATGCTAGAGAGTACTGATAATCACAATCATTAATGAGTTGTACGAGCATTAACTTGATACTATCATAGGACTGATTTCAAAGGAAGTCCATAGAAAGGCCCCCCAAAAAAGTTTATCTGTAAGTCCCTTATGCCATGAACTGACGAATACATCTTTTTGTAAATAATATAGATACCCACTGGTTGTGGGAGCATATATCACCTTTAACCAGACTCTGAAGGCTTGACATTCCACCAATTGAAGACCAACCTCTAAACACAAGGTGCTGAAGAGACAGACACATCTTGGCATAGCAAATAAGAGTGGCAGCAAATTTGATAACACTCTTTCAACCAAGAAATTAAAACCCTTGATCGAAATAGCAACACCATATAAATGCTGTGCAAGAATTTTGTGCTTAACTATCTGTAGAGTAGAGGGAATGAATTCCCTTCCTTGGACATAGTATTTTATCATCTAAGAACTTTACTTGTATTATTTGTCACCTGCACTGCTGCTTTTCTGTGATTAGACCACGATGGATTATTTTAGACTAGAGTATTTATTTATTTTAGAGTATGAGAAAAAAATTCCCAAATATTTGACTAGCTCTATATGCTGTCCCTCAATAAACCATTCTTTAATGTTATTGTGTCTAGAGAAAACCATAATTTTGGTTTTCTTGAAATTAATTGTTAGTAGGTTATTCCTGCAATAACTCATGTATGCTCGTAAGATTTATTTAAGGGCCACTTCCAATAGAGACATGATAACCACATCATCTGCATATAATAGCAAGGGCTCATTAATTTTAGCCAATTTGGGGGATGAAATTCAGGAGCTGAGCAACTTTCAGGAAGATCATTTAGAAACAAGTTGAGTAATGTGGGTGCCAAGATACAGCCTTGGCAAACTCCTCTTTCTGCCTAAATGGAATTTGACAGATTACCATCAGGACCGCATCTTACCCTAATTGTAGACTTTTGATAAAAGCTTCTGATGAGATATAATAGCCTCTTATCAATCAAGGAAGAGTAAAGTTTTTTCCCATAGATTTCCCCTGGGGATTGAGTAGAATGCAGACTTTAAATCTATAAAATCTGCGAACAGACCATTCCCATGACAGTCCATATACTTCTCTGTGAGGTAATTCAATGTTATACATGTTGTACACTATACAGGTTGTTCAGAAATGAGAATGTTGTAAATAACTCCAGTTACATTTTTTATAATATCACTATTTAAGGAATAAATACATGATTCATTATAGTTCTGGATGCCACGAGGGCTTGCATTCAACATTCTAGTCCTGGAGACAGTCAAAGATAAAGCATCATATAGTCAGATGCTAAAGTTTAATTAAGTGTTTTCATTAAGGAAACAAACCAAGTTCTTTTTTTTCTAGGTCATTAAGTTCTTTTAGCTGGGAAGGATTATCTCCATAACCCCTTTTGTCCAGCAACTCTAAAATTTATTTATTTCCTGTCCCACTTTTGAGAAAGCTTCAGCATCTTTAGATTAATGCCCTGTACTAATTAACTGTTGCTTTCTCCTCCAGAAATAGATCATAACAAGATTCTATGTTTATATATCTCCTAGTACTCATATTTCTCTGGCTGACATGGCATTGTTCACACACCAGATGTAATTTGCAATACTTTTTGATTTAGTCAACTAATTAAAAACACATAGTTAACATCAGTGGCAATATACACAGACAACTGTGAGATATACAGTAGATAATACTGATAATAAGTATAGGCTTGGATTGGCCTCCTCCTGCCTGCCAACACGCATACCTATAATGTTGACTGATGCAGTTAAAGCCAGTGATACATCACTACTACTTAATGTTAAGCAAGGATGACAAACTTTAAAAGATCTTCAAGAAACGTTTAATCTTGCCACTCAGTTCAAATCTCTCCCCAAACAGTTTGGATGGCATCCAGATTTTTCATAACCCAACAATTTAAACATTTTTGAATATCCATGTAACCAATTTTTGCAGTTTTAGAACAGAAAATGGCAAACCTTAATCTATGGGATCCTGACTTCCTATTCCAACAATGATGTGCCACCTTTCCCAGGCCTTAGAACCACATCAGGCCACAATGAATGAAATAATATGCACAGAGATGTACACTTTCTGCACACACTTCTTACCATGAAACCATGGCTTTCTGTGTCTGTAAAGAGGAGAAGTCCTTTTCTGATCAAGGTATTAAGTCAAGGTGTGATCAGATGTGTCCTACCAATGTGCTTACAATGTGCTCCAGGACTAGGAGCCTGGCGGTACAGTGGTTAAATGTCTGTATTGCAGCTAAAACTGTGCTCATGACCTGGGGTTCAATCCCAGGTAGCCAGCTCATGGTTGACTCAGCCTTCCATCCTTCCAAGCTCAGTAAAATGAGTACCCAGCTTGCTGGGGGGGGGGGAGAGATGTGTAGCTTCCATACTGTAATTAAAACTATAAACTGCCCAGAGACTACTTGAAGTGGTACGGGACAGTATATAAGCAGAACACTTTACCTGACTGAAATGCTATTGCTTAGCACTACTAGAATAGCCCCAATAAATCAATGGAACCTACAGAGAAACTGGCTCACCAAATCCCCACTAATTCAATGGCTCTACTGTAGTTATGACTTTCTAAACTTAACAATAGGATTTCTTAAAGAAGCAACTGTTTTGGTTTAACCATTTGCTTATCTCGTTATTTGGACATTCAGTTAATGACTGGAGAGGGGTTACACAGTCAAGAAGTCTAAAAACAGTCACATCTGAGATTAATTATTTTTCTCTTCACTGACTGGGTACATTTCCCTGCTCCGTATCATCTAATGTACAACATAAAGAAAAATGAAAACAAATGAGCAAGTGATCCCCCACCTGCAATAATCGTTTCCAGGGTCAAATTCATTGGCAAAAGTGAGTGAGCTGAAAAGGTTCTCTGTGGAAAGACACGACTGATGGGAACAGGTTCTGATTTGACTTTAAAATGAGCTTTTCAGCACCTGCCTATGTTGCAGTGGCTAGTATCTCCAAGATTAAACAAACTATCTCTATTTCTTTAATCACAGTCATACACCATCAAGTTAATTCTAATGTATGGCATCCCTCCTCAGGTTAGGAATACCCCGTCCCGCACAAGATGTCACTATCCTCAACAATTTTGCTTTCGGAAGCCTTTGTGGCATGTGAGTAGCTACTCTCATCTGGGAAATAGCGTGTTGCCACCAGAGGACAGAAAGCAAAGGACAGACCCAACAGGCCTGTGAGGTGCTAGACAACAACCATAGTTGATTGGAAAGGGTTGACTACACCACAGTTCATCCTTTAGAAAAGTTATTTTTGGATTAGAAAAGCCCAGCTAGCATAGCTAATAGCTCGTGATATACCCTTGCAGGGTTAATCAGTGGCCGTGCTGACTGTGGGGATTCTGTGGGTTGCAGTCCAAAAAGAAAAGAAGAGCTTTTCCCCACTTCTAATATCTGCATGGATTTCAGCAACCTGAAAAAGTTCCACCACCACCTCACCCAGCCTGCTGAAATGTCACCACAATGAATGGTAAAATATCCACTGGTTTCATCTCAACATCTATATAACAAAACTTATTCTTTTTTTTTAAGCCAACACATTGGATTAAAAGATAATATACTAAAAAATCATCTCACTGTGCCTTTTGTACTTTGCTTTGCTTTACTAAGTAGAATTTTTTAAAACGTACTTAATCCATATGTATACTACATATTCCCCTACTACCAGGATTTAAGACAAGACCAGGAATTCTCCAAAATTACAAAGTCAGTGATCCAGACATTTCTTTGTTCTATTTCCTATTAACCTGGCTACTGGCAATGATAGGATTGATACTTCAATTGTTTTAGTGTCATATGTTCTGTATCTCTGATCGGTATCTCTATTCAAGGTAATGCCCAGTTTTTCTGTAACATCTTGTTTTCTTTCAGTTGTATGTTAGAAAGGCGTTTTCTTACTGAAATAACTAGGCAATTTTCTCTATAAATGAGAAACAAGATATATTACTGAACAACTGGAAACATCATTTAAAAGTTGTCATTCATCATAAGATCCATTCATTAAACTAAATTACTTTGTTTGAAAACTATGCCTTTTTCACTCTTATATCATGGAAAATTAGACAATATTTCAAACAGCACATTACCGCTTATTTTCTGCAGCAGGCATTGAATATAAAGAAAAATAGTTTAATTATTTTCCCTTCAAGCTTTTAGCTATGTAAGTAAGTCACACATAAGTGGATCCACTATTTTCAATATTTAATGCAATTTGAACTAGTTCTACCAAAACTCTGCTAGATGAAATATCCCACATACTTAAATACAATAAAACTCTAATTTAAATAAGTTCCATACCACCATAATAATAGAGAACATAACATGGGCATCTACATTCAGTTAAGTCTTTCAAACTGCAGCTTGGGGATCCTCCTGGATTCAGAGCTGCTCCTGGACTCCCAGGTAGCGGCTGTGGCCAGGGGGGCCTTTGCCCAGCTTCGGCTGGTGCGCCAGCTGTGGCCGTACTTGGATCATGCAGACCTGGCCACGGTGATCCATGCCATGGTGACATCAAGAGTAGACTATTGTAATGCGCTCTATGTGGGGCTGCCCTTAAAGACGGTTCGGAAACTACAACTGGTACAGAATGCAGCAGCCCGGGTGGTTACTGGAGCTTGGCGGTACGACTCTGTTGGGCCGCTTCTCCAGGGACTACATTGGCTGCCCATTCGTTTCCAGGCCCAATTCAAGGTGCTGGTTATGACCTTTAAAGTCCTATACAGCTCAGGACCAGGTTATCTAAGAGACCGCCTACTTCCATATAATCCGGTCCGCCTCCTTTGGTCATCGGAGAAGGCCCTTCTATGAGTACCGCCACCCAAGGAAATACAAGGGGCGGCGGCAAGAAATAGGGCCTTCTCAGTAGTGGCACCAACACTATGGAATTCCCTCCCCTTTGAGTTAAGAACTGCCTCCTCCCTTGAAATATTCAAGCAAGGCCTTAAGACTTACTTATTTAGGGAAGCCTTCTGAGCCTCCAGGCTTTACAAATTTTTATAACATCTTAGTTATCAGCTGGGGAGCTTTTTAAACTCTGCTGCAGCTACTTTTTTAAATCTTGTTTTTTATTGTATTATATTGTATAGTATTTTTATAGTATTTTATTGGTACTGTGTTGTTTTTACATTGTATTGATTTTATTGTCCTTTTTTGAATTTGTTGTAAACTGCCTTGGGTCCCTTTGGGGAGAAAGGCGGCATAAAAATAAAGTTATTATTATTATTATTATTATTATTATTATTATTATTATTATTATTATTATTATTATTATTATTATTATTACTATTGCTGCCGCCAGGCTCTTGCCCTGGTTGGGCCTTCCAGTAGCCGCCTTGGGAGCAGGTGGGGAGCCATGGGAGGGAAGAAGCGGGGGGAGATGGTCCGGAGTGTGAGGAGACTGCCCGGGCTTCTGTCTCCTGCTTGAGCGCCAGGAAAGGGAGGGCGAGCGCAGAACAGCCACCACGGCCACGATAATCCCTTTGCGCACCCGCCCTCCCGCCCTCCCCCCTCCCTTCCTTCCTCTCAACTCGCTCCCTCTTTTTCTTTCACTGCTGGGGTCGCACCGCCGCCCAGGCTCTGTCTGAGGTGAGGCCGCAGCCCCCAAAACCCCGAGGGGGGGGAAGAGAGAGAGAAAGAGAGACAGACCGGTGGGGAGTGGGGGGGGGAAACAAGCACAGGATGCGAAGCCAGACGCCCACGGCCCGGGCTTCCCGGCAGCCCCAGTAAAAGCAAGCCCCGGGAGTGGTGGTGGCGGGGAAGGGATGGCGGCGCTGGGGTGACAGGGGCAGGGCTGGCATCGGTGGGTTGAGCAGCGTGCGCAGCAGCCACAGAGGCAGGCCCAGGAGAGCCTGCAGCTCCCCAGTGCCCTGCCCAAGCCCCACAGAGCCTGGAGCCCGACGACTTGGCCTCTTCCCCTCCCTACTTCTTCCCCACTCCTGTTCCTCCACAAATTCCTAATGGCTGGTCCAGCAGATGGGGAAGTGGGGTGGGGCAGGGAGCATGTCACGTGCCAGGCGAAAGCTCTCTGCATGCCACCTTTGGCACGTGTGCCATAGATTCGCCATCCCTGCTTTAGCCTGTTTCTCATCTCTATGGTCTCCAGTACAGCTGTTTGCTCTTCCTTTTCTATTCTAGGGGGGGGGATCAATCATGCAAGGTATTTTTTTAAAAAAACAGCTAGGTGGGGAAGTCTCTGCTGGGGCTGCACCTGGAGCTGGGACCTTAATGGAGTCCAGAGGCCTCTGCAAGGGCCGGAGGCTTCCCAGCATGGAAACCCAGATGGGGAGTGACGTCTTGTCTTCGCATTTTACTCTCCAGCCATGCTGCCCCAGGCCTTTCAAGAGCCACATGGCTGGAGAATAAACTAGGCTGGAGATGTACCAGGACCAAAATATGTATGTGTGAATATTTTTTTCACACATACATACAGTGGACCCTTGTATAACAAACAGCTTGTATAACATAAAATTTGTACAACATAAAAATTCCCGAGATAGGGGAAATTTGCTTAACATAATTGTCTATGGGGAAAATCCGTACAACATACAAATGGGATCACTCCATTTTCAATGCATTCCTATGGGAATTTGTATAAAGGAAAATTTGCTTAACATAATTTCATTTGGAACGAATTAATTCCTTTATACAAGGTACCACTGTACCTCTAAAACTAGGTGTGCCTTATGGTCCAGTGTGTCTTATGGAGCAAAAAATACGTTATTTTGTATTCCACGTGGTATACTGTAACAACTTTCTATTAAAATGCCAAACTTCTGGCCTGGAGAAAATGGGGTGGTAATGCAATTTAACTACAAAATTATGCTATTTAAACATTTATTTATTGGTTTAAATTATAGCTTCGCTCCCACGCACATAAAAGACAGAGATATTATACAAGCAGCTTGATCTGATCCCTTCTCTAATTGTTATGTATGATAAAACCACAAATAATATACCACCTATTAACCATAATGGAAACAACATTTAGAAAGGGCAGAACACGAGAGCAGTTAAGCCATAATAGTTGCTTGTTTTCTTGCTGCTGTTCTTCAGCCCCCACCAACTAGTCATGGTAAGGTGAACAGTATCCCAAACCAACTAAGTTATTTTTGCACATGAGGAAGACTATCCCACAAACCACTCTCCACATCCTGGGCTACATTTCAGAAAAAGCTCAATTAACATTTCACTGCCTTTCTACATCATCCAAAATGCCTGATGCCAGAGGTCGCTATGTCATACTACCTGATGGTACAGTCACCCTGGCATTGGGATTAGAAATAGACAGTTTATTCTAAGAGTAAAGGTAACGGTTCCCTTGACAGTTAAGTCCAGTTATTTCCAACACTAAGGGGCCAGTGCTCATCTCCATTTGTTAGCCAAAGAGCTGTGTTTGTCCGTTGACATCTTTCCGTGGCCATGTGGCCACCATGACTAAACTTGCAAGGGCACAGAATGCCACTGACTTCCCACTAAAGTGGTACCTATTTATCTACTTGCATTTTTACGTGCTTTTGAACTGCTAGGATGGCAAGAGTTACGACAAGCAATGGGAGCTCACCCCATCACACAATTCAAACTGTTGACTTTTTGATTGACAATCTCAGTGGTTTTAATCTAATGGTAGCAAATGTCTGCAATTCCTTTAAAGGAATCCAGAGACATTATTGCACTCAGAGTCTCCCATTGTTTCAGCTCATAGTTGAGATTGGCTGTAACCAACACCAATACCTGACTCCATGCCCTGTAGATTAGAGCACAGGATCATTTTCTAAACTTTTGCCATTTCATGATCCATGTACAGTGCACCAAACATGCCTCTAATATGTTACTTCAGGCATATTATCTTTATAGTACATTTTAAAGAGAAGACTTGACATTTAGGAAGATATGCAAGGCAACAGTACAAAACTGTCTATCCATCTGAATCTTGAATAACCTCTGCAATTTACAGGGATTATTATATTCACCTTATTCTAATACCATAAATTGATCATGCGGCAATAATGGATGCTGTCCAGGATAAGCAGGCATTCGTATGATCAGTGAAGCCAAGGTAAACTCAAAATGTGACAATTACACCACAGGAGGAGAAGAGTACAAACAAAGACCGATACAAGTGGCATGAAGCCAAAATGCTAAGAGCTGAAGGCAGCCCAACAAAGCTCCCTGTGAGAAAGCACATTTTTGGAACCATACATTACCCCCACTATAGGGTGTGCAGATACTGTACTCATGGCTTTTAAAAAGAAAAAGAGTAGCAGCATCCCTTTAATTTGCACAGCAGTGCCTAAATAACATCTCTCCATGTACTGAATGAATTTAATTCAGCATATTCTGTACTCCTTTTGCCTTATGACTAACATAATAGGAGTGATGAATTCCAGATTGTTTTCAAGACAAGCAGTGGGGATGGGAAAGAAACCACATGGAGAACTAGGGGCTCTGATGATTGGTGTTTGGTTGGTTGGTAGGTAGGTAGGTAGGGAGGGATAGATAGCTCCTTAATTGGCATAATATGCACAATCTCAGCATCCATAATAATACATAAAATATACCAATTAAATAAAGTCAGTGTGATTCAAATGCTCACTTCTTTATAATCAAACTTTAAAAGGCTGCTACTCTTTCAAGTATATCCTCCTGCTTGGACGAAAGCATAGATTGGACTCTGTCCAAATCCGATCCACCCTCGAACTATAGTAAAATTGGGGCTAGGTGTTTTGCGCATAGCTCCTTGTGTGGGGGACCATGAGGGCACAAGTTTCCAAAGAGCCCTCCCTGCCTACAGGAGCAGCACCTTTCATCAATCTGCCATACAGAACTGTTGATGGCATAATATTACACCTGGCCAAAGCCTTGAATAATGATAAATATGGAACCAGTTGGTTAGCTTTATAAGTAACCTGAAAATGCCATGGTGAGCATATCTCATTAGAAGCACTCCACAGTGTCTGTTGTTCCATATACAGAACCTGTCTTTTAATTACCCTCAAGGCTTGATCTTGGCACAGCAACCCTATTTGTTCTGGTACATTTCTATTTGGAAGCAAGACCCACTCAGTTACTTCTGGGCAAGTGCTTAATTTTAGCTGTAGCTCACAAACTGCCTACATACACATGTGGAAAATGCAAGTGTAAGGGGTTTGCCCTTCTAAGCTCAGCTGGGCAGGGAGGTATCTCTGCACTTCATTACACTGGTGCATTCATAGGGCAATCCTGCTTACATACTCGGTTCAATGAGGCTTACTTTCTCCACCCTCACTGCTGCCTTGGGCTAGCTAACCAGAAGTATGCCCCACTGCACTCAGAGGGGCTCCCATTTTGAGCAAGCATGCATTGTGCGGTGTTGCAAACATGCAATACTGGGAAGAGGCCGCCCTAGGCTGCACCCAATCCGTAGATGTGCCTCGCAGGGCTAGTCCAGCGTTCAGGTGAAGTTGTTCCACGTTCACCCACGGAGCGGCCCTACCTGAGCAAATTATTCCGGTAAAGCACATTCCACACCTTACTGCAGGGAAGTGCTGGTCCTTCTGGAAGCGGGAAGCCACCAGACCTCGTTATCACTCCAGGTTCCCCCGAGGGCCACGCGCCCAATCTGTTCCTCCCCGCGAAGTTTGACGGCGATCATTTTGCACCGACCCACCTCTGGGCGCGCCACCGGGCGCCCAACGCATCCGTCCCAGCAGCCCTCCGCTCCGCATGCAGCCTGGCACGTACCAGGTGGAGGGGCAAGCAAGCAAGCAAGAAAGCGGGGGCTTTTGCCTCCCTTCCTCGCCCACTTACCCGAGTTGGCCTGGATGTTCTCCCGTAAGAACTGCCCGCTGGAAAGATGCTGGAGGCCGAAATTCTTGGCGATCCTCTCGCACACGGTCCCTTTGCCGGAGCCCGGGGGCCCCAAGACGACCGCACGCAGGAACTTGGAAGCCATAGCGAACGACCTGTCGGAGGAGGAGGAGGAGGAGGAGGAGGAGGAGGAGGAGAGGGGGGGGAGAGAAGAGTCACTCTCTCCAGCCCAGCCCACGAGGCCTGCCCCGGAATGGTGTCAAGCAAACGCCCCATCCCATTCCGCCCGAGCCGAGAAAGCGGCGGCGGAACGAGAAATCCTCTCCCGCTGCGCCCAACTTCTGAATCCCCGGAACTCCACGTCGTGGAGCAAACCCTTGTTGTAACCGAGAGGAGCAAGAAACGCGCTCACTTCAGACCCAGGGGATCTTGCTGAACTTCATTCTTCCCCGGCCCCTTTGGCCACCGGAGACCCAGAAGGAAAAAAGGCGGTGGAGAGAAACAAGGAGGGACCGAAGAAGAGTGGCTTCCCGATCCTTCCCCCACTCCTCCTCCGACGCATGCAATGCCTCTGCCAGGCGGAGGAAACAGGGAGACCCCGAGCCAAAGTGGGCTCCAAAGCGGAGCCGGGCGCCTTTCTCTCCTCCTTCCCTCTCCGCAGGTGAAGGACTCTTCTCCAACCCCCCCCCCCACTCTCCACGCGAGCCGATGACTAAACTTCTTCCGATGACGGGGTTGGTTAAACTCGACAACGGCTGAAGCTTACCAAACGTCCAGTCGACTTTCTGGTTCCTTGGAGTGGGGAGGTGGGGGGTCAGGATGGGAAAGCAAGCCCCATCGAAAGCCGCCCGGGCGACCCGTTCACACGTGCCGCGCACCCCGATTCACGACCCCTCGTCTCCGACCCCCTCCCCAGGGGTGGAAGGGAAAGAGGTCCAGTACAAGAAAAGTCAACTCACCACTTCTTTGAGCGCTTCAAAAGAGTGGCGGGATGGCGGGGGTGGAGGGGAAGGAGGAGGAGGACTCCGCGAAGTCAATTGACCCGCAAAATGGCTTTATTAAAATTGTTCCAACTGATTGTTTTACATGCTATTTATGTTACCCTCGCCCAATGGAGAAAAAATGATAGCCCAGAAGACCTTCTTCTCCCGGGCCTCCGCCTGTGCCTTTAAGAGAAACGAGGGGAGTCTCTTTGCAAAGGCGAATGTCTGCTGCTCTCAATTACCAGCCGCTTGCTGGCAGCAGCAGCAGCAGCAGCAGCACATCATTAAGGAAAAAGAAATACCAGATGTAGACAACAGAGAGCGAAGCGGCCCCGCCCCATTCCAACCCAGGGAACCTGGCATGTCGGGATAGGTAGTCTGGAAGGGGAGCAGACCCAGCAGGAGAAGCCTCTCCGCGGGACTACGTATCCCAGAATGCCACCATAACGAGGGTGTGCCCCAGTCCCTCTTTACCACCACCACCACCTCCCCACCGCTGCTTGGGTCTCAGGACTGGAGGGATTGCTTTGGAATGTAGGTGTAACTGGGGGATGTGTGGTTTTTAAAACGGGGGAGGGGGACGGAGGCGTTCATAATCTGGCGAAGTTCGAAGTTCGTGGAAGGGCTCCTCCTGTCAAGTCCAGAGTGATTGCATTTCTCCTGCAGTCAACAACCCCAGAGGTGTGGACAAATCGTCACCATGTAGCTTATGACTGTTTTGTCAAAAAAAAAAAAACACCACATATTACAAAAAAGAAGAAAGATATGTAGTTGCAACTTAGAAATGTGTTCCTCAAATACTGGGGGGGGTGGGGGTTGGTTGTTGTTTTTTTTTTTAAATTAAAGGTTAGAAACAAGACACGGCCAAGGAAGTGGGTCCCTCTGCTGGCTCCTCAAGAGAATGAATAACAAGAAGCAAAACGAATGTGGTTGCATTCATGTTTCTTCAGAAAACTCCCCCTTTCTCAGGCACCTCCCCCAACTGTCAGATGCGTAGGTTACACAATGTATTTACCGTAAAAAGTGCACTGAATTCAGACTTCTGCAAAGTGTAAGGACAGAGGCCCATTCCTGTTGAGAATGTGCTGGAGTTTTAAAGGAACTGCTAGCAGTTTGGAGGTGACCACTAGCCACTTCTAGATAGTCACCTCTTGCCAAAAATAGAATGTTGCCCTGAGAACCTTAGTGGGAAACAAAACAAAACAGAATAATAAATCTTTTATATTTCTGCTTATTCTTCCAGAAAGATGACTACTAAGAAAAGCATGTGCCTCAGAGAACTTTATTAGATGCAAATGAGAAAGTCCAGCCAGCAGCTTCATAATATGTGTGTTTTACAGAGACCCTTACTGTGCAACATAACTAATATATGCATATCACTCCTATTCAGGCAGCTGCGTTATTTCTAAAATCATAAAAAGCTTTGAATACAGCACCTTCTTAAAGGTACATGAACAGACATCAGCAGCCCTAATACAATGACCACTTGACTGCTTAGAAAAGAATCATGTACGCATAATTCTCAGCCTGTTCTAACTGATGTACTAGAGCCAAGGTTTCACAGGCTAGAAACCTCAATACTTTTTTGAATATTAGTGAATAGACACCAGCCATTTCCCCCAACCAGTCTTCCGTAGTTTTTCCAAGGCATGATATAAATATTTCAGGCTTTTGTCATTATGATACAAAGTGTGTTAAGATGGTACAGTATTTGGTTTTGAAGCAGCAGTTAAGAGCCATTAGCATTATAAATTACCTGTTCCACATTTATCAATATGGAGTTAACTTGCTCCATATTTACCAGAACACCACTGTTCATTATAGAAGTCATGTCAACAAACTTGCAGGAGGAGAAAGATAGTTCTAAACACTCCTGAAAAAAATGCACACAAACATGCCCCTTCATTTTGTACCATCTTTCCTTACTAAGATTTCTGGAGAGCTTAAAGGTTTACAAAAGTTTACATCACTTATAACTATTTTTGTCACATTTCAGTAGTCCTAGTGATAGATATTACCCAACACAATTTTATTTTTAAACACATTTGCAGACCCACATTCTCTTCTATTCATCAGTCATTTGTGTGCCCACAATGGGATTTTAAACAAAATCATGACATATATCAGTAAACTGTAATGAAGCACTGTGATGACATAACTTGATCATTCACAGGTTGATCCATCTTCAGGAAGAAAGGAGTGTTGGAATTCCAACTGTGGTCAGAAAATACAGAATGTACACATGAATTCCTGATCGTACCTTGATACGATCTGTAACCACAAGCTTATGCTAACCTTCAGTATATTAGCATTCTTACTGACGCCAGAAAATACCCGAAATCTACTCATTCTAAACTTTCTGTTGTTGGTGCATGTGGGATGGAAAGGCATTTCTTCACTTAGTAGCTGCAGGCTGATAATCCACTTGGTTCTAGAGGTACAAGTGGCATGGTTGGATTATGCCTTTCCCACCAGACAGGGGGTATTCTTCTCTTGCTCTTGGCTTCTCTTCAGCCATGCCATTAGGTGTGGATTCATGCATTTGACAGTGCCTTGGACTAGATCAGTGGTTCTCAACCTTCCTAATGCCACAGCCCTTTAATACAGTTCCTCATGTTGTGGTGACCACTTGCCCTGCTTTGGCAGGCCACTGCCAAAGGTGCCATAGAGAACTTCCCTCTACAGGCACTCTCAGCCAATCGCAGCCTCTGGTGCCATCGACTGACATCCCCTCCAAATTATCAAGCTGTAACTCACTCTTCCCTACTTCTTTCCCCCTCCTCCTCCAGACCCATCCATTTGTGCCTTTTTCTTCACTGGCTCATGGTGACCCCTGTGAAATGGTCATTCGACCCCAAAGGGGTCCTGACCCCCAGGTTGGGAACCACCAGACTAGGGTAACATAAAAATCTATGATTCCCATTCCCATCATTCTGCATTTGATAGCTATGTGCTGTTTTGCTTTGTTTCCGCTAAGCATATTGAAATTTCTATTATTTTATAGTAGCTCTGTTTTGGCTATTGTCCTGTACAACTGTGTTCACTCTTTAAAAGAGTGAGAAATTTACTTTCTCCAGATGCAGTAAATCTGTAGAAATCAAATAGAAGTGGTTAAAATATTAAATATTAATATTTAAAAATATAAATAAAATTATAAATGGACACTTATTTGTATATACAGTAAATACATAGATCTGCTGTAAACATTTTCAATAATTTTAAGGGCTTGTACTTGCTTTGTGCAAACAGATATCATATGTTTATTATTACAATCTTCATTCCATTCTTTGGCATCAAATGCCAATGAATGATAACAACTAAAAGGGGATTTGGTTTCCTATTTCTCAATCAGATCAGATCAGAATTATGAGTACATATGATTTCACTATAAGCATCAACTAGGAAGAGTTTAGTACCTAAATATATTTTATCAACTTTTTGCCTTTTTTGTCTAGGTGTCTCTTTGGTTTGCATCAATTAGCAGGTTTTATCTCTCTGTGTTTGGAAAGCTTTGTTTGCTAATCACTGTAGCTCAGGTTAGTTTTTAAAAACACAGATATAGAGGCTGACTGAGATGTTGGCAAGCCGGACTGTAACCACAGGAATTAGGGCTGAGAACGTTGCTGTTAAAAATAATAATCGGCTTCTTTGGGGTTTGCTGTGCACTGCTAGGAAGATACAAGAAGTCAGTGTTTCTCTTGCAAGCCCATAATGCCTATTTGCAGATTCATGTGCAAATAATAATTATAAAGACTCATCTAATAATTCCTAACAAATGCATTAGAAGACCTTTATACATGTTACGGTAGAAACTAACTTCAAGACTCAGATTTATGTATTTTATCTAAGAAACAAGGAGACATATCAGAAACATCAGGGGTATCCAACTACTAGATCATTGCTTTGACCCCAAGTGCCTAGGTATTAACCCTGGATTGTATTCTGATATATAAGAAACACTTCTAAAACAGAAAAGAAAAGAAAAGTACGGTCTCTCCACAAGGAATAGTATGCTTTGAAAGCTACCAAGAACAAGATGGGGCACACCGCCACAAACACCAAGAATGATAAGCTTGTTCTTATGCTATTCTGTAGGAAAATACACCAGCACAGTGTGCTATAATTAAGCCCACACAAAACAGGTACAGTATATGTAGAATTATTACTGGATTATCTAAAGTCAACTCCTATTGATAAAACCATTTACCTGTCAGACATTGCACCCTGTAACATACAGAGAAAGACTCAAAGCCTTTTCACACGACCCCTAAGATCCGCTGGCCACTTAAATTCGGACCAGAGATCTTGGGGGCTTGTCGCTGTTCCTGTGTTCCCACCCCCTCCGCATTCCTGGCTGCTGGCTGCGTGAGGGGAGGGAGAAAAAAAGGAAGAAAAGAATGTGGCTCACCTCCGTTCTGCCGTCTCGCTCTTGCCCCTGCAGCATTCCATTCTCTTAAGTATCTCTTAAAGGGACGGGGGGGGGGGCAAAAAGCAACAAACAGAAGCGAGGAGAGCCCGGCACTCTTAAGTTACATCTGCATCAGGAATTCTTCAGCCCTGGAGAGCAGGTACTTGAAAACTGCGCTGGGACACGCTTAGGTGGGCATGGTCGCACTTAATTTTCTGTAAACATCAAATGCATATCCACACTTCAAATGCCATCTCACACCCACCCCCAGACTAAAACAGAGAAATGTTTTTGCAGAATGCTTGTGAATCCCAAAGGAACAGCAAAGGCTATAATGTGGAAAGAATGAAATTCCTACCTCTTAAACTGGGTGGAACCCCTGAAAATTCTGGTCCCCAGTTGCAGAGAGAACTGGGTTATTTGCAAGTTGCTTCATTGGCTATGGACTGGTGTTAGCAGGACCCAAGTGAATCTCTAAAAACAGGGCTTTCGCACCAGCACCGTTCTTTACATCTATAAACTATATACCTATGCCATTATACTCTGTGCCCCTCAATATATCCTATGGGAGATTTGGTGCTTGTTTGCCTAAATACTCTTGAAGTTGCTGTTATCAGGCAAAGATGTATCTGATGTATTTGTTAATTGCAATTTAGTGCTTCTGACACAAAAAGAGAAAGGGACTGCAAAGATGTGGCTTGGCTCTCAAGACCTGCTCCCCACAGCTCTTCATTTTTCTTCATTTCGTTTATTGAAAGAATACTGTGTATAATTGCAAAACAGAGAAAAGGGACCCTTCATAAAAGGAAAGGATGCTTAAAGCCTGCTTTGAATTGCACAACATTGCCTAACCCTTTGACTTAATTACCTGAAATGTTAACAGATGGGGGCAGTAGAGTAAGCAGCATGATTTCTTTTATTTATTCCAGATATAATGTGGTTTTTACTGCTGAACATTGGTGCAGATATGAAGTGAAATCAAATGGTCTTTCTGCCTTGACTCTCTTCTGTCAAATTGGCTAAAAGTCTCTGCAGCACTCTCCAGTGCTCAACCAACACCATCCATCCTCACCAGCCAGGAGAGAAATGCTCTGACATCCCTCAGAAGGGATGAAAACATCACCATCCTGCCTGTAGACAAAGGGAAGGTGCACTGTCATCCTCAACACTGGGGACTACCATGAAAATGTTATCTCACTTTTATTATGACCAACGCATATATGAAAAGCTAAAAAGAGATTCCAGCAGCAACTACAAGAAAAAAGTAATAGAATGTTTAAAACACTTGTAAGTAGGACAACACAGTTGAAAGGGTGACCTACCACTGGTAACATCCTGGAGAGGCCGTCCCCTGCCTGTATGGACTTCCCAAGATTCACAAGCAAGGATTCCCTCTCAGACCAATTGTCAGTAATATAAACTCAGTGACATACAACATTGCAAACTACCTGGCGACTATCCTAACCCCTCTTTTTGGACTTACGGGCCACCCATGCGCAATTTAGAGGAGTTTGTTTCTAAGGTCAGGGAGCTGCACCTGGATACAAATGAAACCATAGTATCCTGTGATGTTACATCTCTCTTTACCAGCATTCCCACCACCAATGCCCTAACAGCAGTAAAGAAGAGGCTAAGAGAGGACAGCACCCTCACCACCAGAAGCAGCCTCAACTTAGATTAGATATGCCTGCTCCTGGATCTGTGTCTGAACACCATGTATTTCATGTACAGAGGGGACTTCTACAGACAAGCATGGTTGTGCCATGGATTCCCCCGTGTCACCCATTGTTGCTAATCTATACATGGAAGAAGTGGAGAAGTCACTCAACACCTTCTCAGGGACAACACAATCCCGCTGGTTAAAGTATTAGATGACACCTGGGTAAAAATCAAGATTCAGGAAGTACAGGCTTTACAGACCGCATCAATGCAGTGGACCCAAATATTACTTTCACTGGGGAAGACACCCAAGTCAACAGGCTGGCTTTTTTGGATGGTGCAGTCATCGTCGGACCCAACCGTAGCCTAGGAGTAGAATTTTACAGGAAACCCACCCACACAGATCAGCAATGTGTAGCCTGCATACTGTAATTAAAGTACAGCGGTCCCCTGCACTTTGCAGATCATATACTGCAGTGCCACCGTATCGCGGGACCACAGTACAGTGGAACCTGAAAGGCATTTTAGCATCACGCGCCACTTCTCCTGACCCCCGGTGGGCATGGAGGAGCGGTACACAATGCCTCCAGGAAGGCAAGCCCCGGGCTCCAGCTGATTGGCGCTGGGGTGGAGAAACAAATGGTTTTTCTCCCCCATCCCAGCGCCAATGAGCTGCAGCCCCTGACGTGAGGAAGGAAAAAAATGATTAAAAAGTGTGCCGTGCTGTGCCCGGGGGGTTGGGAGAAGCGGTGTGTGATGTTTAAAATGCCTTTAAGGAATGGAGCGAAGCACGTGGCTCTGTTGCTTAAAGGCATTTTAAACATCACACAACGCCCACCCCCAGGCCCAACTCAACCTGCATCCGCATATCACAGATTTTCAGTGATCACAGGTTGTGTGGGTCCCTAACCCCCACAATAGACCCCGGGGGGGGTACTGTACTTGAACTGCCATGGGACAGTATATAAGCAGAACACTTTGCTTTGCTTTTACTTGCTCTTTGACTCCCACCATCCATTACAACACAAATTAGGAGTCACAGAGTGGAGAACATCCCCACCTCCACATAAGCTAAGAAGAAGGAACACAGGCAGCTTAAGACAGCACTTAAGGCATGTGGATATCTAAAGTGGGCCTTCAACAAATCAGTTTCCTGACCCAGAAGAACAAGGGATCAGCCTGAGACCCAGAGCCGATGGAAGAACCTGGCCATTCCCTACATGGCTGGGGTGTTTGAAAAGTTATAAAGGGGTATTTGACAAACACCACATCCCTGTTTACTTCAAACCCACAAACACACTAAGGCAGAGACTTGTCCAGCCAAAGGACCCGACACCAAAACAAAAAAGGAGCAATATAGTATATGTGGTCCAATGCAGTGAGGAGTGTGCAGACCTCTACATTGGAGAAACTAAACAGCCATTAAACAGAAGGATGGCCCAACATAGGAGGGGCAACAACTCAGGACCAGAATCAGCAGTGTACCTCCATTTGAAGGACAAAAGACACTCATTCAAAGATTGAGGATTAACACATATTAGACAAGAAGAGAGGTGGCTTGAGAAATGAGTCAGGGAAGCCATTCATGTGTGTATTGAAAAGCCCTCTCTCAACAGAGGTGGGGGACTCAGACACAACCTGTCTGCTGCTTATCAAACGGCCATTTAATCAGTCCCCAGACAATCAGAAGCACTACACACCTCCACCAGCAGGGCCACAGTTAATGACCAATACTTAATGGGTGTCGGCAAGGGTTGCATAGGTGGGATTTTCACACACCTTAGGCCATTGTCCACTTAACAATCATCCATCTAATGAGCCTATTCCAGCCATTGTTCAATTTATGAGCCTATTCACACCAGGGTGATGTGAAATGAAGGTGAATTATAAAATGGAGGACTTGCCACTAACTTTCTTCAGTTTAGATCTCTCAAGAAAAGAAGTCCAGTTACTCAACTTCCAGATAAACTCACCTGGATTGACTGAGAATCTTCACAGCCAGTGTCCACCTAACAAGCCTATTCAGGTCATTGTTCATCTTATGACCTTCAGACCAGGGTGACATGAGGCCATGAACTATAAAATGGAGGACTCGCAACTAGCTTTCTACAGACTGACAAAGCTTTTTGGACAAGCGGCAAAACATTTCAATCTTTCAAGAAAAAGAAGTCCAGTTGCCATGACTCAACTTCCACATTATCTTTGCAGGGGAGCAAAATCTTGAGATAAGATGCAAGGTTGGCAGTCAGAACACCCACCCCACTCCATGTCACAGTGATTTGCTTTCCCTCCTGGAAAGGCTTAGGGAAACCTCTCTCTGACATTCCCTCTCCTCCAACAGGGACAGCAACAAAAAATAGTCAGGATGATCTGCCCAAGGGGGACATATCCTTCATCTTCTCCTGAGGAGGGCAGTTCTTTTGCATTCCATTTTCCCAAAATGAGAAACAGTCATCTCTCTATATACGGTTGGTAGAAGGGGAAAAATTGAGAGGAAGAAACTATCCAGACACGACACGGAATGATTTAAGCCACATCTGCATAGGCCGGGGACCTCATGTGCACAATAATGTCCCCCCCCCACAACACACACATTTCTCAAGGCACAAGGTGGCTTCCTGTGAGTGATATTGGAGCCCAAAAGAATAATGGAGTCCCTCAGCCACATTTAATAGCCCAGGGTTGCAGGTTGCTCACCCTTGATCTCTTGTCTTCAACTAAGGTCTGCTCACAAATTGACACTTTTAAACCTAAAAGAGTAATGAGGAAGGGAATGATGTGGAGCTGGTTTATGTGCACACTGTCCAGTTTATCCTGCAAATGCCACAGGACTTTGTGTTTATCCAGACAACCTGCCAACCGAGGTATGCATCTGGGGAAGCTGCCAGTGTAGTCGTGGTGCTTCTGCTCCCCTTCTTTTTTGATCCCTGCTTTTTCGAAACCCCCTCAACCCCAAGCGACAGCGGTTCGATCTCCTTGACGCGTTTTCGAAGATAAAAAAAAGAATCAGACTTCTGGACGGTTCCCGGCGCCACGCTGAGTCTCGGGGGAGAGCCGCTAGGTGGGGAACGGACGGCATTTGGGCGAAGCCGAACTGTCAGGGATTCCATGACAATCATACATGGGGGGGCGCCTCCGTGGGACAACGGAAGCCGCGGGTAAGTTGCGCGGGGTTAGAAGCAGTGCTCCTTGCCCCCCTCTCCCTATTTCGATCTATCCGAGGAGACTCCCTTGCTTGGCTGGCAGAGGGACCCAAGATGTTTGTGTAGGTGTATCAGAAGTTTTGTACCGTATTGCTTTCCCCGCGACGTCTCTCTCTCTCCCCCCCCCCGCCCGAACCCGCGCCCGTATTCCTTCTTTTCCAGTCATGCGACCCGGAAGTTTGTGTATATGTGTGCGTCTCTCTCTCCCCCCCCCCGCACCGTCTGTAGTGGTGGCTGATGTGTGGTGTGTGTCCCCCCCCTAAATAAATCTATCACATGGCAATGTGTGCGAGATATAATAAAAACAGAAAAATGGCGACAGTCACGTTGTGGCGAGTCTCTGCTGCGTCATTAGATAATCTTCATGCAAAGATCGCTAAGAACAAAGAAAAAAAAAGGGAGAAAGCGAGGGGGGTAGCCAAGGCGGCTGGAAAGGTGGGTGGGCAGAAGGCAGTGGCTTGCGGGCGGGCGGGCGCGCGGGCGGGCGCGCGGGGAGGGGAGGGGACGGCACGGCACGGCGGGGAGAGACGCGCGGGGAGGGGACGAGCGGGTGTGTGTTTATTGCAGGGCATTGCGATCTGGCATCCCAACTCCGCTCTCCGCTCACCTTTAGACAGGTCCGGCAAGCCCACCGAGAGGTTGGTGAATTTCTAGTCTATGTATGTGTGCGTTGAATGGGGGTCTCCGGGGCGAGATGATTTTGCGTGAAGCGGGGGGGGGGGGGGCCCAGAGAGAGACAACGGGGCGGGGGGTGGCTCTTGGAGGAGATCTGATTTTCCTCATGCCTCCCACATTTTTAATCATCCTCCCCTTAAAAGTGATCGCCCCGAGCAGCGGCGCGCCGCTGGGCAAGCTGGGTTTTGTTTACAAGCCTTCTTCGGTCTCCTCCTGACAGCTGCCTGGTGCGCTCTAACCACGAGGCGCTTCGACCGCAGGCGCACTTTCGGGATTCGGGAAAGAGGGCAGTTTGTTTTGCTTCGCAGGGTTGCCGAGCGGGCGGAGGAGGAAAAGCAAGCGGCGGGAAGGTGGTTGGCAGTCCTTTCGCTGCTGCGCGTTTCGTTTTCTCGAACGGGTGTTTATAATTCGGATCGGAAAAGAAGCTCTGCTCCTATTCGGTGATTAAGAGAAGGGGCGCGCGGAGATGGAGGGGTGGGGGAGGAGGAGGGTGCGGAGAACGGGGAGGCTTTTGCCCTGAAGGGTGTGTGTGTGTGTGCGTGTGTGCGCGTGTGTGCCTGTATGGCTTTTAAAATGTTGCGCACTATTATTTTCCTTAAGACTCCTGGCACGGCTTCCCTCCAGTCAAGTGATTGTGAATATAGCCTGGATGTTGTTTACATGAAACATCCAGAGGGAGGAGCGTAGGAAGGAGGAGGAAGAGGAAGACGGAGGAGCCTCCGAGGCTGCCAGGGGTGAGTATCCCAAAAGGAGGAGCCAGGACGAGGGTCGGAGCTGGCTTGGCCCGGCCCAGCTGCCCAAGGGAGAGCGGACGCCTGGCCGCTGGTCCGGCTGAGGTTCGCTCCGCCGAGGAGCGCCTCCCGCCCCGGTTGCCTGGCAGACGAGTCCTTCCAGGGGCTCCGTTGCTGCGGCGGGGATGGGCCAAACCTGCCTTGCTGGAGCTGATTGGCCGGCCAAGGCAGGCGTGCCGCTTTCTCTGGCCCGCTGGCTGCGCTACAAATAGACACCCCCCCAATCCGCCTCCATGCTCTCCCCCCACCCCAGCCAATCTCATGGGGTCGCCGTTTCTCTTGTCAGCGGGAGGAAGCAAGAGATGGTCAGGATCATTCCTCCCCACCCCCACCCCCGACCCAGCTGATCGCACCAGGCAGAATGGTTTCGGGATGCCCTGAAAGGGCAGCTTGACATATTTGTTCATAGCAGTGTGCGGTTGTGTTTCACCACAAGGGAAGGATATCGGAAGCCTTTGCCGCTGCCCCCCAGTGTCTTGGGCACTTGGAGGGGCCAGCTCCCCAGTTCAAAGGAAAGTTGACTCCTGCTCTTTGGAATCAGGGGAAATGCATCTCCCATCTCATAGCTCCACCAGGTAGCAGCCTTCTGATTAGAGCAGCCACCTGCACCATAAAATTGCATCTGGGGGGGGGGGGACAAGCACTGGTATTCTCACATGTGGCATCTGATGTTGCCGAGGGCTGGGCATGAACTTAAGTTTGGCAGACAGCCTCTGGCATGTTAGGATCCCTATACTCTTAAGGAGTTTGTGAGAACAAACCGACTTGAAGGGAAGGAGGCGGCGTTTCCAAAGACGCCATGACCTGAAACCCGTCATCCATGTGGTTGTTGAAAGTACCAGAATCTTGGCAATTTAAAAGACTCAACATCCCTGATGTGCACTGCTTAGGCATTTGTACTGCAGCCACGTTCTTTCTGAGGGAGGGTCAGCTGAATTTGACACAAAGCCCAGGCAAGGCAAGCCACCCCATGTGCTCTGTTGGGAGCTGATGGGACTGAGCCTCAGGTGGCAAAGCTTGGGGAGTGGCAATGGCTGTTGGCAGGCACAGTGGCATGCCTCGTGGTGTGCCTTGTGTACACCCCAGGTGAGCAAAGGCCAGGGAGGGCTTCACCTCCAAATGTGAATGTTAGCATCCTTTCCTGTGTACCATGGGGCTTCTGTGTTCCATCATAAGCTAGTGTGCCACCCTGAGCTGTGAGGGAAGGTGCTATCCCATTACCCTTGCTGAAACAGAATCTGGCTGCCACTCTGGTTAGCTTTGGGGCCTTGAGCGGGGAGCCTGGCATCTCACCCTTTGCCTCAGGCAGCAGAAAGTTTAGGAGCCAGACCTCAACCATCCAGCAGTTTCATGCCTAAACAGAGATCAGGACTGCTGGAAGTACATCTGTGAGAGGAGGTGGGTTACTCTGGACCCACCGGTTGGCTTGAAAGGTTTGTGCGCACTGCAGATCTTCAACTATGAGAGTATAGGGAAGCCAACATAAGAGACTACTGTACCTCTCTGTTAGATCAAGATGAGCAAACCACAGCCTTTCAGAGGTGGTTGGACTTCCCCTTTCATCAGATCCAGCCAGCATAACTAAAGCTGAGGAATGCTGGGGAACTGAAGTCCATAAATATTCAGAGGGCCACACCCAAGTTAAATGTTAAGGAGTTGCTCTGCAGTGTTGCAGCAAGGGAGGAGAAAGGGGGAAAAACCACAATTAAATTGCTACTGCATGGGTTGCCTTTGGCTTCCCTTTCATTGGCCCTACCAGTCTGAAAGGTCACCGGTTACCATTGAGCTTGTGTTTTGCCTTCCAAAACCCTATACTAGTAATGGCAAACCTTTTAGAGACTGCATGCCCAAACTGCGATTTAAAACCCACTAACTTTTCGCAAAGTGCCAGTACAGCAATTTAACCTGAATACAGGTGGCTGTGAAGGGGCGATGTCAGGTGCCCACAGAAAGGGCGCCGAGTGCCAACTTTGGCACCCATGCCATAGGTTCACCAACACTGCCCTATACCAATTCACTCAGCCACACCCGCCCCTTGCAGATGTGCCTTTTCGCAGGCAGAGGCTGAGTCACAAAGACTGATTGTGGGTATGTTTGCTCTTTATTAAGTCCTATTAACTTGATCACCCACCCACCCACCCCAGTTTCAATTTGTAGCATTACATCTTTTAGCTGAAGTTGGTGTTAGGGCCTGATACCCCATTAGGATCAAGATTAGGACAGAATGCTTTCCGTTACTCACTGAGTTGCTACCTGTACCTTCCACGTGAATTTCTGCTTCCTAGCCATGAGCCCTTGTAATTCCTAACCTAGAAATTAATTTCTGGGACAGATCAAGCCCCGGTATATTGAAATTGGAGGTTCAGGGATACAAAATATAAACTGTGATCATGTGGAATAAGGGAGTAGAGATGTGGCATCTCTATGAATCTGGTTTGCTGTTATGTGCCGTCAAGTCAGAACTAATGGGGCTTTCAAGACAAGTGAAATATTTCTTAAATATCTCACTTACCAATTCCATTCTTCTAGTGAGTGTCTATGGCTCACCTAAGATTCAAACCCAGACTGAAAACTTGAAAGTTACTTGCATAGGAATCAGAGGTACAGGCTAATCACTAGGAAGCAATTTGTATAATAAGAATTAATTGGCAGTTTCTCCATTTCTTCTCTCTGGATGTTCCTGAGCAGTCTTATTTCACTTGGTTTCTTGCCAGCCTATCTCCAGGGTGTTCTTCACTCAGCTGTACTTCCTGCCTACATGCTATAGCTCCTCTAGATTCCAGAGCTCCGCTATTTTTGATTTACAAGCAAAGGTTGTCCTTTGACTCTTTTAACATGAGAGGTTGTCCAGGACCATACTCACACAATCAGAACCATGTCAGAATGATGACCAACTAGGTTATGCTTTAACAAAATGAAGAGCTGTTTGCTCAAATAAACGGCCAAGGTCCATTCCGTGGCCTTGGTTTCATCATTGCAGCATCCATGATTTCTATAAATACAACCAGTGGCTCTCCTCCCCTTATTTTTCAGCAGTTCTGATGGTTCTGAAAGGGAATTACACCCTAAACAATATCATGAACAAAATGTGCCTCCCTGCACTCATCAGACTTATTCCTTCCTTCCTTTCTTGTATAGCAGGCTTGCAGCTGGAGGGTGGGGGAAGGGGAATGTCCACAGCCCTCTTCAGTTTATGGGCTATTCCTGGCAACAGATGTAGGATCAACAGAGCTATGATGTGACAGAAGATCTATCTATCTATCTATCTATCTATCTATCTATCTATCTATCTATC
>JAHTLZ010000129.1:37113572-37142347 GCA_023846285.1 Phrynocephalus versicolor
TCTCTCTCTCTCTCTCTCTCTCTCTCTCTCTCTCTCTCTCTCTCTCTAAATCATTGTGCTACAGTCACAGAAGGTGCCACATCTGGTAGAATATTCTTCTTGCCCAACCAGTCTAGAAGATTTTTGCAGGGTCCGGACCTTGAATTGCAGAAAGAAGACCTTCTCAGGAAATCTGCGCTCACATGATGATGACTTCTACCAACTTGTACTACAGTAGGCACAAACACCATCCAGGGGTTGTCAATACATTCAGTTTTCTGTTTTTTTCAAGTCATTGTTCCCAGTGCCCAATTACTACATATGAAGACAGAACCTGTCAGGTGCCAGTTTTTTGTTTGTTTGTTTGCTTGCTTGCTTAGAAAGTTGTTATTGAAAAAAAGGCGGGGAGCTTGGGCAGCAAGAGTCTATAAACCTATGTGAAGAAAATTATAATCATGTGTCCTGGTAAAAATTACAAGAAACAGAGTGATTAGATAGTGGCCAAAATGATGCAGGATTAAGAAGAGAAAGGATTTATAAAAGTAAAATGTTATGGATAAGCCCATCACATGTACTGCACCAGGCAGTTTCTAAGTTTGGAAAACCTGTTGTTGCTGATGATGATGATGATGATGTGGTTTTGAACCACAGCTCCCAGAGTTCAAATTCAAGCTTGTTGAACACAGTGCAAGCTTGTAGTTCAAGCTTTAACATTTCCAAGTTCTGGACAAGTTGTCCCATGAGTTCATTGGAGGTCAACAGCTGTAATTCAGTAGTAAATCACAATTCGGCACATTGAATCAATAAAATGTATGGAACAGTTGACTCACCAAATTGATTCAATGGCCCGACTGTAGCTGCAAATTGCTACTGGGTTTCAGCCTTTGGGATCAATGGACCTGATGTGCTTAATGGTGTGCTGATATCCTAATTGATTTGCACAGAACCGGGGGCGGGGGGGGGGGGAGAAGAACTAACACACTAGAAGCACATGAAAAGCCCTACCGAATCAGCCTGTTACCTTTTTAATCATGTCAGAGTCCCCCTAGCCAGCAGGATTATGTGAAATGAAGTACAAAATAAAAGTTTCTTTTCCAAGTTCCAAGCCTGTGAAGCCGTCTAGTCAAGCACCCCTTTTCCACAGAGACCAAACAGGTGCTCCCAGGAGGCCCTGGGAAAGATAACAGGGCCTGATGAACCCTTGTGAACCCACCCACATCCATTCCAAACACTCCAGGAGAGTCCAGGGTTGAGCATCCTAGGAGATGGCTCTTCAGCTTATATCTGAAGGCGTTCCAGATGCTTTAGACCACATCTCCCAGAGTTCCAAGCCTAGACTGCCAATGGCAAAGGACTGTGGGAGTTGTGGTTCAAAACATCTGGAGTGCCGAAAGTTTGCCACCACTGATTTAGTTCATTGTTGTACCGTACTTATCACTGAGCTCTGCCTCAATAAGTTCCCTCCTATGGCAAGGCTGTTAGAGCTAATCATGTCCTTTGGGTCAGCAGAGAATAAGCTTTGGCTTCTTGTGTGCAGCAGTGGTAACATGTCTTCCTCTCCACCTTCCCCAGCGCAAGCATATTCAGATATTTCAGCCTTTCCTGATAGGCTTTTGCTCCCCCTCCCAATACCCTACCCCTTTATCACTTATCCCACCCTCAATTTCATTTGCTGAAGTCGAGTGTGCTCACAGTAGTCTCTCTAGGACACAAGTATAACACAACCAAAGGAAGATGTAAGATTATTATGGTGGCCTTTCTGCTTATCAGAGCCATGCCTGATTCAACTTCTCCCTGCAGTTACTTCTTATCGACTACTTATCTCTGCAATGCTTACAAAATTTGTAAACATGTGTTAATGTGAGGGTTCATCTTTACCACCACCACCCCAGTTCCTACTCTCCCAAACAAACTACAGAGTCTTGCTACTTGATTTAAACTTTCTTTATTTCTTACAGAACACTCCAAGTCAACATTAACTGTGTCAAAGTTACCAACTTTGTCCTCCCTTGCCAACAGGGCAAGGAAAGGATTTGTCCCCTTAGTCTCTGATTGCTCTCAGGGGTTCATTGCCCAACAAACAGTCCCATCCAAGTTTCAACATCTCATCTGAGTTCCCTGGGAATGGCAGGTACAATGGGGCCAGTGAATTATCTTCCCTCACTCTGTGGTCCGTGTGTCTCCTTGTTCAGGGACTCGCCACCAGTTGGAAGGTGACTGCTCCCAGTTAGTTAGCTGTGGGGCCTTCCATCCTGTCTTTTTCTGCCTCTGCTTTTCCACTCTGGTTCTTTTTTCTCTTATCTTCCTATTCCACTCCCTCTTTCCTCACTTTCCCCAGTATGGCAGGTTCCACTTTTGGGACAGTTCTGAACTAGTCCACTGCCTGGGTGGCTGACTCTGTGAACTTTCATTAGACCATTGATGAGATTTATTTTACAATGTTCTGTGTAACCGTTTAGTTGTTTAATTTGTGTACTTCTTTTGTTTTAATGCCATTAAAGCTTTATGGAATGGAATGGAAACTCTGCATCAGTAGATTTTTTTATATTTTAAAGCCTTTATGTATCAATTAGTTTTCATCTATTTCTGTTCTGTGTCCTTTCCAGCTATTTGTTCTTACTGGTGTTCTTATATTTTTGCATAATAAAATGTAACAAATGATTTAGAAAGAGGCTTCCAAGATAACTTTTTGTTCTATTTTCTGATATTTCCAATGGTATCAAAGTAACTGACCAGTGTGCAAATTCCTCCTTATCTTTCTTTTTGAAAACATCTGTCCATCTTCAGTCTCATGGCTCTGCATTCTTCCCTAGAATTTCTCCAAGGTGGTAGACTAGGGTGGTTACCTCACGTCCTTCTTTGTTCCGCAACTGGTTTTGTAGCGTGACAGTGTTGGTTGCGATCACGTGGTTTTGTCCTTGTTTCAGTGTTCCCATGGTCATGATAACTTGTCTCATGACAAGTGTTACCTCACGGTCTTGTACCGTGACAAACACTGGATATGTCTAGCTTCCTTTTCCCTTTTTTTGGGGGGGGGGCCTTAAAAATTCTTTTTTGATATTTCACTTCTGAAAAGTAAAAATAAATAAAACCAAACCCCGGACACAGTTTTCTGAGAGAAATGAATGTTTTGCTGCATGACAGTCATTACTACACAGTGTCTTGTCTCAGAACAGAAAGCAGGAACAAATATTGACAAGGGAAAACCCTACCCCAGCACCAGTTACAGTATTGTTGCGCTTAGCACCCATTCTGGGGGCGTGGTCGAGACAAATTTCAGTAGTTGCGCGAGGGCGGTGAAGTAACATTTTTTTGTACCGCTCCTAAGCGTAGCACTAACAGAGACAAAACGGACGTGAAGTAACCACGTAGGGTTCTTGAGGCTGGCCCAAGCAAATCCCTGTGCTAAGATTAGCTTCCTTCTTTCCCTACCTGCAGGAAGAGAAAAAAGGGGTCAGGAGCAATGAGTGCGGGAATGAGGAGAAAACATCTAAGAATGTTTGCTTACCCAATATAGTATGTTCAAGACCAGAAAAAAAAAAACTCCACCTCAGGACCACAAGAGCAACTAGTGATTTTTCCAAGGCTGTTTATGCAGTTCCAGTCAGACAGAGATACCATATCGTGTGTTTGTGTCCTCTTTGCTTTCACAGCAGGGCACTTCCTTCCTGCTACACATCCTGTAGAGCAAATAACCCACTAAAAGGTTTCTCTGCTAAATTAAGACTTCTGTGTAGCATACGCTGAGGTCTTGAACCCCTACTGACCACCCTGCGTATGTCTTTTTCCACTCTAGCATGGCTCCTTGGCATTTAATAGCTTCACAACAGGCATTAATTCTTCCCTTCCTTGCCTGCTTGCTTTTAGACACATCCTGAGAACTTGTTTTGGTGAGCATTTTTTTGAATAAAACAAGGGCTTTCAAAATATTGTTTTGATTGCTGCTGTTGTTGAGTCCTCTTTGTATGAAAGGATTTTACACTATACTGTGTCCATTTATTTTTACAGTATCTTGAGTGTGCTTATGAACCATGAAGTATATCTTTTGAAATAAATTTGGCAGCACAATTTGTATTATCTTGGGATGCCATCATGATTTAACTTCATTAAGTTCTTTCCTGCCGTGCAGCTTTTAAAACAGTAGCGGGGAATTTTTGGCAATCTAACGATTTGGGATTACAGCTCTCATCACCGCTTATTGCAGGCCATGCTTTGTGAGGTGTCTGGAAGTTGAAGCTTATACAGTACATCTGAAGGGCCTGAAGAATCTTAATTTGGGTTCTTAAAACATGACCTTCTGCTGAAAAAGAAGAAACAGGGGTTCTAACGAAAAGCAAAACATGTATATTTTGGCCCAGGTACACATCTTAACTCAAGCAATGGTTGAGCAGGACTCCCCAGAAGTAGGGGAGGTGTCACAAATCTGTACTAAAGCTGTGTGTTTAAGGAGGGCAACAGTGGTAGAGGCAGATTGCTAGATCCATGTATGTAATTCCTCTTTGTTGTTATCTAATTGTTATCTTGCCTAAACTATCTGTCTCAAATGTACTGAAGTTTATTGTTCCCGGTGCCCCTACTTTTTTTTCTTTTCATGTGAGCTGAGCTTCAGTGTCCAAACTAAGGCAGCGCTTGCTAAGCAGGTGGACCTGATGGAGTTTGGGGGAGCATGCCGGCTGAGGCACCCTGGGAAATGGTCTCAAAACTAACTTTCTCAAACTTGGGCTCTGGTTAGGACATATCCATGGACATGTGGTGCTGTCATTGAACAGTCAAGAATGTTTAGAGAAACATACATATCAACAGCATTATAGGAACTCCATCTGGAGTCAGAAGAGATGTCAGTTTCATGTTTGGGACAGAGAAGGAAGACAACTGAGAGGGAAGTAAATGAAGTAATCCCTGAGAAATAATTGATGAAAACATCAAATTTCTTCATCAGGCAAGACAGTGCCAAAGAAAAAACAGGAGAAGCCTTTAGGTATGGCAGGCGGCCCTCTGTTCCTTGGTTTCCTTTTCTTTGTAGCTAATCACATCTAGTGCTTTTTAAATAACAGGTACAGATCAAGGTCATGTTGAAGACACAGCGGCAATTGAGAGCTTTCTTCCTGATTACCAATCCTACCACAAGATCACATCTCTAGTTTTTTTTAAAAAAAATACTGTCAACATTTTGAGTCACTTAGAGAAACAGTTCTTATTCTTTGATGAGATTTTTTTGTTATCGCTCGCAGTATATTAAATTTGGCTGGCAAGCATCACCACAGGCAGGCTTCCCTTTGAATTAAAGTGCCCCTAGGATGACCTTCTAGCTTGGAAGATGCCTGTCAGTATCACCCAAAGACCCTGTCAGTTACAAGGCATCCTATTTAAAACATGTGCAGGAGGACAAAGGAAGGTCATGTGTTATTCAATTGTCTTCTGCTCAGTGACCCTCTTGCTTTGTGTGAAAAGTTCAGCATAGACGAACTTCTGCCTTAATTAGCTCACAAGGTAGGCCAAAGTTGCTAATTAATCCAGAACGAGCACAGAGAATACAGGTGTTTAAACAGATTCTTTTCCCTTAAGAAAACCAACAAGCACAATATATCAGTGTCTAGAAATGACTGTTGTTACACACTTTGTTTTTGTTATGTTGTCAAGCTGCATCCAACACAGAGCAAGCCCACACAGGGCTTTCAAAGTGTGTGATATTAAGGAGTGTTTTTGCCATTGCCACAAACAGTGCATGGTCACGCAGAGATTCACACATCCAGAATGCCTGAATCCCAGTCTGTCACTCTGTCCGTGGCACCACACAGCCTTTCATATCACTATTTTCACAAAGAAACCATGGAGGCAGTGAGTTAGACTTAAATGAATCAACAACAGAGAGGCAGAGAGATGAAGAATGTGTGATTTTCCAGATTAAGTAAACTAAAACATTGTGTTTGGCAGGACCAACTCTTTAGGGTTACTGAGAGAGAGAAATTTCACCCAAAAGGCAAGAATGTTTTTTGAAATATAGGGTTTTGGATTTATTAACAAGAATAAGATCTGGATGAACTGCAACTGGTCATGACAACTGGACTTCTTTTCTGGTGAGATCGAAATGTTTCCCAAGTAGCTTTGCCAGTCTAAGGGAAGTTGGTGCGAAGCCTCCAATTTATAGTTCCCCTTGGTTTCATGCAGGTCTGAATAGGCTTGTTAGGTGGACAGTGGCCTGAATAGGCTCATTAGGTGGACAATGGCCTGAATAGGGTCATTAGATGTACCATGGCCTGGGGTCTGGTAGCTTAAGATTATAAAGGGGACACTACTATGCAAGCACCTAAAAACCTGGGGAGATATGATGCCACTTTTCAAGTGCCTGGAAGACGGTCATTCATGGGTGGGGCAGGACCTGTTCTCAGCCATTCCTGAGTGCAGGATACACAACACAGGGCTCAGGTTACAGGAAGCCAGATTTCAGTTGAATAGAAGGAAAAAATTCCCAACTCTTACAGAAGTATGGTGATGGAACCAGTTACCTCAAGAGTGGCTCCAACACTGGAGTAACGTGAGGGAAATATAGACAACCACCTGGTGGATATCCTTTGATTTGCAATCCTGCATTTAGCAGAGGGTTGGACAGCCTTATAGGCCACTTCCAACTTCATGATTCTATGGCCCTATGAATCTGCAGATCAGAGATGAAAAAGGGGGCCAGCAACTGTAATGTTACACTTGTGGGAGTTCCTCATAAATTGGCCCATTTTCATAAGGTTGATCAGTGAAAAGGGCCAGTTCTCTATTCAGGCTGCATGGCATGTGTAGAGATCAAGGCAGGCAGTGGGGGAGGTGGGGAGGTATTGGTGCTGTTGGGCCAAGGGATTGGAAAAACAACCACATTCCCAGATTTTCAATTGCAGCTCCCAACATTCCTCACCACCAATAGCAGCTGGAGGACAACATGTCATCTATGACTATTTACAAGCTGCAAACTTCGTTGTTGTCCTATGTATCCATCCACTTTTTTTCAAAGGCAGCTTCCAGTCTGAAACTCGTGCAACGTAAATAATCCAACGTACTAGTTCCGGTCAATAATTAGCCCATTGCTTAATCCTGCTGCTTGTTAAAGAAGTAGAGATGATCATGAACCGGGTCACCCCAGTGCTGGTGCTGCTCTCCCATCTCTTATCAGCCAATCTAGCCACCCACAGGGCCCAGTTTACTTGCTTTTTCCACCTTCTTGGCAAATTTCCAAAGCAGAAGCAAAAGCACCGACGTCTCTGCCTCACCCTTTTGTCTGAGTGGAAGATTAGCCAGGAGGACAAAGCTGAGGGCCCTGGGCTGTTGCCGGGACTGGAAGATCTACAGCCTGGTGAGTGGCTGCTTGAGCTACAGAAGGTGGGGTACAGGAGCTGCAGCAGCACTTGTGCTGCCATATAGACGAACTGGGACAAACTAGGACTAACCGAACGTCTCTATTAAGAAACAAATGTGTCCCAGTCATCTCTGAGTTCTTTAGACTGTGAATACAGAAAGAGCACCATGACTAACAAACACTTGAGCACACCACTTTTTCTTCAGGGCTTTGCTCTAACTTGCAAAGCGAGTCTTGCTGCTGCCTTGTCATACCTTCAGGCATTCCTGTCTCAGGAAAGCAGATAATGGGCCAAAACAGTGTGTGGTTCTCAAACAGAGCAGGTGTTCCAACCTGAGCAAGCATAAATGCCAGCTTGTTTTTGGTTCACTTGGGTTATTTCATCACAGCCTATAATGACCCTACTATATTCTTATTCTCTTACAAGCTAGGATACTGTCAAGTGCTGGCTGTTATCCAGTCTCTGGTAATTGCTTGGATTCTGAAGTGTTTGTTCAACATAGTTGCCTAAAGAAAGAATGCCGTACAAGCCTACAGTGTAAACATTTTGGCACATGTTTACATTCATGTCCAAAAGCTAACTTGGGAGTAGGGGAAATTTGTCTCTCCAGATGTTTGGGGCTTCAGCTCCCTGAGTTTGAGTCTGCATGACAAACTGCAAAATTTATTACTGCTGTAGTTCAAAAACCTAGAAGGCTGAAGTCCACCCCTTCCCAATCTGCACTAATTGAATGGTAGCACAGGAAATGCTTCTGTGTATCTATGGGCGGACATGCAATAGATATTCTATTTGGCCACATAGCTGTTACACATAAATATTTCCAAGTGATTTTCTGGGGTCGGGTCAGCTACAATGTTAGAAATCTTGATATTTATTGGAAATAAGAATTGCCAACAATAAAATGGAGAATAGGGACAGGGCTATGCATCCCTCTTTGTCAAGATCTCTGTGGTCACTTTGAGTTGGGGTTTCCCTTATCAAAGTCAGAGGGACAGGCAGCTCACAATGCCAGTTTTCATATGGCTTTCAATTTCATAATAATTTTCAGCTGCCTTAATTTCCTCTTGTGCTTAATCATTTACCATTCAATAAATATTATCAGCATACTACCACTTGGGATAACCCTATAGATCTGGTGCCTCTCTCCTATTATGGTGATTTGAACCTACAATGCTTGACTGATAAAAACTGGATTATTTGACACTAGCTTGTTTGTTTAACCCCTGAAATGATAGTCAGTTAAAGCAGTGCTATCGCTGGTGTGCTGGATACAAAGGCTATACTACTGTTCTAGTATAAAGAGATGAACAAAGATACAGACATAAAATACTCCAGAATTCACTGTTACAATTTGTAGTGTTAACGTGCTTGCCCCCAGCCCTTAAACACTGCTTCTGATTTTCCTTTATCGCTGCCATCAACTAGCTTCACTAGTAAATTAAAGCCTACAGACTGTTTTTAAGTTGAATAAAAATAAAAGAAGTTTATTGATTACAAGGTAGAATCTAAATCATTAATGGCAATGTGTTGAAATATAAACAAAAATGAAGAATATAGTTCAAACCCAATCAGATTCTGTTAGATTCCCTATCTCCAAGTGTAGGTCTTTCTGACTGTCCCTATCTGACTAAAACAATGCTGAACAGAGCCTTAAATCCTCTCAGGATTCTCCCAGACTCTCTCTCATTGATCTACCAACCCACCAATCAGTACAGAAGTCTCTCATGGATTATTCATTACCACAAGTAAACACCACAGCCCTCCCCTTTATAAATGCTTGTGCCAGGAGAGAAAACTCTGAATAAGCAGCTCTGCAACATACAACATCAACTTCATTTTATACTACTTGCCTACATAGCATAACTTACCCAGTTATACAGCATTCTAAGTTTTTCATAAACCCACAATGAACATTTATATGTACTTATTACTCTATGCATCACAAACAAATACATTTCCCAATATCTTAAACACAAAAAATACATGTACATTGACAGTCACTGTTCAAAAAGGCAAAAGCATAGTCCATATTTTAACTGTCCTCGCTGGGTCTTCTGGATAAAGCGTTCGCAATAATGTTCTGGGACCCTTTCACACTTTTGATAACAAAGTCAAAGTACTGTAGCAACAGGACCCATCTCATCAGCTTGCTGTTGGGCTTCAAAGATATCATCCAGATCAAGGGAGAATGATCTGTGCACAGCATGAATTTTCAGCCCAGATGTATGGTTTTAGTCTCTGAAAGATCCTTAGTATGGCTAATTCACAATGGTCGACACAATGTTTTTCTCGGGGCTGCAGCTTTTTGCTGATAAACATCACCAGATGTAAGACTCTTTCTCCATCTGGCTGGCACAGCATAGCTCCAATCCCGGCATTCGACGCATCTCTCAAGATTGTGAATTCTTTGGTGTAATCCGGCATAATGAGGACTGGACTGGTCACCATCAGGGCACCCTTCAGGTCATCCAACAACTGCTGACACTCCAGTGTCCATCTAATTCACTCAGGCTCCTTCTTCTTTGTCATGACGGTAAGTGGAGCTGCACTTTCACTGAACCGAGGGATGACTCTGTGGTAGTCTCTATACTGAATCTGCTACTGCTGCCAGACTTATTCATCCTCACTAATACAAATGCACAGGGACCCTCAAAGAGTATTGCTATCCCCACCTTGAGCATTCCCTAAATTTCCTGGCATATTTTCTTCACATAGGACCCAATGATCCTATGAGGTGTAACTGCAAAGGGCTTAGCATCACTAGTACTAATTCTGTGTACCACTCCCTTTGCTCTCTCTGGGATGTAAGTACAGACTGCCTTGTACTTCTGCAATATAGCTCCCACTTTGTCTTTTTGTGTCTCACACAGTGTGAGGTTTATATTCACTTCTCCAGGATTGAACTGTTGTTCTCCTCTACCTTCCCAATATATTAGTAAGGTGTCAAAGGGATGTGAGTGACACTACATGCTTGCCACAACCTTTTCATGAGCCTAGATGTGAAGCTAGCCCCCAGATCTGTGACCACTTCTCTGGCAAAGCCTAGGCGACACATGAAATTTATTAGGGCATCTGCAATGGTCTCTGACTTGATATTTCATAAAGGTATTGCCTCAGGGTACCTAGTCATGAAATCTATGATGGTCAGGATGTACTTGTGTCCACGCCTAATAGCTCCTGGCAATGGACCCACCAGATCTAACCCTATTTGCTGAAATGGGGTAAAAATGACTAGTAAGGGACATAATTTAGCCTTGGTCCTGCCCTGCCCAGTTCCCCTTCTTTGACACGTGCCACAGGCTTGGCTGAAAAGCTTAATCTGCTTCCCCATGTGTGGCCAACAGAAGTTCTATGCCACTCTCCTTTTTGTGCATGTAATTCCCATATGCACAAATTATGGGCTTCCCAGAGACACTATACAAATTACACTATACAATTGTGTCTATTGTGTCCCATAGACAATAGTGTCTATGGGAATTACATAATTTGTAATTATGTAATTATGGGCTTGGAGCAGAATCTTTTCCCTATACAGTGCACACTTGTATAACAAATGGTTTGTATAACATAAAATTTGTACAACATAAAAAATTCCGGAGGTAGGGGAAATTTGCTTAACATAATAGCCTATGGGGAGAATCTGTACAACATAAAAATGGGATCACTCTGTTTTCAATGCGTTCCTATGGGCAATTTGTATAAAGGAAAATTTGCTTAACATAATTTCATTTGGAACAATTTAATTCCTTTATACAAGGTACCACTGTATTTGTGAGGGACTATCAGTTCTTTATGGGGTTCTCACCTTGTAAGGTGTAGGCAACATTTCTCTGTACAAGAGCTCATTATGGATGCAGTATCTGTCAGGGCATTCAGGAGTTAAATCGCTCTGTGATCTGGTTGCTTCAAAGCACTTCATGAGACTATCATCCCCTCTCTGCTCCTGTGCAAAGTTAGCACTGTGTGATTTTCTAAACAGCACTCAATCAGCTTCTGTTCCTGCATTCACTGAAGTCCCTAAGGAAAATTCCTCTGCCAAGCTTCCACTAGTTACATTATCAACCTCTACTGCAGTGGGTGATTTCTGCCCCACCCTGTGAGCATGTAACTACAAAGGCACTCTTGACATGCTCTATAAGATCCCAACCAATTAACAAAGCTGCCGGAATATCCTCAGAAACAGCTACCTGCTACATTCCTGACCAGGTTCTATACTGAATAGACACCACTGTGACCTTAAAAACTTTAGCGATTCTCTTCAAACTAATTTTTCTTCCTCCTATTATATTTACTGCAGGTATTATGTCTGGTTGAGCAATAGAAATCTGGGATCCTGTGTCTCTGAGTCCCAGGTATCTCTTCCCATTCACAATTATGTTTTCTGCAGAGTTTTTAAGCAGTAAATTGCCCGGCTTAATCAGGAAACATTGGACCACAGGCACCTCCTAAGGCTGCAGCTTATCTACTGCCTCAGCTCCAGGCTCCATTGCCTTGGCAACCGTCCTACTGCTTCCATTTCTGCCTTCAGAATGCAAAGAGTTTTCTTCTGAGGGACTGTGTTTGGAGATTTAGATATTTCCTCCTCACATTCAAAACTCAAATGTCCCAACTTTTTGCACGACCAACAATGTTTTTCAGCTTTAGGTATTGTATAATTTGATTTCTTTGTTTTCCCCTCAGTGTAATTAATATTTGCATTGACAAGCCTACGGCTTTTAGACTGGGGTTGGTTTCCCTTAACAGGTACTGAAGTGTGATTCCTCTTTTCACTCAAGTACCTATTGTTGTACTCCCCACTTTTCCCCTCCAAGTTTTTGTTCAGCAAATCAATGATCCCTGACCTCATTTATGCAGTCAGCTAATTCAGCAGCCTCCTGAAAGGTTTTAGGCTGTTTGTCCTTGACTAAATATCTCAGCTCTCCATGGGTTATGGTCTTGTGTCCCATCCAAGATGGATTGTGCCATCCCTCCTTCTCTCATCTCTCACTGGCCAGCTTAGCTTTCCCTTCTCTAATTTTTTTTTTGCCCCAATTCCCAAACTTCCCGTTGAGGAATCATCCCTCAAAGAAGTCTCTCATAGACACTCATGTGCAGCTTTGCAGGGTCTGCTGATGGTCGGTTCAGGTCACTCTCCCAATAAAGGGATCAGTGCATGCTGAGGTTGACAGGAGCCACCCTTCAGTTTTACTCTGGAGTCAGCTGGAAGGGATACCCAAAAACAGGGTTGGTAAATTTAAAGGTAACCTTGTGGAACAGAGAAAAATGTTGAGTCTAGGGTTATTCCTTGAATTTTACGAGTCAGAAATAAACAACCAATTACTCTGACACGAGAGAGAGAGAGAGAGAGAGAGAGAGAGTTCACAAGCAGCTTCAGTTTAATCAGCTGAGAAAAGGGATGCCAGGACAGAATCTCTCCAATCAAGTGAGTGGAAGAGTCCGCCACCGCACATACAGTTTCTCCACATGTTATACGTTAGCTATTTGCACATTGTTTCTGCTGTCTATTTACATGGTCTACATTTTCTCTATTGTTCTCATTAACCCAATCAGACCACCTGTGTCTCCTTATTTCCTGTATTGCCTAGAGATCTTAGCAGTCCCTTGTTACAGCTTCACCCTAATCCCGTTAAACATTGACCTCTTTGTATTAACATTTTGGGCTGAGTTCCTGATGCAATTAGCAGTATCTGGTGCATTTCTTCTTATAACTGAGCTGTTCTCTTATAATTAAAACATATATTACACAGTTAACCCTTCACTTTCTCTCCCCAGTACAATGGTTTTACAGGTTGTACCTCCCTCCTTCTCCTTTCAACTTCCTCATGAGGGATAATCAATTTCTCCAATTTCTTTATCTGTGGATTTTCCATCCATATCTATTCTAATCTGGGTGCGAGCATCCTCTGCTCTTTCTTTGTATCCCCCTCTCCAGCTTCGACTATCCCCAACTTACTTACGTCCTCTTTATATATCTTCATTTCCTTAATTCCTGCCTTTCCTAACTGGTCTTTCAAATCCCTACTGCTGTCTTCCTTCTCCACAGGTGTCATGTCCTTCTCCTCTGAGTCTTTTCCCTCTCCTTCTAATGCCTCTGACCCTTTCTTCTCCATCTGCCCCACTGCTTCATCTGCTTCCCACTGTTTATTTATTTATTTACTATTGGATTTATCCCCCACCCATCTTCCCTAAGGAACTCTGGGAGGCTTACACAGCTGAGCAAATCAGCAATATACAAAACACCGATACAAAGGCAAAACAGTTATAAGTTAAAACTAGTGCACCCTGATCAAAATGAGTGTAGCTAAAAAAGACATATTGATAGAGCTAACCAAAAAGCAGAAAGCAGATGGCGGGTAAAAAAAACCAAAAACAATTTAGGTTTGGTCTCCAAAGGCCTCGCGGAACAGGAGGGTTTTTAAGGCTCTGCGAAAGGCCAGCAGGGACTCTGCAGAGCACACTTCACTGGGGAGGCTGTTTCACATTGAATGGGCAGCCACCGAGAAGGCCCAATTACGAGTTGAAGTTCTTCGGGCCTCCTGGGGGGTGGCAACCCAAAGCAAGTGCGCTCGCAACTGCCGAACTGGTCGGGCCGAGGTTGATCTCTAGGCGATCCGCTCTGCCAGGTAGTCCGGTCCCAAGCCATGGAGGGTTTTATAAACTAAAACCAAGACCTTGAATCTGATCCGGGACGCAACGGGCAACCAATGCAGGTGGGCCAAAACTGGGGTGATGCGGTCATAACGACATGCACCCACCACCAGCCTGGCTGCCACATTTTGTACCCACTGCAGACGCTGGAGGAGAGTCAAGGGCAATCCCATGTAGAGGACGTTGCAGTAGTCCAACCTCGAGATCACCAGTGCTTGCACCACTGTTCTCAGGGAGTCCCCATCTAGGTATGGGCGGATCTGGGCAATTTGGCGAAGGTGGTAAAACGTGGTCCGCGTCACGGCAGCCACCTGGGTGTCCAGGGATAGCGCGGGATCCAGGACCACGCCCAGATTCCGAACCCTGTCCGATAGCTGGAGGGAAACTCCCTCCAAGCTGGGGACAGGGCCTCCTTATCCAGATGGAGAGCTCCCAAAGAACATCACCTCAGTCTTCTCGGGGTTGAGTTTGAGCCTGTTGGCCCTGGTCCAAGCCATGACCGCCTCCAGGCGCTGGTCGAGAGTCTGGGCAGCTTCCACTGCAGCAGTGGAAAAGGAGAGATAGAGCTGCGTGTCCTCAGCGTACTGATGACAGCAGACTCCAAATCTCCTAATGACCCCAGCCAGAAATGATTGAATCCGAATCGCGGCCACCCTCTCGATGACCTTGCCCATAAAGGGAACATTGGCGATTGGATGATAGTTGGCCAATTGGTTCAATGCCAAGCCTGGTTTTTTCAAAATCAGCTTTACCACCATCTCCTTCAAGTGGGAGGGGAAAACCCCCTCGCTGAAGGAGGCGGTGGCGATGGCAGAAGCCCATTCGGGCATAGTCCCCCTGGCAGCTTTTATGAGCCATAATGGGCAAGGGTCGAAGGGGGTGGCTGCAGGTCGGCAATGGGCAATTGCCCTGGAGGCCTCCGAAGAGGAGACAGGCCCAAACTCAACCAATCGAGGAGAGCAGGTGGGTGAAGCGACAGGGGGTAGCGAGGGAGGGCTAGTGCAACCAGATTCGAAGCCGGCCCGGGTGGCCTCTATTTTTGATCTAAAAAAGACTGCAAAATTCTCACTACTGAAATCAGTAGGAGGAGGTCTTGCCAGACTAGGATTGGTGAGGTCTTGAACCACACGGAAAAGCTCCGCCTGGCGGTTCGAGGCCTCATCAATTCTCAGGGAGTAGTAAGACGTTTTGGCCTCCCTGATCACACGGGAATAGCGCCTAGTCTGGATAACGACTGCAGTCTTATTAATGGCCATCTGGCTACATCTCCAGCTGCTCTTGAGCCTCCTCCGCTCCTGCTTCATCGCTCTCAACTCCGCAGTGAACCACGGCGAAGGTCGAGCTCTGCTGCGGAGGAGGCGCTTGGGGGCGATTCGATCGACGGCACAGGAAGCTGTTTCAAACCACTGATCGGCCGTGGCCTCAGCTGAATTGTCAGCCAGGCCACCCGGAAGCTCCCCAAAGGCTTCACGGCACCGAGCAGGATCCAGAAGCTTCCGGGGGCGAGCCCAGACAAGGGGCTGGTGATCCCCGCGAGGGGGGGTGCGATTGACAGGGAAAAGGACAACAGGTGGTGATCTGACCATGACACAGGAAGGGAGACAATGTCCCCCACCTCCAGACATGAATCGCCCGACATGGAGGAAAAAACCAAGTCAAGGGTATGCCCACATCTGTGGGTAGGGCAAGAAACATGCTGGGATAGGCTCATGGAGCTGCTCCAGATAGTTCTCCACCGGCATGCACACTGAAGTCCCCCACGACCAGGAGCCGGGGGGACTTCAGAAGGGCCGCTGCGACAAACTCCGAGAGCTCTGGTAGGGATTGTGCTGGGTTGCGGGGAGCATGGTAGCCCAGCACAATGCCAAATATATCCCGCTGACCTACCAACAGGTGGAAGCATTCTAACCCCGGACTGACCAATATCGAGGCCCTGGTCATATGAAGAGATTCCCTGTACACAATGGCAACCCCTCCCCCCTTCTGACCCTCCAACCTGCCCACTCCCTGGACCAGAAACCCAGGCGGGCACAGCTGGGTGAGGGAAGCTCCCCCCTCTGCACCCACCCAGGTCTCCGTGATACAGGTCAGGTCGGCCCTCCCATCACGGATGGTATCATATATGATGGGGGTCTTATTATGGACTGACCTGGCATTCAAAAGGAGGCAGGACAGGTTGAAGGTGCTGGTAGGATGACTCCGGGACACATGGCAGTGAGTCGAGGGGTCAGAACGTGGGACAGGCACAAGATGTCTGACCCGTGTTCTCCTTATCTGACTCACCCCTCGGCTCAAAGCGTATTGTCCACGGCCCGACACAGTTGATATATGAGCCCCTGCCAACAAGGGGGCCCGGGGGGGGGGAGTTTCATTTTGCCTGTTTAGGTGGTCACTTCCCCAACAGCTTGGGACCTCTCTCTCCTATATTTCAAAGATCTCTCATGTTTTCTGAAGGAAAGCTCTACTTGGCCATTACCTTCTTACACCCAGATAAAAGCATTTTGTACATAGAAAGCAAGTCTGTTGTCTGTATGGGAAGTGGCTTCCTGGTGGGCTGATCTTGTCACAGGGAGGAAGATTTTAATATGTGCTTGCAGGAAACCATGCAATCCCTTATTTGTAAGTCCAGGTGGCAGAGCCAAAAGAATGGTATCTTCCACATAGTCTCTACATTGACTTAAGCCTCAATTAAAATGCCATCTCCCATAAATAAGTGCTTAAGGACATTCCATTGCTCTTTGTTCTCCTAGCCATATTCAGGACCAGAGATGGGGTGCAGTAGCAATGATTATTTAAAAATGACTTTTTTGACAGTTCCACTTTTATTCAAAGCCAGTGTTGCACAAAGTGTTTTCTGAGGGTCATGGGTTGCCTTATATGTGTTGTATCTCTTATATGAAAAGATTGGGAACCGCTGTTCTAAGCAAAGCTTATCATGTCAGTTGTTTTGTATAAAATGGAAATAATGTAAACACACACACACACACACACACACACACACACACACACACACGGTATAGGGCAGTGGGAATTCAAATCTGCACAGTGCATGCTTCAACAGCCAGCCTGTGTGGCCTCAAGCAAGCTGCACAGTCCTAGGATGGCCCCAGAAGAAGAGAATGATAAATAACTTCTGAGAATTCCCTATGTAGAAAATTCTTGAAAGAGTTGTCATAAATTGGAATCAACTTAACACACACACAATTCTTCTTCTTCTTCTTCTTCTTCTTCTTCTTCTTCTTCTTCTTCTTCTTCTTCTTCTTCTTCTTCTTCTTCTTCGTCCCATTGCACTCTCTGAAGTGTGTACACGGTATATGATTCCTTCTCAAGCTAGTTGCATTTTTCATTTACAGTTCCAGATCCCATGCATAAGAAATCCTGAGAGTGCATCCCCAAAAGCAAGGTTTCCAAAGTCTAGAAGAGGTCAAGGTCAAGGAGGAATCCAACAGTATTTGACATTCCTTCCACAATTTTATTGACTTATTGATCTAGTTAGTTGGTTACTTATTCAATTTTTATTCTGCCCATCTGGCAAATTGGTACTTGGAGCAGCATATTTTCCACTTCTCCCTTGTACCCCTTAGGCACACAAGACTAATAACAAGAAGAAGAACAATTGTAATTACAGAATAACCTTTTTCAGTGAAGTGGAAATGAAGTCACACGATTCTTTCAGCTAGGAAACAGACTTCATCAACTTTTGGTTTCCTGGAACGAAGATCTTTGGCATTTCCTACTTAGGCAACAGGGGAGAACATGATCCCTGGAGGTGTTCAAATTGCAAGCCGCATCCATTCCTCTAGTGCGCCATATAAGCAGAGGGTTCCATTTTAATCATTTCCCTTAAAAGCTTCACATTCCTCAAGGAATCAAGAACAACATGAATGTGATTACCATAAAGTACATTATGTGCGAAGCAGCCTAGTTGCCGTGCCTTATTCCAGTAACAGGTATATTGTCTGTGGGTGGGCAATGCTCAAGCGGCAATAGGAGGGGGGGGGAGAGATTTCATTTTGAAAAGAACCCTTCCTGCTGGAGACAATCTTCTGTTAATGTTTTACGCACAAACTGGCACAATGCTTCTGGCTTTCTTATTGAGCATCTTGAAGCTGACCTCTCTGTTTCTAGGCACAGCTCATTTCTATCCAACCTGAGACAAGGATACAAGAGGAATAAGCTTTTACCTTTTTGCCCAAGGTAAATTATTACCATAATTTAAAATATATCTGTCATAAAAGATCATGCACACCAGGGCTGCCATTTCCTCGTAGGGGATAGAGTAAATCATTGCATGGGGTAGGGTGGGGTGTTGGCATGTTGTAGTTGCCAGCTGTTACTAATAGGGTAGGGCTGGCTCCCCTCCATATGTGCTTCCAACTCTGGGCCACTGCAGTATATAGGTATACTTTCCTGCCACACACACACACACACACACACATGATCCCTCATTATCACCAGTATTATGGCAGTACAGCGCTAGCTGCTATAATAAAGGTACAGTACTATATACTTGCTACTAACTCATCTGGATAGAACAAAACATTTCAGTAACTTGGAGCTTGGTAAAGTTGAGCTGCAAGAAAAGGGACTTTTCTGAGCCCTAGGGTACTTTTCTTGGAGTACAGCTAAGAGCTGCCTGTACTCCAAGAAAAGGAACTTTTCTTTCACCACATTTAGAAACCTGAACCTCGACTGAGGTTCTAAGAGACCAGCTAGATGGCTGATGTTTTTATTTTTTTTAAAAAAAAATCAAATAGAAAAACAGATTGTACCTTGTCTTGGAACATATGGTAGAGTTAAGGGCTGGGAGTCATGGGAATGAAATAGGGAAATGGGATGGGAGGTACGGGGGATTATCGCCATGTTAGCAATTACCCGACTGATAGAACTAGACACACATTTGGTTATCTTTCTTTGTCTTCTATCTGCATTGTAAATCAATAATGGATCCTCCCAACATTTCAATTCTAGTTCTATGGGACTGACTGCTGGAGTGCTGTTGCAAGAATTGGCAATAAAGAGATATACCACATTTCTATATGTCTGATTTTTATATCATATTTATAACTGTGATTGCATTTATCAGATTGGTGCAACTGTATATTTAAATTGGATGCCGTTCTTTGTTGACTCCATGAATCAATCATTCCATTAGAGCCACACACCCATACTCTGTTAAAACAGACATTTATTTTCCTATTGTGGAGAGGCCTCTCACATCTTCCTTTGAATAGGGCACCACAGCACTCAGTTGACGTGTTCATTCTGACATGCATGTAGTCCAAGATTCCATGATAGCTACCACTCTTCTGTTTTGTCTGATAGGCTGTCCCTGTGGGAAAGTTACCTTCTCAGACTACCCTCTCCCTGAATACAGTGGAAAGTTTGACAATGGTACTTTCTTTAGGGGAATTGTCTAAAGTTCTGCTCCAAAAAAACTGATGGTTCAAAGCTCTGACTGCATTCCATCCCCTTCCAGACACACACACACACACACACACACACACACACACACACAGAGAGAGAGAGAGAGAGAGAGAGAGAGAGAGAGAGGAGTGCTGTTTGTCAGCCAGAACCATCACTACCATCTGTAAAGGAAGAGATCAAAACCATTGGGCTTCCTCCATTTCAACTGTCACCAAGTCAGCTGAATTGTGCAAGAGCAATTCTGTCCTTCTAGACTGAACACAACTGAATCCTGAAGTTGATCTAGTGATTAGGTAGTTATCAGGGGTTCTGGGGATTTCTGATCCTACAGAATCTGTGTGAAGTGAAGGAGTCTTTCCCTTTGTTTAAGCATGGGATATCTGCATGAAAAAGGTCATCTATATTGAGAGTGTAAACATGTGTATTGAAACATACTTGTTGTAAGCCGTCTTTCTCCTATATAAACTGCTCATGGAACTTCTTGTTGAAAAGCAGTAACTATATCTAAGCAACAACACTATACATAAGTAACAACTCCCTGTTTATCTACCTTAAGACACTGATAAGCATTGATGGCAGCTATAGTAGGTATTGATCTGCCAGGGAGGGAGGGAGAGGGAGGGATTGCAAGGAGAGAGGGGGAAATGGGATGGATGAAAAAGAAACAAATAATTAGGCTTACTTGCTTTTGACTCAGGCCTTGCCCACCTCTGGTTTCAGTCCTGTCCATTGCTAGCGTTCAGCCCCAAAAGATACACACACACACCCCAAATAAGGCATATGACTGTAAAAATTTTGCTTACCTCCAGAGAAGCCAAAGAAAGCTTAAAGACTTTAAAGTTTAAATGATTGATGGACATAATGACAGACTGCCATTATCATTTGTGTTTGTTCATCAAATTTAAAAGAAATGCATATGAATTAAAAAAAAACCTGTATTAAGCACACGGAGCAAAATCTAATACCAGTCAGAAGCAAATGTAAAAGTGTATCCACATTTATACCATACATTTCTTGTTCTTTCTTGTTGCCAAGAGCGAAAGAGGTTATGCAAAGAAACAGGATCCTGTGCAAACTGTTGACTAGATGTACATGTGAAGTGTATAGACACCATTAGGAATAATCTATATTTAGCCAACAATCATCTTTCTCCACCTGGATATGAACAACCAAGCATCAAGTTACACATCACCTTTCTAAAGTCAATGACATAATTTCCTTCTGGGTAGAAGTGAACATCAGCTCGGATGAGTCTCATTTGCAAGTCAGTGACAGGTTTTAATTGTGTATCTAAGGGCTTATTCAATCATATTTAGTATAAGGTTTTTACTGTTGTTTTAATTATTTATTGTTGTTGATGTTTTTAACTGTTTTAATTCCTTGATTGGAAGCCGCCCAGAGACCTTTGGGTAGTGGGCGGCATATAAGTTGTAAAAATAAATAAATAAATAAATAAATAAATAAATAAATAAATAAATAAATAAATAAAGCAGAGGCCTAAGAGGTGGTGGTAATGATGCATTTTTTAAATCGTCAACATTTTTAATAGGCTACCTAATGGCATAAACCTAATGGCAATGTGCAGCCTGCATAATGTAATTAAAAACTGTAAACTGTCAAGAGACTACTTGAAGTAGTATGGGGCGGTATATAAGCAAAACACTTTGCTTTCTATAAATCCCAGTTTTTTTATGTGGCATTTTTATAGCAAGCAGAACCATGTGCTCGTGTTTTTAACATTGCCATATACACTCACATGCTTTCCAAAACAACCCTGGCATTAGCCTGAGAACAGTCAGCAGTGGAGATGCAGTTTGATTGCAGGATGACTCTTCAGGAATAAGAAATGGGAAGTGTGATTTTTTTAAATCGCACTTCCCATTTTTTAAAAGAAATGGGAAGTGCGATTAACTGGCTTTCCCTCTTTTCTGACCCCTCTCATCTTTATTCCAAAAATATGTTGCATATCTACCTTGTCAGTGACAAACATGGGTTCCATATTCATAAAAATCAATTGCATGTGGTATCCTAAGATTGGAATGCAAAGGGCAACACTATCCATCACTACACATGGTTGCAACAAGGATACATTGAGCAAGAGCTTAAAGAGATTTCCTCTTGTTGTTTACAACCTTTCTAGTCTGTTTTGTCAGATGTGAATCTTCTGTTTGGCAAGTTTTGACATCTTTGCAGTTTCCTTTAGCTTTTTTCCCCCATAGTCTCCTGTAGTCTTGTCCAACCATATGCCCTTCAGATGTGCAGAACAACAGCTATCATCTCCAGCCAACTGGCATTTTAGATGGTGGATAAAGAGTGCAATTGCTCAGAAAACTTCTGGACACCAGCTCAGGGCAGGCTGCAGTACTGAATTTTAAACGGCAAGTAATGAATTCCAATTGATTCTGTGCCCTAAACACATCCAATCTCACCTGATTTCGGAAGCTAAGCAGGGTCAGCCCTGTTTAGTACTTGGAAGGGAGACCACCGGGAATACCAGGTGCTGTAGGCATCTGGAGTAGGAACTGGCAAACCACTCCAGTATGCCTGCTAAAAAAACTCTATGGACATGGGGTCATGAAGAGTCGGTCACAACGGTAACAACACAACAGACAACAACACAGTGAATTCCAGCTTTAATGAAGACTGACATTATTATTAGGAAGAAACCCAAGCTGAAAGGCTGAAGCCAAGAAATACCAATACCCATCAGAACTATGAGATCAGAAGGACTTCTACGATGGGAAGAGGAATAATAAAATTGTAACTCTCAGTCCTATATTGGTAAGATTCCAGTGTGTTTTGCCCTGTTGTGGTCTAACTTCAGTCAGTAGAGCAGAGACCACTCATGGATATGACTTGGAAGCAGAAACTATGGATGGCAGGAACAACGGCTCTCTTGTTTTGCTAGATCCCTACACATTTTTGACCCAACGAAACACCTTGTTTTTCCAACTGATGGAGGATGATGGGTATTATAGTCCAACAGCAGATTAGTTTGCTCACATTCATTTCACACACCCGGGGCCATGGTATCCCAGATCTGAGAGAGCCACATGATGTAACAACTCTCAGCAATTAAGCTTGATGTATCTGGAGAGGAGACGGCCAAGTGTGCTGCATTAAATTCCATAGAAAGAAAAAGAATGTGTAAAAATAAACTTGTGCAGCTGAAAAGAGCCAGGAAATGTGCAGCAGGAACCTATGCATATTTACTCAGAGGTACATCCCACTGTGCTGAGTCGCATGTTCTCCCTGGTAAGTATATGGTGAGTTTTATTTATCCATTGGCAACTGCAGGATATATCTCAGTGGTTTAGGTATCTGCTTGTGGAGCCAAAAGCTGACAGTTAAGTTCCCCACTGTGCCTCCTTTACAGGGGCTGGACTATACAGGGACCATCGAGTGCCTTCCAGCTCTGCAGTTCTAAGATAGGCCAGTGGTTTCAGTATCTGGCTGCACCACCAGAGATTGGGAGTTTGATTCTGCACTGTGCATCCTTGGATAGCCTGCCTGTAACCTTGGGCAAGCTGCACAGTCCCAGGATGTCCCCTGAGGAAGACAACTGTAAACTACTTCTATTATCCTCCTGGAAAACCTTGGAAAGGGTCACCATAAGTCAGAAATTACTTGATAGCAGGCAATTAAGTGTTGCAGTATAGTGTAGTAGCCTTAGCCTACATGTGCCTGTAGGCTGCCTTAACAAAACAAGATATTGGGTAGCTGTCTGGAGATGGGATATGGATTCCAAATCACAATTTATCTCCCTCATCTTTCACCCAGTGCTTGTATTACTCAAATATAAACCTATTCTCAGGAATGTTCTTAGCAGGTGATTGTTGCCTCTGCCCTTAGAAGTCCTTTGGAGGGTGCTGTTAAGACAGCAATGCCAATGAGTTCACTCACTTCAAAATGTGGTCATCAGCTCCTGACAGCTTTAATCTCCCACTTGTTCTCTCATGCAGAGAGAGCGAGAGCGAGCGAGCAGTGTAGTAGAGCCAGAGCAGACAGAGTCCAAGTCCCTTTTTATGGACTATAACATAATCCACTGCCCGCTCAGACATCCTTGTTCCCTCTGAACTTAGCTGCACTCCTCACAGCAGCTGCAAGATAAATTGATTTTTCTTGCAATACTCGGTTGAGGGCAAACTATCCCTGATGGAACTCAAAGGGTTTGAGGGTGGGTTTTCTTGAGTTGCCAATATGCATCGATCTGGCCGGATCTATTGGCCGGAAAGTTTTGGTTCGCCCTATAGGACGGGTTCTGGAAACTCCCACCATGATGAGCACCTGCACGTCCAAATTCACCACTGATGACAGCCCCACGCCCCCAGTGCCCTAAACCGAGGGAACCATGGCGGCCACGTCGATTTTTAAGGCATGTATTCCAAAGGCAACATTGGAGGCACTTTCGCGACGTGCTCGCTTTGGTTTCTTTCAAGTGATGGGCGTTTGGGAAAGGAAAGTTGGGGGGGGGGAGGCGGACAGCATGCCGCTGCAGAGCTTGGATGACAGAAGCCGTCTTTTGCCGCCGAGCTTTTTTTATGCATCATGATTCCTATAAACTCTCCTTTCCAGGAAAAAGCCATGAGTAATTCTCGTCTTTCTCCCTCCCCTCCCGCCGCCTTACACATTGGCGAAAACACTGCGGGCTCAGATCCCGGGGAAAGGTTAGCAACCAGGAGCAAAATAAGAATAATATTTTTAACGTGGGCGACTGTTATGTGGGAGGGGGGGTTAGCAAGTGAGCGGCATCCGTGAAACGAGATCAATTTATCTCAAAACCAAATCGATACTTGATGGGAATTCCAGGATATTAGATCCGAACCCAGCCAAGAGAGTTCCACTTTCGGTAAAACTCACCCCACGCCCACAACCCCTCTCCCCGGGGCAAGCGTGACCGCCCACTTTTCCGCTTTCTGGCAGTGACGCCTCCAGTGACGTCACGCCGAAACTGTAAGGCTCCACCCTTTCCCAGTTGTCTGAGGCGCAGTTGTCTGACGGGGTCCTAATGCTCGTCACTTTTGGAAGGGCTTTAGTTGTGCATAGTGGGAGGGGTTTTTTGGGGGGGGTTGGGTCGGCGGCGGCTGTGTGTGTCGTTGAAGGACAAACTAACAAAGAAAGAAGGACAGCGAGACGATGAAGCGTCGTGCATTTTGTCGGGACGAGCTTTTGAAAGTGGTGCTAGGTCCTTTGCCAATCTCCCCAAAGCGAGCCCGCCCCCCCCCGTCCAAAAAGGGTATATACAGGATGGCTCTCCCTCCAAAGGTTCTCAAACGATGAGCTGCTGTCCACGCAAAGCCGTGCGATGAGAAGCGTGGGAGTCTTCGACGTGCCGCAGGAGCCACCCCAAGGCAGCAAGCTACTCCGTTTTCAAGACCCGGAGTAGATCCAGAGGACGCGATCGTTCCTTCCCTTACCTCCGCGGAAAGTTGAAAGAATGTGGGTCAAAAGACTTCACACCTCCCCCCGAAATCTAAAATTATTTATTTTTATTATTTTAGAGTATTTTTACCCCGCCTTTCTCCTTGGAAAAGGTCCCAAGGCGGCTTGTAGGGATAATATATAGTCCAATAGAATTAAGACATGTTCAAGTACTTGAGAAACAAGGAATTGAGGGACATCACTTTTACAGCATTAATAGACAACATTACATTAAAGCAACACGGTTATAAATAGTCATAAACACAAAGTCTATGTGAACCCATAGATTCTTGCCAGAGCCTCCGAATTTCCACCTGTTGAAATTCCGCCGCTGCTGCTGCTGGGTGTCCTGTCCGGTGGCCCTACAGAAGAGCGCTAAACAATGCCCCTCTCCATTTTCCGGCACCAAGGGCTGTTTACCCTTTCTTCCCCTGTCCTGCAAAGGATCGCCCCCACCTTCCCCTGCCGAAAACACTCTTGCACTAGCTGTATTCAGACCGATGAAGCTGTTTGGATGAACAGCGAAACGTTTCTATCTCTCTCTCTCAAAAAAAAAAAAAGAAGAAGAAGAAGAAGTCCAGTAGCCATGACTCAACTCCCAGATAAACGAACCTGGATGACTGAGAATCTTCACAGACGTATTGCCGAAAACACTCTTTACCTCCCTCCCCGCCATACGGTTGTCTCATTTTTACCCCATCTAAAGCCTGAAGATGCGAAAAGCGGTCGGTGTGGCATGCCTAAAGAGGAAGAGGGAAGCAAATATCGATGCTTGAGCCGTCAAACACCAAGATATATACACACTGTACATGCGTATTTAAAAATCAAAATGATGGTGATGGTGATGGTGGTGATGCAGTTTAGAATCTTCAACATTTTGGGCAGGTTATCTAATGGCAGCTTTACTCAGAACTACCATCACCCTGCCCTACCTACTGGATGAGATTAGTGACAAAATCTTCAATCTCCCTTTTCTAATGTTGGTGCCAATAATGTGAGCCACCCTTGTTTTAAGCTGCCTAAATGCCCTAAGCACATCCAATCTTGCCTGATTTCAGAAGCTAAGCAGGGTTGGCCCTGGTTAGTACTTGTATGGGAGACCACCAGGGAATACCAGGTGCTGTAGGCGCCTGGAGTACGAACTGGCAAGCCACTCCAGTATTCCTGCCAAGAAAACTCCATGGACATGGACTCACAAAGAGTCGGCCACGACTGTAATGACACAACACAGACACACACCCTTGTTTTGCTCCTCTTTTGTCTTAGCTCAAAGTTCAGTACCCTTTGGGAACCACTTGACAAAAAGTGTATGTATAAATAATATACTAAATAAAATAAAACGTTATCAGAGCAATGCAGACACTATGTTTCAGCTGTTACATTGGCTGCAACTACACAGATGAAGAGAGATCAATGATCCATAGGATCCCTTCAAGCTCTTCTAAGATCTTAGACATCCTGTGTAACAGGGTTAGGCAACCTGCTGCTATCCAGTTTTGATTGTACTGGGACTCACAAATCAGTGCAAAGAATTGTGATGGACAATATTATTACAGGAACAGGTGCACTGTAAGTTTTATGACAGCAACCCATAGCAAAGATTATTTCTATGTATTCTATCTGGCAATATGAAGTTTCTTCATCCTGTCTGTAAACAGTACACTTTAGACTGTTTTTTTTTGGGGGGGGGAGAGAATCTGTTTTGTCTCATCATTCTTAAGAAATTTCAGCTAATTGAAAGTGGTGAAGTTAGTTATTACTTCACAATTTGTTAGGAAAATCCAAAGCTTATTTTGTAGGCAGGGGTTCAAAGGCATATAAACTTTAGACTGTTGACTGATTGAGTTCTGTTTGAACTTTGGGGCAGATAAGGAATTGGAAACTACTAGTCAGTTTCAACATCCACATGGTGATCTTGTTTTTATTCTGATTCAGAGCACAATCATAATTCACCAAGAAGGCTGAGTGCCAGGTGAGTAGACAGTAGAAGAGTTGAAGTTGTACTGTATCCTCATACCCCACCCTAGGGAAGAATGAAAATATTCAGAATTACTCTCTTTGTCTTAACTTTGTGCTGGCTTGGTAGCTATGTTCCTGGGCAGCAGGAGGTTTAGACCTGGCTTTATTTAGCTCTTCCTGTGATCCATTCCCCCACTTCTTGTCTGTTGGTCTTATCCAGTTCAAAGGTTGGACCACCAAGTACTTCTGCTATCTCTGGAATAAGTCAGCACAAGGGCTTCCACCTATTTTAAACCCACTACACATATTTCTGAGTTAGGATTTACACTGTGAAATTTATTTTCCAAAGATGCTCTTTCTTTCACTTTGAGCTTGATAAAGAATCCTCTATTTGTTTCGGCTTGCAGAATCACGGGTTCACCAGCAATCTGAATAATTTAGCTTTTATACTTGTTTTCTCTAGATACCTATTTTTGGCCACTTATTTGATATCAGAGTAAAATTCTTACTGTATTAACTCCAGCAGAGTCTGGCGTCATCAACAGTTTCCTCAATGTATTTAATGTAATAAAGTTATTTTAAAAATATAATACAGTATCTGGTGAAAGAACCATATGTAACAGAAAAAGGCATTGAAAACAACAGGTGATTGCACACACCTTAAGGTTGTTTGATAATGCTAGCTCTGTTTATTAACTCTTGGTGCTTAAGTAGGGGATAATAAGCCTTCACATAGTTGTGTGGCAACTGGAATTTCTTTGCTGCTACAGATAAAACTATCAGATGTGGCTTGTAACTCATCCAGTTTATAGCTGCTTGGACCCTTTGAAAACCCAAAAGGTCACGCTTGCATCACACGCATGTTTGGTCTGTCCACAATTTGTGATCTAATCTGCTGGGCCAGCTTAACTTTGGGCGCCTGACTAATTCTGACCTTAAGTTTTTATTAGAAAGAAGAAATCCTGTGAAGACTCCCCTTGAACTCGGCTTCCACGAGTTCCCCTCCCCCGCCCCAACCAGCGCAGAAGAACTGGGCTGATCGTACATATGTGGTCTCTTGTTTCTAGAATCGCGGGCCATTAAAGATAACTGAATGTAAACACTTTTAGATCCGAATTGGGAGCAAGTCTTTCTCATGGGCTACTTTTCCTGCAGACCGCCGACGAGCGTGGCCGTTCTGGAAGAGGGACAAGAGTTTTCGAGGCTCTGGTTTGGATTTGCTACGTGTTTGGCGATGCGACGGTGTCAGAAAATTCTATGCATGAATTTCACGACGTTAAAAACAAGGGTGTTCGAACCAGTCTCATGGCAACCCCACCGCGCCTCACTTGCGTAACTGGCTCAGTGATTTATCGCGTTTAAACCTAGGGACCCGAAAATGTTGATTTTTTTTTTCTGGCGATGGCTCCTTCGTAGGTCCCCCCTAGGTCGGAGGCGACCCAACAGCACCCCGAAAGTAACCTGCTGGGAGCCGAGGGAGCGTCTTTGGCCTCCCTGCGCCTGCGCGCAGAAATTCCGGCGCCTGCGCAGCCGCTCTGCCAACCCGAGCCTCTTCCTCTCTCTCTTCTCTCACTGCGGGCGAGGTGTCGGTGGAGTGCTGTCGCGCTCGGGCGTCGCGGGTGTACCGAGCCCCCTGCGTGGGCGGCGGGAGCGCAACGAGCCCGGAGTTCGGGGCGGTTCGAGCCAAAGGGGGAGCGAAACTCCTTGGCTCCTCTCCCCACCTTCCTCCGACAGAAGCTGGAGAGGAGAGGGTATGCGGGGCAGCGAGTGAGCGCGGGGGTGGACCGAACCCGTTTCGCCTTGGCGAGGCGTCCCATATGGAAGCGGTGAGCACGGCGAAGGGTGGGAGAGGCGCGGGCGGAGGATTTGGGGATGGGGGAGGGAGAGAGAGAGAAAGAGAGAGAGACCCGTCCCGGCCTGCCTGCTTGCCTGCCTTTCTATCTATCTATCTATCTATCTATCTATCTATCTATCTATCTATCTATCTATCTATCTATC
>JAHTLZ010000129.1:37142357-37169622 GCA_023846285.1 Phrynocephalus versicolor
GAAAGCCTGGATGGGGGCGATAATAGCAGTTAGCAGCTAACAAGGAAAAGGGGGGTTAAAGAAAAAAAAGAAAAGAGAGAGAGAGAGAGAGAGAGAGAGAGAGAGAACGAGAGAAGGAGAACTCGCTTCCTTCCCTTGTGCTCATGACTGGTGGTTCGGGTGTGCAAGTTCTTTACGAGCGGGCCGACCATAAATGGGGGTTGTGTGACATCCTGTTTACAGTCTCTCCCGGGGTGTCCTTGTGTTCTTCAGACAGCTTTTTGTTTTCAAAAGCATTATTTACCTCGGCGTCAACTCCTCCTCCTCCTCCTCCTCCGTCGTCTTGTGTCCGATTCTTTTGTCCAGTTCGTGGGAATTCGGACAGCTGATGGGAAGCCATTCACCCTGTCCAAAAACGGACACGTTCTTAGAGACAGCGGTGGTAGAACTTTCATTTTGTCGACTCCTAATCCTCGGAGAAAGGGGTTGAGGTGATCGTTACCGACTCAGTCCTTCGACAGAATAGTTTCTGTATGAGGTTATTAACATTAGGAAGTTCCCTCTTGTTTACTGGTGGAAGCTGCTGTCCCAGGACCAATTGGAGGGTGTGGGGGGGAAAGAGGAACTGAAACGTCCACATTTAAGAGGACTGCACAATGTTTTGTGTGATGAACTAGTAGGCTCCTCATTACTAAGTAAAGTAACGCTGTGCTCTGCAGACTTGTTTAGGGTCTACTGAGTTTATATAGATATGTTAGTTAGTCTTCTGGATACTAACACATTTCTGCATGTATGTTAGATTTCTTTAACAAATTTTGAACCAAGTGAATATAGTGGACTTTTGAGTCATTGTTGATAGTGTTTAGAAAAGACCATGAGACTAAATGGGTTCAAAACAGAATAATGATAGGATGTGGCAAATTTTGGTGGCTGAGTGAAATGAGGCTTTTTCTGTAGCAGCATCCTCAGTTGTGGAAAGTCAGCCTGGCTCCATCCTCAATGAGCTTTTAAAGAACAGGCAAGGTTGCATTATTTCTGTATGGTCCTTCTTGTTTATAATTGGCTGCAAAGCTATAATTGAGATCTTCTTCTTGAACTATTTTAATGAATGTTAATTAGAGAACTTGCTTTTAAAATTGTATTTTAATTGATTTTTTAAAAATAAAAATATTTTTGTTGTTGCATATAGCTTTGGTAGTCTTCATGGGCTGAAAAGCAATAAATAAATTAAACTCCCAGCTCTGTCATTATAGGATCCCAGGGCCCCAGAAGAAGGATAGCCACCAGCAGCATTGAAAGTTTGCTGGGGAAAGCAGAACAGTTCATACTTTTTTTCCTGAGCAGGTATTGCATTGCCAGAGTTCCAAAATAGAGCCCAGGTCAAATTATTGGCTAAATTATTAAAAGAGTTGCAGATGAGTAAATGAAGAATGCAGCTCTTTGCATGCCTTAAGTCCAGGGGATCTCTGTGGACTCTGTTCCTATGTATATTTACTTAGAACTGGTTGTAAAGGTACTTCTTGTATTGGTGCTCTGAATTATAACTGTGACACATGATTTGTGATTTGTCTAAATGCTGAAGTACTTACACATAAAGAATTGAAGAATGGCTGTTGATTTCACTACATATAAATTGCAGTGTATTTATATTATGGTACATGTTTAGAAGTACAGTACCCACTTTCCCCATATATGGACAAAGATGCAGTGTTTCATTTTCAAAAGGTACAGGAAATTGCACCTCTTGCTAAAGCTCCTGTGAGTGTCATTTTAGTAGAGGAACCTTAGCAGAGCTTTGTGTTCTGTTTGCACTGGTATTTCCAGATGGGGAATTTAGGATTTGACTTTGATTGTAGCCCTGGCAGTTGAGTTCAAGGGTTGGAATGGTCACTTAGCAAATGAGCTTGAACAAAAGTCAGGATAACTCCTGAATAGACAAGGCTGAAGAAAAGCATAATTCTTATCAAATTGGGCATTTCCCCACCAAGCCCCTCTCCCCAAAAAGTACTGCTCAGTTCTGTGCCTGTTTACCTAGGAGAAAGCCCCAATACTGTATAAGCTTTCCTCTGTTCAGAGCACAATTTGATTACATGTAGATATCTAAATTTTACTCTTACTGCTGATCAGAGCAGCAGAAGTACCACATTGAGCTCTGGTCTGCATTGAGCCCTGGGGTTGAAGAGTCCATATTTTGGTTTGTGCTATGTGAGTTCGAGTGTAAAACATTTTATAGCTTCAAGATATGAGTAGAAAACACTTTATAGCTTCCAGATATGGGTATACATCGGTTGTGGGTCATCAGCTTCAGCCAGTGTGGCCAGTGATGAGGGATTCTGGAAGCTGTCATCCAACAACATAGGGCAGTGATGGCAAACCTTTTAGAGACTGAGTGCCTAAGCTGTGATTCAAAACCCAGTAATTATTTGTAAAGTGCCAATACAGCAATTTAACCTGAATACAGGTGGCTGTGAAGGTGAGATTTTGGGTGTCCACAGAAAGGGCTCCGAGTGCCACCTTTGGCAACCGTGCCATAGGTTCGCCAATACTGACATAGGGACACCCCCGTAGTGCTTGAAAAGCCACAGGGTAATAAACTTGGTGGCTTTTGGATTGTAGGATATGGTAAGAATCCATCTTCTCTCTCATGCTCACCAGTATGGTTCCCCATGACTGATGCAGACCAAAGCCTAGTGCAGACAAATCACAGATCTCCGCTAAGGCTTCTGCCCTAAAATGATACTTCCAAGAGGTTCAACAAGGGGTGAGAGTAATTATTTAGCTGCCTAGATGCCCTAAGCACATCTGATCTCACCTGATTTCTGAAGCTAAGCAGGGTCGGCCCTGTTTAGTACTTGGATGGGAGACCACCAGGGAATACCAGGTGCTGTAGGCACCTGGAGTAGGAACTGGCAAACCACTCCAGTATTCCTGCCAAGAAAACACCATGGACATGGGGTCACGAAGAGTCATTCACGACTGTAATGACGCAACACACACACACACGCGCGCGCGCGCGCACACACACACACACACACACACACACAGAGAGGACTGAAGTGTTTTAAGTATAAGTATGACACTGTTGTCCAGGGATCAAAGGCAGGATAACAGTAATATTGCTAATGATAATATTGGCTTACTGTTTTTGAGTTTAGCTGAAAGTGCTACATTTAGTAATCAAAGACGAAAACTGATTGATCCAAGATATGTCAAAGTTCCATGTGTTCCGAATCAAAGGCTTCTGAAAAATTAGAATAAGGCTTCCTTCTTAAGTGGGCCCTTTATTAAGGAGTATATTGATATATTGATTTGGGTAATGCCTTGGCAAGTATCTTTGATTCTCCTTGTATTACCTGCAACATTATGATTCGGACTAATTAAGCAGATTTTACCCCATCTGTATCATTTGAAAGACTGTAGGAATAGTTGTTGATGCTGTCTTTGCTATTGCCCTTGTGTCTTTAAATATGGTATGAAGAGGTAGTTTTTTTTTAAAAGGTATACCAAAGTGGCTGTAGAAATCCTGACTACTTATTTGCCAATGGTATTGTTCTCATAACACGTGCATGGAGATTTCTTTGATTCTGGATTTGATAAAACAATTTGATTTTGTCTCTGGGTTGGTGATTAATTGTAGGAAATCAGATATTTTAAATCTAAATATAATACATACTGAACAGGCCCACTTGACAGAAGGGATGGATATTCCTGTTGCAGTTTTAGGTGTCTGGATTTTTAGAAACTGAAGTAGACTGCAAAGTTGTGCTGGTGTGGCAGCTTTGTTTCTGGGCTGGAGAAAGGTTTGGAGATGGCATAATTCCTCTCCTACCCCATCTGCCAATTATTAAATTATCACACAGCTAGCTACGCTGATTTTGTATTACAAATCACTAGTTGAATGCTTCCCAATGTATTGGTGAATTATGTGAGCAGATCTCAGTAAGGTGCCTTTCTGCAGCTGACTGATGGTGGCTTTCTCAACTCCAATTTCTTTTTAATACTTGCTTAGCTCTTTAGGCACTGCACCCAGTGTGCCAATTACCACTGGGACCACCTGTACTGGTTTATGCCAGAGTCTCTGAAGTTCAATTTTCAGATCCTGATATCGGGTAATTTTTTCAAGTTGTTTCTCTGTGACTCTACTATCACCTGGTATAGCAATATCAATGATCCAAACTTTTTTCTTCTCCTCAATCATAATATCCGGGGTATTATGCTCCAAGACCCTGTCTGTCTGTATTCGGAAATCCCAAAGTAATTTTGCATGCTCATTTTCAGTCACCTTTTCAGGCTTATGATCCCACCAGTTCTTTGCTACAGGCAGATGATAGTTGTGACACAAATTCCAGTGGACCATTTGAGCAACTACATTGTGGCACTGTTTGTAATCAGTCTGAGCAATTTTCTTGCAACAACTCAATACAGTGGTATCCCGACTTAAGAGCAGCTCGACTTAAGAGCAATTCGACTTAAGAGCAGAAAACTGTTGGCATTTTAACTGCCGCCTTACAAATTTTAGATATGGTCTGCTCGACTTACAAATATTTTTTTATTTATATAAAATTGTTATTTTTCTTTGTTTTTTTTAATTTTTATCCTTGTTTTAAATATTTCCTTGAAATAGTGGAGAGTTTGCTAAAGATTGGGGCATGATGCAGTCAATATGGTGCCAAGTTCTCTTAATCCCCTGTAATGATGGCTATCAGATATTAACGTGAAATATGGTGATATGGAAGGAACCAATTATGTTTGGGTACTACAGTTTAATATTCATAATGAGGATGAAACTTAGAATGCCTCAGTAACTTGCTTTGTTTATCTGTGTGGTGAGGCATCAGGGAATATGAAAATAGTTAAACATATTTAAGAATAAGATCTTACCAAGTTCTCTACAGTGAGTTATTGGAGGTGATTCATTTGCCTCCTTCTCCAGAAATTGAGTCATCTTCTCTTTTGTCTTTAAGATCCTGTGATGCCTTTCTCCCATGTGCTTTTAGTATTCCAGTGTATTGTTATCATTAAATGCATAGTTTTTATGGTTTTATTGTTGCTTAATGATCATTTTCTTTTGTTGTTTTAATCTATGTGCTCAGCCTTGACTTTTATAACATAAAAACGGGATAAAAATAATTGTGCATAGTGCTCAATCACTGAACAGTATGTTCTTGGCAGGAGGTCTTTCCCCTGGAGTATAATCATTTCTGTGGATGAGATCAGTGTCCTTTGTTGTGTGGAATTCTTCTACTTACAATCCTCCAAACTTAAAAAAAATCTATGCAACAAATGAGGATTTACCATAGAATGGTCTAATACAGGCATGTCCAAAGTCAGGCACGGGGGCCAAGTGTGGGCCGTTTTCCAATTCTGAGTGGCCCGCGGCTTCTTTTCCTCACCGTCTCAGCCTGTCACTCATCCCTGTCAGCTGGCCCCACCCAATACCAGATGGAGATGCTTGCTTGCAGTTTTATGGTTTGCCTGCCCTCCCTGCCTACATCTGTCCCCCCAGCCACCTGCCCAGCCTACCCACCCCAGCTCCATTGCTGCAGCATCCTCCCTGCCTCCTTGCATGTTACAGACACTTGTCCAAAGTCCAGCCCGGGGGCCCAATGTGGCTGAATGGTCGGCCCCCACACATTTTCACCTCACCAAATCTGACCCTCCTTGCAGAAAGTATGAACACCCTTGGTATAGTATCATAAGCTCATAAGGGTATTCTTTTCAGTATTCAAGTCAGCCTGAAACAGCAGCATAAATTATGTTTATGTTTGAAATAGCCAGCCAGAGTTTATGTAGATTTCATGCATGAGGGGAAAAAAAAACAGGAATGAGAGAAGTTCACAGTGGAGTGTAGATCTAGGAGAGAAGGCAGTAAGGAACCAATAATGGGTGGAGGGGACACAACACTTGGAAATGAGAATTGAGAAGAACACTTTGACTATGAGGAACAGGAATTTCTTTTTTACAGGGATACAAGAGATACTTAGTGACTCTGGTGTATCTTCTATGTGATGTATTGTTGAAAGAGGAAAAAAATTTAAATATAGTGTTTCACTTCTTAACAATGACCTTTATTTTTTGGGATGAGTTATGAACATTTGGAGACATTGTATATGTGTTTTTAATATTGTTCTTGTTGGTGAATTTAAATATGTTCTCTGTTTAATGATTTTAAATATTGTAATAATTTATTATTTAGCTTTCAACTTTGTTTTTTTAAAATAAGTTAAGCCACCTTGGATTCCTGAGGCAAAAGGTGGCTTGTAAATATTATGAATAAATTAAAATAAATATAATTATTGAACTTGTATTAAATCCTTCCCAATAAATATCTCAAGCTTTTGCTTGTTCATATGATAGGAAATTACTAGGTTATGTGAAAGTTTTATACCTGGTAAAATTGGTAGAGTTGGTCAAATTCTAGTAGAACTTCAATATCCTTAAGATTTAAATCAAGTGATATCTTGGCAGCAAATGATAAGGTCGGAGCCAAGTCCATATTTAGAAAATATACAAGTGTCATAGTTTTTCATTCATTTTAAACAATCACCTGTAATTGCTTTTATACATCTAATATGAAACAATGCTAAAGAATTTGGCAGGCAGGCAGGCATCCAGAATTACAGTGTTCATATTTAAGTGTATTTCTGCATAAGATAGGTGGGATATGGTTGTGACTGTTTTTTGCCAGGGTCATGGATGTATCACTGTTTCTTCTAACATTATTCAGATTGGAGCTCAGAGTAAAATGAGCTTTTGTGAAGCAACAATTACACTATGAGACCCTAGCCTTGCAGAGAAATTGTAAAGCAGGACATAAAACGGGCGCCTCTAAAATCCAATTGGTAGAGCCCAAAGCTGGAACACATATGCCTGAATGTTTCCTCATTCCTTTTAGGGATTGCTCATTTATCAGCTGATAAATTGATGCCTACCCATTCCCTGATATGATGTTGTATTTACAATCTCAAGTACAATTTAAAATACTTGTAGCTGAATTATATCAGAAATAGACTGATGGAAACTTAGTTAAGGTGAGATAGTGCAAAGTTCTCAGTTCAGTTAGTCACAGTAACATCAATACATTTGATAAATCAAAGCATAAGCAAAAGCAAAAGCATCGGCATAGGTTACAAAATAAATTCTTAAACACTCCCCCCTGAATAGAGTCCAGCTTCAGTACATGTCCTCTCTCCTAACACTCCCAGACTGCTATTTATACTCCTTGCTACTGTATCAGTTAGCAACTCAACCAGTTGCACTGTTCTAATAAATCACTTAAGCTTTGTGCCTGTCTCCAGTGTCTTATAGAAATGTCTATTAGTTTTGCTAGGGTAGCAAGTCACAGTTCTTGTTAATTGTAAGGCTGGCAGATAGCCTTTTGAGCACATAGTGGATTTTACTTTGATTTATCTGACCTTGCACTTGCCAGATATAGGGTATAGGCCTCTGCAAGTTGGCAAAGGAGTATATTACTAATGGGGGAATTTACCACATTATCACTTGCTAGTTTTGCAGATGCATTTGATCATTTTAAATAATGTGAGCTCTATGTTACTTTCCAGATACCATATCATATCCTAGGCATCTTATGCATCCTTGACAGTTCTTGTGGGGACATGTCATCCTTCAGATAGTCTGGCTGGGCTCAACTAATGTTAGTGGCTCAGAGAAGATTTTTTTGCTGGGTTCATTTGGTTTGTCAGGCGTGGAAGTAGCCGTCTTTAGTGGTGCATGTTCGAATGGATTAGTGATGCTTTATGCAACAGAGTTGCCCTCAAACCTCAGCTGGCAAACAATTTGGCTGCTAGCATTTTGACTGGTTTATTGAGAAAACAGGGTAATTTTGAACTGTTCTGGCTCCCCAGCAACCCTTGAGTCCATTTGACAAATGTGGTGCTTTCCTTTAAGCCTCCAAACATTTTGGGGCCCTAATACTCCAGAAATGTTTCATCATATATCATTGAGGTCTTACATGAATTTGGGTAATCAGGGTTGACCAAAAGAGAAGGCAAACATTTACAACCTTCATGCTAAGCACACTTTCCTATTTTAATTTTAGCAACTTAAGGGAGCATGGCTTGTTTAAATTATGATTTAACGAGACAATATCAAATTCTATGTAGTTCTGTTATATCTAGTGTGATCCACATCCACCAGTGTCTTATTTTCATGTCAGGTTCCTATAATTTAAATGCTTGTCACAGTGTGATTTTTGAAGGCATAGGACACATCAAATTCTTAATTACTATTGTGGTTGCATAAATGCACATTTGCCTAGTCATATCAGGTACCCAGAGTTTATTCATTTTATCATTGATATATTGGTCCAAATCCTCTTGCCTGTTTGTGCTGGCATAACACGAATGAATAAAGGGATGAATTTAATCTGGTCACAGACCACTGTGAAAGAAACCGAACAGTACAAAAGGAATAGCTTTTGAAGGTTAATTACCTTTTGTTAAGGAATTATCATTGTTGTTATATTTTGCATACTGAGTTGTGACTCAGCATGAAGGTTATATTATCTACAGCAATTTCTTGACTAGGGTCACTTAGTTCCAAAAGTTAGACCATTTGTGTAGCCACACAGAAGGATTTCACCACTAACCCAGTTTCACAGGTGATTACAACATGGCCCCTAGTTGTGGAGTAACGTGCTACTGGAATTTACTTGTATCATATGTTATGACAAGTAGAAATTTAGAAAACATTTTCTTCAATGAATTTAATGTGCACAGTAGAATAAAATACGATAATAATGAAATGGCATTGTCTGCATGTCAGGATTTCTAAACACCCAGAACCAAATAAAAAATAAAAAAATACTTATTCTATTCAAGCTTCACTGCACTTGAGTAGGATTTTAATGTGTGAAGCAAAATATTTCAGGGAGAAAGTCAAAACAATTGAGTTCTTGAGAATAAAGAAAACTTATTGCTATTCACCTATTAAATAGGACACTTCCCAAAGGGTACTTATTGTGGGAACCTTTCCTCTATGTTTTTTTCTCAGCCAGCTGGGAAGAAAGTACTGCGCAGACTTGTAGACAAAGACTGACCTGTGTCTTCTCCAGAAGGCTTGTTTTATTCATCTTATCTAAAGTCATAAGCAAAGATTGGAGCATTTAGGTAAACAATTATTCTAATAAGAAGCAGATACGCTTTAGCCCCTAAACAAAGGTCAGAGGAAATAGAAGGTCACTTCCCTCCTGATATGACATGTTGGCAAAAGTTAGGAGTGTGTGCACTACACTGAAACTTCCCCCAAAAGCATACTCTGAAGAAAGGTTCCCAAGTTTATTCAGGAAAAAATAAGGCCCCCCCACATCTACTGTATGTAGCTGTTTCCTGTCTTTTTCTTGAGCAGTCTTTGGAAAGGAAGGGCAATTCATACCACCATGTTTCACCTTAGTAAGCTGAAAAGTGAAGAAGCTTCTTCATGCACAATGCCCTTTGATTCCTTTCTTTGTGTGGACTGCCGTTTACTGGGGAAACAATTACTGTATATACTCGAATATAAGCCTAGTTTTTCAGCCCTAATTTTGGCCTAAAAAAGGGGTCCTCGGCTTATATTCGGGTCAATACTTTTAGCCACTGAGGCAAGTTTGGGTCAGTGGCTAAAAGTCATTTTAAACATTGTGCGCCACTTCTCCTGACCCCACATGTTTAAAATGATTTTTAGCCACCAACTCGAGCACTTGCCTCGGTGGCTAAAAGTCATTTTAAACATCACACACACACCCAGCTCACAAAGGAGGAGTTGCCAGGCCCTGTTGCATTTCCCACCCTAGGCTTATACTTGAGTCAATAAATTTTCCCAGTTTTTTCGGTTTAAATTAGAGGCCCCGACTTATACTCGGGTCGACTTATACTCGAGTATATACGGTAAGTACAGATTCCCATGTCCTCTAAATCAGAAAACAGTGGTCAGCCATTTTAGAAATGGTCAGGACATTAAACCAACTTCAAACTATGATTTAATCATGTATTATCTTGTTTGAATTGAATGAATGAGAATAATGGTCATTGGAACTTCTTGTTTGCACACATTATAGAAGGGATCTGGATAAAGCTCAGCTCCTCTTGTAATAAGCCAAGATACAATCATATGTATTTGGTCATGGCTTCATATGGGCTTGTTGTATATAAACTCTCTTGATTTCTTGCTTCATTAAACTCACACTACAGGCAAGGCTGTACTTTCAGTTGCTATCTTTAAATATTTTATTGTTTGAAGATTTACTGCTAACTATTATTTCCATAGAAATAATACTGTTTTGATTGCCTGGCTGGACTTTCTCTGAATATAATGTAATGTTTTGTAAAATTTAAAGTTTCTGTGCAAAACAGTACATGCTTAATTGAATAGTTTGGATGTGATGCTGATTAATTTAGTCAGAAAGAATGTTATGCATATAAAATGAATAATGTGATAAAATATAACGTGGATCTTGATAGTCCCACAGATACAATATGTTTAGGGATACAAAAACATGCTTGAAGTTCCTGAATAAAAAGCAAAGTGTTCTGCTTATATACCGCCCCATACCACTTTAAGTAGTCTCTGGGCGGTTTACAAATTTAATTACAGTGTGCAGGCTACACATTCCCCCCCCCAGCAAGCTGGGTACTCATTTTACTGACCTCGGAAGGATGGAAGGCTGAGTGAACCTTGAGCCTGCTACCTGGGATTGAACCCCAGGTTGTGAGCACAGTTTTACCTGCAGTACAGGCATTTAACTACTGCGCCACGAGGCTCATGATAAATCATAAAGATAAATCAGAAACATTGTAAGTGATTTAAACAACAAGAAGTTCCTCTGTAATGGCAGAGGACCAGATCCAAAGATGATACTTAGACTGATGATAAACTTTTAATTGGTCAGTGGATTCTTTATAAAGTTTCGACCAGCTGAAGAGCATTCTTGTCTCATTTCCTTGCGCTCTAGCCCTTGCTGAGGTCAGAATTTGGAATAAATTGGCTGAAATAAATGTAGCACAGCTTTTGATTTCTTTTGTATTCAGAAATTTTGCAAATATGTTTGGAACTTGGCCATGGTATCCACAACTGATATGAGGCTTTGGTGCTGATTTACGCTAGCAAAGGTAGTACAGTATAAGAAAGGTAAAGCAGCAGCATGAGAGATCCCATCATGGTTTATCTGACTGTCAGCCATCCTTAGGAGATGTGGAATATTACATCTGCAGTGTGCCATGCAGAACAAGATGAGGAGAAAGAAAACGTCAGAATCACACAGAATAGAAAATCATGCAAAACAAAAGAAAAAGACAAAAGACAAAAATGTTGTGGCACCTTAAGAACTTACTGTTATGTTTGTCGGTTAGTAGATCAAGTACATGTCTTCAGATATATGAGAGAGATTACATTGACATTTTTATGAATTTGTGCATGCCACCAAAATAGAGAGGCAGTGGTCAATTGGTTAGTAGACATAAGTTGCAAATTGTATGAGTCAATGTGGTATTTCAGACCCGGTAATGACTTCTGTTTGATATTCAGATTTTTTCCATTGAAGCTTTGTGCTGTAAAAAGGTGTAGCAACTCCTTGCGTAAAATACCAGTTGCAGAAACAAGATTATTAATTGTACAGGACCAAAATTAAGGCAAGAAACCTTCCTAAACCTTAAGGGCCACGTGACAAAGGGAAACATTGCTTTCATGAACATATCTACTTCTGTGCAGAATCCAATGAGGACTTGGTTTGCACAATAATACCAAAGTACATACACAGCCAAATATAATATTATTACTTTACTTCTAGAAAAGGACAGAATGTACAGGTAGAATGAGGTGTACCCCATATTTTGTATAATATGAATGATCAAGGTTCCGAGATGATAAAATCCTAGGGAATTAGATGCACTGCACCTAATCTGCAGATGTGAGAAGTGTTAGAGGAATGAAATTACTGTTTGAGTTATGGAAATGTACTGCATCTGGAAATAAAAAAATGACCTGTTTGAAATTTCAGCTGCTTTCTTTAGGTAGCTTAAATGTTATCCTTAAATGGTTTACAACAATTTTGAGTGAGGCTACTAATGAAAGGTCATATTCTACTGAATAGTACCATAGGTCTACATCAGCTCTTAAAAAGTTCAAAAGACCACTTTCCGATATAATGGTAATACTGGAAAGTTTTGATTTCATAGGACAGAAACATAAGTGTAATGGATTGAGAAGAGAAATGTTATTTTTCATCTATGGAGATTCACCACTGCCTCCTTCTGATCTCACAATGTACATGGTGATCATTGGGCTTAGAAATGCATATAGGGTATACTATACAGTGGTCCCCTGCCCGTTCACGCTTCATATACTGTAGTCCCACAATATTGCGGGACCGGGGTATATAAAAAAGGCCCCCTGGGGTAAGAGGGTAAGGCCTGTTTCAGGCCTCCCGTACATACCCCAGGACTGGTGCTGCCATGAACGGGCATGCGAGGGGCTTCCCGGGGCTTCTGGAGGCCTGAAAATGGCCTCCCTGTGAACTGGAAGTTACTTCTGGTTTACTGGAAGTCACTTCTGGTTCGCAGGGAGGCCCCTTTGGGGCCTCCAGAGGCCCGAAAAAGCCCTATCAGGCCCATTCGGGGCAGTGCCAGGCTGGGGGTTAGTACAAGGGCCCCCAGCTAGGCCCCCCAGGCCAGACCCGACCTGCATCCGCATATCACAGATTTTCAATTATCGCTGGTTGGGTCAGGTTCCTAACCCCCACAATAGGTGGGGGGGTCACTGTATTAAATTTGTGTGAGTGGAAGTGACTGTGGTAAAGAAAACAGCACAGGCCCTCCCCTATTTGATACTGTATTGTCCCACGTAGAAGAGTTTCTAGTTGGGACAAGAGAATACAGAAGGAATTTTATTTTGAGCTTTGCTGAACGACTGTGGGTAAGATTTATTTCCATTCAATTTCTTTCACAGAATGGAGGCCAAGGGAATGGTAAACAAATTCTGAGTATCCTCTGCCTGAAAAACCATGAAAAGGTACACCGTACGTCAGAATTGACTTGGCACGTGATCATGATTAGGGAAAGTAGCCTTGTTTCTAGAGACAGCCCTCAGTGTGAAAATTATTTTAATGTTTAAGCAGAACACTTAATACTACCAAAATGATTCAAAATGATTTTTCATAGCAACAACCTTCTAATGCTATTCTAGCACAGGATAAAAGGATATATGCTACTACATTGTCATATATTTGTAGCTGTGTTTGGATCTTTAACTAACCTTGTTATAAAACCTTCAGAGAGTGTTATGGGGAAAATACATTTATGCTGAGACCAGGGTGGGGTGAAACTAAGGTGACCTATTAATGGGAAGCCTCCCACCAACTTTTCTCAGAATGAGGAAACTATTTGGATGAGTAACGAAACGTTTTGATCCCAAAAGAAAAGAAGTCAATTTTGCACAACTCAACTCCCAGATGAGTTCACTTGGATGACTGAGACTCTCTACAGAACGTTAGGCAGAGAATATGGCTGTGGTATTAAATCAACAAATTTTGGTTAAATTCGCCCAAATGAAACAAGTTTCCCAGCATAAAATGACATTTAAATAGTTTCAACCACTTATCCCTGAATTGGTCACAATACTAAAGGACATATTTTGAGCAAAGAATTTTAAATTTTTAATTGACTTGTCTCTTTCCAGGTCCACTGTAATTATTATGTAATGTAATGTGTATTTATTTGAATGAAAACCCTTATTAGTTTTTAAGGGGCTTCACTTCTCAAAAACAGAAGTTCAGAAGTAATCTGTTGAGGTAGTGATTGTTACTGAGCTCAAGAGGAGCATTGGCATTTCTTATTTTTTTCTTTATTTAAAGCCTGTGTCTTGAAATTTTGGGGTTTTTTTGTTGCATAAGCCATGCTTGTACACACACTACTCCTTAACTGCTGGAAAGAATGTTGCTTCTCCTGGATTGAGTTAGCTGACGGGCCTTTGTTTTAAACCTGTTTTCCTTTTTCAAGCCTGGTGAAGGTTTAAATCAAGCCTGGTGAAGGTTTAAATGCGTGCATGACTATGTTGCATTCTTCAAGTGCTAGCTACATTTTCTAGGTGTGGCTAAGCAGTGCGAAAGGATACCCCCCACCCCAGGAAATGTGGTTATCAACTAGCCACACTTCTTGTAGAGTGCTGCTCTCTTATTTTTACTCTTAAAGTTGAAACCATAAGGCAAAGCCCTCTGCTCTTATTTGACAGGAGACATTTTGTTTAAAACTTTAAAAACTATCCAGAAGAAACCTTTTCAATTGCTATATATACAAAGGAACACACTCACCCACCGTGTCCCCAGACAACAAAAATAGCATGTTACTGAGAAAAACATAATGTGCTAGTACAGTGGTTATCCAACCTTGGGTAGCTCCAAAGTGAATATTGAGGTAAACACTTCATGCCCAGTGTGTTGTAGTGTTGGTTTAGGGAAGGTTCTTAACAGTATTATTCTAATGGGTTTGGACCATCCCTGCAATTAAATATGATGCAGCTGCTTCATGTTTTGATTAGCGTTTTATGGTCCTGAATATGATGACTTAGAACTTTTCTCTGTTCTTTTTTAGAATGCCTTTGCCAAAATTCTGCCCCTGCATTTATCACATTAAAATCTGATGTATATGAAAGAAATTGAGTGCAGTAATGGATATGACAGGGCACATTGTTCATTGCATCTGGTGTCCAAGAAAAATGATTTAGGCCTTGAATGGTATTGGTTTGGTTCCTCCAAGAAAAGTGAATAAGTGATATTTTTTTAAAAAAAAATTAGTACAGAGGAAAAAATATGTGAAGATAAGTTGATCATATTTTCCCCTCCAGGCTGCTCTCCTTCCTCCCTTCCTGCTTGAACCTAGATGCCCAGGTCACAGATGTGGCCAGGAGTGCATTTGCAAAATTAAAACTAGTACTCCAGTTATGCCTGTTTTTTGAGAAACCTGCTCTGGCCACTGTGACACATGCCATAGGCCTAGTGACATCCCGGTTAGACTGTAATACTCTAATGCGCTCTATGTGGGACTACCAATGAAAAGTCTCAGGAAACTTCAATGGGTCCAAATTGCAGCAGCCAGATTGCTGACTGGGACGGGGTACAGAGATCACATTGCACCCCTTTTAAAGCAACTCCACTGGCTACCAATCAGCTGTCGGGCACAATGCCACCCAGAGACCTCTTGGTAGTGGTGCGGCTAAAAAATCTGGTAAATAAATAAATAAATAAATAAATAAATAAATAAATAAATAAATAAATTCAAAGTGATGACCTTAACCTACGAAGCACTGCATGACCTGAGTCCTAGCTACCTCAAAGAACTAATCTCACAGTATGAATTGGCTCAGGTGTTAAGGTCATCAGGAGAGGTCTTCCTCGCCATCCCACCACCCTCACAGGTACGTTGTGGGAAAACATGAAAGGGCCTTCTTGGCAGGTGCACCCAGACTCTGGAACTCCCTCCCAACAGAGGTGAGGTCTGGCCCATCTCTGATGTCTTTCCGGAAACAGGCAAATATCTTTCTCTTCAGGCATGCTTTCCCTGAATGATGGACTACCTATTATGTGACCTTTATATGAATCTACCATACATGATCACATAGACATTGTGTTTATATATTTTGTGATTGCATTGACACTATGTTTTCAATTGTTAGTTTCCCTCACTCATAACTTTTCATGGAGTTTTTCACTCTCTTTTTAACTGCTTCATTCTCTTGTAGCTTTAATGTAATGCTGTCTTTTAATGCTGTAAGATGTCCCTCAATTCCCTGCTCTCAATTACTTGAATATGTCTTAAGTGTATTGGACTATATATTGTCCTTCATTACTGTAAGCCGCCTTGGGTCATTTTCCAAGGAGAAAGGAGGGGTAAAAATAAAAAATAAAATAATATCACTAATGCTGGCCTGTAGTGGCTAAAGCAGGGGTGCCCAAACTTTGTAAGGAGGGCCAGATTTGGTGGCTGAGAATGTATCAGGGGCCGGTTGCTCCCCGACCCTGCCACCACACTGCAAGCCCCACCCACTGACCCATAAGCCCCACCCACTGACCCCTTGCAACCCCACCCACAGGAAGGAAGGTGGGGACCAAGGGAGGGGGGGAGGAAGGTGGAAACCAAGAGAGGAAGGAAGTAAGGTGGGGAACAAGGGAGGGAGGGAGGGAGGGAGGTGGGGACTAAGGGAGGGAGGGAGGAAGGAAGTAAGGTGGGGACCAAGGGAGGGAAGAAAGAAGTAAGGTGGGGACCAAAGGAAGCACAGGGAGCCGTGGCCATAGGTTGCCCCTTGGACGAGGCGATCTGTGCAACCTTGCACCCCCAAGCTCCCCAGCGGTGGTGACGGCTCGCCCGCCAGCCCACCCCAAAGCTCCTTGGCGGTGGCAGAGGCCTGCTGGCCTGTCCACCCCCACACTTTCTCCTGCGCTGCTGGTGGCGGCAAACCGCCCGTCCGCCCGTCTGCCCAAGCTTCCCAGCGGTGTCAGTGTTGGCAGAATTTTTTTTAAAAAAAAATGGGGCGAAGGAGGGGGAGGGAGGGGCGGACCAGCCAGCCGTGGGCCACTCAGAATGGCCTAACGGGCTGGATTTGGCCCCCGGGCCGGACTTTGGGCAGGCCTGGGCTAAAGTGAATTATGTGATTTCTTCTATCTATGGTGTATCTAAGCATATGGGTTCCACAGAATTTGCCATACCTTAAGGCTTAGGTACACAAAGAAAGGCTTTTCTTTTAGGTGCCAGTCTTTTTCTGCTACAAAATAAAGAGAAGTTTCCATGAACAAAGGAGGAGAGGCAGTGGTCAGGTACTACACTGAGATAACCCCAAAGAAACAGCTGCAGGTTTTGAGAACTGAAATTTTTTTGAGGGATGGTGATGGTCCATTCCTCCTGGAAACTGAATCATGTCTAAAAAAACCCCAAGTTGTTATGGTATTGATGCCGGCTGTTCAGAGTTAAAATTTGAGTTTTTAATAGGGCCATTTATTGGTTCTTCAGCATTTCTTGGATCCTAGTCATGAACTGATACGGTATTACACTTCCTAGAAGGAAGGAGAGAGCTTCCTTATCAGATTTTATGCTTATCAGATTTTATGCCTACTTGGGGATGGTAGTAGGAAACCCTGAATTATTTCAGTCTTTGACACGAGGAATGTGTGACGAACTTTGCCTAAGACATTGTGACATAATTGTACTATGCAGAAACCCTGTGATGCTACTAGGGGGGGAAATCCTAAACCTAAAGCCATGCAGGAAGGTATGAATTCAGTGAAATACTTGTTGATACAAATGGAGTCTTTTTAATTTGAAATTGGGAATAATCTGGATTGTTACATTGCACATTTTTTGAAGTTTGTGTAAATACACCTACCTGAAAGTCAAACTTCTAGAAGGCCGGAAAAATACTTCAAAATCTCCATATGAGATGTGGGTGGGTGGGTGGGAAACTTTATAAGGAAGACTCCTCTAAACAAACCTGTAGGCTGCTATTATCTCCCAGCCTCTCTCGTGTTCTAGAGAGGACTAACTTATCAAAGATATCAAATCTTTCATTATGTCCTGTCTTTAGTCATTCAGTGTCTTGTGTCCTGTTATTTCTGCCAGGACACAAAGGTTGTGGTATGCTTATTAGGCTTCATTCTTTAAAAAGGGGGCTTGAGCAATAATTCTTCTTAGACATGCCTGTAGTTCTGTTTACATAGCAATCTCTGAGGCTTAGGGCCACTGCCCATCTCTGGCGTTAATAATAATCGTGCTGTCAAATCATAGCATGGCATATTGGCATAATGGCTTAGCCATTATGGCCAATAGCCATACCAGCCATATCCTGCATAAATGTAACTTACTTTTAAAAAATATATTTTGTGGAAATGTATTCCATAGTTGGTTTTGTTTTGTTTTTGCTGTATGAAAGAGTTCTTCTTAATTGACCCCCCAATTGCCCACTGTTCAGCTGCACTTTATGATTGCAGGTTCAAGTATGGTGTTCTTTTTGTCCTTTTTATAGACGAGTTGTTTCGCCCCTTGATTAACCTTATTTGCGGCATTTCTAGCCCTGCAATCTGTTTAGAAGTGCAGTGACTAGAGCTGTGCATAGCATTGCAATTATGCACACCCTGGATGAAGCCATTGTGCTATTGGCAGACTTCTGTTTTTAATTTTCTCCCTTTGGGATTTTTCTTTGGCTCTGCCACGGTTTCAGCTTCTGTAAATACGCTATATGAGCAAGCTATAAATCAACTAAACGATATTATAATATTATAAGATATTATAATCAAGTTTTTTTAATTTAAAAAAATGGGCCTCCACGAAGGATGTGTAAGAAGATTGTCTCCTTAAATGAACTTCTTCGGAAATCTGAATACAGTAGTGACAAAAAGAAAGAGCAGGGAAGGAAGCTGTACCCCCTTCCTATCCAAACAAGTTAACCAGAAACATCTCTTACTGCGTTTTATCTCTTCATACTCTTATAAAGCCCATAAATGAGCTGTGATTTTAGTAGCTGTCCTTGTAGACTCCTTCCAGTAATGAAATATTTGTCATTAGGCAGCTATTATGGGCAAGGTTGTAAATTTTTCATGTGGGCCATAGATTTTTGTAAACCGCTACCAATGCTGCTGAATTTGCTCCCAACATCAATATTATAGCAGTAATTATATTCCAGGAAGCAACGGCCTAATTTAGTATTTGACATATCTCCCAGAATTCAATCTACACCTAATAGATATCCCAGCAGCACACAGTGACAAGAACTGGCACAATACCCCAAAGCATATCTGACATAACATAACATATATATATGTGCTAAAGCCCATGCTACCTTTCCCCCCCCCCTTTTCCGTCATAAAAGTCTATTTAGTCTCTCAAGAAATGGTGGCAATCATTTGAAGTGAAATGGTAGGAAACATAAATTATGCAGTGAAGCAAATGTGATAAATACTTCTTTTAGAAAACTTTGTCTGACAAGGTGAGACATGGGGATGTTGTTAGACTCCAATTCTTGTCATCTACAAATAGCCAATGGACAGGCATTATGGAAGTTGTAGTCCATCAACAGCTGGGGTGGGCAGGCTCCTCAGCTAAGATGGGCAGAAGAAAAGCTTTTAAGAAGACTACAAAGTCATTTTATTGAGCACAAAGGTACCAAGACAACTCTACAAAGAGTATGTATTGACTAGACATTGATTGTCATGTCCCCCAGAAAATTATTGCAAAATAATTGCACTCCTATTTCTTGTATTCCTGGAATAGTCTATGTAATTGGAAATGAGCTAAGGATTAAGTTTAGCATATTGAAGTTCTCAGAAGCAACAGTTGTGATTTATGTTGAGGTTGGGGGAAAGTTGTATTTTTATTATTCATATTTAAAATAATGTCTTAACTTTGCATGCCAGATGATTTTAATGCATGTAGCAGAAACACATTTTTCAATGATAAATCCTTTTTATTGTGAGATACTAAAACTCAACAGCATGAATTAAATCCCACAAATCAGTTTTTGTGTGTGCTGTTTTCCATGTCACATTTGCTCAAATAATAGTATTACAAAAAAATAATAACTGTAAGCATTAACGTTAGAAGATTAATTTAATTATATTTCATTTTAAATAGTTCATATTCAAATGAACATATCACATACCAGTAGATCATCAGTGCTAATGATCGGCTTTATGATTCAGTTAAGTAGTTCACTAAGCAGATCACATTAAGAACACCTAATAAATTACATTGTCTGCATGAAACACAGACAGTGAAAACTAAAAGAAAATGACTTCAAGGCACTCAAGAGAGCTTGCCTTTGAACAACATATAGCCTTTTTCACACTAGTACAGTGGTACTTTGACTTACAAATGCTTCGACAACAGAAAAATTTGACTCACAAAGACTCTCCACAGCCACGCTAGACAGCTAATTTTGACAGGTCGGACCTGTCAAAATAATCTCTCTAGCAGGGATCTGGAGAGCAGCCTTTGGTTGCCCTTTATTGAGGGAGATTGCCACCTCCACCTTCTTCTCCTAGGTGCTTCAGTCTCTGCAAAATAGATTGAAGTACCTAGGAGAAGAAGGATGGGGTGTTAATATCTGCATCCATTGCCTCCCCACTCCTTCCTTGCTTTCCTTGAAAGCTGCCCAGGCTGGGCGAAGATCAGTGGGTCCCTGCTCTGCCCACCATTTGGTAGGCAGAGCAGGGACCCATTGAGTTTCAGCCAGCCTGGGCGGCTTGCAAGGAAACTGGCAATCTGTGCTTTCCTTGCAAGCCACCCAGGCTGGGCAAAGATCAATGGGTGATCTCCCTCAATCATGGCAGCTCTCAGCAGCCACACCAGACAGCTGATTTTGACAGATCAGACTTGTCAAAATCAGCTGTCTAGTGGGGCTGTGGAGAGCAGCCTTGGGCTGCCCTTGATTGAGTGGGGTTGGGACAGCCTTCCCATGGGTATGCACTGAAAACCAATTAATCTGTTCCCTTGTTGCCCTTTTCCTACTTCTGGAATGGATTAATTGATTTTCAGTGCATTCCTTAGGGAAACTGCAATTCGACTTATGAAGAATTTGACTTACGAAAATGCATTCAGAACAGATTAATTTTGTAAGTCAAGGTACCACAGTACCTCATGTCTTAAGCAAGACATATGCTTCCTTATGAACCTTCCATATGAACCTACCCGGCATTTGAGATCTGGTCAGGGAGCCCTCCTGAAAGAGCCATCCCTCAAGGAGGTGAAAGGGATGGCTGGCAGGCATAGGGGCTTTTCAGCAACTGCCCTGAGACTATGGAATGCCCTCCCAAGTGAGACCCGCCTGGCGCTGACGTTGATAACATTTCGGCGCCAAGTAAAAACCTTCCTGTGTGGGAAATCTTTCTCCCAGTGCCTCTGTGGCGTCCATTAAATGTAAGCTAGAATGCACGTAGCAAGCGAGGACAGTTTAACACAAGCGTATTGTACTGAAAAGTCAAGGTTTAGATTCTGAGATACTATGTTGCACTTCTCAGATCAGGTTCCCAGGCTAGCTTCACACATGTGCAGTATGTTGTTGTGTAACTGGCATTCCTGCTCATGCGTAGTGAACTCAGCTCTTAGAACAAAGAAATATCTGTATTTAGGCATTATGTAGACGTGTAAGTTTGTAATTGGTTGAGAGATTGCTGCAAAGTCATATGGGATTTGTAGTCCGGTGGTTTTCAATAAAGGCTCTGCCTGGGTGCGGGCAGGAGGAGGAAGAAGGAGAGAGCTGCTCCATTTTGCACCAAGAGAAACACGTCTTGGACTACTATTTCTTTCCTTTGTTTCCAACCCATTTGGGGGGAGGCTTGCTGGCTAAGCCTTCCTGCTGGGTTCCGACATTTACTCTCAATCCTTAAAACGTTAAGGATTCTCAGGATTCAATTCCTACACTTGGCAAGCAACTTTTCAAGCCTCACAGATTGGGGCTTCCCACGGGAGTTATTCCCACATTCCTGTTCCAGAAGTTTTTAACTGATGATTGTGGGTCCTGATGGCAATTTTAGTGTTGTGTTTTTAAAGTATTGTATTTATTGTATTTCCATGTTTTATTGTTCTAATTTTATTGTAATTTTGATGTTTTAATTGTCTATTTTGATTGTGATCTGCCCAGAGACCTTTGCGTAGTGGGCGGCATACAAGCGGTATAAATAAATAAATAAATAAATAAATAAATAAATAAATAAATAAAAAAGATGAACCCACACACATGGTAGTTTTTCTTTTGGCTGCCTCTGGACATCAAAGCACCAAGGGAGAGAAGATGGGGACAGAGCTTTCCTTTGTTAAATAGTATAGCGATAAAGACAGCACAGATACTTCCAGAAACCTCAGAGATGGGAACATCTTCCTTAAGGAAGACAGTTGTGCAGAGGCATACAGAAAAATGGGAAGCTGTCTTGTTGGTCAGTCGAGCCCTGTTGAGCAGCAACAGTGGCTCTCCAGGGTTCAGGCACGATTCCTAGATATATCTAGAGACCCATGCTATTGCCTGCCCATCTCCCAGCCAAGTATGAGCAGAGTTTGACCCTGCTTCACATCTCAAATCAGAGGAGACTGGCGGTACATGCTCAAGTTTTCACCTGTAGGTCTTTCTACAGGTACAAGTAAAATCTTCAGGGCAAGGTAGAATCATAGAATCATAGAATTATAGAGTTGGAAGAGACCTCATGGGCCATCGAGTCCAACCCCCTGCCAAGCAGGAACCCCTTCACAATATTTCCGACAGATGGACATCCAGCCTCTGCTTAAATACCGTCAAAGAAGGGGACTCTACTGGAGAAGTTAATTCTTTTCTATTACATTTTTTTTCTGTAACCTAATTTTGTTTTTCTTTGTTTTCAATCAGGGTCAAATTGATTCTTAATTGCTTGAAGTGACATCCATTTGAGTAGCTTGGGAAGTCAGTCATCCATATAAATGCCGGTGAGTTTTCTTTTCTTTTCTTTTTAAAAATAATAATAAGTTTATTAATATTCCATCATCTTAACAATTCATATTTTCAATTTAATTTCTACAAACAATTCCATTTGTCTTTCATCATATTGTCTAGGTGTGCTTAACATTGATTACATCACGTATTAGTAGCACCTAATGCATTGTTTCTTCTCTCCATCCAATCATAAAATCTATTTCACGTGGAGTAATACACAAGAGTCCTCTTTTTATTCGATTCTTAATGTCATTCTGTCCATCTCAGCACAGTCTAAGATTTTTTGTATAATTATTTCCTCCTTAGATATGTTTTCATTTTTCCACATTTGGGCCCAAGCTTTTTTTTTATGATGCTTGTTGGCTTTAATGTAAATATAGCTTATATATAAATAAATATACAAAAGGAAGTTAAGCGAAAGAGCATCGCATGTGTCATATTGCGAAGTACAGCATCCAGTCCAATGAATGCAGTATCCAGTTAATCCAAGAATGAGAAGCTCATCTAAACCAGGCATCACCAGTGGTTGATTGGTTGAACTCAGTGAGTTACAATTAGTATGTAAACTAGCCATTTCTGAACAAGTGGGGTTAGGACCTCCTTTTTTGAGAACTGAAAATTCATATTCATGTTTAATACAGGCTATTTGGAGCATGTAACACAATACAGTAAAGACCCAAGTAGATTCAAAATGGCCAGTCTCACCTTGAAGCCTTCTGGGACTACTGTTAATCATTTTGAGGCTGAGTTCCACCTCAGTGTCTTCAAGATCCCAGTTGGGCCACATGCAGCCTCTAATTCTCACTTCCTCCCAGATGTTCTATACTCTGTACTTTTGGTATTTATTTCAATAGAAAAGTATGCTGCATAAAGGTGGGTCCCATAAGCGCAGACCTCAATTAGGACACAGAAAGAGAGAGTAGAAGAAAAGCTAGCATTATAACTTGGGCATTAGTAACTTGTTAATTCATATTATAGTTGTTCTTATTTGTGCATTAGCTTGTGAGGGCTCTAAGGCCTTAAAGAGTGTGTTAGAAATTTCAAGATAACGTAGGTCATTAACACAACACTTATTCATCTTTGATCAAACAATAGCTGAAGTCATTTCTGTAGCCCTCATCCCCTCAAACTAAGAGCCTTTTCACACGACCCCTAAGATCCGCTGGCCACTTAAATTCGGACCAGAGATCTTGGGGGCTTGTCGCTGTTCCTGTGTTCCCACCCCCTCTGCATTCCTGGCTGCTGGCTGCGTGAGGGGAGGGAGGAAAAAAAGGAAGAAAAGAACGTGGCTCACCTCCGTTCTGCTGTCTCGCTCTTGCCCCCGCAGCATTCCATTCTCTTAAGTAGCTCTTAAAGGGGCGGGGGGGGGGGCAAAAAACAACAAACAGAAGCGAGGAGAGCCTGACACTCTTAAGTTACATCCGCATCAGGATTTTTTCAGCCTTGGAGAGCAGGTACTTGAAAAGTGCGCTGGGAGACACTTAGGTGGGCATGGTCGCACTTAATTTTCTGTAAACTCTGGAGCTGGTGGGGAAACAATTTTAAGCTCCGGAGCCGGGAGCCATTTGCCGCAGAGTTTAAGGGTCGTGTGAAAAGGCTCATACATGCCATCTTCATGTTACTCATAAAAGAATTGTGCAGTGAGACATCTGTTATATGCTACTTAGTTTTGAAGACAGCTGAAATCCTGGCATTTAGTAGTGTGTTTTTGTTTTCTAGATCTTGTTTCTTTTCTGTTTGCTGTCTCATTGACAGGAAGCACAGTTTTGGACGATAAAAGTGTGGTAACACCATTTTTGCTTCAAGACATGAAAACAAGTCTGTAACGAATGTGTAACTCACTTATCTATTTTTTGTGTCATGTATGTAGTATTTCAATGTAAAAGAAGACTGCAAAGCCATGGCTTTCTGTGCAAAAATGAGAAGTTCCAAGAAAAATGATATGAATGCAGAAGCTCAAGAGCAAGGACTGGAAATTGCATTCTATTTACAAGAAAAGCCTTCTCTTATATATACATCTGGCTGGTACACAGCTGAAGACCTTTGCATTGAAGCTGCCCAGAAATGCTGTAAGTTCAATAGTATCTTATCTTTCTATGCAGTGTACTGTAAATAGAGACACTTTTAAAAACGGATTTGGGGAATTACAGCCTGACAGGTTTAATATCTGTTCTGAATAAATTGGTAGAAAGCATTGCTAGAAATAAAAAAAAGTAAACAGAATGAGGAAGTTTGGCTGAAAAGTGAAACAGCTTAGCTTTTGCAAAGGTAAATTCTTGCCCTTTCAAGTTTTTGGAGTTTTTATAAGAGTATAAGCTAGCATCGGGGTGGAGGGATTCGTTACTATCTGGACTTTCAAAAGTATTTTGACAAAAGACAGATTCATTGTAGGTTCTGCTAGACATTCAAGAACAGGAGGCAGATGCTATTAATAAATGGGCAGCTACCCTTATGGAGGGATAAAAAAGCAGGGTCCTTCCAACGTTTGTATAGGGACCGGTGCTTTTTAACAAATCCACAAATGATCTGAAGTTTAACAGGTGAGTGGAAGAGTGTCTAACTTTGCTAAAAGTAATAGACTGTTTGTTTTTAACAAAGGTACAGCAGAGAGTTTCATGAAGATCTGTCAAAAACTGAGGAAACAGGCACTGATATTATAAATGTCCTTCATTGTAAGCAAGAGTAAAATCATGTCAATTGGAATAAGCTGTCTGGAACTTCACACATAAATATATTAAAGGAGATAAGGGCTTGCAGTAGTTGATCAGAAGAAGGATTTCAAAGTTGTGGTGGATACCTCAATGTCTTTTCTGTTTTCATCATGACAGTTCCCTTAGCCGGCTCCCAACATGTAAGGAGAGTTCAAACATACTGGCATCCAGATTAGTCTATATCAGTAAAGAAAAAGAAAAGTTTTATGTCAAGTTAACGTCTCTTCATTAATCACACAAGCCTGAACCATCCCAAAGTTCTTGCATTACAACAGGAACTGCTTGCAAGATTGTTACTGTTCCTTGCACAAATCAGTTTGTGTATAAAGACCACAGTGAAGGGATTGGGTAACGCCGTGTGGGTGTGTGGATATTGTCATAATCTATAGAAAGTCCCAGGATGTTTATCCTTAGATTTTGACCACCATTAAACATTCTGGTCAGAGTACCAAGGAAAAGAATATTGTAGAACGGTTGTGGAAAAGAGCTAAAGTACAAAAAAGATCTGCAGGCTAGTGCAACTTGCCTGTGGGTCTTTTTAGCTGGGAAGAAAAGCAAGCAAATGAGTACATGATAGTGTATTTGTGGTGGAATTTTTCCCCCTCCCTCTCTCAGAAGGCTGAAATTTGAGGAATGTAGTGAAGCTGGATCAGAATAGGTAGAGGAAGAGCTTTATGTGGCACATGGTCAAGGCCATGGAATTTATTTCCATAAGATGTAGAGGAGGGCTGCCAACTTGGATGACATTAAAAAGTGATTGCACAGGCTCATGAGGGTCAAGGGTTCCATATTGCTTCCAGTATGCCTTGGAATATCAGCTGCCAATAACTAAGGTATATGTGAAACTATGTCCTTCCATTTGGGGCCTTTGGTAGGGATCTCATTTGCACGACAAGAGGCGCAGATCTGGAATCATTGTTTGTTAAGGCCAGTGTGGATTTGGAAACAAAATGTCACTTCCTTTCCCTAGTGCTCAGTTGCTTACTCATCTGGTTTGATTTCCCCCCAAAGGTAATGTCAGTCTTTGTGGTGTCTGCTGCTATGCTGGACACTTTGACAAGGGGCTACTTGAGGCTTTTCCTTCTAGTTTTTACAGCATCCTAGAAAAAGATGAGGAGAACTCTTAATAGTATGCAGACACTCCATTGTTTCTGTATTCTCTTTATCAAACATTTGCATTTTGTAGTTGTAAAAGTTTAATCGGCATGTTTTTAATTATTCATTGGGGGGTTGTTTTGTTTTACAGGCTGAGTTAGGTCCCTGCAAAGGGAAAAGACAGGTTGGAAATAGATATAAAATAAAATGTCTTCCTACCACAGGTATAATAAACTCCACTAAAGTCTAAGAAATAGAGGTGCTTTCTCTTGTAATGACAGAGAATATCACACAAAAAGAGACAAATCATATCTGTCATTTAAAACCTTAGGTGTCATCTAGTTAATCCGAAGTATCAAAAACTGTCTTCTTTTTGAATAAAATCTTACTCAGTGAATCAGATTCATGGACGGGTTCTTATGGGCAACAATCCAGGGGGGAAAAACCTTCTATAACTCCATTTCCCAACCATCTTTTAAGTAGGCCTCTTTATTGGGTCTTATTTTCTCTTCCTGCAAGTTTGTTTGTTTATTTATTTATTTATTTATTTATTTATTTATTTATTTATTTATTTATTTATTTATTTATTTATTCATTCATTCATTCTTGGACTTATAAATCGCCCGATTTTCCCAGAGGGAACTCTGGGTGGTGTACAGACATGTCACCCCAGGCGACTAAACAATACAATCACAAAACAGTCCCCAGCGAAAATAAACATCAAAACCTAACAAATGCAAATCAAACATCCAAATGCCATTAAAAACTGCTTGTTGTTGTTCAGTCGTTCAGTCGTGTCCGACTCTTTGTGACCCCATGGACCAGAGCTTGCCAGGCCTTCCTATCTTCTACTGCCTCCCGGAGTTTGGTCAAAAGCATCAATTCTGCGGTGTTCAGCCTTCTTTATAGTCCAGCTCTCACTTCCATACATCACTACTCGAAAAAGAACAGGTTACCTACCTGTAAACGTAGTTCTTTGAGTAATGCCTCTGTGAATTCCCACTATAGGAAAACCCTAAAGAGGGCATTCACAGAGGCTACGAAGGAGA
>JAHTLZ010000129.1:37169662-37213481 GCA_023846285.1 Phrynocephalus versicolor
CCCACTTTAGGGTTTTCCTATAGTGGGAATTCACAGAGGCTACGAAGGAGAACCATAGCTTTGACTATCCTGACCTTAGTTGGCAAAGTGATGTCTCTGCTCTTTAGGATGCTACCTAGGTTTGCCATTGCTTTCCTCCCAAGAAGCAGGCGTCTTTTTATTTCGTTGCTGCAGTCACCATCTGCAGTGATCAAGGAGCCCGAGAAAATAAACTCTGTCATTGCCTCAATTTCTTCCCCTTCTATTTGCCAGGAGGTGATGGGACTGGTGGTTATCTGGCAAGAAACTAGAAAGACAAGTGCCGGGGGGTGGGGGAGAGAAAGAAAGAAAAAGGGTGCTCAGAGGGCCCCAAAACATTGGCTGAAGAGCCATGTCTTCAAGGCCCTTCTGAAGGCCAACAACGACTCCGCCTGCCTAATCTCATCCGGCAGCTTGTTCCAGTAAGCCGGGTCCACCACTGAGAAGGCCCGGTTGCGGGTTGAAACCCTACGGGCCTCTCTCGGTGTCTGCACTCTAAGGGAGAGGGAGGATGAAGCTCTAGTTGGTCTGGACAAGATTGATCTCTGGGAGATCCGCTCCGCCAAATAGATAGGTCCCAAGCCATGGAGTTGATAGATAGTAAAATCTCTTTAATAAACTTGAAGAATAAATCTACTAATGCTGGCTCCTGAATAATAGCTATTTATTATAATTTACCATGAATACTTTAACAACCCATTTGTTAATGCTGATTGCTTTTGAAGGCTGTCAGATACTTTCATGTATCTGTTCTAGCCTGTTTATATGGTATATTTGCCCATAAATCTTCCTTTAAATCTTGTTCAGGAGCATTGTGAAAAGTATGGTGCGTGTTCCCATTGATGAGAAAATTACACAATCAAGAATCAAGCAGAACATGCACGCCACACATAGTCTGCTCTTAACTTTGCTAGTGGATTATATGAGAATGAGTGTCCAAACAGAAGATAGTTTTTTTGGAGTTAATTTTCCAAATACAGTTCTACCTCTACTTAAGAATAGCACGACTTAAGAGCAATTTGACTTAAGAGCGAAAAACCATTGGTGTTTTAACTGCTGCCTTACAAATTTTAGATGCAGTCTGCTCTACTTACAATTTTTTAAATTTTTATTTATTTATTTATTAGATAGGGCTGCTCTACTTAAGATTTGTTTGACTTAAAGCATGCATTTGCAATGGATTTAACTTGTAAGTAGAGGTACCACTGTATATTCCTACATGTCTGCAATATTCAGTGTTTTTACAAGATTAATCACAGCGCACCCTATTGGCATCTCAGTTAACCATAGATCTTGTGTGCCCACTTGTGTGCACTAATGCTTTGTCAAATCTTCTGTTGCCTATAGTGAAAACTGAAATTCAACACTTTTTGCTGTTCTGATAACTGCAATAAATAGAATTTATACAATTCTGTAGGCCTGTGTTGTTACAAATAGCAAGCGGCTTATATGATCGCCTTTTGCCTTTTGGGAGGCATTTTATGTGCAACTTTTCTAGGTACCGACTGAGTTAATTATCTTTTATCCTTTCATCTCAACAGCTGTGTCTCCATTGTGCCATAATCTGTTTGCACTCTTTGATGAAAACAGAAATCTGTGGTATGCACCAAATCATGTCTTCCAAATAGATGACAAAACAGCACTCCGCCTTCATTACCGCATGAGGTACACGTGACAACTATAAGACTCTTGAAATTTGTGTCATGAGCTGGATCCATTGTTCCTCAATGTATAATAGATCCATTGAAATAAGAGGCAAAATTAAGAGTCAACAAGTCTCATTCATCTCATAGAGTCTATTAAGTAGAACTAATAATGGATTTAGCTTAATTTCAAAGAGTTCTGCCCTTCTCCTCCATATACTATATTTGATTCACACTGTAGTTCAGAAAGTCTTTAGTTGGAGGGATTTCAAAAAAGTTTGAAGCTTTTTCTGCTTATAACAGATGTTTATTAATACAATCCTGGTTAGCTGTCCTGGATTTCAAGAGATATGGTAGACAGAAGTTAGATTAATGAGGTAATATAATAGTAAGTGGTTGAATGATCCTTTAATTTTCTTTTTAAAAAGCAGGCGTTTCAGATTAATTTCTGCTACACTGTAAAGCCTTATATCTGATTGCTAGAATAGACAAATTGAATCAGTTTTGAATGTTAAGTCATCATGTTAAGAAGCTACAGCAGTATTATAAGCATCTGTTCAGAGAATTCAGGCCAGACCACATGTGGCTGTTATCGGGAGCTAGTTATTGACAAGAAGACATGCTAAAGGAACTATCATGATAAAGTTGTGAGAACGGTTAGGTCTGGAAGGGAGTAGCAAGGAGCTAGACTGGACCTGCTGCAGAGAGGGGTTCGCTTATCTTAAATTAGTCATAATTAAGCAACCTTGAGAAAATTGTTCTTCTTCCAAGGTGATCATTATATTTTTGACCTGGATTCTGTTTTGATACTTGCAGTTCTTATGTTCTAGTTGTGCATCAATATGTTAGCTTAGCTATATTTCCAACTATAACTTTTTTAAAAAAATCTTTATTTTCCTCAAGGTTTTATTTTACTAATTGGCACGGGACAAATGAAAATGAACCACTCGTGCGGAGACATTCACCAAAGAAAGCGAAAAGTTCTTATGAAAAGAAACAAGTGCAAGAAGGAACACCTCTCTATGATGCTAATTCATTAGAATATCTCTTTGCACAGGCAAGTGATGTGCAGGAGAGAAGAATAAGATGCTTTATGTTTGCTATTATAAGGGCATCATTCTTGACTCTGTTGTAACTCTAAAAAAATTACCTTTCCCTCTTAAATGGGGGAGATGGTATCTCAGGATCATTTGGCTCTGTTCTCCCCCCTCACTTTTTAAAAAAAAAATACTAGTATAAATTTATATTAAATATAAATATGTAAACCTGGTATATTATTAATTTTGAAAAATGTTTAATTTTTTATTCTTTATTGGTTTGTTTAGCAATTTGAATTCTACACTGCTTTGAATGCACATGTGCAGAAAAGCAGTCCATAAATAAGATGAAGCAAACATAAATTAAGTTGCAGATTTATTAGCTTAGCATGTTTTGACAAGAGTGTATTTGGTGGCATTCTTTACTTGTGTATTCTCTGTGCATGGGGATTTGTTGTTGTTGTTGTTGTTGTTGTTGTTGTTGTTGGGGTTGGAGGGGAATGAAGTGCTTCCATATAGAAAGCTTTGTTTCTCTTTGTATCTTTTGAGGTTGAAATGATGCAACTGTGCCCTTAACTAAAACAGATGACATTCACTTCTCAATTTAGGGGCAAAATGATTTGGTAAGATGTTTTGCACCTGTCCGGGATCCTAAGAACGATCAGGAGATTCAGGAAATTGAAAATGAATGTCTGGGCATGGCTGTACTTGCAATCACACACTACGCAATTAAAAAACAACTGAGGTTGCCAGAACTTCCCAGGGACATCAGGTAAGTCAGAAGGTATTGTGTATGGTCCACATACCATGTACGTTAGACGTTAGGAGAGTTATGTATAGATGATTACATTTTTCTAGCTAATTAATTGACAGTGAGCATTTCTACTTCTGTTCTGGGTTCCTGAATAAAAATGTAGGAGAAATGGCTTCAGAAATGAATTTTTGGCATGTCCATCACCGGAGAAGTAAAAGTTTTTATTTTGATACTAGAGATGGGTGTTTCATTTCAGGAGGGGACTGGTTCCAAAATGAAACACACCAGCACAGCTGGCTCTCGGAACCTAGTCCAACCCTCCAGAACATCAACCACTGTCTTACCTTGTTGCAGTTTGCGCTGGGCAAAATTCCAACCAGGAAGCAGCTTCTAATGCATCATCTTTCACTCTCCCTGGTGCTGGACAGTCAGACAGGGAGGTAGGATGATGCATGTCCTTGCACAGTTCCTGATTGACCAGTGCCAGCGAGAGGGAAACATGACACATCAGAGGCTGCTTCCTGATTGGAATTTTGCCCAGCGCATACTACAGCAAGGTAAGACATTGGTTGATTTTGTTCCGGAGGGTGGGGCTGGGTTCTGAGTGCCAGCTGTGCTGGCATGTTTTGTTTTGGAACCAGTCCCCTTCCAAAATGAAACACCCATCTCTATTTGATACACATGCTGTGAATTCTAGATATTCCTTTATCATCAAAGTACAGTAATCCCCCACTGATCGCGGGGGTTAGGGGCCCACCCCACCCGCGATCCATGAAAATCCGCAATATGCGGAAGTGGGTGGGGGGCTGGGGGTGAGAGGGGCAATCCGATCACCCCCCGCCCCCCGCGCGGGTGCAAAGCCCTCTGTAGTCGCCCGGGGCGGCTGCGTGGAGGGACGCCGTCCGTCCCCGCAGCCGTTCCGGGCAGCTCCAAGGCCTCCGTAGTCGCCTGGGACCACTGCAGGGAGGGACGGCGTCTGTCCCCGCAGCGGTCCCGCGCGGCTGCGAGGCCCTCCGTAGTCGCCTGGGGCGGCTGCATGGAGGGACGCCGTCCGTCCCCTCAGCAGTCCTGGGCGGCTGCGAGGGCCTGCCCGAAGGGGCGGGTGAGCTGCGCAGCTGGGCGGGAGGGCCGCCAGCAACGATTGGATCGCTCCCGGCGGCACCCCTGCCCGACTCTGCAGCCTAACCGAAGGGGTGGGTGAGCCGTGCAGCTGGGTGGGAGGGCCGCTGGCAGAGATTGGATCGCTCCCGGCGGCACCCCCGCCCGACTCTGCAGCCTAACCGAAGGGGCGGGTGAGCTGTGGCGTGCCCGAAGGGGCGGGTGAGCCGTGCAGCCGGGCGGGAGGGCCACCGGGTGTGATTGGATCGCTCCCGGTGGCACCCCCGCCTGCCTCTGCGGCCTCCCAGAAGGGGCAGGGGGCGCGGAGCCAGGCGGGACGGCCGCGGAGAGCGATCGGATCGCTCCCCGCCACCCCCCCCACGTGGCTTCAAGGCCTCCCAGAGGGGCCTGGGGGCAAGAGCGATCTGCCCGAGGCTTCTCCCCGGTGCGTGGGAGGGCTGTGCGGAGCAACCCGGCCGCCCCCCCGCCACCCTCCCCACGGTTCCGGTACTGCGGTCCCGTGTTGTAGTGGGACCACAATGCTGGAACCACGAAATGGCGGGGGTCACTGTATTGGAGGTTTAAACAACAACAAAAACACAAGGGTTTTGAGGATGGACTTTAATTTATATCTTTTCAGTGAAATATATTTTCTTTTGAAGCTTTTTGTACTCCTGAATTCTAGTATTGCATGCAATGTTTTGCCTTGACAGTTTTGGAGCCAAGAGTGGATTGACAGGAGCAGTACGTGTATCTCTTTCTTTTTTAAAATCCCTTTTCAGCTATAAACGGTATATTCCAGAAACTCTTAACAAGACCATAAAGCAAAAGAACATCCTAACCAGAATACGGATAAACAATGTTTTCAAGGATTTTCTAAAGGAATTTAACAACAAGACCATTTGTGATGGGAGTGTTACCCCACATGAACTAAAATTGAAATACTTGTCAACAATGGAGACGTTAACAAAACATTACGGAGCAGAAATCTTTGAAACAACATCATTGCTGATTTTATCAGAGAATGAGAGGAATTTCAACTCGGACGCCTATGACATCATTCCTCAATATGAAGTGATGGTAACAGGCAATAATGGAATCCAGTGGCGGCTCAAACCATGTGTGCGTATCTTACATGCAAATAAATAAATAAATAAAACAAGAGAGGAGGTATTCTATTCTCTGAAAACCAGCACCCAGTATAGTGTCAAGGGGATTGTACTGAAAGTGGTGCTTTCTATCAAAGTTGGTATTTGACCCAACTGCAAGGGACTTATAATAAAAACTATGTATTAATGACCATCAGGTCATAATCTGCACAAGTTGCATTGTCTGCTAGTGCTGTCCTTTCAAGAATCTGTACCATTGCACTTTATATTATAGTTAGGTACAACCGTGAGCCGCAGATTTAGTTGATTTTTGTAAAATGCAGACACAAAGAGTGTCTTATTTATGTAGCATTGATATTTTAAAAAGCAGAAACATGCCGGCCTAAAGAGGCAGATTTCTTTGCACTCAACATTCATGGAAAGTCATGCCAATCCACGGTCACAGTCACAATAATGGCAATTCAGTACTCCTGGCTTAGTGAAAACTAGCAGTGAGTTGTGCCACACAGTCTGTTTTTCCCCTTTACAGTGAACCCCCCACCTATCTCGGGGGTTAGGGACCTGCCCTGCCCTGCAATAATTGAAAATCCACAATATGCAGATGCTGGGTCGGGTCAGGACTTGGGGGGCTTTCTGGGGGCTCTTGTATTTTCCCCAGGCCTGGTGCTGCCCTGAACGGGCCTGCAAGGGGCTTTCTGGGCCCATGGAGGCCCCAAAAGTCCTTCTAGTGATCCGGAGGTCACTTCCGGTTTGCAGGGAAGCACTTTTGGGGCCTCTGACGGGCCCAGGAAGGCCTTTCCTCCTTACCCCAGGGAGCCTTTTTTTCATATACTGTGGACCCGCGATATACCGGGACCGCAGTATATGAACCGTGAAAGGGTGGGGGACAACTGTACTGTTAAGTAAAACAAATCACAAGATGAATGGTTGTGATGATGAAACTTTTAGAGACCGAGTGCCCAACCTGTGATTCAAAACCCACTAATTATTCGCAAAGCCAATACAGCAATTTAACCTGGATACAGGTGGCTGTCAAGGGGCAATGTCGGGTGCCCACAGAAAGCACTCTGAGTGCCACCTTTGGCATCTGTGCCATAGGTTTGCCAGCACTGGGCTAGGATGTATTTTCTTCAGTCAGTAGGAAATCACTAGAGCTTGATGGGATAAGGCAGCTTTAAATTCAGGAGGCTTCGGGGTCAAATCTGTGCCCCCAAACCCTTCTGTCTTCATCAAGTTTCCTCTTGTAAAAAAAATGGTTGTGCGTAGACACTCTGTGCTCACAGCTAATTGCATTCCACTTTTCATTGATCACTGTTTTTGTAATTAATCTTCATTTTGTTTTTCCTACATATACGTTGTTATTTGAAGTACCAGACTGTAGCCTTGCCACCTGTCTATATTTTAACATACAGAAACCTATTTCAACTTAGGTTACACAGAGTGAGAAAGAAAAACATAAAACAAAGAGGAAAAAGTCAGACAGTAAAGCCAAGAAAAATGACGAAAAAAATAAGAAGGAAGAATGGTGGAACAGCTTTTGTTACTTCCCTGAAATTACTCATCTTGTGATCAAGGATTCCATAGTCTGGATCTATAAGCAAGATAACAAACGTATGGTAAGTGTTCCACAATGATGCTTCCTTGATACTGTGTCTTCCACCTATAATGTAGATAGCTAGCCCTACTGAATACTGATGGAAAGAATAGGAGAAATCCACTTCTTGGTCTACATAAAGGGGGGAAAGTGCACTTTATCTCAGTTAAATGGTTGATAATACAGTAGGACTACGTTATCTGCGGGGAATTGGTTCCAGGCCTTCCTGTGTATAATGAAAACCGTGGATAAGAGAGAATGCAAAAAAAACCCCCAAACTGCTGTTTTGTGACAGTAGCTTGCTTTACGACTGCTGTTTGTGACAATCACTTGCTTTACAGGTGCGGTTTGTGACAGTAGCTTGCTTTACAGCTGCTGAATTATTTATTTAATTTTTACATCTGCTAACCGTGGATAACTGAATCTGTGATTACAGGGGTCCTACTGTATAATGTGATTTCATGGTAAAATTTAATGTGGAAATGCCTTTGCTCTCCTTAGCATTTGTTGAGCAGTCTTATTTTCAACGATATTTCTTCAGTTGTGGAAATAGTAGAATCATAGAAGTGGCAGGTGCATGACGCTCAAAGTCTTGGAAGTGATAGCAAGCAAATGAAGCCAGTGTAATGGTAGCCTCTTGGCTACATTTCATTAAGGGAGCAATCCCATGTAAATGTACTTGAGACAAAAAATTCAGTTGAATCAGCACAATTAGATTTTGAGTGAACATGGGTAAGATGGAGGTTTTGTATGTCCAGGAGAATCTCTCCTTTTCTTGAGTCAGTGTTGGAAACTTTTGAATGAGGTTGCCTGGATCTGTTTTAAGACTAGCTCAGCACAGTGAGAAAATGTCTAAGAAGTAGAAGAGACATTCCCTTTTAATTGTCCTTGAGTCAGCGGACACAACTATACCTCCCAGTTTTGTAATATTTTGCTTTTTAGGATTTATCAATATTGATTGTGGTTGTTTCTTACTTGAAACAGAATAATTCTCTATAAAATCAACCATTCTAGGAACTTAAACTGTCTTCAGAAGAGGAGGCTTTATCATTTGCTGCCTTGGTAGATGGATACTTCCGACTTACTGCAGATGCGCACCACTATCTCTGTGCAGACGTTGCACCACCCTTGATAGAACACAACATTAAAAATGGCTGCCACGGTCCAATTTGGTATGCTTGCATCCTTCAAACACTTTCCTTTCCAAATGAGGCAGTAACGTTTATTTAAGTAATTCTTGTGTTTTCTAGGAAACAGTAGGCTGTTCACGTTAACACTATATTTTCTAGGATGTTCATGCTAACACTATATGACATAGGCTCTTACTTTAATTTTCATATTCTTCTGTTAATTTCTGAAAGAGAAACTGGAGAGGTTGTGATGTAGAAATCAGAATGGACGCCACCATGTGGATATGGGCCTTCTGAATGAGAATAGTTTTCTTTAGTGTGAAAGACTTGATGTGTAAATTGGGTACTAACTCGAGAATCATATGTTCATTGATGACCTGAATAGGCCCATTTTCAGAACAGTGTACAAGTAGCATATATTTTTCTCTCAAAACACTGAGAGATACTTTCTTCTGTAAATAATCTTTTTTGTCTTTTGTAAAGAAGTGTTATGAAGTGTGAGAAATCAATGGAAATGTTAATCTGTATCAAAAACACAGTTTGTGAAACTACTGCCCCCACCCTTAGACAGCTTTTTTGGTCATAAAAATTTAATTTTATATCCTAGACCTCTCAGTCAAAATTCTTTCCACTAAATTTTGCTAATCTCTATTTTGCAGAATATATTTTTAATTACAGTGTTTTAAAAATGAAGCCTGGTTTTGTTTCACCTTCTGGAACAATCCCTTTATGATGTATTTGGTAATAAATAAGTTAGAAGGTCGGGATGCATTTCATGGACTGTGGGCCCCTTCTTCATGTGTCTGAAGAAGTGTATTATGATCCACATAAGATTATGCCAAATTATACTTATTAGTTTTTGATATTTGATATCCAGTCGCTTTTGACTTTTGTCAACCTGATGAATTAGTGACCTTCAAAGAGCCCTGTTGTTAACAGCCCTAATCAAGTTTTATTAAGCCAACTCATCTCACATTCAGTCTTTCACTTTTCCAGCTTTTCTCAGCATTATTGTCTTTTCCAGTGAGTCTGGTCATTTAGTCATTTTTTATTCTAGTGCAAGTTCAGGCTTAGTTTTATTTAAAGCTCACTGGTTTGTCTTTCTGGCAGTCTGTGATATTTGTACAGCTTGCAACACATTGCAAATGAAACAGTTTTCCTTTCCTTTCCTTTCCTTTTCTTTTGCTTGTCAGATTTCCTCACCCTCCAGCTTTCACTTCCTTATTAAGTACAGTATGACCCCCACATTCACTGATTCACTAACCGCTGATTCAGTTTTCCGTGGTTGGTGATCAGCGGGTGCAGGGGAGGTCCGAGCCCGGCAGCGAGGAGGGAAAAGAAAAAAACTTATTGATGTCGAGCCCTCCTTGCTGCTGCCGTCTCACGCTGGCCACCCTCTGGAGGGTTGGGATAGGGCCTTAAGAGGACCCACTTGGCCAACCGGCCTTTGAACTTCCTGCTCAGGTCCCTGGTGGAGGACTGAAAGTTTGAGCTCGAGTAGGAAGTTCAAAACTTCCAATCCATTGCCTGGGATCCGAGCAGGAAGTTCAAAGGCCGGTTGGCCAGGCAGGTCCTCTTAAGTCCCCACCCCATCCCACCGGAGGGCAGCTGACATGGTAAGTTTTTTTTTCTTTTTCTTTTCACTCTTTGCTGCATGCCAGCCACCTTTCTCTTCCCCCCTCCTTGCCGCTGCAGCTGCCAGCCCTGCAGGCCAGCGGTGGCGGCAAATGGGGAGAGAAAATTTACCAATGCCAAGCCCTTCTTGCTGCTGCCACCACTACTGCAGACTGGCAGCCGAGCCTGGTGACGAAGAGGATGACTGGCCAGTGGTGGCAGCAAGGGGGGCTTGGCATTGGTAACTTTTCTCCCCCCCCTTGCTGCCCCCACCGTTGGCTAGTGTTTTGGGGATGTTGGGTGTGAAAGCTTTCACCCTGGCACCCCACCACTGTTGTCGCCACTATTATCATCAGATAAAAGCATTTGCTCTTATCTGCAGATTTCGCTATCCGCAGGGGCGGAACCGATGGGGCGGCCGTACTGCAATCAGGAATACAAGGACCTTGGTCTTTGGTGACATATCTCTCACAGTTCCTTCACTGCTCCCCTCCTAATCATCCTAATGATTTCTTCGTTGCAGCCTTCTTGGTGATTGAATCAACTAAGTCTTTAAGGTGACAAAAGATTGTTGTTTTTTTACAACAGACTGCAGACTAACACATCTAGACCTTTGAAACTTGAAAGGCAGGTTTGTTTTCAAAAGGGTATTAGATTGTGTTTGAATATATTTACTTGTATACAATTTCAGCACTGAATATGCTGTCAACAAACTGAAGCAGGAAGGCAATGAGGAGGGCATGTATGTGTTGAGGTGGAACTGTACTGACTTCAACAGCATCCTCTTGACTGTGATATGTACAGAAGACTCACAGGTATGGTAGATTTTATCCATGGTAGGCATAGTGGCTTTATTAGTAAAAATTATCTTGGTGTGTCCAGTATAACTTGACAAGTTGGATTCAAAATCAGTAATCTTACATTGTCACCCATGTTTACTGTATGCTTCTGAAAATCCCACATGAACATACTTCCCTCCCATGTGCCTACAACTTTGCTGACTTCCATGTATAGTAGGACCCCAGTATCCACTGGGGATCAGTTCCAGGCCTTCCCATTAATGACGAAAACGGGGGATAAGAGATAATGGCAACCCCCCCCCAAAAAAAACCTGCTGTTTTGTGACAGTAACTTGCTTTACGGCTGCTGTTTGTGATGGTAGCTGGCTTTACAACAGTAACTTGCTTTGCAGCTGCTGTTTGTGACAGTAACTTGTTTTGTGGCTGCTGAATTATTTATTTAGTTTTTTCCTCTGCCAACCGTGGATAACTGAATCAGTGGTTAATGAATCAATGTATACAGGGGTAGTTTCCTGTGGTTTAAGCTGTGAGCCTAATCAGCTGCTTGGAGAGGAAGTTCAGAAGCATTGTCACTGGTTAATAAACTATAGTTTAGTACCAGCATCGTATTTTTTTTTCTCATATGTAGTATCTACTTCTTTCCTTTGGGCATTACACGGAGCCACAGCACACAGTTTGGAAATTACTGTGCTACAAGATACAGTCAAACTGCTTAGTGAATGGCTGTAAAATCAGTCTTGGGAACGACTGCATTGCATTCACGGGACTCTTTTCATTTAGGTCTCTTTGTTTTCTATATTTGGGGGGGAATTCACTGCCCTGTGTTTTCCTTCCTCTTTCTTTGCAGCAACTGATAAATCCTCCCAAACATTACAAGAACTTCCAGATTGAAATGAAAAAAGATGGTTGTCTCTTACATGGATCTGATAAGTTATTTCCGTCTTTGAAAGAACTGATGGACCATTTAAAAGGGCAGATCCTTAGAACAGATAATATAGTCTTCACTCTCAAGCGATGTTGTCAACCAAAGCCAAGAGGTATTGAGTATATTTATGTGGCCTTCTAAGCCCTCGCTTTGGTCTTCTTGTTGGTTTGATCCAAAGTTAGAAAGAGAAAGCCATGTCTTCCATGGGCATGATTCTTCTCTAAATCAAGACATGTTATTCATTGTGGTCTCTATCCATCACATGTATCAGTTAGTTCTGCGCATGCACAGCATATCTTGGAGTCTTCTAGAGCTAAAAACAAAAAGGTGTTTTGGTTGGAGCCCCACCCATTTGCTTGCAGGGATAAATATGCAGGGTTTCCACCGTACACCCTGTTCCTTTTCCTCTGCCACGTTGCCACCAGCAACTTAAATTACTTATTGTTTTGACTGTCTGTTTTGTGTCTACTGACACTCTCGTGGCTCTTCCTTGGTTTGACAACTCATCCACTTCAACAGCTTTCAATAATTTTATCTCAGAGAGGGCCATATTGTGAAGAAGCACCATTGATGCAAAATCCTGTCAAAACGAGCTCCTGTCAAAACCAGCTCTTCGAAATCTACAACTTTATACTACCAATTTTATACTGTACTGCTACTTCTTTTTCAGAAATTTCCAACTTGCTCGTGGCTACAAAAAAATCCCAAGAATGGCAGCCTGTCTGTCCTTTAGGTCAGCTGAGCTTCCATCGAATCCTTAAAGAGGAAATTATACAAGTGAGTGACTTTAGTTATTGAAACATTTCATGAGCATGTACTTTTCTAGTGTGTCTTGAGGTCTACTTAACACTAATGTCTAAGAACATGCAACAAACAGTAGTCATCTGTCTCTGAAGTCTCTATTGTTTATTCTATTTGAAATATTTCCTGCCATACCACCTTTCTCCTTAAAAAAGGACCAAAAGCAGCTTATATCATTTAAATACAGTATTTAAAGCTAAATACAATAAGTATACAAATATTGAAATCTAATATAATATTGAAATCACTATGTCTCTCTGTGTTTCTTCAGAGACAATTATGAAAACTTTTCTCTTTCTTCCTTTTCTAAAATCATATTTCTTACTACATAGGGTAATTATTCAGTCAAACAAAATGGATTTACTAACCTATTTTTTAGGTGAGAGCTTTAATAATGTCTTTTTTAAAAGGTGAAAGACTTAACATTCAAGTCTTGCCAAGTACAGGATCGATGCATTTGGATATGGCACTCACCTATCTTTTGTCTAGCCTCTCTAGAGCTTGGATGCCTTTTCCCACCTTTTCTTGTGTGGAATAGTTGCAGGGTAGGGTAGAGTTCTGAAGATTTCAGTTCCATTTTAGGTTGACCGCAGGTTGCTTTGATACCTGATTCTGACAAACTGTGGAGAATCTTCATTAAGGTGTAGAAACAAGCCAGTATTATACATGTAATTCATGGCTAGACATTGGTTTCTTTCAACTGACTGTTCATAAAGAGTAACAATAGTGTGTCATAACTGGATGGCACAGCAGGTTGTATAGTTTTTCCAAAATGGAAGCAGAAGCTTTCAGTCATCTAACTCTGGCACCAGCAAAGAAGGAAGGAGTGGAAGGAATTACGTGATTCATTATCACAGCACTGATCCATAGCTTCCTGTCCAAATGGAACCAAAACATGATCTTACTGAAGTGAAAAGACCTCTTCAACTCTTAGAATACATTTTGGATATAAATTGCAGAAATAAAGCCTTCCCCATGCAGATGACTTTACAGTTTAAAATAAGACAGCAAGCAAACCTACATTAATTTTTTTATAATTTGAAATGATTTCATTAATATCCTGTACTATAAATAAGATGCCACTTATTAATTCATTAGATAGAATTTCTTATTAGAGCTATCACATAGGACTCATTTAATATTAATTCACAAAAGTATGTTGCATATCCCGCCAACTGTATGAATATGATATAATTAATGTAACTTTGAATGAAAGTTGACGGTTCAAAATAAGTATCCATTTTACTGTTTTATTTGTGCAACTAGTGGTGGTACATGTGTGTTGCTAAAATAAATGAAGGATAGTTTTGTTCCAGTTTCTAAACACAGAACTGACATTATGTTTTAGGGTGAACATCTTGGGAGAGGAACAAGGACACAGATTTACTCTGGAATTCTAAGCTATAAGGATGATGAAAGCTATCAAAATGAAAAAGAGATGAAAGTTCTCCTTAAAGTCTTGGATCCCAGCCACAGAGACATTTCTCTGGTAGGATGCTATTTCTGCTGTTTTGTTTTCTAAAAAGTATGCTGCCTTTTAAGGCTGACCATTTATAGGGTAAGATGATGGCCAAAATGCTGTTGGAAAAATCTGCATACATAAGTGTAATCAGGCAGCAGTTTTCTCTTCTTGCTTGATGTCTGTCACATGACCAAGCAGATGACATCTGGTACATCTAGATGGGTTGGCTTTCTATCCATCATTTCTAGGTAGAAACCAAGAGTCTTCTTTGGGACAAATCCGTCTTGAATATTGCATGCTTTCTGTTGCTTCCTAAAAGACACAATTTGAGGGCACATCATTTCAGAATACTGCAGGATACCATCTCATCAATCACTAGAACCTAGTAAATCATCTGTGTTGTGGAACTTAAATTGTTTGTGTTGTGTTCTGTGCTTGGGGAACAGAAATCACAGCATAGAAGCAGGTTGGAGGCAACTGTGCTCTCTTTGCTGGTGCAGTGAAGATGGGTCTTGTTCCAGTTTTGCCTCCCCTCCCCCGCCAGTTATCAAGGAGAAGAGGAACTCTGTTCAGTGAAGCAATACTGGTGATTAGCGTTCTTCTCCATGATCTAGATGTGTGGCTAAGATTGTTCAGCCAAGATATTTATACTTTTTATCTTTTCTCCAGTTATTTCAGTTTCATATCAAAATGTTCTCAAATACTTTGCTATTTAACCGTCTTTCTTGCCTCTGTCTGTGTACCTTGTTAAATCAAAATTAGATTTTCATTTGCAGGATTGCTTGAAGCATGGAGGCCTAAGGGAGTTCAGATGGAGTCACCCATGGGAGACAGAGTTTAAACTTTACTTCAATTTTACAGCCCCTTTCCATGACCACACCCAGGTTTATAGATAATTGGCATTTCCTTGTTATGCACCACAAAAATCTATACCGTAACCCATATTTATTCTAAGTTTACGAACTGGGATTTAGAAGCCCATTCTTCCTCCACAGGATACATACTAGCGATGGTCTACAGCCAAAGAAATTATTTCAAGGATCCTTCTTTACACGAGATCTAATCCTTGATTAATCTAGGTACTGCAATTGTAAACAGAATGGTGGTCATGGAGAACCGCTGGATATCTTAGTGTTTTAGGGATCTGGCTGTGGAGATAAGAGTTTGGGAGTTGTATTCCTCAGTATTCCTCCTTGACATGGGCTAGAATTGCATGATCCATCGGGTCCCTTCCAGACCTGCAGTTATCATTATAACTGCATCCTCAAATGGTTGTGAAGGCAAATGTACAGTGACTTGTACAGTAACTGGGTGGACGGTGGCTATCTTTATTCTTTGACTTGTTGCTTCATCCTTTCATAATTTCATTGATCTTGAATCTCTGTTCTGTTCTCCTCTGAAATGTATGTTTGATCAACAGGCGTTTTTTGAGACAGCAAGTATGATGAGGCAGATTTCCCATAAACACATTGTTCTCCTTCACGGAGTTTGTGTCCGGGATGTGGAAAGTAAGTATTTCTCTGCGAATGCAATTTTTGAGGTCTTTTGTATTATACACTGACAAGTGTGTTCCGATTTAAGAGTAATCCTGTGAATTAAAACTTGAAATCCAGTAGTAAGTTGCAACTAGATTGGACCTATTAAACCAGTGGCATTTACAGAGGGATTGGCTTACTGCTGGAGTTCAGCAAGTGATGTTCAGAAGGTCCTGTCATTGACAGATCTGCTCAAGTTTTGCAGACTAAGGGCCGTGGCTTTGTTTATATCCATCTGATCCCAAAGCAGAAGTGACAGTAAAACTGGTTATGCTGGAACCATGGCAGGTAATTCTCCTGCTGCCTTTTCAAAAGACTTCTGGACCTTCTCTGGAAGTGTGCAGGATGTCAAGAAAGACAGAGGGCAAGAGAGGAGCTGATAGAAGCAGAGAAGGGCTTGGGTGGATTGGAGCTGGTATCACTGATCAATCTCACATACTGCTAGCGTGCGAACCAATTAACCCCACCCAGCGGAATGAGCTCTACTAATTCTGTTACGATTATCCTCATTTTCCTTGTGTGTTTTTTAATCCCCCTTTATCATGTATGTTTCAAAATGAAATTTTGCTGGAAGATTTTTGAAGGCCGAACTTCATGTGGCCTTTCCTAATTGGTTTTTCCTCTGGTGTCAGACATTATGGTGGAAGAGTTTGTTGAATTTGGGCCTCTGGATCTCTTTATGCACCGCAAGAGTGACAAGCTTACAACTCCTTGGAAATTCAAAGTAGCAAAACAGTTGGCAAGTGCATTAAGCTATCTGGTGAGTCATAGGTCTTGTCTCCAATAACAATTATTACAGTTTAGTCCGGTATCACTTAAGGTACATGCTATGTCTGTTACATTTTCTGCTCATTGGGCTGTAAAGGTAGTGTAATGGATGTCTATTGGCATTGTTTTCTGAAGGTATTTGTGGAAGGGGAGGTACTTTTGGAAAAAATAAGGCCCTCCTTTGTCTGTTAAGAACTTCTTTTTATTTGTGAATTTTATCATTTAAATTATGGGGTTAGTAGGAGAACTAAGATTTCGGTTAGTGTGCAATATCAATTATTGGCACTTGCTTCAAAACCATGGCATCTGTTGAGTTTATGGTGTATCATCTGAATCTTACATTACTGTATACCTGATTTTCAAGATGAGTTGAGGGTGGGTTGAATAAGGACAATTTCCTGTCTCTATATTCCTCCCACCTACACTTACTTATGAACTCTGAGCAACTTTATTCTGGAGGTTAAATACACCCTACTGAACTATGTGAGGTTGCTAAAGAATAAGATAAGGAAATTATTTGGTAAATGTCCATGATGCAATGAACATTGGTATCCAAACCACTGTGTTTGTCAATTATTGGAGCATCTTTTTCAGGCTATTTCAAAATGTAGTCAATGTGTATAGACTGTTTGGTTGGAATATGCTAATTAATGTCCCATTGCATATACAGGAAGACAAAGATTTAGTACATGGAAACGTGTGCACAAAAAACATATTACTGGCAAGAGAAGGAATTGACAATGAATATGGACCTTTCATAAAACTGAGTGACCCAGGAATTCCAGTTACAGTTTTGTCTAGACAAGGTACAGTGTGAAAGTAACCAATTTTATTAGGGTAGTAAAGAAAACAGCTTGACATGATCACCCTGTTCATGTTTCTATTCTTATGCCTGTGTTTACATTACCACTGCGATAAAATTGTATGTCTAAGGTATATTGGCACTTCCTCCCAGGCTGTGCTGTTATTGTTTGTAGTAATTAAAATAGAAGTGTATAGAATGAAGTGCTAATCTGCCTACAGTATGACAACAACTTCAGTATTAGATTGAGAAGTATTTTTGTCAGTCCTGAGCTGGCTGTCCATCAACCTCATTAGATGGATGGTGAGCTCTAATGTCATGAGATACTGTGAAAACATTCCCCGTCATTTCTTAAACAATATTCATTCATTGTCTACAACGTTCTAAGTTCTCAATATTAAAACTATTGGGATACTTCATCAGTACTTCATCAGTATTTCCATACTGATTACTGCATCAGTATCAACACAACCTCAACATTCAGTTGCATTCAGTTTCACCCTATCTTAGATGCCCAGATAAGGTTCAAGCCTGCTCTGGAAGAGTGTACATTTCACACACTGAAATTTGGTATGCACGTAGATGAAAGTACACTTTCCCGCGAGGAAATGAATGAAAAACAAATTTTCTAAGTTCTCCCTGCAATCAAGTGGTAAGAAATGCATCTCCAAATTATTTCCAGGCCACCCAGAAAGATGAAAATTACCACAAATATTTCAAGGCGTTCTGAGTAGAAAAGTCCCAAATGGGTCAGTTTTGGACCTAATGCTCAAATGTGTTCAATAGCGATTAGCTCCTAATAGAGGCCTGCAACCCTGGGTAGAGCAAGATAAGCTTTATCTCAGCTAAATACAAACCCTTCAAAAATGCCCTGTTTGTCCTGTTTTGTTTTGTTTTTAAAAGCTTTAAAAGCCCAGATACACTACCTTCTCTTCAACCAAACACTGATTCTATTAGATATCTCCTGTGATCCTTTTAAAGGTGGAATAACTTGAAATGCACATTGGTTTGAAATGTAGTGATGATGTGCTATGTTGTTTTTCATCCATTTGCAATAGCTTCCAATCTTCAATTTGCTCTTTTGGCTGCTAGTGTCGATGCTGTCAAACACACTTTCTGCTCTAGCCCCACAATTTCTCTCCTGAGAAGTGACAGTTTTGTCCAGTAAATGTATACTGCATGCAAGCCCTGTCCATTCCAGTATGGTTGCTTCATATGATTCTTGGCATCTCCTTGACTTATTCCCCCTGTTGGACTGGTTCTCTGGATTGTTTTAAAATTTGCATTGATTCTACCATTTTGAATAATAGGGTGCAGAATAGCTGAAGAACAGGCTAATCATTGTTCACCTGTCTCCAGAAAATGCATTGTCCACTCCCATAATACATTTTCTCATGAAAAAAAAGTTGGTTGCAATGTTATACAGTGGACCCTTGTAACATAAAATCTGTACAACATAAAAAATTCCAGAGATAGGGGAAAATTGCTTAACATAATCACCTATGGGGTGAATCTGTACAACATAAAAGTGGGATTACTCCATTTTCAATGCATTCCTATGGGAAATTTGTATAAGGGAAATTTGCTTAACATAATTTCATTTGGAACGAATTAATTCCTTTATACAAGGTACCACTGTAATTGCAAAGTAAACATCTCAGACCACACACCATACCTACATCTACCGTATATCCTTTCTGTTTTGTATCTTCCAATAGATACTTTGTTGTTGTCTTATTTCCTAAAAGTTCCTTTGTTTCTTTGTTTTCCTAAAGTCACCTGTGAAACACTGTGTCAGCTCCCCTATAGTGCAATTCACTCAGGCTCTCCCCATTCTTTCCCCTGAATTAAGAATGTGTGGAACGCATCCCTTGGCTTGCACCAGAATGTGTGGAAGACTCCAAAAACCTAAGTGTGGCAGCCGATAAGTGGAGTTTTGGTACAACTTTATGGGAGATTTGCTACAACGGAGAAATCCCCCTGAAAGACAAGACCTTAGCAGAGGTAAGATTGTGAGGGCTTCAAGTGGGCACTGTTTTCTTGTTTAGATTTTAATAGGTATTTTCCCCTCCTCTCACATGGAAAGTCGAAAGGACTTCAAAGTTGAGTGATCTGTTTCTCAAGTACTCTAGGGCTGTATAACAGGAGGCACATTCTCTGACCAAGCAGTGGGTGCCTTTGTTTGTGGAATAGAACTTTTTAAGTTACAGATGTTACATTCTTGGTGGAAGCCTCTTGTGAACATTGTAGGGATGAAGAAAGAAGGGTACTTGATAGCTCTGTGACTAATAGTTTTCCCTATCCCGTCATGCAGAAGGAGAGGTTTTATGAAGGGCACTTCACACTCCCAGCCCCATCATGCAAGGAGTTGGCTGATCTGATGAAGCAATGCATGCACTATGACCCTAATCAGAGACTGTTCTTCAGAGCAATTATGCGAGATATCAACAAGCTGGAAGAGAAGAGTAAGCTTTTAAAAAGAGAAATATATATATATATGCTCCTAATTTTAAACAAGCGTGTTTTCCCGTTCATTGAGATACTGTGTACTGAATGCACCTACACCTTGATGGCTGTATTAAAATACCATTATGTTTGTTATTCAGAAAGTTTTAGGAAGGGAGTTATGTGGTCGATTCATGTATTAAAATTTACAGCCAGATAAACTGCCAACTGCTTTGGATTGCAACTGCCATCTGATATATATGTGATCAGATTTCAACAACCAAAGCTGTGAAATAGGAGCTTCCTCAATCTACATTTTTTCTGCACTATCCATGAAGTAGTGGTGTCCAGCCTGATAAAATGGAATTTCCTTCACAAAAACTTGCAATTTAATTTGTTTGAATTTTTTAGTAGTCCATTAAAAGGTATCCCTTATGTCTACATTCATGTAGTATTTAGGACCACACAGCCATTTCCTAATTCTTTATCAATCCTAATAGTCTGCCTCACTCATACACCTTCATACCTGTGGGTGCTTGCTGCCACAATGGCCAACACCCGCAAACCCCTCTGCCCTACATTGAAGGTTGCCTTTGAAAACATGTGAAGAGAGCTTCTTTTGATTTATTTCTAGGATAAAACCAGGCAAAAAGCCATTGTTTCCTTTTATATGGCTACTATAACTCTGCTATAGGTCAAGGCTGACTTCACATATCCTTTTAAAAGTAAAATTGCATTCAGTGCTACACAGCTGTGTTTACTTGGATGACACTGCCAAGCCCTTCCAGTTTAGAGAGGCAAAATGCTCACCTGTCTCACACTGCTATTCCTGTTTGCAACAGATCCTGATATTGTTTCGGAGAAACGGCCTAATGCAGAAATTGATCCTACCATTTTTGAAAAGAGGTTCTTGAAGCGGCTTCGTGACTTAGGCGAGGTACGTATGTTTGTTGGTGAAAGTGGATGAGGCTGAAATGTGTGCAGAGTCCCATGCGTGCTCACCCCCGCCCTGTCTGTTTCACACATACTTTGTGAGCCTCATCAATATTATTTGCTATGGTAGGTGCCTAGGGAAGTTGTAGCCTTCCCGTACAGGCCTCCCAATGCATGGCCACCTTTACTCCCTGCTATTAGTAGCAAAGAAAGCAGAATACGATCAGGATCATTGGTAGTAGAGTGGTATTTATAGCTTTCTGCACTCCACTGGTCTGATCAGGATTCATTGAAAGTAGAGTTTAATCTCCCGTACTTTGTGGCGTGGTGGCTCAGTGAGCTAGAATGCTGAAACTGCCGGCTGCAAAGTCGGCAGCTCGGCGGTTCGAATCCCAGGTGCCATGCAGTGGAGTGAGCTCCCGCTGATGACCCCAATTCCTGCCAACCTTGTGGTAGGTAGGAGGCGGATGAAAGTGGGTAGGGTGCTCTGGTGCTAGTGAGGCTGAGCAGAGATCACATACACTACATTTCTGTCCTCAGTGAAGCTTTGAAATAATGGAGGCCACCAGGTGTCAAAATGAGGGATTGAAGAGAAGGGAACCTTTAGTATCACTGAATGTTCTTGCTCGGTCTGGTAGCAAAGCAGGCCTGTCATGGGTGGTCATAGCATAAAGCAGCTCATTAAGATCTATAGGTCAGTGTGTGTAAGAGAAAGTGTCTTTATTTGGTGGCCTTGTTCTTGTGGAATAGTCACCTTTAGTGTAAATCTCCCTGCCTGGCTTTTTTTAAAAAAAAAAAACGATTTAAAGACAGAATTTTCAGCCTCCTTTAGAAAGACTTCTCATCTTTGTTGTTTCATTGGAGAGTTTAGTGTTCCTGCTGCTTACACATATTATGCTGATCTTTTAATTCAGTGTTTTTCAAACTTTTTTGGCCAAGGCACACTTGCTTGATGAAAAAAATCACGCGGCACACCACCATAGAAAATGTTAAAAAAATTAACAAGGGGGGGGAGGAGTAGATCAGCAGTGGCTGGAGACCACCCCCACCCCCCCTGCACCTGGAGATGATGGGCTGCGCGGTTGTAGGACGCGCCGGGCGGGCGGGCCTTTGGGTCCCGCGGCAGGGGGGGGCTGGCCACCCGCGGCACCAGGAAGCCCAACACACACACACACACACACACACCGAGCCCGAGCCCACACCCACACCCCCACACACCCACCGGAGGCGTCGTCCGGGCGGCGTGCCTGGTGACGGGGGCGTCGCAGGGCTTCGGCAAAGCGTGGCGCGGCTGCTGGCGGCGCGCCTGGTGCCGGGCTCGCTCCTGCTGCTGGCAGCGCGCTCGGCGGGTGCGCTGGAGGGCGAGCTGCGCGTCCAGGCCCTGCCCGCTGACGAGGGGCTGCAGCGCGTGGCCCGGGATGCCGCCGATGCCCTGCGCCACCACCACAACGGCGCTCGCCTCCAGCTCCGCCTCCTCCTCCATGCTTGCTCCCCCCGCCCTCCCTTCCTGTTTTCCTTCCGGAAAACAGGAAAAACAGGAGGAGATCCATCTGGGCACACACACGCGCGCGCACGCACACACACACACACACACACACACAAACACCAAGGCATGGCCTCGGGGGTGGTCGCGGTTAGGGAGTTGGCGGGGAAGCGCTCCGGGCGGGATGCCCGAGGAGCACCGGGCGAGGAGGACTTACTTGCGGGGAGGAGCATCGGGAGGGATCGGAGCGTCCGCTTTCCGCTTGCCGGGGCTGGGCGGCGACGGTGGAGAAGGGAAGCCGCGCGGCTGGAACGGTGTGGAGGAGCCGACTCCTGCGCGCTGGTGCCATGCTTCCTCCCCCGCCCTCCCTTCCTGTTTTCCTTCCGGGCGGCAAGTCCATCTGCTTTTTCTTCCCTGCGGCAGCGGCACACGAAGCCGGAGGGGGAAGACCAGTCCCCATTCCGCCTTGCCTTGCCTTGCCCTGCTCTTGCCCCCTTCCGCGGACGCGCGCCACGGCACACCCAGCAACATTCCGCGGCACACAAGTGTGCCGCGGAACACCGGTTGAAAAACACTGTTTTAATTAGTTATACGTGATTGGCGAGAATGCTAATAGTATTCACAAAAGATTTGTATATTTTGCCATAGCTAGTTGTGGCTAATCAACACGGCACTGGGTGCATCAGTTGTGTAAACTGCTTGTTGAGGCATGCACAACTGTGATGTCTCCTAGCGTCATGTGCAGTTAATGATAGCAAGCTATACAGCCCTTATGCGAACATCACGTAGGATTCTAGCCATAGTCTGAACATTTATTATTTAAAACACCTTGAGTGGGCTTGATGTTCAACGTGTATGCACATTTTTAAACTAACTCTGCGTTTCCTCTTAAAATCAGGGTCATTTTGGCAAAGTTGAACTCTGCAGGTACGATCCTGAAGGGGATAATACAGGAGAACAAGTGGCAGTCAAGTCTCTCAAACCTGACTGTGGTGGGAACCACATTGCTGATCTGAAGAAAGAAATCGAAATTTTGAGAAATCTTTACCATGAAAACATTGTGAAATATAAAGGCATCTGCACTGAAGATGGTAACGTCTGAAAACATTTTAATTTCTCCTTCCAGCCTCTTTCATTGAATTGTTTTAAACAAATTGTTCTCCCATAGCCTTAAAGTAGGAACCAACTATTTGGTTTTAGCAGTAAAGCATGCATGCTAGTTGAAACAGTTTCCCGTATGCTATGAAGAGTGAAGACATTGGTGTCATCAGTAGAGATGGGCACGAAACGAACAATTTTTCGTTTCCGTTTTCGTTTTTTCGTTTCGTTACGCAACAAAACGACAAACGAATTTTGTCTCCAAAATGAAACAAAACGAACAGAAACACCGGATATTTTGTCATGCGTTTCGTTTCCGTTACTGCAATACAGTGAACTGCTTTAAATGCTAAAAAAATAACAAAAAATTAAAATTAATGGTAACGAAACGGTAACGAAACGAACGAAAACGATTTTTTTGGAAAAAAAATCACGAAAAATGGAAACGAACTGAAACGGACCCCCCAAACGACAAACGAAACATCATTTTTTTGATTCGTGCCCATCTCTAGTAATCAGCGGTGGTAATTTTTCTGAAATTAGAGGACAGGTTACTTTGCTAACTATTGTTCTTCAGTTGGTCATGGTTTTCTGTTTCTGTCCAGAATGTCTTGAGGATCCAAGTGAACCCTTTATGTTGTCAGGTATCCCAGGGGTGGTGGGGACATTGGTTTTTGGGAGGAAGAGCTTTTAATTACTGAACCCATGACCTACATTAAAGTCACCACCACTTCCACAGCCATATTTATAAATGTACAACAGCTTCCTGGTGACAAAATGGTATTCCAAAGAAGCCTCCAAGCCTTTGGGGCAGAAAACCAGACGTTGTTTCTGAAACATGACTATGGCTGATGACATTACACTGTGCAACTTGAGGAACAGGTTTTCAGCCAATGTTATATGTAAGTTTTGGATCTATTTTGAAGCCTTCTCGGTCAGTAAACCCATGCTGCATCTTTTTAGTCAGAGGCCAGTCCCATAATTAATGTGAAAATTGGTCCAATGTTGGCGTGCATGGGATTACTACTGATTCTCGTGATCCTGTGGTTATACTGCAGTACTGCAGCCCAAGCTCTACTCATGATCCAGGTGCAATCCCAGGTGGTTTGAGGTTCTCTTAGCTTTCTAAAGTCCTTTTGAGATTGTTAAATTGAATATCCAGCTTGCATGGAGTTGGGGTGGGGGGAGAGAAATGTAATGTGTACTCTCCATAATTAAATTGTAAACTGCCCAGAGAGTGCTTTAAGTACTATGGGGCAATATATAAGTAGCATGCTTTACTATTCTTATCTAATAAATGATGTTATTATTATGGATCTTAAAGCATTTCTCTTTGTAGTGTTGTGACAGTCGTTCACATGGCTGGTGTTCCAGAGCACCATCTAGTGGACTTTTGAAGAACTTTATCAGCAACCTAGGGATAAATATGGCTGTATATAGAGAAAATCAGGTTTTACTGCAATGGTCACATACTGTATGAAGGGAAGCTTCATGTAAACACAAATGACAGACATGTTTCTATAACTATGGTTGCCTCTGGGTGCATTCATTATTTTTTTCCCATACAAATCTTCCCTTCTTTGACTGGTTACAAGAAAAATGATTGTGATACAGGATTTCTGTTTTATCTGTTCAGATATGAATCATTTATTATATTTTGGTGCCAAGACAGTTGTAAAACTCTGGAAGAAAGAGCACCAGAGAAAACATATCAAAATAGTCAAAGACACCAATTCCCAATGTTTGTTGAGATAATTTGTGATTCTCTTGATCAAAGGTGGAAATGGAATTAAACTTATCATGGAGTTTCTTCCTTCTGGAAGCCTAAAGGAATATCTCCCCCGAAACAGGAATAAGATCAGTCTGAAGCAACAACTGAAATATGCTGTACAAATCTGCAAGGTAAATTTTGTTCATATTTTAATCAGTATAGCAGTAGATCTCTTGACATTCAGTTTCATCAGTAGGTTTTATATTCCACAGTAACTTCTCAAAATTAGTGTTCACAAACGAGATCAGCTTGCTAGTCCTTTGAAAAACTTATTTAGTGGACAAAATTCTGTTGTGCAAGGGAAGATTTTTGGTAATTGAAGACTCAACACTTTCCTGCCATGGCATGTGCAGCTTGTATCCTGCACATGCCATAGAATTATAGACTCTATGATTTTAGGGGCTCCCAGAATGTAAGAAGTAGACATTTAATACAGAAAATTTCTGGCATTTGATGTTGCTACTGGCACGAAGGGGATTTTCATGACTTCCTCCTTCTGTCCCCTGGCTTCCACACAATGAAAAGACTTACAAGTTGGACAAATGGCAGGAGAGCATTAATTTCCAAAAATCTCCTCTGGTGATGTCCTCATCCTTCTGCAAGTGCAACTTATGCAACAGGGTATTACCCAACATAATTCTGTTTTCTCAAGTCAGGCCTGTCAGGAAAAGTTGGTTTTTAAAAAATGCTTGACCCAATGTAATGAAAACATCAGATTGAAAATATACACGGGGTAGCAATAAGATCAATAAAAGGCTGGTTAGAATTTTAAATCACTTGTGACCCAAGAAACCCAAGTGCTTTTCTTATTACAGTATCTGGAGAGTTGAGACCATTGGTGCTGAAAAGCTGACAGAATTAAGAAGTTGGGTTTCCAAAATAATAATATTAATAATAATAATTAAGAAATGGCGTTGATTGTATTTGAGGATTAAGTCAGTCCTTACAAAAGATTAAAAGATTTGAAATGTGGATGTGTGTTTGCTTCACCCTCAGGGAATGGACTATTTGGGTTCCCGTCAGTATGTTCATCGAGACTTAGCTGCAAGAAACGTTCTCGTTGAAAATGAGCAGAGAGTGAAGATTGGGGACTTTGGACTAACCAAGGCAATTGAAACTGATAAGGAATACTACAAAGTCAATGATGATCGGGACAGCCCTGTGTTCTGGTAAGAGATGAGAGCAAATGTTCCATGTAGCAAATTTTCCTGCATTCGGTAAAAGTGATGTATTAGCTAAAACAGAGCAAAGCATACTCTTGATCACTGGGTTATTCTGATCCTTCAAACAAACCCAAACCATTTATCTAGTGAATATTTTGTTGGCTCCCAGCTTTTACTTTTAACATGTATTTTCATAAGATACACAAGAAACATTGACTAGGCCAATTCATAAAGCTGTGCCATCCTGTTACTTGTCACTGAAGGCAAATTTAAGGTGATAACAATTATTTACATTTATCATATCAAAGGCCAAAATGACATGATTATTGTGTTACATGTTTAACCGATGATCATTGACCTGACTATCCTTCAGACTATAAAGTATGCTTTAATCAGTCCAAAGAACGAGCGAGAGAGCATACATACCTGCATGTTTGAAGTGGGATTTAAATTGTCTTAGCTAGAAAAGAATATAAGCCTTGAAAACAGCATTGAAGGGCCTGTGGTCTTCCAGGTGGGCTGCAATGCCCACGTTTCCTGATCATGAGTTTTATTAGCTGGGAATGCTAGGATTTGGAGTTGGGCAGTAGCTGAAGGCCCACACATGCCTTGCGGGCAGTCCTTGGCATTCATTAGTCATGAGAAATGGCTGTTAGTCATTGTTTCATCAAAACAATCTCTAATATTTCTGCTGTCATAAGCATTTCTTATTATCAATCCTCACTTTTTTTTAAAAAAAGGAAGACTTTTGTGTTCTCTCCTTGTTCAAACAGAGCAGTCATTTTGCATGTGACATGTGAAATGTGTAAGACCATTAACTTAACAAAAATGCTAATAGTGTCTGTTAGTGATGTTAGCACTGCCCCAAATTCCAGAATTTCACAGTGTAAAACTGAGATACAAACTTTTGCAAAAACAATAAATGGAGCCATTGTCTCTCCAGGTATGCCCCTGAATGCTTATTACAGAGCAAATTCTATATTGCATCGGATGTTTGGTCTTTCGGAGTGACCCTCTACGAACTATTGACCTACTGTGATTCTGAGTGCAGTCCAATGGCAGTAAGTAATTGTGAGAAAAAATGTTATGGAGACCTATTTCTTCATGCAGGTTTTTCCTTAGGGACTGGCTACTTACTGTAAATGGATCTTTTTGCCTTAGAATTTTGAGTGTTTTTGTTAGTGCAGTATTTGTTTGATCCTTTTATATAGTTGTATACTTAACATATGTAGCGTTAAATATTATCCTTTAATGTTGCAAGTCACCTTTGTTCCTCTTTGAGAAAAAAGGCAGAGTAAGAATATTTTATATAAATAGTAAACAAACAAATAAATAAAGCACTTCCGTGCAGCATTCCCTATATTAATAAGGTTTAGGACAATTTCTGAAACAGGAGTAATTAAACAATATCAATATAGCTTTTAGATTTTCCAGTGGAAGTTCATCTTAAATATTAATCCTAAAAAGTGGCAGATTTCAAGACATGTATGTAGTTACAAAAGTCAAGGGAAAGCATTTCCCCCCCCCCCCACATATACACACAATGAAACTTAAAAGTTTTTGAATTTTTAATCTGGTAGAAATACTTCACTATTCAGCCATTATCAATAAATATTTGAAACCTGTTCTCTAAACTGAAGGTTAATGATCTGATCAATTTGGATGTCTTAGAAACTGCAAATGTTATTTGTAATGGGAATATTCTTTTTTTTAAAAAAAATGCCATAACAAATCTGTGCTTATAAATACACATATAAACACTTAGTTATTCCCCAAGTTTGAAATTTGGTGTTTGGGGTGCTTGACTTTGAATGGGTGATTAAAGAAATCAAGACTTCTGTTTGCTATTTGCTGTTGCTTTAGTCTGGTGGGGGATGGGTGGCTGATTAATACAGATACTGTACTTGGGTAATTTTGGATTTCACCATTGGATATCTATGGGTGTTCCTTTGCAAATCAGTACAAATTTGTTCTCAGAAATTCTAGGTGTTGGAGGATGTTAAGGAACGCATCATTAGAAAGGAAAACAACTAGCAAATCACAACTAGTGTGGGTCCATTGAATCAGTGGCTAAAATCCTGTTGCATAGGTTCCATTGATTCAAGTGATCCTCCGCTTGCACCCTATTTCCAGAGTACCAAGTTGCTAATAGCCAATTGGAAACCCACTTCCGCTATCAAGTACAATGCTAAGTATATGTTTTCTTACAGGAATTCTTGAAGATGATTGGCCCAACCCAAGGTCAGATGACAGTAACACGGCTTGTGCGTGTACTAGCAGAAGGCAAACGCTTGCCATGTCCAAAAAATTGCCCAGAAGAGGTAAGCATTTAAACATTGATCTAATCTTTATTTGTCTGTTTTTATGAGTTGGATTGGTATTTAACAGCTTCCAAAGGCAACAGCTCCTCTTTATTTTCTCCTGAACAGCAGTGTTTGGGTACTCTGACTCCCCCTTTGTTTTCTTTTTGTTTTTAAGCCTGTTTTTGAATTAGTTTTAATTTGACCCTAAAAGTCTCACCTAAGCTCTGGGAGTTAACCACAACTTGATCCAAAACTGCCTACATAGAAGCCCTCCAAGGCTGACTCATAAGGTGTCTTAACAGCTCAGCTGCACCCTGTGCAACACATTTTGGAGACTGGAGTGGAAAGCTGTTGAGGATTAGGGAAATCCTGACCAGAATGAGAGACCTAGATAGAATCCCTTTTTATATACTAACTGGAAACCATCACCTGAAGAAGTTGCTTCTGCAGACTCCATGATCTAACCATCACAAGGGGAAGAAGGGCCTAATTGTTATTTATTATTTTATTTATTTTTGTATTTATATCCCGCTTATCTACTACATGTAGTACTCTAAGCGGCTTTTGGTTGGGGAATCTTCCCCCCTCATCCCCAATTTTGATCAGACAGGCTCAAAAGACCTTGTTCCCAGGGTTCACGGGACGGTATAGAATCCTTTAAAAATCCTTTTAAAAACTGTGCTTAGAAACATTTGCACAGCTTTGACTAAAATGTCATTTTTGTCCAAGTTTATGGTCAACGAATGGGTAAGAGCTGGAAGACTAGTGGAACTCCTCTTGTCCCTCCCCAAGATCTAGATGTACCAATTTAGTGAAGAATGTCTGAATATTTTGGACATTCCAAGGACTCCTTAAGCTTTACTGTGTGGCAGTGAGTCAAAAAGAGACCTTGCTTTTGTTCTTCTAATATACTTCTATTGTGCATTTCTTACATTAGCTGCCCTGAGCTTTTTTGTTCAGTGTACAGTAAAACCTTGATGTGTGCTTTCTCTGAAACAAATGTGAGATAAGATTTTCCAATATTGCCTGTTTTATAATACAGATACCCATCTTAAAACAAATCCAGTGCATTTCTGGCATTGCTGGTGATGGCTTTTAATATTATGAAACCAAAGCTTATGGCAAAAACACAGTTCCTTTTTGGCTCTGTGTTATTAAATGTAATGCAGACAATACACATTGGTTTTCTGAGGATTTGAACAAATGCTAACAGATAAATACCATGTGTGTTATCGCTGGGAGGTTTTTGAACTGCCATTAAGCTATAGCATCTTGTAATGAGCACGTAAACAGGAGTTCTTCTACTCTGTTGACTAATGTTAGTACACAAATATCTAGTGTTCAGGTCACAAAGTGTAAGTGAGGAATCATGCAAGTGTCCCTACCTCTACATTGTCCTGTTTTGCCTCTGCTAGTGTGGAAATCAATGGGTGGTGCACTCAGTCTTGCACACAGCTGCACAAAGAATGGCAAAATAAATAAAAACTGCTTCCATGTTTTCCCTGCCCACATTGTTTTCTTCAGTAGGGTTTGGGCCACTAAATGTCCTTCTATTTATCACTGATTAAAGGTCTTGATATTTTATATATATATAAAAATTATAGTTTGGAGCATGACTCCAGTAACTAGACACTTGCATGGGCAGAATTTTCACTAATTCATCACCATTGCTTCTGCCCCATTACTAGCAAATGTCTACGATGGGAACTGCAAAAGGGAGGTGTTACCAAGATTTTAAGCAGCAGCAGAAGAAAAAAACACTTCCTCATTTTGCTTATGGAGAACCTGTTCAGAATCTGTGTCATTCCCATGAGCAGAATGATCGTGTTTGTGTGTTCATAAATGAGCAATTCTGGATCCAGTTCTGTTTTCTGTCAACACTTCTCTTTCTTTTGTTTACCAGGTTAACCAGCTGATGAGGAGGTGCTGGGTAAATGAGCCAGGTGACAGGACAACTTTTAAAAATCTCATTCAAGGATTTGAAACACTTATGAAGAAGATGTGATTCAGCATTTTTTTTACTGTTACTCTTAAATATTGGTAAATATAAAAGACTTCTTGTTATTACCTGTTGTAATTTTTGTATTTTGGTAATGCTATGTTCAAAGGCGTTTTTCCCCTCTCTAAATGTTTTCCTGTTTTGAGTAGGATCTGTATAATCAAACCAAGCAGCCGAAAACGTTATTGAGCACTTTGGTAATTAATAGCTATGCTATTCTTAAAATTGGCATGGTTCCATAATTTAGAACCTGACTCGTTATTGACGTCAATATTATACTGGTTGACTCAGCCTAAAACATTTTGAGAATCATGGCCTTAAAACCAGGGTTATTAATAAATTGCTTGCAAACTATTTAAATCATGTTGAATTTAAAAAAAAAATGAAAATAATCTATCGTTGCTCAGTGATAGAGATCTGAAGAATGGTACAGTGGTACCTTGTATAAAGAAATTAATTCGTTCCAAATGAAATTCTGTTAAGCAAATTTTCCTTTATACAAATTTCCCATAGGAATGCATTGAAAACAGAGTAATCCCTAATTGCTATCATTTTTATGTTGTACAGATTTGCCCCATAGACAATTCTGTTAAGCAAATTTCCCCATCTCTGGAATTTTTTATGTTGTACAGATTTTATGTTATACAAACAATTTGTTATACAAAGGGTCCACTGTATCCTTATTCCTTCTGTCTGAACACATTTACTTAAAATTACCCAGGAAAAAATGTCATGATAGCCTATGCAGAGAATGAGATGCAAGAATGCCTTTTGACTTGGGTTCTCAACAACTGTGCAGCCACTTGCATATACTTAAAAGGGCTTTAGATCTCTATTCCTCAAACATCAGCTGCCTTGCACCCCTCAACAAATAACTTTTGAATCTGCAGTAACTTTGAAAAGCACTTTGTGTATATGTCATAGATGCCTGCTCAAGAAGGAAAAGTGTCTAAAATTCCCCTAATCCAGATTACTATTAGGCATGCTTACTGTTTTGGATCCCAGCCTTTCTTTCTCATGGTATGTTTGTTGCATTTGTAGACAATCTTAACTAGGTTTCTTTAAACACATGGAACTTACTGGCACTCCAGATGGAAGGCTTCTACTTCTAGTCCAAAACTATAGACTGGAAGTTACGTCGTGTAGGACAGTGATTCCCATCCTTGGGTCCCCAGATGTTCTTGGACTACAACTCCCTGATGCATTTACAATTGTGCTGGCCAGGATTCCTGGGAGTTATAGTCTAAGAACACCTGGGGACCCAAAGTTGGGTACCACTGGCCTAGGATATTTTTTTAATGTTCTGATTTTTTTACCTCTCTCTTTAAAAGGAAACCTTTTATTCATGGAGGAATTCCCAAGTAAACCTATTGCTTGGCATGCAGTCCAAGAACTCTGTCCGACTTTGATATGCTCATCATTGAGTGGGCTCAGTCTAGAGGAAAAGCATCATGGCCTAGAACTAAGTTGTTCCCTGTATTACTGCAGCAAATGATGATGGTTCTTAATAAAATACAGTGGTACCTTGTATAAAGGAATTAATCCGTTCCAAATAAAATTATGTTAAGCAAATTTTCCTTTATACAAATTCCCATAGGAATGCATTGAAAACAGAGTAATTCCTAATCATGACCATTTTTATGTTGTACGGATTCTCGCCCCATAGACGATTCTGTTAAGCAAATTTCCCCTATCTCTGGAATGTTTTATGTCGTACAGATTTTTTGTTATACAAATTGTTTGTTATACAAGGATCCACTGTACTTTAAATGGGTATGAGAGCATGGGGCAGGGGTTGTTCTTGAGAAAAGAACACTCAGGAGTACACGTGAAAGGTCAGGATATAACAGCATTGTGTTTTATTGCCATGTAGGAGATTGACAGACTGTGGAAAAAGAATAAGACAGTTTGGTTGAATTGTCTTTCGAAGCACTAGACATTAATCTAAGTAAGAAGCTGTGAATTGACTGAGGTTGTTGTATGTTGAGTTCATCGTGAGTTCCAGCATGCTATGTATGCAGGAGATAAAACAAGACAGAAAGAGAGAGATGCATTGTTCCTGCAACAGTTACCTGTCATAAAGCAAATTGATCATCATAGCTTGAACCAGAAACAGGCGAGGAAACAACATGCTGGACTGAATATTGCTTAGTCATGTTTAGAGGCAACTGACTGAAATTAATAGGCTTTTGCTTAGTCACAGGCTACTTTTCCCATTTATTTCAACAATTCTGAGCATTACTTAGGGGCATCCAACCCACCCCGGTGTTTTATTAGGTAAAGAAGAATTTCATATACAGTATAAAATCTCTGATTAGGGCCATGATGCATGAGTGCCCACCCTAGACTGAACATCTTCCTTCTGAAAATTCATTGTTCTTTTTTGGGTGAAAGAGTAAGATGGTCAGTCTTCATCATAATTGCTCTTTAATTAGCTTTTCATACCTGAAATTGTGGTATTTCATTTGTTGAATTATTCACAGTTTGCAATAATGTGAAATGCAATGCAGTTTCAAACCAGAATGGAACTGGTTTAGAACCCCTTTCAATATTGCCTGTTTTTCCTGTAAATGCTCTTTTGTTATTCTTTATATACATACATATAAAAAAATAAAGCATTTAATCTATGTTCTGCCCTCCTTCCATTATCACATGGCTATATTTGTGCATCATATTTATTTTGCTTTTGAGACATTATTACATAGCAACTGAACATGTGAAGTATAATCAATTACATAAATAATCACACACACAAAAGTATAACACTGTGCTCTCTCTCTGCTCTATTGTTACCTGCTTTTCCTTCTTCAAATTGAAGTGAAAATCCTTCATATTCATTTATTGCTTGGCTTGGTTTGATGTCCCATCTACACATCTTGTGTTTTGTCAAATACTCAGCGCAATTCTGCCTAAGCTTCTGACCCTTCCTAGCTGTACAGTAATCCCCTGCCTTTCGCAGGGGCTAGGGACCTGACCCTTCCCACGTTGATGGAAAATCTGCTATATGCGGATGCTCGGTCAGGTTGGGACTGGGGTGCCTACTACACTTTCCTGAGGCCTGGCACTGCCCCAAACGGGTCTCCAGTGGGCTTCCCAGGCCTGTTGGAGGCCCCAGAAGTGGTTTCTGGTTTGCCAGAAGTGATTTCCAATTCACTGGAAAGCACTTCTTGGGCCTCTGACAGGCCTGAGAAGCTTGTGGGAGGTCCGTTCGGGGCAGCGCCAGGCATGGAGTAAGTGCAGAAGGCCTCAAACAGCCCCAAGCAGCTTTCCTTTCCTATACTGTGATCCCACGATATATCGGGACCGCAGTATATGAACTGCGAAATGGCGGGGGGGGGCACTGTACTAGTGAGATTGCTCCATGATGGGAGATGATGTATTGCAGGAGGAAGCAACATAATCATATAATAATTAGCTATAATACTGATCTAGTTTATCTGTTAGATGGGATGGAGAAGCTTTAACTTAGGACAAGTACTATGTTTTTAGGTTTTGGTGTGCTTAGGAGCTCACACTCATAAATTGCCCCAAGTTTGGCACACACACACACACACACACAAGTAATAAAAACACAGGCATTGTGGCAGCTAATTAACAAGGTATCTGATGATGTGACCAGGTACCTTATTAATTAGCCACCATTAGCTATCACATCTTCCTCATTTTTGCGCATGTAGAAAAATAGGATTATGACAAATGACTGATTGCACTGTACGGTATACAGTATTAATGTCACTCACAGTATCTGCCCATCTTGCGGGAAGGCCTCAAGACTGATGTTTTTCTACCAAGTCTGTCATGTACCTCCTTATAGTCACTACTCCATGTTATTCTGATCTTTCTACGCTCACACTTAAAATGATACCACACATCCTTGTTAAGAACATAAGAAGAGCCATGCTGGATCAGGCCAAAGGCCCATCTAGTCCAACTTCCTGTATCTCACAGTACCTCAGTAGCTGCTGCAGTCGGCATCATGATGCATTTTGGGTTTTGTCTCAACTGTGGATATTTACAACTTGCAGCACAAGTAGGAATGTTAAAGCATAAGATTATTATTATTTATTTGCAGAAGATACTCATGTTAACAATTCAGTTGCATTTCAACAGGCTATAACTATGGATTCATGGCCTCTTACCACTCTTATTTCTTCTCATCATCATGACTGGTCCCTTCTTACATTAGCAAACCAAGTTCAGGAGCACAGGATAAGCATGGTAACAGAGAAGCTTGCCAGTTTATTCAGCAAGAAACTGATTGTGCACGCAGAATTCATTAGGAATAAAACTTAATTATTATGCAAACAGAGGGAAGATGATTTTCAATCTCAAAAGCAGCCATTACTTGTGAATCTTGTAGGTACAGTTCTACAGATTGGCCTCCTAATAGAGACAACTGATGCTGGTCAGTCCCTATTGAAATTATGACATAGAACAATTATCCGAACATGTGTTTCTCTGTCTACCACTGCCTTTTTCTTGGAATGCTCATTGAGCATTCTATCACCAGTCTTACATGAGCTTCTGTTTATAAATCATGCTTTCAGGAACATTAGGCTGGGACTGCTGTGGTTGAAGGCAATGTGAAAAAGCCCCTAGTGTGCTGTCCATTTAATTAACTTTTGATTTAAAAATGCCAAAAAGCAGCCAGTTACAAATGACCAATTCTAGTCTGATAGATATAAGTTAAACCCCAGCTTATAGTTGAAATACTGTGTCACTAATATACAAAATGTCACTTCAGTTCTAATGAACAAATATAAGAATTGGCATGACGATGAAGTGGAATAAAACACACTAAAAAGTCCCAAGTTGGCAGTGACCAACAACAAGAACAGTGTATATGGAAGTGAGATGTTTGCAAACAACCTGGAGAAAATCTTGGCATTTCATTAGGCTGGATACTAAATGGGAATTCATACCGTACCTGAAAATGTGTATAAATATTTCTTCTTGATTTAGAAAAAAAAGTGACCTAGTGGCCCAACCTTATAAATACCGGATTAAGTATCAGTCTTCCATTTTTATAGAAATGTGTACATGCATGTATGTATTACCAGCACTGTGCCTCGGTGATGAGTGATTTTTAAAAAGATACATTTACTGTTATTTTCCTACCATTCTGCCACTTCAGCAGCAGTGACTTATTAAAAGCTATGGATTCTACTCCATGTTTACTCCAAGAAGCTTTGGCTAAATTCAGCTAGACTGAATCATAACGTACTTCACCTAAGAAATTATCTGGGCAGTAATCCAGCATGCAAGCCCCATTAAGATTAATAATGGGGTATTTCAATGGTCAAACATTAAAAGAAAGGCTTAAACATGAATACTCTGCAGATAAGATTCTAAAGTCTCTTAAGAGGTTTTTTATGAAGAACCTCAGCACAATTGTTAAAGCTATCACTGCAATCTTTCTAACAAAATAACAAAATTTTCTCTCCTGATTATTTTATTGCTTTAAGAGGAATTCTCAACCCAGAAAGCTGCTATTACTTTAAGAAACTTCCCATCCGACACAGGGACACGTCTGGATTGTCATATTCATTACATTACATTACATTAATAGCTCCCCAGACACACATTTGTGACACATACAATTACTTAAGAGAAATTGTTTTCCTATATAGAATTGTTTTTTTTTAAAAAAATATCTACAATATGTATTAAACATTAAAGATACAGGTGACAAGAATGGTTTGCAGTGATGATGATATCAAGAAAGATATAAATCTTAATAAACACGTTTTCTTTTAAGATACAATTCTGCATAATGCATCCCTGAAGCCTGAGTGTGATGGCCAACATATTCCACTGGGCTGTCTTCTGGTGTAGTGATGAGGTATGAAGAGCCCCGCTTTTCATTTCTAATTGGTGCCACCTATGGATTTAAAAAAGTCAATGACTTAAACAGCAGTGCATGATGCTTCAATAGAAATGGATATGAACCAACACAATAGTTTGTGAGATTTGTGGTTTTTCAGTGTCCATGAACCACAAACCATGCAGAACTTTTTAAAATATTAACCGGTTTGTGGTTTTTTCTGTTCAGGCCCATTTCTAAATGGGCTTCTCACACTGTGTCTCCCTTTATGGACCCCAGCATCCACCTTACTTCCTCCGGCCAACTCCGCCCCATCCACTACTGCCATGCTGTCCAGCTGAATAGGACGCTAGACTGCCTGGAGCCCACACCCTAATTTCCCAGTCTGAAAGAGCACATTTTAAGTGGACCAAGGGAGGAAGAACCAACAAAGACTGTGACTGCCTTCATTCAGGTTCACATTTATGAGATGATAATACTGGATCCAGCCCACTGACCTATACAGGTCATGACTACTCTGAACTTTTTTCGGTCAGCAAAGGAATGAAGATGAACATTTAGTGTATCAACCCTGAAAAACTCTTAAAGAGCTTTACATTGGGGATTATTTTTTGTTGCACACTTGATGGCAACAATATCTGAGTGGCAACTTGCAAGTAATTCACCCCACCTGGGTTCCTATATGCTTCTGATACATGCAAAGAAATTCAGAAGATTTATTACACTTTATCACACCCTCCCCCCAGGTGATTTTGTCATGACCGGTAGCAGCAAAGGGGTCTGAAAAGCAAAAGTGACCAACATTCCCCAGTTAACAAGACACCACAAGCCCTAACATTAAAAAGCTGGCTTCCTTCGGATGGGTAAATTTGAGGTTACGCCAAGCATGCTTGTTTATTTGTTGTTCCCCTACCTTCACTGGGTTTTGAGGTGCAAGTGGCAAAATGCCTGGATGAAAAGTTCCTTGAGCTGCAGCATAATATGAAGGCATGACTTGTAAGTAGGTACTGTAGTCACCATAAACACCTCCCTCAGATTCCTACAAGGGGAAAAGGGATTCATGCAATGTTAGTGTGGAGGTGGGCAATCAAATGATGCAAAAATACTGAAGCAAATGAATGGTCATAATCTTTACAGACAAAAAGAGGAATTGACAAAACTGAAAATAATAAAGATCCTTAGTTGGAAGTTTCTCCAGTGATCTCCTTGGATATTTTGCATAGGAGACAGGCCAATAGGAGGATACTGTGTCAGAACAACACTTACACAAATATCTGACTTTTGCCAACATCAGTCTGAAGATATTATAACACAAACAACAGTTATCTGGAAGTTGTGTCATGGCAACTAGACTTCTTTTCTTGAGAGATTGAAATGTTTCGCTACTCATCCAAGCAGCTTCAGTTCACCTGAAGATGAACTATCAAATGGAGGTCTTGCCACTAACTTTCCTCAGACTAACAAAGCTGCTTGGATGAGCAGTGAAACGTTTCAATCTTTCAAGAAAAGAAGTCCAGTTGCCATGACTCAAATTCCAGATAAACTCACCTGGATGAATGAGAATCTTCACAGGCACTAACACCAGTTATAACACAAACACAAATTCAAACAGTTTAAGAAAAACATTTTCACTTCATTTTACTGAAACTTATTTTAAAATACTTTTCTGAATTATAAGCTTTTTTTCCAGTGCATCAGGACAATAAAAGACCAAATCAACCAAGCCGAATGTAAGCTGATATAGAGCTATTGCAATTGTACACCACCTTTTCCCATAACTGAGCTTCCTCTCAAGTGTCATAGCATAAAATCAGTTATCTTCCAGCTCTGCAGTTCTAAGAGTTTTATTTTATATCTGATGGATAAAGAAATTTATCCATGTGTTTGATTCTCTTCAGGTGTTTTCAGGGTTCAGGTAGTTTTAAAACTGAAAGTCATTTAGAGCAGCTCAGGAACAATAAATAATAGTGAAAATTTACTCTACAGGATGGCATTTTCAGTAAAAATATTTTACAGAAAAACCATTCTGGGAACACCACAGAAAATACAGCCACCAAAACTCTGCAAGTCCTCTACCCCTGCTCCAAGGAAGTTACGATTAGTGAGATACATTAGATATAGTAATAATAAACACTTTGGGAGGCCACCCATTCAGACAACTTGACAGCACGCCACACCAGTAACAATTCCATCTGTACTTGTGTAACTCCCACAGATTCTGTGAGTCCACGGTGACTGGCCCTTGCCCACATTCCCATGGTTAGTCTGGCATTCTATTTATTAAACTTACTTTACTTTCAAATAAATAAATAAATAAATAAAATTTGCAGATTCCCTGCCCCACTGAGGAATCACCAAGTTCTCTCCATTAAGCAAAACACCCAGCCCTACCTTTCTGTTATCAATTTCTCTATGTAGAGAAGAAGTTCCTTCCTGCTGTTGTGTAGGATTCCTGGCTCAAATACAGTCATGAAAAAACAGCAGTAAATAACTTACCTCTGAGCTTTCATTTTCTAATTCTCCTACTCTGGTTTGAATGGTCTGGTATGCCTGAGCATACTGTTGATACCACTGCTGGAGAGAATCCTGACAAAAAAACAAAACAGTTTTCACCTGGTTTTCACCTTTCATTATTTCAATCATGGGATGGAAAACAAGCACAAAGTTTGTAAAACAAGGCTGTGCATGTGCATGTGCATGTGCTTTCATAAAGTAATGTTATTCTTTCCCCCCATGCCACAGATCAACTTCTTGTTTGTTTTCTGTCTCATTCTCTGAAGCAAATCAAGCAGTAATACTGAACAAATACATAAAACTGTGCAAATCATGAATGCTATGTGAGTGTGGTAATTTATTCCCTACAAGATTAACATTAATCAGAACATCCTGAAAAACATTTACCACAGATAAATTGTAACATGCATACCCCTGATACTAATAAGAACCTGCCTAACACACTCATCTTAGAAATCTGCTTAGAAATATAGCACGCAAGAGTTTACAGATAACCTAGTACTCAGAGTCTGAATGAATAGTTCCCAACCCTGGAGATGCTGGTTAGGGGTTCTGGGACATGTTGGCCAACAGTATCCCAATTTTAGGAACCACATCTCTGCATCATTAGACAAATGCTTTAGACACCAAGAAAGTTCCCTTTGGAAACCAAAGCCTAAAACATATTTCTGGATACAAGCCCAGGAGATTTATTTTCCTGATAAATCATGTACCAATGCACAAGTTTATCAAGATGGGCTCACACAATCCTTGCCATGCAACGGATGATGTGCAGGGAGAGCAAAGGACTGCACAGACACAGGGCTGGCGCTAGGGTTTTTTGCGCCCTAGGTGAGGGGGCAGGCGGCGGGGGGGTGGGGGCGGGCAGGGCAGGCGGCGGTGGTGGGGGTGCCGGGTGGCGGGCGGGCGGCAATGGGCGGGGGGGGACGGACGGTGGTGGCCGGCACCCCCTGTCCATTTTGGTGCCCTAGGCAACTGCCTAGTTCACCTTAATGGACGTGCCGGCCCTGCACAGACAAGCTTCATCCACTGCTTCCACACTATCAAGCTATTTTCTGCTGGAAAGTCGGAAGGACACCTGTTTAATCCTTGACAGAAACAGCCTTCTGTGGCAAGCAGTCCACACCCTTGCAGATGAGAGAAACATGTGGACTCTTTCTAAGGCATACTTTTGCTTAGGAAACATGAAAGGATTGGGCAGTGATTGCAGTGAACAATGCTGGTGCATGCCCCCTCCATGTGATTCAGTGAATAGATCATGTGGTTCCCCTTATTACATGCTGTGGGAAGACACTGATGGTAGAATTCTTCAGCAGGTTTGTCAGATGTGACTTGTATGGATGGGCAGGCACAGAAAAGCTGGCAAAGTCACATTTAAAACCACCCACTGCACCAGAAAGGGCCACTTTAAATTACTTTCTCTTGGCCACTGTACCAAAATTGTGGAGCAACTTTAATTTTTGGCTAGAGGAGAGTTCATTTGGGGCTGTTTGTTGTATTTTTATGGTTATCTGGGAGCCCCATTTTGTTGCCATGTTTCTTTTAATAAATGTTTTATATTATGCATTATGCTTGAACTTTGCTTTGAGCAGTACAAAACTACAGGCAGAATCCTGTTTTGTAACTCCGTGGGTACAGCGCAGCATTGTGTCCACAGTAGCTAGGACATCACCAAGGTGGAAGGGCTATCCCTAAACCAGTCTCACCACTGCCCTGAACAATTGGTTGCACAGGAAACCAACTGCTCACTTGAATTTCATGTTCCTTGTCGCCAGTCACAATGGGGAGCACATTTACACAGGCGTAAGTTTAGCTTGCCTTAGCATGAACAGGAGTTTTTGCCCAGTGGGTATTTCCAGACATTGCAAGCAGCTGGGATTTTTGAGAATGCTGACCTCTTGGGCAGAAGCCAGGGTGCTGGTGCATGCTGGCTGGCTGCTCTTGCTTATAGGTGAAGCAGCTCAACTAAGAAACTTTTCATCTGTAGTTTGCTCACTGTGGCAACTGAGGCCAGTAAAAGCTCAAGTTCTGATTTGTTTCTTTTCCAACAGGTCAGAGAATGGATCCATAGCTTGTTTGCTTTTTATTCTGGTTTGTTGGGTAAGAAACAAACTGACAGGCCAACTTCTATTAAGTTTGAATGTCATGCTATATAAACCAGACCTATTGGTCTGTTTAGCTGTTCCTTTTGCAAGTGGAATGATGAGATGGCAAAAACTAGCATGCTGTGTGTGACTATGAAACCAGAGTTTAAGGTTCTTCCCTGTATTTTATGTTATGTCTCACAAAACATATTAAGAACTGTTTAATGGACTGATTAATTTTATAGAAAACCAAATTTATTGTACAGTTTTTTCCTTGTGTAGCACCTACAAAATACTACAGTCAGCAGCTTTCAGCAGTTACTCACATTAAACAAACAAGGCAACATTTATATGAACTAGACATAATTAGGGACAAAACACGGGTAGACAAAATATGTTTTTAGGGCTCATTTAAAAATACTTGGATAAGACACACTGCATTGACAGACCTTTTAAAATTGCTAAGCTTAAATATGTGCAGTTTCTTCAGCTTCATTTCACTTTTGAATATTTGCAGAGCTTCCTTAGTTCCTGAGAAGGCCAGGGACTTTCTGCTATGCAGTCGCCCTCCACCATGTTGTGGTTCATATACTGCAGTCCCAGTACAGTATATCCCGATATCACAGTATATGAACGCAAGGGCCCTTGGGGTAAGCTCTGCACTTACCTGAGGCCTGGTGCTGCCCCAAGAGGGTCTCCACCGGGCTTCCCGGGCCTGTCAGAGGCCCCAGAAATGGTTTCCAGCGAACTGGAAGTGACGTCCAAAAAACTGGAAGTGCCTTCAGGATCACCCAAAACCACTTCTGGGGTATCCAACAGGCCGGAGAAGCCTGTCAGAGGCCTGTTCGGGGCAGTGCCAAGCCTAAGGTAAGTTTAGGAGGCCCCAAATGAGCCCCTCCCCCCAGTCCCAACCTGGCCCAGCATCCACATACTTTTTAATGTTCTAAGATGCCTCTTTTAATTCCCTGTTCTTAACATAAATACAGTGGTACCTTGTATAACGTAATTAATTCGTTCCAGATCAAATTACGTTATACAAGTTTTCCGTTATACAAATGCTAATTTCCCATAGGAATGCATTGAAACTGGATTTAATCCGTTCCAATGCATTCCAATGCGGCGCTAGGTTTTTTTGGACGAGGGGGGGCGGGCGGGTGGTTGGCCCCCGTGCAAGTGCCAGGTAAGGGTGCCCCTCCCCGGCTCACCCCCCCTCCGTGTCTGCTGCCCCTCCTCTCCCCTCCCTCCTCCCTCTTTCCCCGGGCGGCCGCAGGTGGTCGGGCGGAGGTGGCCGCGGGGGTGGGGGGAGGGGGTGCGCTGCGCCGCTTGGCCTGGGGCAGGGGACTTGGGTGCAGGACCGCGGGAATCCTCCCCCTCACCTCTTGTCGGAGAGGGAGACAGCAGCCAAACGGCGAGGGGGGGGACTGCTCCCCGGGCGAATTTCCCAACGGACACTGACTGACTGTCCACCCTCTGTCCTCCTCCTCCTCCTCCTCCCTGCGTGTCACCCCCCCGCCTCCTCCTCGGAGCCCAGCAGGTGAAGCGGCCGTCACTTCCGCCTCGGCTCCAAGCTGCTGTCTGTCAGGCTCAGGGCGGGCGGGCAGCGGCGGCGGCTGGGGACGCCCCGACGCCCCCCCGTCCTGACCCGCTGCAGGCGGTAGCAGCGGCCCCCTCTTTCAGTCGGGCCCTGGCGCGGCCCCCGAGCCCTTCCCCGCACCCCTCGTCCCCATGGGCGGCATGGCCTTGCCCTTCTTGTCGCCACAGCCATCCTTGAGGCCCCCGGCACGCCGCGAGTGTCCGCCTGACGCGCCGGAGCTGCAGCTAACCTCCCCGGGGCGTGCCGGAGCTTCCCCCACCGTCTCCAGGAGCAGCAGCAACAGCTTGCCTGCACGCCCGCCTGCTCGCTTTGCTCTCTCTCTCTCCACCCCCCCCTTCGGCGCTTGTCCTTTTCTTCCCTCCCCGCTCGCTCCGGTGGCCGGGCGAACATAGAGCCCGTCGGGGCTGCTGCTGCTGCTTTCCCCAGGCGGCGTGGAGCCGTCCCCTCCCCTCCCCTCCCCTCCCCTCTTTCCCCGACCGCCCCCCGTCCTCTTCCCGGGCGGCCGCAGGTAGTGGGCGGAGGTGGTGGGGGGCGAGGGGGGCGGATTTTTTTTTCGTTATACGGATTTTTCGTTGAACAAACCCTCCATTATACGAGGGTCTACTGTATGTCTCAAGTGTTCCAGACTGTATATTGCCTCTCATTATTGTAAGCCACCTTGGGTCCTTTTCCAAGGAGAAAGGTGGGGTAAAAATATTCAAGATAATTAGAATAAAAAATAACCCCCAAGATAAATGGGAAATCACTGTACTTGTACTCCAAAACTTGTCCCAACAGTAACACTGTAAATAAAAATTAAAAGCTAAAATTTTAACTCACTGGTTGAAATTTTGTTGCTTAGTGTAGTAAGTCACACTAGAATAGTCTACTAAATAACTGGGGTTTCAACTTCTCTCTAAGTTCAGTTGATTCAAGTGGGGCTACTCTAGTTGCCATTTACTATGCTGAGCAACAGGATTTCAGCAGAGTTGCTCATCCTTGTAAATTATCACCTGACCAGAACTCAGCAACATTTTTATATAAATGAAAAAAGCACCAGTTAGTCACCAGCTCTAGCAAAACCATATGTGAGCTACTTACCTGTGTATAGTCCCCATAGAGTGGTGAATAGCTCAAGTAGTTTTCCGCTGTTTGTTGCAGAGCAGCTCCCTGAGCAGGTGCAGTGTCACATGAGCTATATGAAATTCCAGGCTGCTGCTTACCAGCTCTGCTGGCAATTGCTGTTCAAAGGGGAGGAAATCCATTGTTACATGTCAAGTAAAACTGAAACAAAAACTGATGCAAAACCAGAATGATGCAGTACAGAGTGTGCAACATTCAAATTACTAGCTCAAAAGCTAGTCTAGAAAGAAGTAGGGAGACATGCAACATTAGAACCAACTAGATGAAGCCAGGATTCCATTCTTAATTAGGTTCTCAGAAATACTACAAGATGGGGAGATTTTGCTGCAAGTCAAACCTACCCCTTAATGTAAGTAAGTAAGTAAGTAAGTAAGTAAGTAAGTAAGTAAGTAAGTA
>JAHTLZ010000129.1:37213491-37224254 GCA_023846285.1 Phrynocephalus versicolor
GTAAGTAAGTAAGTAAGTAAGTAAGTAAGTAAGTAAGTAAGTAAGTAAGTAAGTAAGTAAGTAAGTAAGTAAGTAAGTAAGTAAGTAAGTAAGTAAGTAAGTAAAGGATCAGAACCTAGACAAAAAAAAACCTCACATGAAGGAACATATAATGCTGTAAATTTAAGTAGGTTCTGCAGTCCTAAGTTGTTGTGCCTCATTGCTTTGAATGTTTCTTTTAATATTCCTTTTGCTTTCCATTTTTAGTATGGTATTTGTTTTATTTTTTTCTTTTAGTATTTGTAAATTTACCATTTTCAGCTCTAAATGTTGTGTTTTAATTACATAAGCTGTCTTGGGTTCTTTTTAGGGATAAATAAATAAATGCCTGTTCTATCTTTTCTGCTCTTTCACTATTTTAAAGTATTCCATAAATGCTGCTGAACAGTATACCAAGTACCCCACAAGCACCCTTGAAAATCACAGGGAATCCTTCCTACTAGCTAAGGTGCAGGCAGGTAACTTTCAGAAGCACAAAGAAGAATGTGCAGAAAGAGTATAGAAGTAAGAAGGATGCTCCATCTCTTGCCATTTTACAGCTCTCAATCTCATAATTCAACTGGGGGTGGGGGATGTTCATGGCAAATTATGAGACTGGATATTCTTTTCTTCTGAACGTCCCATCTTTTGCACCCACGCCGAGAAAACACTGTGCTAAAAGGGGTGCTCTCTCATCATTTTGACAAAGTATCACTAGACTTGATTCTTTTGGCCTCCCATACACAGAAGCATAAGCTGCCTAGATGCCCTAAGCACATCCGATCTCGCTTGATTTCGGAAGCTAAGCAGGGTGGCCCTGGTTAGTACTCGGATGGGCGACCACCAGGGAATACCAGGTGCTGTAGGTGCCTGGAGTAGGAACTGGCAAGCCACTCCAGTACTCCTGCCAAGAAAACTCCATGGACATGGAGTCACGTAGAGTCGGTCACGGCTGTAACGACACAACACACACACACACACAGAGAAGCATGAAAGACAGATTGGAAACAACCACTGCTGTTTCTTTGGCACTTCAATCACAAACTCATTTTGGAACTTGGATGGAAGTGAACTATTTATCACTTCACAAACATGTTCCCAAAGCAACAAGAAAGAAATAGTGGAGTGGGGACATTCATAGACTGACAAAGCTGTTTGGATGAGCAAATCTCTCAAGAAAAGAAGTCCAGTTGCCATGACTCAACTTCCAGACATTCATTGAAGAAAGTCCATGGGTAAGGAATGCCTACATCTTCCGGCACCTTCCCTCGAAGGAAGGGGGGATACGAAACATTCAAACCCCACATTCATTCACATAAGAAACTAACACAAGGTTGGAGAAAACCATTTGTCTCACTATATGCAATTCTGCTGTTAAAGAAAAACAAAATACTACATTGTGTAGTAAACCAAATTAATTTTCTTTTAAGCAATGCTAAGTGATGGAGGAGGAGTCAGGAATTAACCAAGAACAGATTTTTTCTCTTTAACATACAAAAATTGAGAAAGTTTATTTAAAATGTGGAAAAGAAAATGACTCTGGCGCTAATAACTCTAGGAGGGCAAAGGCTTTCCCTTAACCCAGTGGTCCTTATCCAAAACTTTGTTGAGGAGAGATGACAGGCCAGCTGCTGCTTTTACAAAGAAAGCTTAGCCCCTGTGGTTTGACCCTTGCATCAGTGTACATGGGAACCCCTAGAATCTCTGTATATTCAAAGAATTTACAATTTACAGAGCTTACAACTTGTCAAGGAATGGATGTGAGGCACTCAGATTGGTTAGAAGACTAGATTGGGCTGTCTGAGCATAAAATATAGGCTGCTAGGAATTCAGTAAATTGATGCACAAGGATCCATTATAGGGATAGAGCTATGAGGAAATGCAACCTCACAATAGTTATCAAAGGGATACAATGAACTCAAGTATCTAAATAATAATAATAATAATAATAATAATAATAATAATAATAATAATAATAATAATAATAATAATAATAATAATAATAATAATAATATGCCGTCAAGTCAATTCCGACTTCTGCTGGCTCTTTCCAGTGTTTTCTAGGTAGAGGAGAGTACTCAGAAGTGGTTTACCATTCTTTCTTCCCGGGGCACCCTCAGACTGTGGATCTACTCAATCTGTTTATTCATAGAAGACTCAACAAGGAATTGAACTCTCAATCTCTGGTTCCACCACCAGATGCCTAAACCATTCAGCTATCTAACCAGATAAAGTATCTATCGCAAATACTGTATTATGGAATATATTTTAAATGAGACATTACAAATCTTTACTGACAAGGCTAACTTTTTGTTTATTGTAGTCTCTCTTTTAAAACACAAGCTTTCAAGTCTAACTGATATCAAGCAATGGGGGGGGGGGGCATTGGTCTTATCTGCAAGTGCAGCAACCCTCTCCCGCATTCCCTTCAAGAGAAAATGTGTTGCTTACCCGAAAGACATACAGAAGGCAATACGCTTGCCAAGTTCAAGTAGGGATTTGTACTAAGATGGATTTCTTTAGGAGGATCCCCCAGGAGAGAGGTCTGCTGTTTTGATGAGCTCTGCAACATAAATACATACATAAGAATTCTGTTTTTCACGCTACAGCCAGAGCCGACATGTAACACTAACCTAATGGAGACACTTTTGATCCAGATCAGGATCTTTTAATCGGAAATCTAGCATGTTGGTCTGGACATTGTGGCATCTCCTACTTCCCTTCTAAAGCCAATTCTAGCCTCAGTGGTATTTAGAGAAAGATTGATTGCTAGGTCTGTTTCCGATGACTGACTAAAACTTATTATGGGCCAGCTTCAAATGGGAGATGCAAATACCATATTTTCCCATCTATAAGACGCTGTGCATAAGACGACTCCCACTTTTCCAATATAAAACTACAGTTTCACAACCTCATGGTTCTCTCCTTGGCTTACTTCCATATTTATTTATTTTTAAGTATTACTTCCATATTTATTTTTGAGTATTTTTACCCCGCCTTTATCCTTGGAAAGGACCCAAGGCGGCTTGCAGTAAAGAGGGACAATATACAGTTCAATACAATTAAGACATATTCAAGTCTGAGAACAGGGAATTGAGGGGTATCTTACAGCATTAAAAGGCAACATGAAAGCTAAAAGAGAATGTGAGCAGTTAAAGAAAAGAGTATAAATTCCATGTAATCATGTACTATATGGTAGACCATTTAAAAGTTATGAGGGATGGAAACTAACATTGAAAACATAGTGTCAATGCAATCACACACTGAGATATATAAATACAAAGTGATAAATAGTCGTAAACACAAAGTCTGTGTAATCATGTATGGCGGATTCATATAAAATACACAATAGGTAGTCCATCATTCAATGGAAACTTCCCTAAAGAAAAAAAGTCTTTGCCTGTTTCTGGAAAGACAGCAGAGATGGGGAAATCCTGGCCTCTACTGGGAGGGTGTTCCAGAATCTGGGTGCAACAGCCAAGAAGGCCCTTTCTTGTTTTCCCACAAAACATACCTTTGAGGATGGCGGGATGGAGAGAAAGTCCTCTCCTGAAGATCTTAGCAACTGAGCCAGTTCATACTCTGAAATTTGATCTTTGAGGTAGCAAGGACCCAGGTTGTCTAGAGGTTTGTAGGTTAAGGTCAGCACTTAGAATTGTGCCTCAGAGCTGATTGGTAGCCAGTGGAGTTGCCTTAGTAGGGGTGTAAGGTGATCTTTGTACCCCGCCCCAGTCAGCAATCTGGCTACTGCATTTTAGACCCACTGACGTTTCCTAAAACTTTTCATTGGTAGTCCCACATACAGTGCATTACAGTATCCCTATCCCTTGCTCTCCCTTTCGATTGACCAGAAGCACTTCGTGTCTTATTTGAGTTAGTTTTAATTAGAAGTGGGCACGAAACAGAAAACCGATGGTTCGGGTTCTTCTGTTTCAGGCCCAGCCTTGGTTTGGTTTGGTTCGGTTTCGTACAAATTTAAAAAAACAATTCGTACGAACCCGAACCGAGCCAAACTGGTTCATGTCCGACAACTTACCTTACCGAGTGGCGGCAGCAGGGGCTTTTTGAGGCACTGCCTTGGGGCTAGCACCTCTAGAGGCACTAGCTTCCCTGCGCCTCTGTTTTATTTTTTCTTATTTCTTTATTTTCGCAGCACTGACCACATGGCCCCAGGGGCCAGGTCGGCGCTTGGTTCATTTAATTTATTTTATTTTATTATTTTAAAGAGCCAACCATGTGGCCCCTAGAACCGGATCAGTGCTGGGTTTATTTTTTGATTTTTAAAAATTTTTAAAGCACTGACCACGCAGTGTTCTTTTTGAGGTGCTGGCTTGGCACCGACCTGGCCCCAGCGCCTCGTGTTTTTGTTTGTTTTGTTTGTTTTTTTAATAGCGCCAACCACGCGGCTTCTGGGGCCAGGTCGGTGCTCGTCTTATTTATTTTTTTATTTTAGAGGACTAGTGAAGTTCCTTTACCTCAAGGTTCCCAATATCCATAGCAAGGCAGAAGACCAGGTCTAAGGTGTGGCCTGCAGAATGGGTTGGGGAAGACACCATTTGGGCCAGACCCATTGTTGACTTGGAGGTCATGAAGTCTTTGGACATCTCTGACAAATCTGCCTCAGCATGGATGTTAATGTCCCCCAGAATGATGAGCTGACAGCACCCCTGTTATCAGTTCAGTAAACTGAGGTAGAGCACCCTCAATTTTTAGTCAAACAATTTTAGACAAAAATATGGTCTTATACAGGGAAAAATACTGCACTTCTCTTGCTTCCTAGAGAAATGAAGTGTTGTCCTCCTCTATGGTCTCTGTGCACCACATATAGGTTCTGTGCCTATGCATGTTGAAGAGGCCATTAAGGAGAATAGAGTCAATTTTAAAATGTCTTTTGTAATCAAAATTGAACTTTAATGAAAATATTGAACAAGTTATTTTCCAACAGATACGAAAAAAATTACAGTACTGGAATGCAAAGGCATGCCATATGTTTCTTACCGCTGAACTTGCATCCGTGCTCTTTGTCTGGCTCTGTTGTGTGAGATGTCCCACCCGTAGGCCTCCAGCGGTGACATTTGTTACGTTCTGCAGATAAGGCTGTGACCCTGAGCCAGTGCCGTCTGTCAGTCCCGCTGCAGATGGTACCTTGTCTTGTGTGTTATTTTGTCGTGGCATGGCTTGGCCAGCTACATGCTGATTTGGAAAGAAGGGCAGGATGCCAATCCCTGTTGCAACCGGTGCTTGAACAGGAGTCCGATTTGATACTGCACCGTCCATCAAAAATGGGGGAAAATTTTTGTTATTCAAGAATCAGCAGGATATTCAGGCCATGGTGTTTACTATGGAAAACCATACTGAATATATTTTAATGACATCAAAAGAACAGCTAGTTCCAGTAACAATAAAAGAAAATGAGTTTCCCCACAGAATTTTAAATAAAGAAAAGCTTTACTTGCATATGATAGCCTTTTCACTTGATTCTTAAACCACAGAAACAAGCTCAAAAGGATTGTCTATTTCTCTATGCCAAAAATGTAATTCTATATATTTCAACAGTTACATTTGGTTAATTGTGTCCCAGACACAACAGAGCTACGGGTGCTCTCTTTGATATACAAGTTCATCAGTTATTAATTTATAAAGGGTATAGTCTCCTCAGATACTTCTGAAGATAGGTTGTGTATCACTTAAATTATTTATTAATATAATTCCATTATTTGTTTGCCCTGCAAAAGCAACAAAGCACACTTAACGACATGTGTTGATTCTAAACCTTACTTTCCTATTCAGAATCATCCAGCATCATATTAATAGGAACATTCTACATTTATATTTAAAAACCCATTTGTATACAGAGAAGACTGGACAGGAAAAACAAATACTATCCAGCTTGATTTCTTTTTATCCTTTTGTGATCAAGCAGCCCTCACGGTATTGTACTTGAAGAAGCATATATATGTAATCTATCTATCTATCTATTGATCGATTGATCGATCGATGAATAGATAGATATAGATATATTACAAATAATAACACTACAGCATTTGCTGTTTCATATAGGAAGATACTTCCTCAGGGTAGTTTTGATTTGGAGTACAGAAGGTATTATGATTTTGAACCATAAATACACCTCACAATAACAATTCCTGATGTGGTCACCAATGTGTCTGGTCGTGAAGTACTTAATTTACAAGGGCACTGCCTTAACTCGAAAATTTCAGTCTTCCAAGAAATTTAAGAGCAAATTTTAAACTACTAAGTAAAATGTTTATGCAAGGGCTGGGAAGTCATAAATACAAAGGTGAACCACATGTTACTCTGTGCAATGGAAAGGGTCTCCGATTTCTTATTAAACCCTAGAATAACATCATTTCACCTTTAATTTTATTTGTTCTGATTTCATGTTATAAGTATTATATGGGTTATACATAAGGGCAATTACATATCAGAATGGAACAAAGTGATTCCCAGGTTAGTTCACATACACTAGTGATGGGCAATTTCCAGAGGACCTTCACAAATACACTATTTTTTTTTTAAAAAGGATATTCACTTAGAAAGACTCTTATGGGGCAGTTCTAAGCCCAAAAGTCCGATCCCAAAGATATGATTCAAAGCCATTATTTGACCAGACATTTAAACAGAGTCATGTTTATAAGAATACTTCTATTCCATGCCAACATTTCTGCCCCATCATTATCTACCAATATGAAAGGACAAAATATCTTAAATTGTAGATCTTCATAGTTAAAAATAGTCAGATATCACTAGATAGATGATTAAACTTCAGGTTTATCTGGCAGGACATAAAATTCCTTAATTTATGAGACAGTGATTAAACCAAGTAAATAGGAATTAGACTGCTAGTATGTTCTGACAAAATGACTGACTAAGTTTGTTTAAAAGTCTTTATAATACTGTTATTAAACATCAATTTTCTATCTCAATAAAGAGAGAGAGAGACCTGATATGGAGAAAAATAGTATGAAGCTTGTTTTTATGGTCATGTTATCCAACAGAGTTTTGCTTATAAATCCTAGATCTAAAACATTGTTACATTTACAAGCAGATTTATATATTAAACCTTAATTCTTGTTTTGAATGAAAGACCAAGTTTTCCTCACTAAAATATAAATTACAGAGAGAAAAAAATAGAAGCTGCTATTTTTAAGTACAAAAACTTACAATTTAAGATATGTTGGTCTTGGGCAAACAACAACTTTTTGGAATTAAAAGAAACAATTTTCTGCAGTTTACTAGAGTTTCATATACAGGAAAAGGAGCCTGATATATGAAAAAAAATGGGTGTCTCAATTTGCCCTGATCTAACCCAATGGATGAGGGAAATTAGGAAGGCAGCTCAGGAAGGTATGGTTCCTTCTTTTGTTTCTTTTAGTAGTTAATGCCCTCCAACCCCAGCATCTATCCATTTCCTATCCCAATGCTGTTTACTGAGATAGAAACTTGATGTCATAAAAAAGATACTGCACAGAAACCTTCAGAAGCTTCTTTAGCAAGGCTGTAGTCGTTTTGGTGGTGTGTTTGGGGTCATTATCATGTTGGAATACTGCCTTGTGGCTCAGTCTCTGAAGGGAGGGGATCACACTTTGCTTCAGTAAGTCACAGTACATGTTGGCATTCATGGTTCCCTCAATGGACTGTAGCTCCCCCAGTGCCGGCAGCACTCATGTAGCCCCAGACCATGACCCTCCCACCATCATGCTTGGCAACACACTTGTCTTTGTACTCCTCACCTGGTTGCCACTGCCACACACGCTTGACACCATCTGAACCAAATAAGTTTCTCTTGGTCTCATTGGACCACAGGACATGTTCCAGAATTCCATGTCCTTAGTCTGGCTGTCTGCAGCAAACTGTATGCGGGTTTTATTGCACATCATCTTTAGAAGAGGCTTCCTTCTGGGACGACAGCCCTGCAGACCAATTTGATGCAGTGTGCGGCGTATGGTCTGAGCACTGGGAGCCTGACCCCACCCTCCCACCCCTTCAACCTCTGCAGCAATGCTGGCAGCACTCACACATCTCCTTCCCAACGCCAACCTCTGGATATGATGCTGAGCATGGGCACTCCTTTGGTCAACCGTGGCCAGGCCTGTTCTGAGTAGAACCTGTCCTGTTAAACTGCTGTATGGTCTTGGCCACCATACTGCAGCTCAGTTTCAGTGTTTTTGTTTTAATTTTATTGTAATTTTGATGTTTTAATTGTTTGTTTTGATTGTTAGCCGCCCAGAGACCTCTGGGTAGTGGGCAACATACAAGCTAAATAAATAAATAAATAAATAAATAAATAAATAAATAAATAAATAAATAAATAAATAAATAAATTTGCATCTTGATAAGCAAGTCTGCAAATCTACTGAGTAACATACACATTTAAAAAGTTTTAGAAAGCTATCATAAAATATACTCATGTCCCAAAAAGATACTGATAAAGAAAAGTAAAATGTAGAAGCATCTTAGAATCTGGATAAAGTCTAGAGTGGCCAGTCAGGATTCCCATTAATATACTGTAAATTAGGTAATGCTATATGACCATCATTTCCACTGCTGATTTCCTTCAGAAATTGTTTACCTTCTCAACAATTGAGTTACTGACCTCCTGCTGTTAAATAAAAAACGTCCATAGCAATCCATCAAGACAGAATTCACTGCCCTTTTTAAACACTCCTGGTTCTTCCATGGCTGCTGCAGAAGGACCTGAGTGTGCTTCTTAAACAGGTTACTTTCATAATTTTAGGTACATTATACAGGAGGTGCATCTCCCCCGCCCCCAAATAAAAAAAATCACCACTTCCTTAACTACAATACGAAACAAAATGGCACTTGCAGCTGCGTGCTTCTCCATGGCCCCCTGCGTCTGTGGTCACATGTGGCACAGTGCCCATTCCTAAAACTGTCTGAAGCAGCGTTGCTGGAGGTTCTCCAAGCAGACTTGGTTTCTGCAAAGAAGCACAGAAGTATTGTTTATTGCTATCAATATTTTACTAAACTGTTCCATAACCTTTCAAGTGCAGATACTTTAAAAAAGAAAAAAAGCTATACTTCTTGATAACAAAAGACTTGCCAAAGAAAGGAGTTTATCTGTAGCAGAAAAATATGGTGTATTATTTATTTATTTATTTATTTATTTATTTATTTATTCATTCATTCATTCTTCACCTTTCTCCTAAAAAAAGGGCTCAAGGTGGCTTAAATAATTTAAAACACAATATTAAAAGCTAAAAAATATAAATTATTCAAATATAAAGAAAAAAACAATAATGTTTCATTAGAAGTGTTAGGTAAAATCATGACTAATTAAAAACAGACTTAGAAGAAACAAAATATAAACCATCCCATTTACTGTCTCCTAGACAGTCAGTCACTAAGGTAAAATTTGCTTGAAGAGAAAGGTCTTTGACTGCTGGTGGAAGGACAGCAAAGTTGCGGCAAGTCTGCCCTCCCTCCGGTGGGAAGGAGTTTAAGAGTCAGGGGAACAGTAATCTTTAGGAGGAAGACTGCCATGTTTGAAAATATTACGGATAATGATTGTTTAAAAGACAATAACCATCCTATGGACATTCTAAGTTTCTCAACTCACAGTATTTGTTTGAATATTTTCAGTCTTTGCTACTTGTGGCATCTGTAGGTGGGAGAGATTCTGTAACACCAATGCTGATGGATTTCCAAGAACTGGACCCTGTCAATTGTAAAGGAAAAATGAAAGAAATTATATTGGGGGCTGGTGGTGGCGCATTACTCAGCACTCTCAGAAATAAAAATGCAAATAAGGAATTCCTTTCAAACGGTTGGCAATGAGGATCATATCCTTGCTTTCCAAAGATGCAGAGTTCCGTTGATCAGTCAGGGAAAGCTATGACAGCTCTACATAGAATTAGAATTTTATCACACAGCTCACTGAATATTTGTAATAAAGGAAGGTAGCCACTTCCCACAGCAATCTTCTAGCATTGCACTAACAGTTTTGTAACAAATATAAATGTACTGTACAGCAGAATCAGTTTACAAAAGACAGACAGAGTGTATAGCAATGTTCTGAAGAATGCTGCTTTATTATCGACTTATAGGGGCCATCTAGATGCCTATTGCTAGCCCACACATAGCATATGCTCACCAAACAAAAAGGGAAGTAAGCGACCCATGATGTAACTGACGGTATTCTTAAATAACACATCGTACATCTCACCAGTTTTCAGTGACGTTTAGCAATTATTGTTTTAATGTACAGTGGACCCTTGTATAACAAATGGTTTGTAAAACATAAAATTTGTACAACATAAAAAATTCCAGAGATAGGGGAAATTTGCTTAACAGAATCACCTATTGGGCAAATCTGTACAACATAAAAATGGAATCCCTCTGTTTTCAATGCATTCCTATGGGAAATTTGTATAAAGGAAATTTTGCTTAACATAATTTCATTTGGAATGAATTGATTCCTTTATACAAAGTACCACTGTATATAAAAGGATAACAGGCCCCATACTATGCCCACAAAATCATATGCAGTGTATCAGGGGGCAGGGTGGGTTAAGTGGTTTCTGATATCTATGCAGGCATCTCTGAAATTTCTGTTTAGGAGAAAACAGTGATTATCCTACTGCTAGTCAGAGCTAGAGAAAAGACCCATTGAATAGATTACTGAATTTATTTATTTATTTATTTATTTATTTATTTATTTATTTATTTATTTATTTATTTATTTATTTATTTATTTATTTATT
>JAHTLZ010000129.1:37224264-37239515 GCA_023846285.1 Phrynocephalus versicolor
ATTTATTTATTTATTTATTTATTTATTTATTTATTTATTTATTTATTGAGCTTATATACCACCCGTCTTCCCAGGGGAACTCCGGGCGGTTTACATCAAAAGGAATATAAACAAAATCAAACAACAAATAAAACAATTTAAAAACAAGAATGATCTAACAGGGCAAATAAAAAATAACAATGAACAGTTAACAGATGGCGGGTAAAGAGAGAGGGGGGAAAATTAAAAAAATTACTAGTCACCAAATGCCTCTCGGAAGAGTAGAGTTTTTAATGTCTTCCAAAAGGCTGGCAGGGACTCCAGGCACACTTCGCTGGGAAGGTGGTTCCACAGGGTAGGGCCAGCCACAGAGAAGGCTCGGGTACAAGTGGAAGTCTTCCGAGCCTCTCTGGGCGTGGCCACCCGCAGCATGTGCACCCGCGACAACCTGGTCGGTCGGGCTGATGTTGACCGCTGGTCGATCCGCTCTGCCAGGTAGTCAGGTCCCAGGTCATGGAGGGTTTTGTAAATTAAAACCAAGACCTTGAATCTGATTCAGGACGCAACGGGCAACCAATGCAGACGAGCCAGGACTGGGGTGATGTGGTCGAACCGGCGCACACCCGCCACCAGCCTGGCCACCGCATTTTGTACCCGCTGCAGTCGCCGAAGGAGAGTCAAGGGAAACCCCATGTAGAGCGTGTTACAATAGTCTAGTCTCGAGATCACCAGCGCTTGCACAACTGTCCTGAGGAGTCCCCATCTAGGTAGGGACGAATCTGGGCTATACAGCGGAGGTGGGAAAAGGCAGTTCTGGACACAGTGGCCACCTGGGCTTCCATAATGAGCGCCGGGTCCAGAACTATGCCCAGATTCCGGACACTGTCCGAAGGCTTCTCGGGGTTGAGTTTGGGTCTGTTGGCCCTGGTCCATTCCATGACTGCGCCCAGGCACTGGTCGAGGGTCTGGACAGCCTCATCTGCAGCGGTGGAAAAGGAGAGATAGAGCTGCGTGTCATCAGCGTACTGATGACAGCAGACTCCAAATCTCCTTATGACCTCTGCCAACGGCCGTACATAGATGTTGAACAGCATAGGGGAGAGGGACGACCCCTGTGGAACCCCACAAGGGAGTATCCAAGGAGCCGACAACTCCCCCCCCCCATGCTGTAACTGCTGGGGACGGCCCTCCAAGAACCAACTGAGGACAGTGCCTCTGATCCCGATCTCGGAGAACCGACCCAGCAGGATACCGTGGTTGATGGTATCAAAGGCCGCTGACAAGTCCAGAAGGACCAACAGGGTAGAGAAACCCCTTTCAGCCCCCCGGAGGAGGACATCTTGCAAAGCGACCAAGATTGTCTCAGTCCCCCAATCCAGCCTGAACCCAGACTGGAATGGGTCAAGGGCCCGTTCTCCCTCCAGATATGTTTGAAGCCGAATCGCGGCCACCCTCTCAATTACCTTGCCCATAAAGGGGACGTTTGCAATCGGGTGGTAGCTGGCCAATTTGCCCGATGCCATGTCTGGTTTTTTTCAGAATGGGCTTTACCACAGTCTCCTTCAGGCGAGAGGGAAATATCCCTTCCCTGAAGGAAGCTGTGGCGATGATAGAAGCCCATTCGGGCATGCTCCCACCAACGGCTTTCATAAGCCAGGATGGGCAAGGGTCAGAGGGGGTGGACACAGGCCGGCAATGGCTAATAGCCCTGGAGGCCTCAAGCGAGGAAACAGGCCCAAACTCAATCATGCGAGGAGACCGAGGGGGTGCAGCGTCAGGGGGTGCCGAGAGTAGACTAGAGCAACAGGAGTCGAATCCGGTCCGGATGGCCTCTACTTTGGATCTAAAGAAGGCTGCAAAAGTCTCACTACTGAAATCAGTAGGAGGAGGGCTTACCAGACCACGATTAGTGAGGTCGTGAACCACGTGGAATAATTTCACTTGGAGGTTCGAGGCCTCACTAATTCTCAGGGAGTAATAAGATGTTTTAGCCTCCCTGATCGCCCGACTGTAGCGCCTGGTCTGGGCAATAACTGCAGCCTTATTCATTGCCGTCCGGTTCCTCCTCCACCTGCACTCCAGCCTCAACTCCAGCCTCCAGCCTCACTCCAATCAACACATGTAATTCCCCTTGAGTTCATTCATCTGTTCCAATTGGGACTAATAATAAGACTGTGTGTGTGTCGCGTTGTTACAGTCATGACCGACCCTTCATGACCCATGTCCATGGAGTTTTCTTGGCAGGAATACTAAGACTAGCAACTTCTAATATAGTCAAGTATTACATTACTATGTAAACACATCAATTGACTAAAACAAAACATAATATTGGGGAAAACTGCAAAATAAACTCAAAGGGACTCTATTATTCACTACTACTGAATTCCAGTATGAATATTCCCCTATAATTCAATTACATTAAATCAGTTATTTCCCCTCTCAAAAGTCTAAATCCACTTGTTAATGAAAACATGTGTAGACTCACTGGCTCAACAAGAGTTGTACATATAAGTTTTTACATACAATTCAGCAACTGATTAAACTAGGTCACAACTAGAGTAGACTAATTGAATCAGTAGAAATTTGATGAGTCAATTCTTCCATAAACTCCACTGATTCATTGGGCTTCCTCTAGATGTACCTTATTCCCCTAAGCAACAGGATTTCTGCCAATGGGTGTAGTTTGGTTGCAGTAGCAACTAGATTTAGGTCACAACATTAAAGGTGGCTGTCCCCTAAATGCTTGTTCGAAACATTAGTCTGAAATTATGGGTCAGGAGTGGGGAATCTGTGGCCCTCAGACATTGATGGACTACAAATCCCATCATCTACATCTAATGGAGTTGGAGTCCAACACCTGGTCTCCCTTCTCATGTATGTATGATGCCATTTTTGTGTATGTGTAACAAATAAAAATACACATAGCTGACTTTTTAAAAAGTTTAACTATTGTTCAGGGAGTAAACACAGAGTGTGCTGCCAACTCCTTCTGCCAATTACAGAAAAACACAGTGTTCCAAGGAAGCTATGTAATGCAGTTTTGTTAAGACCGGCATACAAAAACATTGTTTGCCCAAAAGGGGTACCCCAAATGTGTGCAATGAGAGTACATAGCTCATTATATGATTACTAAATTAATGTTCTATAATGAATAATGAATAGCAGAAAGCTTTCCTTTAATATTCTACGTGTGATTCTTTTCTAAAATAACACCTTTGTTCACTGTGGAATAGTCTGTCCAAGAGAGCAACTGATCCTCATCAGTTGGACTCTTGCTAAATAAAACATGTCTCCCCTTCTACTATGAGATAAACAAAAGTATGAACATTCCTTTTTAAAAAAAAGTAATAAACAGTTGGCAAGATCACAGGAAGACTGAGACTAATAGCGTACATCAGCATAAGAGTTAGTAAGAGAAATGCAAGCATGTGATGCACATGTCTTTCATCTTTGCTTTCAGCACGAAATACACTGCCACCACACAGTTAACAGGTGTGTATGTGTATATACAAGAAGGCTATATAATAAAGTGTCTGAAGAACCCTTTAAATAATTAACAGGGGAATGTAGTGTCTAAATACCTAGTACTTTCCCTTATGGTTTATCCCTATCCAAAAATTAAAGAAGCTTCAGCAGGTATCTAAATAAATGATAAAAGGTCCATCTTACACCTGGATTCGTAAAGCCAACAAACTAGGATGTTTTGTTTTAATTAACCTTTTAATATGATGTACTTGGTTTCTAATCTTGTTTTACCCACTGAGATTTTAAAACAGTGCAGGCTATTAACACAGTTCAAATAACAGACTTCCAGATTTCCTAATACTTTAATAATGCATTCGGAGTCTTAGACAATACAAAATGGGGTGTGCACTGGGAATCATCTTAACAAAAATGATTATTCTTATAGGGCTATTGCTTAATTAAGAAATTATGATAATCCATTTTTTAGTGAGCAAAGAACAGAAGTTATTCAGTAACCAATGTTTTGTTGCTTAGTGTAGTAAATTGCGTTAGAGTAGGGCAATGTGCAGAGTCAATTCCTTCATAAGTTCCATTGATTCAAACTAGCTTACTCTAACTCACTATGCTAAAATAAGTTGCATCTAGAATAGGTTCATTTGAAAAGCTTCTGGAGGAATTGATTCACCAAAATCCTTATTGATTTAATAGGCCTACTCTAGTGCAATTTACTACACTAAGCAACAGGATGTGGGCTAATGTCATGTTGTGATATAAGTAGCTGATCTTGCTTTTAAGAATGAAAATTAAATGCACTGATAAATCAACAGTACTACAGATTCAACAGTATCTCATTGTTATTATTTTGTAAGTCAATGATGCTTAATATAATTGTGACTTGGCTTGACTTGTTCATTCAACACATTTTATATCAATTTACAAACATACCTGATGAACTTTATTCAAATGCATAAATGCTGGGCTGATTGATGGACCTAGATGAGGTACGCTCATGGGCGCTCCGAAAACTGCTTTAGAAAACATAATAGATTGCCAGATTTATTATAAATCCATAGCACTGTGATGCATCATGATAGAATGAACTACTAAACATGAGGTTTACCCTATACTGTATTTTCTTTTTCCAAATGTTTTTGCACTGACTAGACTTCTAAATAACTAGGTATCACCACACTGGTATGCCTGACAGTTGCTTACAAGTCACATGGCATCTACTTTGGCATATAATAACATGTAGGAAAAGTGTTTTATTTTCTCTAAGATACAATGGGGAAGTTCCTACCCTCCTACATCCAACTGCAATGACAGCAAAGCAAAATCCTCAAATATACACAAGTCTTCCCACTGAAAACAAAACATTTCCCCAAATTAGAATTAGGAGTATAGATTAGAGACAGTCGAACACTGGTAAAACAATGTGCAAGCCATTTATTCAGACGCTGCAAAAGCTGCAATGTGTATAAGCATGGATATTGGGATTAATAAACAAAAGGCATTAACTCTAGAATTATTAAGCAGAAAAATGTCCTGTTGAGGAGAGAATAAACAATCCTTTTTGAATTCTTTGAAAGCAAAAATTGAGGAAACAAAAAAGCAATAGGGGTGATATAGTAAGCAAAACTTTTTTTAAAAAAATAAAGTCCTTCACCAAAGATTCCTGAGTGAACTTGGCACTCACTAGGACAGATCTCTTATGGATCAAGAACAGGAGGCTCAGCACAGGAGAGAAACAACCATAAAGGAGCAAAGCAAAAAAGTTGAAAAGAATTAAACCCATCATAGGAAAAATCAGGCTTAACAACAGTGTTTACTTCTATTATTAGAGCCCAATTCTGCAAAACATGGAAAACACTTAAGGGTCAAATAAGACATGGAAGTAGAAAACTCAGGTGTCTGAAGATGGATCAGCCACAGTCATGCAAAAAACAAGAGGAGGGGTTCTGATCTGATAAGCAACGTGGGCACATGAGCGATGAGCATGGTTCCTTCTTACTGCTTACCTCCCTGCAACCTCTCTCCTTGTGTACTCTTCTCCCCGGAGGGCTGAATTCTGACATGAAAGTCCAACTGAAGGAAAAGTGATGTGAGAAGTCAGACTGCAGTGGAGGAAGCTATAAGCAGGCAAAGTTCCTGCACAAGTTCCTGCTCTTTAAAAAAAATCAAATCTCCCCCTTCATTTTATACATGACTGTGGTAGATCCAGGTGAGAAAAACATAAATTTCATACCATCTCACGTAGTTTAAAACTAAACCTTTGTTTACTAAGAATGTGCCATTCTGATTTTTTGGACTTCACTATCCATTCTGGGAATTCCACCGGACAGACCTAATCCTAAAGACTTAAATTTCACTTGTGTGTAGAAAGGCCCAGCTGAAAGATTCTATGCTCTAGCTCCAGCACTGTTTCCAGGTGTAAACAGGAAGGTGTTCCAATACCAACTGGAAGATTCCAAATATCACATCCCTACTCATTACCTCTGAATAATTATAGAAGACTCCACTACCCATCTGAGAGGTGACAGAGTATCCTTCACTCTGGCGTATGACTTATAAGCATAGTCTGAGCCCAAGTGGTTGAACCGTAGGATCCAAGATTTCATCAAAGTGGATGCTTGTATGAATACCCAAGACAAGGGATATCTGAAGGTATCCTTCTATATCATTAAATAGTAAGGCAGCACAATACTTGCTATTACAAAGACGATTTCATGCCAATAATAAACAAATATGTGTGATAGTTGAGAGCTTTTCGGGCTGTTTGGCCGTGTTCTGGACGTTTTTCTTCCTGACGTTTCCCCAGACTTTGTGGCCAGCATCTTCAGAGGGCAAGTCGCTCAGGGAAATAGGAGTTCTCTCTGTGCTCTGGGTTATAAAGTGAGTGAGACTGGGGTTTTTAAAATTGAGGAAACTTGTTGTATGCAGGAAAATAGGTGTGAATTAGGGAAATAGATCCAACAAGATGCTCACTCTTAATTAATGCCATCCACTTGTAGCTGAAGTTGTTGCACTATCAAATAAGAGACCACCGAACTTTGGAGTAATATATATATTAAAGCTTACCAAGTTTATTAAGACATCCATGTAGCTGGGGTTGTAACAACATTTGCCACATTGCTGGGGTATTTAAGCTTTTCATAATCTGCACTGCGTTTGGCTCTGGAAGCAAACCTTTTCTGTTGTTCCTCATCTTGAATAAAGGACAAATAAGAAATAAGAAATATTTGCAAAATTGACTTGCTTCCCTATAACCGCTGCATTTCATGAACATAACTTTGCACCAAATATGCCTGATGTTAAGAGTCAACTGAACTGGCTGAGAGCTCCAGGCGAACAATATTTATTTATTATTTATTTATTATTAAACTTATATCCCGCCCATCTTCCAGGAAGGAACTCTGGGCGGTTTACAATCAAACAAATCAACTAAACAGACCACAGGTTACAATAAAAATAAAAGAGGCATAACCCAAAACGGGGATGACGCGAGTGGGAAAGAAGAAAAAAAAAACTAAATAGAAAGGTTGCCAAACGCCTCCCTAAAAAGGTGAGTTTTCAGGGCCTTTTTGAAGATATTTAGATATTCCAAGCAGATGAACACATGTGGAACTAAGCCCAACATTGACTTTAACTAAGAGACCCAGCTCAGAGCTCATGCTTCACCAAATGTGATGAAATGCTTGCTCCAACTTTCTTTCAAAGCCCCCTCTTGGCTGTCACTGTGAGAGGAAAATGCAGGTACACATCAAGGTAGGAACCTGACAGTAAAGTGGGAAATCATGGGAAAACCAGGAAATTCCCAGTCTCCTTTTCATCAGTACACATTTACTCATTTCGTTTGACTTCGCATTTTGTTTTGTAGTATGATACTTTACATGCAGAGGCTCCTGTCCATGGATCTGACCCTGCTACTAACTAATCAGGTACCAGAGTGTGCTCTTTCTCTCTTCCTTCCCCCAAACATTTTGGACATCTGGCCCCCTTCTTCAATCTTGAATTCCCTCTATGGAAGATATTTATGTAACCCTTTAGTTACCACTCAGACACATATGTAACACTGCCATCATCAGTTTCTAAACTGGAAATGTTTTAAAATATATATACAGTATTTTACTTCCTCTTTCCCCTCACACGTATAAGCTGTTTTCAAGCAGTTGTAATAACTGCCATAAGTAAATAGATATTTGATACATTAATATTTTTAATGAACAAGTTGGAATTATAAACAATGAAAACATGAAGGGCTAAAGTAACAGAAAGGTAGATTTCAGTTGAATATTTGAAAAACTTCCTAAATGTTATATATGAGTATGGCGATGGAACCTGCTACCTTGTGAGGTGGTAAATGCTCCAATACTGGAGGCATTCAAGAGAAATTTAGATAAGCACCTGGCAGTTACCCTTTGATTTGTATTTGTGTATCAAACAGGGGATTGGATTTGATGGCATTGTAGGCTCCTTCCAACTTCATGATTCTATGATAAAAATCTTTGAAACAGCCTTTTATTCCTTTGCTCTCACTCCTGATCCAACACTGATCTAAAAATACCTATATCTTAACCATCTATTAAACTCCCCATTAATCTCTCAATTTTCCTTATCTTTAATCTATATAACTAAACATTCACTGATTCTTACATATGCTGTACTCCCTTCTCCTCTGCCCTAGGGAAAACAGCCTGAAAAATCCTAGAAAGGCATCCCTTACCCCATCTCAATAGCCATAATGATATACAGTACATCCATCACTCATCTCTTGTGCACTACTGGGGGTGATATATAAATACCAGAATGAATGTATGAACAAACAAACAAGTGAATGAACTCATCTGTAACTCAACCCCTTTATTGGATCATGCAAACTTCTACTTTACCTGTGTACACGTCTTCAAAAAACAATAAATGGAAATTGAAATCATCAAAAGTAGGTGCAAAAATTTAGCATCTGCACTGATTTCTGTTTTACTGTCTCCTAACAATTTCAATTAAATCTAAGCAAAAAGGAGACACAACTCTCCTTTTAAGAAGACAATGAAATGATTGATTTGTAGACCATTTCAGAGTTACAGCAACACAGATTTGACAGGAATGGTGGTGAGATTTTAATTCCTCCGTGTTGCAAGATTAATGTTTCAATCAAAAATAGAAATTCTTCATTTTTAACCTTGTTTATTAGGTCTTTATGGAGTTACTTATAATGTTTACTGTTCTTATCCGACCTGACAGGTATTTTTGAGGCTCTTTAATTGAAACAAGTATAAAGTATTGCTTGAACTAAAACACCTGAATGCTTTCAATACTTTGAGAAAGATTGTGCTAAGTCAGTAGCTAAGCTAAATCCATCAATAAGACCATACTAAGGATAGATACAGATGTTGCTGTTTATAATTTCAGGAGTGATTTAAAGATTCTGCTCAAAGCAATTCCAGGCATTTGGCAACAACCGAAAGCAAAATGCATCTTACATATAGGCAGCTGAACAAATTGAAGGTAGGAATGGTGTTGTTTCCTCTTTGAAGAGAATCAATTTGCATGACAGATATATATATTTTAAAGATCTGCTTGCTGTGCCCAGAGATGATAATAGTTTGAACAGTATGCCACTCACACCTTTCCTTTGGAGGTGGAACCTCTTACCATGCGTTGTGCTGCTATAAGTGTTGCAAGTGTGCTGCGCCCTGGAGGTCCGGGAGCACAGTAAGAGACATGAACAGTCTTCTCTTGGACAGTCAAGCCATCTGTGCCTTGCTGTACTTCCTCCGCCTGCTCTGCTGTTTCATACTCAATGACTGCAAAGCCACCCACAGAGCAATCTTCCTCCTGAGCAAGCTGCAGGGACATTTCATAACACAGGGCATAAGGTACATATTTCTTAGCAACTGTTTGAAACATCATTGTATTACCACACCCCACTAAATACGAACTGCATGTGCAAAATATTTAGCATGCCCCAGACAGAATCAACGTTATAGACCACTCCTCCGTCAAGCTAAATTTAATACACAGATATTTTACAGACGGCTGCCATATTGCACTACTTGAATTACTACTGCCCCGCCGTCTAATCTCATGGAGAATGTAAACTATGAAATATATTTGTCAGTTATTTTATGGGTCTTTAAGAGACAGAATTAAAGTCAGTATTAGTTATCAGCCATGGATATGATTCCTGTTTATATTTCTTTCCTGTAACAAAGGAATATTAATTATTTTCAAATACCATTTTGTTGCCAAATAATTTTGGGGTCTTTTTTTAAACCATTAATGATAGTGACATTCAGATAAGTCTAGGGAATGCAAGAAAAAGCTATAGGCAATACCTTTACAGCCATGATATAAACAATAAAAAAATCATTATGAGCTTTTGTAGATAAAAATACATGTTGCAGAGCAAAACTGCAACATGTGTTTTTTCTTTCACTAAATATGAGGAATGTGCTGTTAGATGGGGAAAACTAGAAGCCTGCCATAGAGTATGACTTATCATATACTTCTGGATTACTGTCATTAAGCTTCACTTCTCTGAGTAGGTTATGTGTTCCATAATACACACGGATAGAATGGGTCTGATATTATCTACTCAATTAAAGTGATGCAACCATTACTTAATAGATATGGATACCATGCACCACCAATGTTGCAATGCTCAGTAATACAATTAACATATTTAAAATAGAGAGAATAACCACACTGGAAAAGAAATCAACAATTCTGGTAGCAGCACCTGGGAATCCATTCTCAGACCATATGTCAGATGCCCCATAAGAAAAGTTTGTCATGACTTATTTTGAGCCAACTAGGGCCGCTATCACATGTCCATTTAAATCCAGATTAAATTTCAAAATAAACCATGTCCAAAAATCTTGTCCCTACGGCCACCAGGCTTTTTAAAAATAAAATTAAAAAAACACTGATAACGCCCTTAGCAAGCTTTCCAATACCTACCAGAGAAGCTGGGAATTCTTTGCCTCACTTAAAAAACCCACATTTTTTAGAGCCAGAAGTCCGTGGCAGTGTGTATATGATCTGGTGGTGTTTGTGTGTGTGTGTGTGTGTGTGTCTGTGTCTATGTCTGTGTCTCTGTGTGTGTCTGTGTGTCTGTCTGTGTGTCTGTCTGTCTGTCTCTCTCTCTCTCTCTCTGTGTCTGTGTTTTCCCAATGGTTATTTTTTTTCTGTCTTGTCAAATCATTCAGGAACAATATAAAAAAATAAATAGGTATAATACACTTGTGCAAATCCTATCAGCATAGACTGAAGATTCCCAGCAAATAATGCTTAGAAATCAAAATGCTCCTAAATTGTATCCCATGTGCAAAATACTGATGAAAAGATAATGCAGTAAATAAGTTCTCCACACATTCTCAGATGATAATACTGGCAAAGGTGAGAAGAAACATTGTATGTTTGGAATCAACTGTATGTAGATAAAATTGGAACAATGTTTAGAAAAAATAACATGTGAATGTCAGCCTGTAACTGAAAGAAGAGTCTATGATAAATAAACTCTTAAGTACAGTGGACCCTTGTATAACAAAGAGCTTGTATAACATAAAATTTGTACAACATAAAAAATTCCGGAGATAGGGAAAATTTGCTTAACACAATCGCCTATGGGGAGAATTCATACAACATAAAAATTGGATCACTCTGGTTTTAATGCATTCCTATGGGAATTTGTATAAAGGAAAATTTGCTTAACATAATTTCATTTGGAACAAATTAATTCCTTTATACACGGTACCACTGTATATCTGAGCAGAATGAAAGATAGTTGAAAGAAAGAGAAGGAATAATTGGCACTTCTCCAATTCTATAAACAAGAAGCATTGAAAGGTCAAGTAAACACAGAGATGCTGTGTTTCCTGGTCTTTTAAAATTCCTGGAGGGACAGAAGAGCTAGTTTGGTCCAGTAAAATGCCCCAGAAAATCTTGTAGTTAGTACATAAAAGACTAGCAGATTTATCATGGCATAAGATTACTTTTAGTCTGGTTCCTCAGATTCAGGGTCAGCAGATTATTTTTATTAGTAATTATTTCCAAAATCAGATTATTTTGGATTCCAAAGGAATGATATTTTATATAATGAAGGAATGTTGTTATATCTTTCTTATGACTCTTCAAAACAAAAGTGACTCCAGGTTTTTAAATGGAAGCTTTTTGCAAAACAGCAATTCTTTAACTGTTGGGGAGCAGCGAACCATGCAAAGCAGTGATACACACGGCCCTTTACATAATTTCCAGGTGACTCAACAGAAACCAGCCATAGCTAAGCCCAATAAAACCATTATACGACTACCAAAACAGTAGCAAACAGCATAATCACTCACTAGTTTTAACATATTAAGTTGTAAACTAAGCAAATATAAATCCACGCAAACTGTGTAGTCAAACCATAAAGTCTGCAAATGAAGATCTTTAAATTTAAAATACATACATACCTGACAGAACACGGGTTTGTGCTTCGATGATAATGTTTGCACCAACTCCTCAACATCAGTATAGTCTACAGGGAGGTTTTCCACACAAAGGCACTTTGAATGTATGAGTTTTGAAGTTAATTGGTTAACATCCATCCACTGGGCAAACAGGGTATTTCCACCAATCTGTTTTCCTAGAAGCTCCATCCTAGCCTTAGCTGCAGAATCTTTTTTCATGTATTCCACAAAACCATAGCCCTTTGAATAGCCTGTGACTTCACTATAAATAAGGAAGTATCTCTCCACATTGCCATAGGGTCGGACCAGCTCTTCAAACTCTTGCAAAGTATAGGAGCTGGGCAAATTGGTAATGCAGAGAAGGGCATCCGTTGGTTGAAGTTGTACAGATATCTCTTTCCCTCGAAGGGAATGCTGATGAAATCGGCGTATTGCATTCTGGGCTTGCTGCCCATTCAATAGAGTAACAAAAGCTGAAAGGCATCAAACGGTTAACAAATTTACATACATGTTACCACAATTCATCTTTAGCAACAATGTCAAGTTTTGCAAAAATAAAATTTCAGTAAAAGGGAGCGAGTGATCAACTTTTGCAAGGCACATAGCAACAGAAACAATACATGGTATAAAAGCAAATGCCTGTATGGTATGTTGTTGCTTATTCTTTATAGTAGCTCAAATTTGAATTTTAAAAATGTATTATTATAGTATTTGACTCATCAAAAGGTACATATCTTGAGTGTCAAAGATACACCCTGATTTCTATCTCCATTTGGAAACCTACACCTAAGATCTTGACTTAAGCATTTCATGAGTTTCCCTCTGCTCGCAACAGAGGTTGCAAGGGTAAAGCAAATAAGAACTGTGAAAACACATAAACACTACATATTAACATACTCCATTGTGTAAGCATCCAGATCAAATTTAATTATAATTTGTCCCAAGTGCTTAAAAACTGACACTGTGTGTTCATGGTACAAGGAAATATTGGTTTTGAAAAATTATGCTCAACACTTTCAATTCCCAAAACCAATACTTCAGGATTATTAGCAGGCTATTAATCACTACAAAGATTTATAGTCAGGTGATTTTAACCAAAACAGTTCATTTCAAAAAGACCCCCCCCCTCCAACTCCCACAGGGGGAGGGAGGGCTTTGACAAAAACTGTCACGGCTGTAGCTGAAAGTCGAGTAAGCTTTCTGGAGCAACATAACCTTTTAAGGCTATTGCTGACGTATCATATTTCAATAGACCTTTTTCATGACATTCAATTCCAGGAAGCTCCAGTTGCAAGTACTGTTTAAAACAGAAAACATCTTTTATTCCAGATTGCCTATTAATCATCTGTTTCTACTGAACACCAAAACCCAAGTAGAAGTGAAACTGACTTGAAAGATGATACCACCGTGAACTGGGAATGTTAACGTTTTCTTTCAAGCCTGAGTAACCACAGGGCACACTATCCTCAAGTCCAAGAGGTCTAGTGAATAAATTATAAATGTAACGGGTACATTTATCAAAAACAGCACCCACAATTTAAACTTAGAGCTATTTAATGTAGCAATGTCAATTAAACCCATGCACACATGTGCAGATTTTCTAGAACCATCATTAAGGATTTGGTCTAGATATACTATAAAGGCCTTCTTTATTATACAAGTTGCAGTATATTTTGTAGCCCTACAGAGAAAAACATGAATGTCTCAAGCAGTAAACTTGTAGTGGTCTCAAACTGTACAAGGTTATCTAACAGCAACCAGGATGTACAATGATATCACACTATATATCCCATAAACAGAATGAGAAGGACAAGGATGGATCAGCAGTCAGCACTGGCACTAATGAAAACAGAACCACAATGAGGTAACAGGAGACCAACTCAATTTAGCCAGATGTAATACTGAAATCATTATTTAAAAGTTTTCCAAATCAGCTTAAATTTCACCAACTCCTCTATTGTACCCTAGAAGTAACCTGCATTCAGAATTTAGATTTGTGGAAAAATAACCTCTCCCAAGAGTAGACTGAGTTTATTTGCAAATTATATATCTCCATAAACACTATCTTCATGGGCTCATCTTTATATACTTTTCCAGCAATTTCTAGCCATTGTAACTGTGCTAAATATGTTATGAATGTTTAAATAATATTTAATGTTTAAATAACAAGGTCTAACAAGAAACAGGCACTCCTTGCACACAAAGAAGTTCCTGATGTTCTCTCAGATTCATAAACAAGCAATGATATTTCCAATTGCTTTATCACTTTGGGTCAGCATGGCAATGCATAGTGGCATCACAGCAGTGCAAAACTACTGACAACAACACCGAAGCACCAGTCAAGCCTGGCCTGAGATGATGTGCACAATGGCAATAAAGAGTTGTTCGTGAGCGCACCTCCCAATAAATTATAACTCCAAGGAAGCACTGTGCCAACTTTCTTTTATCTTGTTTTTAATTAACAACAGGAACCAAAGGCCCAAGGAGCTAGGGCAGTCTCAGAGCTAGGCACTTCTCTAGGTGTTTGACATGTAGGTGTCTGCCGGTGGGTATCTGTAGCCTGGAACTCCCAGAATTCTGCTTGGGAAATTCTAGGAGAATTTTGGAAGTTGGCTTCCCCAAAGAAACTAAAGAGTGCACCCTTACTAGTTCAGATGCAATAACAAGCTACTATGGAGCAAAATGTCACTGCAATATTGCAGTACTGAAGGTGGGAACTGGTTCTTCTCTTTCTTCCTCTCACGCTCTTCAGCTTCCCTACATTCCTTCCTGGTTTGCTGCAAATAATCGCTTATCAGTTCAGATGAAATAGTACACTATGATTTTTGAAAAAAAACCCCAACAAAACCATGGAACAAAGTAGAGACACATGAAACATCCCGTACTGGAGTTTTTGAAAGCTTGAGAAGAGTCCATGGTTTTACGTTATATCTGAAGTAGGGTCTTGCAGACACATTTTTAACTCAATGAGCAATATTCGATTACTAGCTCCTTAACTAGAGCATGGCCATTGACTCACCAAGATTTACAAAAGGGTTTATTTACCATTCAGCATCTGATTCAATGGTCTCCTCTTGTAACTGAAACTAGCAACAGGATACCTGCTCATCAATTTTACAGAAAGTAAAAAAATAATAATTGTAATACTCAAACCTGATTCTCACCTGTTCTTTTATTCTTGTCCACATAACAATACTTCAATTCAAAGTCTTTTAACAAATCATGTATTTCCTAGAAAAAAGAAAAACAACAATGTCTCGACCAGTAATTCAGTACCGGGGCAATTTTCATTTAGTGGTAGGATTTTAGAATTTATTTATTTATTTATTTATTTATTTATTTATTTATTTATTTATT
>JAHTLZ010000129.1:37244313-37266135 GCA_023846285.1 Phrynocephalus versicolor
CACACACACACACACACACACACACACACACACACACACACACACACTTCTCTGTGCTGTAATCCCAATCCAGATTAAGGTCCCACAACTATTTTTTCTAAAGAAAAGGGCCACATAGTCCTTGTACAAAACCCCAAAGCAATGGCAATATCTTTAGAAGACCCCCAAGATCACACAAACTTGTGAGCTTTTCAATCCTACAGGACTCTTTTATCAAGATGACCACTGCAGAATTTAGGGGGAAGAGCGAAGAAACAGAAAAATCAACAAATCATCTTGGCTTGATGTCAATGTTTAAGTCCTTTGTTTTTTGTTTTTTTAAAACACGGCAAGGTCAACATGCTAAATAAAAATGCTTTCACAACAGCTTCTAGTTTTGACCAATAACACAAATGTATTTTGCATAAACACAATACCTTATAGAGCTTTAAAGAAACTATTATAAATGCATTTCTCTGCTCCTAAAAAGTGTCCTAGATCATTTCTTCCCATCTTGCCAACCTGCTAATTCAATACACACAGCTTAGCACGTAATAGGGTTTGATCTAAGCAGGATCTTGTGTATACTTTTCAGTCAAATTGGATACCAGTCTCCCATTTCTCCGGTTAACAGCTGTCAAATGCCATCTTAATAAAACATGATGATGCTCCTCAGTCTGTTTAGTATACACTGATACTATCAGGCTGCTAGTACTGAGTAATCAAACACATCTACCCAATTGTTGGTTTATGCATGGGAGAAGAACTGTAAACAGAAAGGAAAAATTTAACTGTCCTAGATGGAGGGATTATATATTTCAAGTCTTCACCAGAAAAGAATAAATGGCCAATATAAGGAAACATCTTCTTTCACTCAAAACACATCCCTTGCAGAAGACATGATAGAAAGCTTGCCAATAACTCATACAGAACCATCTCCTTTTGTCAGCCCATGTCATTTTACCTCATTTTAAAAATGCAAGATCTTCCCAGCTGACATTTGTAAAATATTTTTAGAAATGATTCACACAATACACCAAACTGATCAAAGCAAACTATTTTTAGATCACAGAAACTGAATCATGTTTTCTACAAACATTACCTTGCCTCCCGATCAATGTCAGGAGTCTTTGCTCCAAATCCAAGAGTGTTAGTGTTCAGAGAGTGATACTGGTACCTACCAGGCTGATACCACCTCTCAATAGGCACACAGGAACAGAACTGGTATCCTGTTCATTTTGCTACAGAAGCAACAGGAGCAGTCAATTTATTTCTTATCACATATGTATCCTGCTGTTCCTCTGAACACTCATGGACACAACTGGAAACTATGGCAGCTCGAAATTTCTAAGCATGGCAGGCAGCAAAATCTCAGCCCCTCTATTTCTAAAATGAGTTCTCCCCAACTTGGAAGCAAACTACTTCTTTAAAAAGTACAGTGTGTCTGATGCTGTGTTTGCATCCTTTTTCTCTACTGTATCAAATTCTGGCTGGGGGCTAATAAGCACACAGTGGCTGCCAGTGTGCATAGTAGCTGTGTATGCTCAGAACATCCCTGAAGCTCTTCAGAACTCAAGACACCCAGCAGTTAGCTAGAGGGGGTAGAGAAAAAATATTGTCTGAGTAATAGGCTTCCTGCTTCTCATATGTACTGTCCAGAATGCAGCATTTACTCTGATGAAGCCGAGTCACTAAAAAAAAGGGGGGAAAGGGGGAAAAATCTATACAGTACTTGTCTTTTTAAAGAGTAACTCTACACTTGAGCAAACTATTACTAGGTCTACAGTAAGCTACCTCTTTAGATGTATTTGGCTGCTCTTATCAGTACATTCTTCCTAACTAATTTCTCTGCATGACAGCCCTTCAAATATTTGAAGAGGGCTGTCATATCAACTCTCAGTGCTCTTCTCCAAGCCAATGATCATCACCATCATCCATCTCTCTGAACTGTTCCTTGTAGGACTTGGTTTCCAGATCTTTGACCATTTGGGTTTCCATCCTTGAGACATATTCAAGACGGACAATGTCTTTCTTCAACAGTGGCATTCAATACTCAGACACACTATTGCAGATGAAATTTGACTAAAGCACAACAGAGTGCTATTATTACTTCTCTTGATCAAAATCCCATCCTTCTCTTCATGTAGACTACTATTGCCTTAGCTTTTTGCTGCTAAACCAGACTGTTGACTCATGTTTAGCTTCTGATATACTAATACACACACCAGATCCTCTTCATATATACTTCTGCCAAGTCAGATGTTGTTCATCTTATTGTTGTTCATTTTCTTGTAATTTTTTTTTACTCTTCCCTGCTGAATGACACTTTGCTTGCTTTGACTACCCCCACCAATCTGTCAAGGTAATCTTGAATCCTGATTCTATCTTTTGAAATCTAAGCTAACTACCCCTCACAGTTTGGTGTCATCTGCAAATCTGATTAGCATCCCTCTATGCTTTTATCCAAGGCACTTATAAAGGAGATGAACAATATGAGGCACCCACAAAACTCTCTGGCACCCCACCTGTCACTTCTTTGGAAGATGATAAAGAACCACCATGACAAGCCAGTTACAAATCTACTTAGCACTAATAGTATCTAGCCCATATTTTTAAAGCTTGTCCAAAAATACAATGGAGAAAGGTGCTAAATGTCTAGTTGAAAACTAGCTACACTACATCCACAATATCCTCTTCAAATATAAATCTGTGACTGCATGAAAAGAGAGGGTGGAGAGGGGGAGAGTCAGTCTGTCTTGACTTGTTTTTGAGAAGTCCATGCTAGTTCTCAGTAATCACTAGGTGATTTTTAAATGCTCGCAGACCAATTGTTTAATGGCATGCTGTAGAACTCTGTCCAGTGTCCAGCCTGGTTCCAAGGTCTTACCTGGAGCAATGGAGCATAGAATCTGACAAATTTCACTGAAATACTAAGGGAGGGGTAAAACAGAGAAAAAAGAAGGTGGACTGTAACAGACAAGGCAGAAGTCAAACTAGTGAATGAGCTCAAAGGCTGTATTTCTTATAAAATCAAAATCCCAATTGATTTTGCTTCATGAAATGGAAGTTCCATCCCTTTTACTCCTTGCAAGACTTTGAGCTTTGGCGGTGAGACTGAGTCCTGATGACAAGGATAACAACAGGGTGGCAGTCATGCCAGGACGGAGTCTTCAGGACCTCAGGCAATTAACAGTTCAGCTCCACCTGTCCTAACGTGGCAGTGGTTGTTCCTGTTGCTGAGGCTGTTCCTAAGCAAGGCTCCAGCAGGGTGGCGGCGGCAGATGGGTCATGAGCCACAAGTGCCACGTGGGGGTGGGGGTGGGGAATGACAAATTGACAAAATAGTTGTACTTTGTACCAGGTGACACAGACCTTAGTTGTGGACCTGGCAGTAAGAGAGACTTCAGAAGAAGGAAGGACTTCTGAATTATGCTCGTTTAGACAGAAAACTCCAGCCAAACTTTTTAAGAGGAAGTCTTAATATATGTTTCCACTCCATAAAAAGTTTTTGTAGACGTTAGTAAAGGGAAGTCCCTTCATTCCCTTCATTTAGAGGACACCCTCTGAACCAAGAGTGGCCTTGGTAGCCAGGTAGGCAGTATGTAAGTTAAATAAGTAATAATAATAATAATTAAGCCCAGAGAGACAAAAAAATAATAACAGAAAACCCAGACCGGGGAGGGGGGGAGCAATTCCTGCAAACTGCATCTTAAAAGAACTTACATAAAGCTTTTTTAATAGTAACAATATTATATCTATATGAAGCTCTCAGAGGAATTTCATTTCAATGTGGCCACCAAAACAGAACTAAAGGAAAGGCTCACTTAGGGTGGACCCACAGTTAAACCTGTCAGTCTAGAACAGTGGTGGCAAACTTTTTAGAGACCGAGTGCCCAAACAGCAATTCAAAACCCTCTAATTTTCCACAAAGTGCCAATACAGCTATTTAACTTGAATACAAGTGGTTGTGAAGGCGTGATGTCGGGTGACCACAGAAAGGGCTCCGAGGGTCACCTTTGGTACCCGTGCCATAGGTTCGTTCGCCAACACTGGTCTAGAAGGTTCCAAAAACAATGAATCTGTGAAGGCATAGGCAGGTTAGAGTGAAAGCACATAGGCCATGATGAAGAAAAATAGATTCTCAGTCTATATTTTGTAAGAAGTTAAGGTTCTTACAAGCAGACTATACTGGTTGAGGAGAAATTCAACTTTATTTCTTAATCTGTATAGCATTTTCAGTTTCATCTCCTTCATACCACAAATCAGTTTTCCTTCTGCTTTCTCACAGACTCAGTGAAGGTATTTCTATTTCTCGCTTTTTAAAATTATTATTAAAGCAAGATCACCTGGCTTGGTTCAACGCTACTTGAAGGACCGTATTCACTCAAATGACTTTGCTGAGGCTCTAAATTTGGGGTGGGAGGAGGTCATTTGTCTCATTCTTGCCACCCTAATAAGCACATCTGGTGGAAGGATAGACGAAGAGCTTCTTAGTGGTGGTTGTCAGGCTCTAGAACTCATTTCCAAGGGGCCACAACACTAGATCCTAAAAAACCATTTTAATGCACTACAGAGAAATATTTAAGTAGAAGTCAAAGGATAAAAGAAGACCTTTCAAGATTTCCACCTTCCAAAAGTACCTCTATCATAGCTATAAAGCAATAGAATCCTCACACTAAGGGATGGCAGCTGCATCACAGCATAAGCAATCCACAGATCCTATAGCACAGCAGAAATAGCCCAGAATAGCTATTGCATTTCACCACTTCCCAAATGCTAAATTTCATTCCAGGGTAACTAGTGCACTCAAGAGGAACATCTCTTGGCAGGGATACAGATTCATGACAATAATAATGAGCTGCCAACTTAATTCCAACTTATGCCAGTTCTCCCTGGGTTATCCAGGCATAAGGTACACCAAAGTGATTTGCCCATACCTCCTACTGGTGTCATTCTGGGACCATACAGCTTGCCTCAAACGGCACAAGTGGCAGGGCACATAACTCCATCAGCCGCACACACCCTGGGAATTATTAACTGAACCTCTCCTAGAAAGGAAGAATAGAGATTCAGAATAGGGATGGGTACTTTGTTGCAGGACCAATAGGTTCCGAAACGACCCATGTGAGCCCAGGGTGGTGTTCTGAAGCACATGCAGCCAAGACAGATGTTTGTGGAAAGACAGATGTTTGGGGGAAAACATAATATTTTAAATGACTTTTACAGCTATAATACTTTCAGGACATATAATGTATTATGCATAGGATGGTTTTGTCACAAACTTATCCCATTTTGGTACATTAAATTTAGACTATCTTTTATTCAGTTAATAATCACAGCATTACTAAGTGAAATTAATTTTAGTGCATTGTTTTAGATTTTGTTATGCATTGACATTAAAGATACAGAATTCAAATATCTCTTGGGTTTTGCCCATTTCTGAGAATAGTAAAAAGGATCCTGTTGAAAATATACTATACCATCATCAAGAGAGTAAAGCTAAATAAAGATCTTACATATTCAGTGTACAGCCTCAATGAATACTAATGGGGCTACAAAGAACTTTTCCTAATCAGTCAGTTTCTTTGCTCCTTTTGATCATTCAATTTTATTATCTACATGGACATATCAACTAAAATTGTACATCTCTTTCCTCTCCCTCTGTCCCTTCCCTCCTCCTGTTTTCCCTTACCTTTTTTTGTTGTTGTTGTAGCCTTTACCTTATTGGAAATTCAATTTAAAAAAAATAAAAAGAGAAAGAAAATGTGGAGTAATGCCTGCAATTTTTGCATTTCACCTACCTATGAGCCTTCACATTTTTATTTTATCTTTTTATTGTATACCCAAGTCCCTTTCCTCTATACAATATTCCCACTGCTTCCTTTCCAGTCATTCCATATCATTTATTCTCCCAGCCAGATGACCCCTTCTTCCTCCCCCATATTAGTCTGTGCTACAGAATCCCCAAGGAGGTATTTGGAGATTCACCTCAACTCTTTAAATACTGTTCTATTCTTTTTTTTAAAAAAAATTGCCTTCAAACCCTTGATGTAACACACATCTGCTGACAGCTTCTACTACATGATGGCATTCTGACCATTGCACCTTGAAGACTCAAATCTAAATTACAAGAAAGGACAAAGAATGTTCAGGAAAAGAAACAACACAGATTTGTACTGGGATTTCCCTAAAGAAACTGGTGCCTAACATTCCAATCCTGTGAACACTCATAGCCTGCTTCTGTGGCTGCTTCTGCAGATGTACATCTTAGATGTACATGGATTTCAGACTAAGATAGACACCTTTTCCTGCACATAATTTCTTTGCTGGATAAATAACTAGATGGGCAGTTATGCCCACTCAGAAGCAACTAATCAAAGGAATTCTCATCCGTATACATGCAGCAGATGGGCAAACACATCTCCATACCATTTTGAGACATTAATTTCATTCCAAAGAGATTCCAATTGAACATTAGGAAGAACTTCATGACAGTTAGAGCTGTTCAGCAGTGGAGTATGCTGCCATGGAGGGTGGTGGAGTCTCTTTCTGTGGAGGTTTTTAAACAAGAGGCTGGATGGCCATCTGTTGGAAATACTGTGATGGGGGTTCCTGCATGGCAGGGGGTTGGACTGGATGGCCCTTGAGGTCTCTTCCAACTCTATGATTCTATGATTCTACAATTCTGATTCTATAATTCTAGATGCAAAAGCTCCAACCTTGGACTGTACTTCCCACAATAGTGCAGGCCTGGCTGAACTTACACTTAAAGCAAAAAGTATTCTGCTTATATACCGCACCATATCACTTCAAGTAGTTTCTGGGCGGTTTACAGTTTAATTACAGTATGCAGGCTACACATATTTCTTATACAGCAGCCCAGAATTATAGGCATTATTCATTTTTGTTTACTTATTGTGTTGAAAAAATCTATTCAGGATAGCACGGAAACAGCACTCTTCATAATAATAAAGGGCTTGAGGGAAATGAAGTATTTTAATTTTAATTTATTATATAATTATTACTTTACTGTGCTAATGCAACACATTTGTAAAAAAAAAGTATATTTAGACACCATGCATTTATTCTTATTCAGACTTGTATGGATATTAAGGAAAGCAACTTCATTAAAATACGAGCCAGGCTGTAAGGCAGCATGGCCAACAAAAAATGAAAACATCTTGGCAAGGAATTCCTTTTTTGGTAATGCTCCTTACAATCCTATTTGCAACAGGAAGATACATGTCCTCAAATTACTTTTCAGTACAACTTAGCAACCTGCCTACTCTTTTACAAAGCTCTTAAACAGCTATTGTGCTTGAACTTTTTTTTTTCAAAAGTGAATGGCGTACTTCCATCTCAGAATAGTTTTGAACCTGCAACAGGACTAAAGGCCCTCCCTAAGTAATCTGCAACTACCTGACGGAACGTGTAAATCTTTGTGAACAAAAATTAAAACTTCAGCATCCATGGTTAGGCAGCTGGAGGAAAATAAGCACTTACTGTGCTTCTGAATTAAAACAAGTTGGGGAGCTGTGTAGCCATTACAACAATTAAATGCAAAAATAGACCAGTTGATACCTTTTAGGCTACTAGTCTTGAAGCCTACTGATTAGACGTTTACATTTTACTCCGTCTTAATATGAAAAACAGATCAATCTCAGTTGTGAGTTCTCTGCTGAATCCTTTGCAGTTCTCGCCTTCAATGAACACATTAAACAAAGTGTTTCAAAGCCTCTCTCACCCCAGAGGAAGCGAAAAGAACAGGTACAGGGTCTACAGGAACTGTATGATGGGAATTTCCCACCTTGTAGAGATGTTGGACTTTTTGGTTTAAATAACCATCTCATACTTAAAGGAATAGTACATCATTGATTTGTGGCACTAGGTTTTCAGGTTATTTGATTAAAATTGCAACACCAAAACAAAATGTATACAAGGCTGCAAATGGTGGTGGTTTGAGGGCCGTGTTTGATAAGACACAAGCAATTGCACATGTTAAATTATATAGGCACAGCTGTTTGTGCCCATAAATAACACAATCACGTCTCCTTTTTACTTACCTGTTTTATTTGTACATCACCCCATTAGTGCAATGCACTTATTCTGGTCGGTTTACAATATAAGAAAGTAAAGCAACATCAAACAACAGACTTTTATAATGTATACAATGAGAAATGAGCAACCAAAGAATTAAAATAGATAACTCCAAGAGGTATATTATCCCAGTGCAGGTGGGATGTGAGACATTACATTAGAGAGGATCACTATGGAAGGTTTCTCTAAAAGCACTAGGTCTAAAACATTTACTTAACTTGCTGTCTGGCAGAACAGCTCCTGCTGCAGAATACTGCCCATAACACCCGATGATCTCAGGCAAGGCATTTGAAGGTGCTGTAACTGAAAGACGCCTGTAAATCTCTGACGAGGAACCGGGCTTTCACACTGGTGGCCCGTCTTTGGAACCAACTTCCCCTTGAGATCTGTCTAGCAGCCCCTTCGCTCCCAACAAATCTGAAAACACAGCTGTTTAGAAAGGCTTTCCCTGGGTATTAACTTATTTTGTTATCGAATTCTCTGTCATTTATTTTCTCTTGCTCTGTCTTTAGCCCATCTTGCTCTCTGTTTGATGTCTATTGTTTTGTTAAGCTATAGCAGATCTGATCTCGCCTGATCTCGGAAGCTACGCAGGGTTGGACCTGGCTAATACTTGGATGGGAGACCACCAGGGAATATCAGGTGCTGTAGGCGCCTGGAGTAGGAACCTGCAAACCACTCCAGTATTCCTGTCAAGAAAACTCCATGGACATGGGGTCATGAAGAATTAGTCACGACTGTAACGACACAACAACAACAAATTGTTTATTTATTGTATAGTTTGTTGGCTATGGGTTGTATTTTGATATTTGTTCAGTTTTGTAAACTGTCCAGAGTGGCCATGTAACTAGACTGATCAATATATTAATTCAATAAATCAATCAATAAATAAATAACTTATCAGTAGAATGTGACATAAGTAGACATTCACAGTAATTATCTTCTCCATGGTATATAACCACCCTCTCCAAAGTTTCCTACCACCAGGTACTAAGAGAGAGCCTAGATCTGTTATTATAATTAGGAAACTTATTCAGCATCCAAGAATATATAGGGAGCTTAAAGGCTTTAACTCATCTGAACATTTAATTGAATGTAACTGGTAATTGGATATTTACTTCATGCTGATGCTTCTTCTTCCCACAATACTTTTATTCTAAAATTATTGTGACTGTTGAAAAACCTTTGTCTTTCAATATTGAAGCCAAGATAAAATGTAATATATAGCAACATTTAATCTCCGTTTTACTTGCTTCATTATTTCTAAGCCCTTAGCTATTTTTGAAATATATCTGTGCAATCTTTTGGACCAGAAGTCTCCCTACATCTTCCAAATGCCCTTTGCAATAGGATATGCTTTGTAGAAGCGACAGAAAAGCCGGAGAAATGATGTGGAAGAGTTTCGGCCTGGAATGTAAAGAGTTCAGTTCAGTTTGAGTTTGAGAAGTATTTATTGATATTTCCAAATCTTCCTAAATCTGTATGCAAGAGAAAGTAAAACTGACAGACTTTTGCATCCATATTTTCAGCTGTATCTGTTCCCAGCTAACTGCCCGAAATATTTATTTTTTTAAAAGCCCTGTACGCTCCTTGATCTTGGTTGTGGCTAGGAAGTCAACAAAAGCTCACACTGACGTATAACATCTTAAAAGTGCCATATCATTTCTGTTCAGTACAACAGCTAAGATTAAGTGCTTTACCTAGAGTTTAGAATGTTAATTTTAAAAGGCAAGTTGTCGATCATAATTTCTAGTCCCAAAAGAATAGTCATTACCACCACTGCCTTGAAAACACACACACACACACACACACACACACACACACACACACCAATTATCTGTTTTCTAGTTATTTCAGTTACTTTTTAAAATAAGCAACATGTGCTCCTCATCTTCTGCCTCTTGGTGAGTACACACCCAAAACGTTGCAGATAAAGAGGTTATATTTCCATTCATTGTTGCAATGATAATGTAATTTAGAGACACTTTGTTGTCAGAAAAGAAATACGTTGTAAATAACTAGATCTAAGTTCTGTAAACAACTAGGTCCTTCCATCCCAAATGGTGTTGGGCTTTTTATTTCTCAAACAGTAGCCCTTTCATAACCCACTTCTGTAACTGAAAGGACTTTTTAAACGCTGTTTCTGATATAGCACCAGAGTTTGAAAGAATATGAAACAAGTCTTAAAATCTTGACACACTAGGAGAACTTCTTGTTGAGCAGAACTGTTTTGCCAGGCTGGTAAGCTACAGTGTGTCTGCCTGCATGTGTACCTGAAGAATCTTCTGGCAAACAGGCAAATAGGGGTGTTTTGTGAATATGAACAGAGTAACCACAAACATGGGTCCAAGTAGATGTCTGGACAGATGTTAGGCTAGACAATATATATTAATTTTTGGTCATTAAACATTTGGTCATTCAATTTTTTCTTAATCCTAACTTAACTTTCTGCAACTTTAACAGTTATTTAAAACAAAGTTACAGTAGATATAACTCCTAAAAATTCTGTCAAGGCTTTCTATGGACATATAAAATGCATAGGTAAAATGCAGTCCAAATTAAAAACAAATTACAGATTTCATGCTTCCCCCCCCACACACACACACCTATCTTACTGTCATAGCTCCACTTAGTATGATAAAGTAGATTGTGATCCAGAAAAGCTCCTGAAATAAATTGGTTTCATCTTTGTTTTTATTTTTCCTACACAGCCTGAGATAAGAGTAATATGGCTTCCTCATGGAAAGCTGTCTCACATTTGTGAATCATAAATAAAAAATATATTGTCTCAGAGAAGGATGCGTAAAGTAATAAACTCACAAAGGATAACAGGACCATGAAACATATTTCTGAAGATAAAATTAAGTTGTCAAAAAACTGACTATAATCACATCTGCTTTTTTATCCGGAGAACAAAATCCTACTAACAGTCCCCATTGATGTACCCCTTTTAAAAATGGGAGCTACATAATTTCAACAACTGAATCAATGCATGTCCTTATAAGACTAGCAATAGGAATTAGGTCAGTATCTGTTTTATTTCACTTTTAAAAATATTTATACTGGCAACCATGAATTCTTGCTGTTCTTCAATCTACAGGAGACTTAGTTTACCAAGCAATATGAATTTCCAGTAGTCTTGTTCCCAAAATACAAAGTTTAATCCCCAAAACAAAGTACTGTAATGTGAAAACAGAAAAAATGGGTTCATATCTGCCCAATATTTTCCTTGTAGCACACATATCAGCTCACAAGCGCAAGAACAGGAGAGGCAGATGCACTTGTTTTGCTATCACTGAAGCTGGAATAGGGTTGTTACTAATCAGACACTCTCAAGTTTGCAAGTTTTAGCCTGTGAGTTACTTTTACCTATCCTGTGCTAGGGCCCTTCAGATAAGCATGAAATGCTACTCCCATCACATCCTCACTGGCCATACTGGCTGGAGATGATGGACAGCAGGAAGCAGCTCTCCAGGATTTCAACCAGATTCATTCCATGTTCTAAATCAAGATGTATGGAACTGAACAGGGATGGATCTTTCTGTACACAAAGCATGTGCCCTGCCAGTGAGTCGCAATCCTTCCAAAAGTCCCTGGAGGACCACAGGGTTCACAGCCAGGTTTTGTAACCTCTAATTTATCAATCTCATATACAGTTGTCAGCAGCTTCCTGAAGTTCTCATTCATCCTCCAAAGAAAGGTATCCACCTAGGTCACCATCTGAACCACAGTAGCTGTAGCCTTAGAGGCAAGTTGCTAGTCCCCACTACAGCAGCTTCTGCATTAAATGGTGAGTAGCTCCTCCAGTCCTATATAAAACCCACTGAATCAATGGGCTTGCTCTAGCCCAGACTACCAAGGCCTTTGGGTTTTAGGGGTGTTCTTGTTTTGCGAGGCAGGGTGGATTGTTTGGGTTTTTCTTAAAAAATAAAATAAAATAATGAAACTGTCCACCATTTCTTCCACTAGGGTAGAGTGGGGGCGTCTGGCTGCCTCTCTCCCTCCAATTTCACACGCATATTTCATTATAAGTTCAGCATCCATGTTTTTTCTGCTTTACATGAAATGTGGATCTCGAATATTCACCCCTCCTCTCTCTCTCTCTCTCTCTCTCTCTGTGTGTGTGTGTGTGTTTGTTTGTTTTAGAGAGAGAGAGAGAGAGAGAGAGAGAGACCCTCCTTCCCGCTTATGGACCCCCCCCCAACAAAAAACAGCACTCCATCTGTTCCTACAATGAGGGACTCAGAACTGAGTCTCCTCGGAGGTGACGCTGAGTCCCGTTAGGACTGCCTTCGCCCTCCATCCGCAGCCAAGTGAACTTCTGGGAGCCGCCACCTCGCTCTCCCCGCTGGCCCTCCTAGGATCGGGGTTCGGGTGGGTGGGGGGTTTTGAGGCTGGGCTGGCTGCCTGGCTCTCCCCGTCCTTTCTCTCCGACAGGGTCTCCCCTCCCGCCGGGGGACAGAGGTGGACCCACCTGGCTGCTGCTCTCGGCGGGCAGGTTCCTCAGCAGGATCTTGCGCCTGTTGCTCAGCTCCCGCCGGGTGCTCTGGAGCCGGCGCGCCACCTCGTCGGGGGCCAGGCGAGAGCGAGGCGCCTCTCGGCCCGGCTCCCCCAAAGCCCCGGGCAGGGGCGCACCGGACCCCGCCGCCGCCGCCGCTGCCGCCATTTTGCCGGCCCAGATGCGAACGCCCGCTTTCCCACCGCCCCCGGGGAAAGGGAAGGGAGTGGGAGAGTTAAGACCAGGCGGGGTTGGGTTGGTGGTGGTGGAGGAGGCAAAGGAGGAGGCGGGGAGGGAGGCTGGCGGCGGCGGTGGCGGTGGCGGAGTGGAGAGAGAGAGAGACTAAGGGGCCAACCTTGGAAGAGAGCGAGCCCAGCAGCACCACCCCTCGCGCACGAGCCCGCGGCGGCGAACTGCGCCTCTTCTGTGGGACACAAAGCCAGGAAAAGACTCTCGCCCGCCCCCTTCTCTCCACCCCCCCCCTCACATGCACTGTGTGCCGCCGACCCTCTCCGGGATTTCCCTTGCTCGCCTACCCCCCACCCCCACCCCAAAGCCTCCAACAGGAGCCCGAGGGATTTGGAAAGCCTCCCAAGGCACACTTTATTGGGGGCGGGCAGGCGGGCTGGTCTTGGGGGGGGGGGCTCCTTGGCGTGAGGCACAGGCGCGCCTCTTGAGCTCCCGTGGCTTTAGCGAGCGTACCACGCTCAAGGGCGAGGGAGAGGAACGGGGAGGACCGTCCCTGAGCGCTGCTTTGCGCCTTCTTCGGCAGTGGCGCGAGAAAGTGGACCGCTCGACGGAAGACACCCCTTCTTCCCTGGCAGCGGTGGAGAGGCGCGCACTGAACGGACAGCGGGGTCGTCCTGTGTGGCCGCACTTGCAATCTTGTTCCATGACGATTGCAATCTTGTATAGTTGCAGTATTGTAAAATGCAACCTTATAGGAGGTTTAGCCTGTGTTGAAAGGAAACAAGAGAACCCATCGGGAAGTTCTTCACAGGGAGGACAGTAGTAAAATTTATGAACGCAACGTCCGACGTAGCCCTTGGAAAACCTGGGTCCTCGCCTTTCTGGTGGTTTAGAAGGACTGGATCTTCAAGGTGCATGAGATGTGCTGACATTTCTACACATAACTCTTGGTTGATCACATTGGCTCTCAGTTAAGACTGACGGAGGCGGGGAGAATGTAGGTTCCTGGGATGGCTTACTGAACTTTGTGAAATAAAGGCTCATTTTACAAACTTAATATAAACTCCTTTATTATTATAATTCCTTCTCATTTTCCTGATTAAGTTTGATCAAAATCAAGCAAAACTAGATTAAAACATAGGTAATGTTTTATCACTCCTACCATAATGGAGATGTGTAATCTCCAGGCTTAAAACCAGGGTACTGTATTTCAAGGGCCAGATGCAAGGGAGTGGTATCAGGAGACAGATTTCTAGTCTCCTGTGCTCCCAGAGGCATCTGGTGGGGCCACTGTGAGATACAGGAAAGTGGACTAGATGGTCCTTTGGCCTGATCCAGCATGGCTCTTCTTATGTTCTTGTATTCTTATCTAATTACATAGAAATTGTGGGCTGGTCAACACACTGTTGATGGTAGCATAAAAATAGGGGAAACATACAGTTAAAGAAAATACTTCCTTCAGTTTTATACTTGTGGCATAAAATACAAACAAAGCTGTTTGATCTTTTAACCACCACAAAATACAATGAAATGATTTCATTGATAGCATTCCTCCCATCCTCCCATTATTTCTTGCAGCTAGTAACTCAAATGCACGTAAACACGAAGAAGAAACTGTTATCAATGCTTCCGAACAATCATTAGCCCGCGTTGGATGCGACTGCTTTAATTTAAAGTTGCTGAATCCTCCATATTGGAATTGCTGTAAATAACTTGGTTGTATTGACCAGGGATAAAATCAAGTAAAGTAGAATCCATAATGTCCCTAAATAGACAGACTCAACCCTTAGTTACTCTTCACTTTCTGCAGTTGTAAAGGGCACTCGGGTTGCATTTCTGCATTTCTAATATCCACATATATAACTTCACTACTTGCAGACTGTGTTTCATAAACTATATTCCTATGATTGACTGCATGAGCACATAGCTATATAGAATCACCAAAAATACAGCAAAGCAACAGCAATGTGGGGTGTTGCAATGGCCTAACTAAGACAGATGTTCGTTATAGCTGATGATGTAAACTGATGCAGCTGCATGTGGCATAGTTGCTATAATTGTCAGATGATAGTCAGAAAATATATATTGTATTAATAGATATGTCTATAAGTGTTTATATGTATATTTTAATTGATTTGTTAAAATGGAGTCTAGTATATAATGCTGAGTCACTGTGATTCAGCTGTACCGTTTTCTCTACTTACTGCCAGGTCTGCAGTATAAGACATAATGGACAAAGATGATGCAATGTGTGATGTAACCAGACTTGTGATTGGTTGACATGAGTATAAATGTACACTGTAAATCAGCACAATTAAGGCCTTTGGTAAGATGGTCCCATGCTGTCATGCTCTCTGTCTGTACAATATGCATATGTCATAATGTTATGCTGATATGCTGTCTTTTTATTCCTCTGTGAAATTTTGTTATGCCTGTATATATGTAATATATTTATTTTAAGAAACTCTCTGTTTCACCTGAATTTTTCTCCCTTAATCTTAGCCTTCCGTTGGTGTTTGGTATTGCAAAACTCTGTCAATAATTATTTAGGACAGTATCTTGTTTAGTACAGTAGGACCCACTTATGCATTGGAACAGTATCTGCTGATTCACTTATCCACTTCTTAAAAATACTAAATAAAACCCCCATAAAATGTACTTAGATGTATTTCCAGGCTGTATTTACTATAAAAAGGTAAAGGTTCCCCCTGCACATGTGTGCTAGTTGTGTCCAGCTCTAGGAGCGGTGCTCATCTCCATATTCAAGCTGAAGAGCCAGTGTTGTGCAAGTCCATGGCCACGTGGCTGGCATGGCTGCAGGGAAACACTGTTTTACCTTCCTGCTTTTTACGGTGGTACCTATTTATCTACTAGCATTTTACATGCTTTCAAACTGCTTAGGTTAGCCGGAGCTGGCGTTAACAGTGGGAGCTCGTTCTGCTGCGTGGCACCTGGGCTTTGAACTGCTGAGCTGCTGACTTTGCAGCCAACAGTTTTTGGAGCCTTAGTCCAATGAGCCACCACACTCTTGCAATGTCTAATATTTGACACTTCCACATTTTTCAGCCACAGGGGGCTGGAGACCCATCCCATACTGGGACAGAAACACTACTGCATTTTTTAAGGGTACAGAACACTAGCTGTGAGGGCTGACAAGGTGATCTGATATTGTGCCCAGTTCTGTGTGACTGTGCACACACTACCACAGCCTGATTTGATTGCTGCTGCATTTTGTGCACTTAGGAGTTCTGTGCATGCCAATATTGAATAGGAAAACAACCTCAAAATAACACCACTTTCAGATGAAAGTATCTCAGCATTACTCCTCAAAATATAGTATGAGTAAGGATAAATCTTTTTCTTCCTGAAGAAGAAGAAGAAGAAGAAGAGGAGGAGGAGGAGGAGGAGGAGGAGGAGGAGAAAAACCTGTGTGTGTGTGTGTGTGTGTGTAGCATTTCCATTTTCATTATTTTGATTTGCTTTGTGTGCATAATTGCCTACATCACCCTTTAAATCCTTTATTTGGTATATTCAGATGGCATCACTGAGTGAGGTCTGATGTAGAAGTGAACCCTATACCTCTTCACCTGCCTTCTCCTCACAGCCTGCTAAGAACTACAACTGTAATAATAATACAATATGCAAACTGTATTGTGAAAAATATATCTTCTCCTAGCTTAGCTCTAAAGAAGCATATTGCTTAATTGGAAACAATTGCCATCCTGACCCCACTAGCAGCAACCTGGTAATAATTCCTTTTACTATTAAAGGCTCCTGCCCCTGCTCCCCCCCCATCCCTGTAAAGTGTGCAGCCTTGGAGCATGTGTGACTCTGCCCCAGTGTTCTTCTTCCTCTGCACACCCAGAACAATCAATTTCCAGCTCCTTTGGTTCTGCCCACAATGGAACCCCATATAGGCTGAAATTAGAGGGAGCATTAGCCCCCTAACCCATGTCATCCTGTGAGCAAAAAGGAGCCCTAAGGGGGGGGGGTCTCAAAACCTAAAGACAGTGAACAGGAAGCTTTATATTTGTTTAAATTAATTATTTCCAGTGTCAGATGCAATTTGCACAAGCATAACCTCATGCAACAGGCTTTTGCTCATTGTGTCACATATAGGCTTGCAGTGGTTTAGCATCGGTGGCTTAAGTTTTGGCACAGAAACATATGAGCAGTCAATATGGCAATATGATCTCTATAGGTCCAGTGCACATTTATTTCCTCTTTCATTTGGGCTGTTTTATAGTTTGTGTTGTTACACAAAGAACCTCTATATACTAAGGTTATATACAGAAAGGTAAATAGCCATTAAAAAGAAATAAGAAATGCAGTTTACTGTTTGCCTCTGTCTTTGTTCAGATTGGTGCATTGCCTTTAATGGTTGAAAGGTTTCATCTTCACGTATTGTTAGATCAATAAGGTGTGGTTGCTTAGGCACCTGTCTTCAAAAATTCCTTTTGTCTGATTCAAGTTATTCAGAATCAAATCCTAACAATCCAATGGTTGATAAATTATCCAGCCAGTTCCCTAGATGTGTGATAGACAAAATTTAAGTACATGCCAGATGTGAGTTTAAATCAATTACAAATTCAAATTGGAGTCATCAGCAAAGAAGTCCAATATGGGTGTGTGAAAGTCACACTTATGCAATCTATGTGTCACACGTATTTTGTACACTCCAGGCCATTGTGGGGTGAACCAACGTGAGCTATACATTGAAAGCCTCCCACCAACTTTTCTCAGACTGAAGAAGCTACTTGGATGAGTAGCAAAACATTTCAATCTCTCAAGATATCCAGTTGCCACGACTCAGCTTCCGGATAACCTCACCTGGATGACTGAGAATCTTCAGATACATTTTTAACTATATAACACAGCTATACCTTATGCCTAAAACCTCTTGACCCTAAGGAATGTAAATGTATACTTTTCCTGTTAAATTATATTACTTCTAAATACCAGTTTCAACACATATATTCATCAGCATTAAGTATGAGAAAATGCAGGCTATATTTTGACCTTGGAAGTGCTAATCAAGTTCCTCTTTTTTGTTTTTGCTCATCTCTAGAGCAGAGTAACAAGATATCTTCTGTCTTCTGCTCAAGTGTCTAAATGCATTGAGGTCCTTTAACAGTGAGTATCATAGATGGCTCTAGTCATATCATTCATGCCACACACATTTCGTAATTGTCCCAGAAGGGTGAAAGGACATATGTTCTTATAATATTAAACTGACAGAAGTATAGCTAGTAGGCAGGATTTAAAGAGTGTGTGGTTTTAAGCATAAAACAAGGGCAGCGACAGCCAATATGTTTATCTTCATGTAACGTTCATCTGCAGGTGTATGTCTTTGGTTCTTTAGCTTGGTAACTAAAAAAAAAAAATCTCTAATAATTACAGTATCTCTAATAATCCAGATACCATCAAAATGATAATGCAATCAAGGGCACAGGTATACTGGCTTGCCAAGGGCAGGTGTGTTAACTGCATTTATTGTTATCTAATAATTAGCCAAGTATAACTAATCATGGTTGCAACAAAATGGATGTTGATAATAACTGCATGCTGCTTAAGCTCTCACTGATAGCAACCTTTCTTAGGCTTTTCTAGATAAACAATAGCAAAAAATGATTTCCCATTACATTCCCTTTGTTCGGGGGTGTTCTGAGGTAATACAGCTACCCCAAGGCTATAAAAAGGTAAAGGTTCCCCTGCACATGTATGCTAATCATGTTCGACTCTAGGGACGGTGCTCATCTCCGTATTCAAGCTGAAGAGCCAGTGTTGTGCAAGTCCATGGCCACGTGGCTGGCATAGCTGCAAGGAAACACTGTTTTACCTTCCTGCTTTTTACAGCAGTACCTATTTATCGACTTGCATTTACATGCTTTCGAACTGCTAGGTTGGCAGGAGCTGCGGTTAACAGCAGGAGCTTGCGCCACTGCGTGGCACCCAGATTCGAACCGCCGAGCTGCTGACTTTGCAGTCAGCAGTTTCGGAGCCTTAGTTCGCTGAGCCTTTTTTCCCTGAAAGACACAATGTGGAATTGAACTCCAAATCCTTTTGCTTCACTTCATTGAGCTACACATGAAGTTGCTGTAGAAATATTGGCCATAGAGGAAAAATTGTTTCCTGGCCTACTTCATGTGGTCCATTGCAGCTGAGCACCAAATGTCTTATTGCAATGGTGCGTGAACAGCCTATGACTATGCCTAGCTTGTTAGGGATATGAAGAGAATAGTTCCTCATAGGTTAAAAGGTGCTGAAACTGAATGCAGCTGGATTCCTGAAGTAGCCAGGAGAGGCTAAACTAAAGGAAGTCCACATTCATCATTTCTTCACATCCATTAAAAAAAAAGCAACACAACTGTATTGCAAACTCTTGATGTAATGGATGTAATGGAAAGTGAAGTGCAAATAGCTTTAACCAAAAACACAGATCAACATTTTTGTTTTACAATGGGAGGTGTGCAAATTCTTGCCTCTCTTTACAGGGAGGTGAGGCAGTACTGTTGTTCCTTGGCCAGATCCTCCCAGTTCCTTCTTCTGTGACCTTTATTTTAAAGATCAATTGATGTGTGAGAACTGAGAACACATCAGAACCAAGTCCTGAAGGATGGCAGTCTCTTTGTGTGATGCTGTATCTCGCCCTTGACATGCCAACCCACAATGGATTAAAACAAAGGGGAATGTGCTATAGTTTGGCATGTGCCACAACCCGTCTTGCACCTTTTAAGGCACAGTAAGTATCCTTCCTCTGGATGTGTCGTTCCCACCCGTGTTCATGTGTATCTTTTCTTTCGGGGGGGGGGAACCTGTGCCATTATTTGTTTGCTTCTCTTCCTTGATTTCTTTTCCTTTACTTGACCCTGACAGGCCCTTTTCTAACTTTAAAGCACCATGAATTGCAAAAAAGACATCTATTTTCTTTCCCACATCCTACTCTACTACATGACTGGGAAAAGAAAAGAAAAAGTAAATCTTCCGCATGACACCTGACCTTGGGCAGACTCAGCCTGGACACTTTACAGATGCTAATTTTGTTAAGAAATGATACACCCATGCCTATTCAGCCAGAAGGCCTACCAACTGAGACCCTTATGGTGCATGTTCAGCAGGACAGACTATCCAATTGTACCTTGTAGTAGGAATGGACATGGTCACTGCGCCGCTTGTAATGGTACTGAAAAAAAAGCAGAGTGACTTGAGAATGCAGGCAAGAGCAATTTGCCTTAGCGGTTGTCAGGAGAGCCTGTCTGGCCATACTTTCAAATTCTACTGTAGCTATCTCATCGTTTGTTTCCTCTCATGTACATCTTGAGAGCGCTCATCTGTACACAAAACTACTTTAGGGGAAGAAAAATGAAACTAGCTGCAAGTCTTCCAGACAGTACAACAGGACATGGTGCTTGTCATCAAGGATTGGTGTTAAGGAATGTCAGAAATGGTGTCAATTTACTCAACAACAATTGCTACAATTACTAAATTGTTTTTATATTTAAAAAATAAATTTCCTTTCTCTTTTATACTTACATTTAAAAACCTTCCACTAGAAATCAGCAAAGTTACAAGTATGATATCTGAATTGCTTTTGTGATCAATTTCTGCCCCCCCCCCCCCCGCTAGTCTATTGTGACCCAATGAATTAATGGCCTCCCAAAGGTTCTATTGTTAACAGTCCTGCTTAGGTCTTAGAAATGAAAGGTTATTGTGTGGTTCAGCCCAAAAGACATGGTATTTCTCATGCTCAAGAAATGTAAGTAGCATTCATGAAACACAACTGCAACTCAAAGAACTTTTATGTAAAGAAAGAAAACGTGACCTATCATCGTATTTGCTAGATCAGGTTCCTTCAAAGTAATTTAAGGAAAATTTGTTTGCTCTTGTAGCAATAAATTCCTGTTTCTAGAGAGAATGTTCCCAAGAAACACTTCCTGTTAGCAGCCAGTAAAACAATTCTGGGGGAAAGGTTTATATTATTTGTTCCTTCTGGTAACGATCTAAGGGGTGGATGTGGGCCCAAAGTGTGGGAGGAAAGGAATCTTTTTCCTCCTTCCATTGAATGGCTTTTTGTTATGGAATCTAGGAATCTATTTAAAATAGGCCAACATAGACACAGACACGCACACACAGAGAAGATGCTAGTCCAGATAGACCAGAACAGACTTGGACTAGTAGCCACTTTTCAGGATTTAAGGTCTGATTCTTTCCCAAGTCTAACATTTCCTGGTGTTCTCCTAGCTAAACAGGCTAGATCCTGCTCAGTTTTCAAAATCCGATCAGTATTTGCAGAATAGTTGCTGTACATATTGGCTGAAATCCTGTTGCGCAGTTATGCAACTGGTGTAAGATTCAGATGTGATTTGTTGTCATGTAAAAAACCTCTGTAAGCATTATCTCTTGTACACCAAGCTGTGCAATTCAGTATGGAACCATGGAGATTTCTTAATGTATGGTAGCCTACTTCCAAAAGTTGCACTATTTGCATAACCACTCAACAGGCATAGAAGAGCCTTGTGGTGCAGTGGTTATATTGATGTACTGCAGCCAACACTGTACTCACGACCTGGGGTTCTACCCCAGGTAGCTGACGCATGGTTGACTCAGCCTTCTATCCATCCTAGGTTGGTAAATTAAGTACCCAGCTCTCAAGGGAGGGGCAATGTGTAGCTGGGATAAATAAATTGTAAACCGCCCAGAGTGCTTTAAGCACTATAGGACAGTATATAAGCAGTACACTTTGCTTTTTTGCTTTTATTGCAATAGTAGTGTGACAGAACCCTTGGAGTGTCGGAACCCCTGAAACCCATGAATATGCTAATGGGAGGCCAATCCCAGAAGGTGGGCGGGGTTAGGTCCTATAAAAGGAGTGTCAGTTAAACTGTAAAAAAAGAGAGAGAGAGAGATCAAGCTAGAGGGCAAGTAACATCTGGAACTGCCTTAACCAGCAGGTCTGTAGAGTTAGAAACAAAGTAGCCACTGTATACTGTATCTGCTCCCACCAAGGAAAAACCCCCTGAGAAACCTATCTTTTAAATAAACTCTGCACATATAAAAGG
>JAHTLZ010000129.1:37283035-37324602 GCA_023846285.1 Phrynocephalus versicolor
TATCTATCTATCTATCTATCTATCTATCTATCTATCTATCTATCTATGCATGCATGCATACATACATACATAATACATAAATATGAAATAAATGTATTTTCGGTGTGTTTTTCCACATATTATCTAAATAGCCATAATGTACAACATCAATGGGGTAGTTAACATTTTACACCCTAGTCCTTGACTTGACCAAGCAACTGGTAATGAGGCTTTGGCACACTGTGCTAGAATTTATAAAAAGTGTTACTTCAAATTCTACTGAATACAAACTCAAACTCATCACCTGTTTTCTGGAGAATTTGACAGAGGACTGGACTGCCTATGGGACAAATTGGGAATACCAATTCAGTGGAGCTCTTTTTCATGAAACACTGCCAAGTTATGTAGCAATGCTTGTCCTTTCCATGATTAAGACGCTGTGTGGAGTCTGAAGCTAAAGGATTTACATTAGGCACCACTGTGTTAGAGAGAGCTTCAGTGCTGACTAATATCATGCTGTGGAATGGAAAATATCAAAATGGTTTTAAGTATGGACTACAAGTGCAGCACTGGGAATGCTCTCTCTGATCATTTGTCTGCCATGTGGCCAAGTAGCATAAGTAAGATAAGGGTGTTAGAAGCTCCCCAGGTCTTACCATGATCACTTTCAGTTCCTGATCTGCCCCAGTAACGGCGTCTACGTTCAGGACTGTGTGCATGCCGTTCAATAACTGCGGCTATAAACCGAGTGTTACTGACTAGAATTGAACAAAAAGAAAAGAAGAAACACACATTTAATGAATCGACTGGTTTAAGATGTTATGAAATATATGTTCATATATTTGTAAATAGCGTGAAATCTAGTGTTGGAAATAGTGTGAAATCACAATTATCATCAATTTTCTAATATCACAAGAACAATAATTGACTACTAGGTGGCCAAGTTTGCCCTGAAAAAGGGTGGAATTACAATGTTGGCTGCAAAAATGCCAGAGATAACAGCGGCAGCTAAAAACTGACCAGAGAAATACAGGAATGACATCCATGGCAGTGTCAGCCTGCAGAAGATTCAGAACCTTTGAAAGTCACGGAGAGCTTTACAGACTGACTTGGCATCTGACAACACCTTTATTGTTAGTGAGGGCACAGAACTCAGCAAGTCAGAAATCAAAGGCAGTTCATGAATCATTCTCTAGCAACTGTTTGAACTTGGGTTACATCTCTCCTTTCCAGATAAATGTTTAGCCTTTGGAAGAATGCATGACGCCAGGACATGGTGCTGCAATACAAGGCACAGCATTTTTCTTTTCTTTTTTTGTTATGGGTTCAAATCACCACTCAGCCATGAATTCAGTGGGCGGCCACAGACAAAGTCAATAATTCTCCTGTTACTGTTTCCAAGTCTGGAAATAGGCAAACACTGCAGCTGCATGCACAGAGCTGATGAATGGGACCAATACTATAAAGCACCCGCAATGGTTACACGAGATGATAAATGCTATGTTTCGGTTACAGGAAAGGCAGCAGCGGGTGAGAAGAGCGCAGAGCTTCTATTCAAGTTCTTCCCCACCTCCAACTACAATGTGACTGCTAAATACTTACTGATTCCTCTGTCTTCATGACTGTCATCATCCCTCTCATCCCTATCATTCTCCAGGTTGGACATGCGGACTGACATTTCTATACACCATTACAAACAGAAAAATGCAACTGTTAAAGAGAAAAATGTTGCATTAGCCTGTAAGAGTGCAATGCTTTGGCAACGGCCATGAGATGCGCCCCTATTTGGGACACAAGGTATCAGAGGCTCAGAGACCGTAATGGCAAGCCATGTTAATAATCTAGCTGAAGCTGTGGGCAGGAAGTCCCAAAAGACAGTTAGCTTTACTGAAAATAAGGGCGCAAACTTGCTCATTTCCTGTCCTCCTTTGTTAAGCATGCAAGGCAAATATAATGGCTGGTCATAAAACACGGGGTGACTCACTTTACAACTAAGTAATTCCTATCAACTTCCAGTTTGCAACTGCTGCCTTTTATTTCTGCTGATTTAGAACTCATGAAGCTCCATTTTTCCAGCTTAGAAACAGTGTCCTTCTGAAAATCTTTTGCTTATTGCACTCACAGTGTCATCTGTGTTTCCACTGACAACCATCTGTCTTTTGTGTCATGACAGGCCTTCTAGAAATGTCAGGAAATTGCCATGCTCTAAATCCCCCCTCTCCCAACAAACACACACACCCCTCTCATTGGTGTATTGCTTCTGTTCTTAATTCCTGTCTGTGCTTGCCTAATGGTAGCAGACTGCTACTCAACATCTGTATCAAAGAAAGCCGATTGTCGGGGGGAGTTCTCAAAATGCTTATATGAAGTAATTAAAATCCCCAGTTCCAGACAATACTTTATCAGCCTGGCCTGATGCATCATATACTCTCCCAAACATGCTGGGGATGTAACTGAATAAACTAAAACAATTTGAAACACTGTTTCTCTCAAGATTACATGTCCTCTGCTTCAAGGGCCCCCTTTTAATCCTGTTCATTCAGTATCTGTATGCCACATTCTATGGATGAGTTGAAAACTATATACGAAAATCAGCAAAATACGCTCTCTTTTCTCTCATGCTACAAAGAAGGAAGCAACCCCAGGATACTGAGCACTGTTTCATTTTCCTCCTAGAAAACATATGCATACAGTATCTAATAGAGTGAATGTTATATGGTTATCTCTGATGCATAGTCACATATCTAAATGCACTACTTTTTTGACAGGAATCTAGAATCCTGAAGTCTAAGGGCAGTGTGTGTGAATCGTATTTGCAAATTCCTACTGATTTGTTTTAAATGTTTCCAAGCCCTCCTGTAAAATCAGTACAGCTCTAATTTATATATCCAGCAGAGGGCAGTGGTGTTTATCCAATGTCATGCAAGATAAGTGTATAAAGTGAGTATTGTACCAGGTGTGATTATAAATACAAATAGACTTCAGAAATAGACTAGGGATGAGGAACCCCTCAAATCAATTTAGGTTGAAGCAACTTTGGTGATTCTGACCAGAAGTGCATTCAAATAAGCTCACCCTGTGCGGCCAGTGGGGACATGTGCTGATGGCTTCTGCGGTGGATCTGGTGACGATAGGCATAGACTGCCAACACTAGCACCATTATGCATCCCATGATTCCTCCTGCCACAGGGCCAACCGGAGCACTTTTTATCATATTCAGAGCGATCACCTCATCTCCTTAATTTCAAAGGGAGGAGGAGGGGAGAGAGAAGGAAAAACAAACATAAATGCGCCCTCCAAAAAGCTCAAAGCACCTTAAACACAGATTAGAAGTTTGAAAAGAAAGCCAAAGTAACCCTTATGCTGATCACACAGGGAAAAAAAATCTTTAAAAAGAAAAGGAAAATATAACTGGTTTTGAAAGTAATACTTTATAAGAAAACAAATCGGTCCAGCTGACTGCTCCATACAACCTATAGGTACAGTAGTAGTACGTCAGTTTAAGTAATTAATGCATCCTCTGTGACATCTTGTATCCTGAAAAATTTGTAAACCGAAGCGCAGTTTCCCATACAAATGCGCTGAAAACCAATTCATCCGTTCCAGAGGTCAAAAAAAAAAGCACAAGGCAGAATGCACAGAATAGGCTGGGCAGCAACTAAGGATCAGCTCTCTACCTTTCCACTGCTTGAGAAATGTACCCAAAAGTTCAAAAAGCCCAAAACCCACTGCAAAAATGTCCAGAATGGCTCCAAAACACAACGAAAAAACAGCTCCAACACCTCCCACACCTCCATAAACTATGGGGGGGGGTGCAATACATCCTGGATGCACTTTTTTCTCAATGGCTAATGGGGAAAATGTAACCCAGGGCATTCCACTGATAATTTTCTTAACCCGAGGCATCTTCATTTCCAATAATTTATTTTTATAACCCGAGTTCTTCATAACCCGAAGCGTTTGTAACCCAGGGTACTATTGTATTGGAATCTAATAGGATTCTTCAAGTTTGCACACTGGGAACTGCATTTCACCTTGCAGACTGCAATGGTTGAAAATGCTATATATTATGCAAGGCTAGACACACTGTATTTTACTGCCGCTGCAGTAAGAATTCGAAAGGATGCTCAGAACACTGACTACATTTCCTTGTGAGAGAAGATTCCAAGTCTTGGATCATGGGCTGATGCAACTGTATCTATCAATAGGTTTTGCTTGCTGAAGGTGGTTTGGCTCTCTGGACAGCACCAACTGTATGCCAAATTAGAATGCATCAAATCTACCCATAAGAGCAAAGGCCAACCTTACCAATGGCTCCCATATCATCCACATAAGGGCTTTTGGCACCCACAATTCCACCAAAGCATTCTTTTTGAGGGGCACAATAGGATTTATCTAGATGGGTCTTTCCATCGCTGTCCACCATACACCACTCACAGTCTAAGACGCCAAAGCAATCTCTGCAAGGTAAGGACATTGCAATGTTAGCACTGTCAGAACATTGCCTCAAATCTATTAAAACATAATCCTCTCAAATGTCAAGGTCAAGTGGCTCAAATTTATTTCCTAACAAAAGGTAAAGAACACACTGAAGCCTTTTCAAGAGTGTTGAGACTAGAGCTGGTCTTTGCAAGAACCTGTCTCTGTAACAAAGAGGTACAAGTCTGACTTTACAGGATAACTACACAGCTGGACACCTCAACATATTTCCCAGTATTGCACAGCTCCTTTGTAGAGTACAGCGTTACCTCGACTTACGAAATCAGTCTGTTCTGAATTCACTTTCGGAAGTCGAAATTATCATAAATTGAATTGCAGTTTCCCAAAGGAATGCACTGAAAATCAATTAATCCATTCCAGAGGTTGGAAAAAGGAGAACAGATTAATTGGTTTTCAGTGCCTTCCCATGGGAAGGCTGTCTGAACCCCCTCTAGTAAGGGCAACCAAAGGCTGCTCTCCGCAGCCCTGCCAGACAGCTGATTTTGACAAGTATAGCTGCTCTGTTGTATTGTTAGCCACCCAGAGTTCCGATTCAGAAGATGGGCGGGATACAAGTGTTTCAAATAAATAAATAAATAAATAAATTCGGCTGCCCTTGATTGAGGGAGATCGGCCATTGATCTTCTCCCACCCTGGGTGGCTTGCAAGGAAAGCACGGATCTCCTGTTCCCTTGCAAGCTGCCCAGGCTGGACAAAGATCCATTGGTCCCTGCTCTGCCCACCAATTTGTTGGACAGAGCATGGACTGATGGATCTTCGCCCAGTTTGGGCACCTTGGAAGGGAATCGCGGATCGGTGGTTGCCTTGCAAGCTGCCCAGGCTGGGCGAAGATCAATGGGCAATCTCTCTCAATCAAGGGCAGCCGAAGGCTGCTCTCCATAGCCATGCCTGTCAAAATCAACTGTCTGGCGGGGCTGCAGAGATCGAAGGACCTACCTAGGAGAAGGAGTAGTAGTTGGTGATTTATCGAGGGCAGACGAAGGCTGCTCTCTGCAGCCCCACCAAAGAACTGATTTTGACATGTCTGACCTGTTAAAATCAGCTGTCTGGTGCAGTTGCGGAGAGGCTTCAAAAGTCAATTTTTTCCTATTGTCGAAGCAATCATAAGTTGAGGTACCACTGTAATTACTAAGTAATGATTGTTTTACAAAAACCAAGTATGAAATTTAAGCATGACTTGTTATTTCCATCATATATTAGGGATTTGGATGTCTAATTCACATGTGCTTCCCCTATAGTTCCATTCTGACCCCAGCAGTTTGCTTAAAACATAGAAAAGTGTACTCCAAGAAGCTCATTTTCCTTTGAACCAAAAATGCATTGCTGCCTGTGAGGTATGTCTCATTAAGAAATGATTCAATTAAAAAAAAAACCCTCCAAAAGTGGAATTCTGGCTGCTGCTGGCTTTGGCAAAGGCATTTTGAACCTTCTCAAATTGCTGATCCTGATGCAGATAATTTTATTATAGGTCCTCTTTGACTTCATAAAATAAAGGCAAAATGTGCTTTCTTGTCAAGTAAATGTTAAAGGAAAAGAACCAAAACAAAACCATGCAACTTACCCACTTTCCATCCGTTGACTACATCGTGTATTAATACACTGAGGGAGAGCATCTTGCAAGTTGGTCTCTACTGTAGCAAATGTCATAGGTTCCTGGTGGACTTCGCAACTCGGGTTTCTAGGTGTTGGAGAAGCAAATAGAAAATTAAATTACATGAACATGCTATGCTACTCCGATCTGATTGATAATTTGTTGATTATCTTAAAGTATAGTATACACACTCTGCATCTTTCAGCATAGGAAAACATAATCCAAGCCAAAATATTGTGACTTTACCTGTTTTCCGCATTGGTAAGATTGCCTGTACACTCATTGACCTCCAGAGGGCACTCACAAGGACATTCACATTCGTTCTGTTCCATTCTTTGGAAAAGAAAGAAAGAACACAAGAGGGACCAATTACTCAAGTTTCAGCATTTCCCTCCAATTTTGCTTGCATTTCTTACACTGGACCATGAGATGTAAAGGCCGCTTTTCTAATGGTACATGTAACCTTGGCAAAGGTGCCATACAACGTACTCCTCTCATTTGTTGCCAGTGTAACTGCTGTATGGGGACCTGCTGGATCAGACCAGCAACCTATCTAGCATCCTGTGACTTCAGAGCAGCTGCCTGAGAAGTTTGTAACCGGCGACATGATAACAGACCCATCCTTCTGTTGCTTCCCAGAAACTGAATTAAAAGCAACATTGCCTCCAAAACCTCAAAGGTAGCATATAGCTGTTATGGCCATTAGTTACCAACAGCTCTTCCCTACACAATTTTGCCTAATTTACTTTTAAAATAATTTAATACGGTGGTGATCAATAATTCTCTCTGCAGCAGCTGCCTAGTTTAACTATGTGCTGTGTGGTGACTTTCCTTTTGTCTGTTCTGAATCTCTCATGCGTCAGCTTAATTAGATGACCCTGGGTTCTAGTATTAGGAGAAATGGAGCATATTGTGCCCTCTGTTCAATTTATTTGCAGCATACATCACTTTCTTACATCTTTCTCACCATCCCGTTTCAAATTATCATTAAAATTTTGCTCCATATACCTGATTACTTCCTCCCTTCTCACGTCTTTTTCTGCCCTTTTTGGCCTAGTTTCCAGCTCTACAATATCGTATTTGAGATGCAATACATTTGGACAAATAGATCGATAAAGGGGAGAGAGAGTGAGTTCTACCCACAGATGAGCCTTGCGCTCAGGAGCAATGGAACTCAGGCAATGTAATTCAGTGGCTACTTGAAGCAAGCTAGGTCAAATGGATGACATGCCTGGACCTTTTACACTGTGGTCGGGAGTACAGCTCCACAGCCAAAACGACCGGGCTGTCACCTCCTCTGCATCCAAGCAGCTGGGGCTATAGATGCCATCAGTTCCTATTCACACATCTGAGGGAACACATCTGAGGTTAATACATCCACCAAACACAGGACATTAAGACATGTGGCACTTTTTAGGACTTGAAAATCAACATCCTGTTGTGGTCCTCTGCTTGTGTGATAGGAATGCATTTTCTTTAGCACCACACTACTATTGGTTCAGGACTTTTTTTTTTCAAATGTGGGATGCACACGACCCTATCTTTTGCCTATGTTACACACATCCTGAATATCTTTTTTTGAAAAAGCAAAGCAAAGCAATGCGTTCTGCTTATCTACCACCCCACAGTGCAGGGGTCCTCAAACAATGACCCGAAGGCTGGATCTGGCCCACCAAGGTCCTCAACCCAGCCCACTGGCAACGGCAGAACTCCCCCTGCTCCAAGCCCCGGGCATGGTGGTGCCAGCAAGAAGAGTAGTAGTAGCAGCAGCAGAGTCCCAACCGCGGTTGCTGAGAGTAACAGCGAAGAGGAGGCAGTGCTGGCAGCTGCGGCTGTGGGGATGGAGGCGGCTGGGGCTCACGGCGTGCCCAGTTCTAAGTCTGCTGCTGGACTGGGGCTGGTCCTGGCCGCGTCCCTCTTCCATTTCGGCCGGCAGCAGGAAACAAGAGGAGGAAAAGGCTGGGGGTGGGCAGTTAACAGCATCCTGTCCATCACCTCCCTCCTGTCACGTGGGTGTGGGAGAGCTGCCACCTGCCTTCCTGTGGTCCTGAAGGCACGTGTGCTTGTGCGTGAAGGCAGGCAGGCAGGCGGGTGTGTGGGAAAGAAGGAGGACATGCATCCCTCATTTTCAGGCTCTCGCGGTGCCATGTCGGGGGGCTGCTCGTGGGGCTGCCTGCAATATGCCTCCGCAGCCCTCTGGCTGAACACCATGCTGAGGCTTTGCAGCCACTTGCTGCCGCCTTCCTCCTCGTCTTCATCTTCTCACCCCTCCTCGTTGCTGGGGCTGGCAGCCAGCTTGCTGTGGCTCTTGCTGGTGCTCCCGAAGGGCTGCCCAAGTTCCACCACCGCTGCCACCACCACTGACAGAGTCAAACTCAGCCTTGGTCAGCACCCCCCGCTACCCCGGAACACCTTGCCAAGGGAGCCCTCCACCCCCACCATCACGGCTCCTTCAGGTACCATCGCTTCACTAGAACCCGAACCGACCCTCTGCCTGCACCCGTGTTGCTTGGGTGACTGCTACAGAGGCGCATATGGGGGCTCTCTTCTCCCCCTACCTCTTGCTTTGCATGGGTGGCTGGTGCCTGGGGCATTTGGAAGGAGGGGAAAGGATGCCCCTGCCCAGATTTTAGGATGAGCACCTCCCACACCCAACCCCATTCAGAGCCTTGCAGATGCCGCAATCCGGCCCACAACAGTGTCTGAGGGACAGTGAACTGGCCCCCTGTTTAAAAAGCCTGAGGACGCCTGTCATAGTGCTTAAAGCACTGTCTGGGTGGTTTACAACTAGTGATGGAGGCTACACTTTACCCTCCAGCAAGCTGGATACTCATTTTACTGACCTCAGAAGGATAGAAGGCTGAGTCAACAACGAGCCGGCTACCAGGGATTAAACTCCAGGTCATGAGCACAGTTATTGCTGCAGTACAGCAGTTTAACCACTGTGGCACAAGGCTCTATAAAAATAACTTTTCTGCTGACCGTGATTTCATTCCCATTGGGCCAATAGAGTTACACAACAGGATGTTCACCACAATACCTCTTGTGTGTGATATACTCCGTGCAGTCTATTTCTGCAAAGAAGTAAACATTATCCAATGCTGTGCAATGCTTCCATTTAAAATAAGTACAATCTGTTCATCATACTTCAAGTTCTTCTTACCTGTGACAATTCAGACAGAGCCTATCTACCATACTACAGGCACAGAAAGCAAGAGAGTCGCAGGTTTCATTTACTATTCCAACAAAGGCATTGGTTCCAGGTATTCGTGTCAGCCTGTATTTAGAACAGTGGCTGCCATGGACAAGATTTGTCAGATCACCCTAGGGGAAAGCAAAACATGTCAGGTATGTTGGCAGGGAACATGTTTCCTGGTGATGTGAAGTATTCCTGCTGCTACAAATACATCTGTTAGAACGGAACCTGAACCCCAAACTCAACCATGCAAGGTAAATGAGCACTGCCCAATTACATATATTATATGACTCTAATTAGTAAGGGAAAGAAAAGTGTGCCCATGGGTAGACTAATCTGATAAGAAAATAATCCACATGAAGTCAGCTTAAGCCTCTGTAATAGAACTGGGTGTCAGATACAAACAATGATTAGGATGCGCAGGAGTGGAATACGTACCAAGTGTTTTCTTAGAAAAGCTCTCATTAAATTATGCTGACAACCAGTTGTTGTTGTTTTGGCAAGTCTAATAAAGCATGTCTAACTACCCACAGACTAACCAGGAAGCCTCTGATTCAAAGAATAAGGTTGTACTCCATACTCCCCCCCCCCCGCCCCCCAGTTCTTTTCATGTTCAACACTCCTTTAGGAGAAGAACATTATGGGACAGCTGGGAATATGACATTTAAAATATAAACAGAATTTATAGAGCTATGTTCATTAATGTAGCCAAATATAAATATATGACAGGTTGAAGATGACAAAAAATACAGTGGCACCTTGGGTTACAATGATGATTCATTCCCCGTGACACTTTGTAACTCGGAAATTACATAAAGTGGATCCAAATGGGTTAAGGCACCCTGGGAAATGAAGTCCTTCATAAAAAAATGTGTAAACCGTTTTTGCGTTAAAAATGCATAAACCAGGTTTTTTAATGGTAAAAAAAATGTGTAAATGGATACACTGTTTCCAAAGGACTTCGTTACATAACCTGGAAATTACATAACTTGAATCATGTGTAGACTGGGGTGCCACTGTAAAGGAAACGAGGAAAAGTACAGGTTACATGGTTCTTTGACTGGTCATCTGTGAATTCACATATGTGGGTATTTCTGTGCCTGCATGAAACTCAACAGAACATTTTAGAGCTGAAAGCAAAAAGACTGTTAGGACAGCCCTCTTCCACTGTGCGTGTCACTGCACCTAGTGGTTATCTCTCAGTTCTCCATGTCTGCCACTCTCCTTAAGTGAAAAGTACAATGGTGGAAGAGAGCAGCTTACTGACTGGTGAGGTGTCACATCAACACAGGTGAAACGACTTCTCTGCTGAATGCAGCATTGCATTTAAGCCCTGATGTCCATTCTATAAAGTCTGATGAATGTCAAGGATTGAGTCCATGTTGCTATTTTGCAAATACAGTATCTCAACTTGTACAACTTTGAAAAAGGCAGTGGAGGTTGAAACAGCCCTTTTAGTGTCTTTGATAACCTTTGGGATGTGATATACTTTACACCTTGGTAGCTAACAAAAAACTTTTTGGATTTCTTCACAAGTGTCTGTTTCTGGAGGTGTAGAAGGCCAGAGTTCTACAGATGTCCAACGTATGAAGGGTTTTCTCTAACTTCATCAAAAGGGATGGAAAGAAAGTTGGGTGAGCAAGAGGCTGATTGAATTGAAAGTCTGTCATCACCTTAGGAAGGACGAGACAGAAAATGTTGTGACCTTATTTATGTGAACTTGTAGGAAAGGTGAGTCATGCCAGAGAGTGCACAAGCGATAGCCACCAGGAAGACTGTGATGCAGGCAAGAAGTTTGGTTTGCCATAGCCACTGTCTTGAAGGGCAAGTGCATAAGTTGGATAAGTGGTAGAGAAGGCAACCATTGTGGGAACAGAGCTCGTACAACTGGGAAGATGTTCTTCCGACCTCACAGGAACTTCCTGAGAAGACCATTTTGGTGGTTCATCCTTATCGATAATGCTTGGTCCTTTCTGATGTGTCACAACAGGGATGGGATGTCTTTTGGGATGCAAGGTGACTCTAGACAGTCACTCCTTGAGCCTCCATCTTGAAGAGCCATGATGTTAAGACTCCGCAGTAGAGATTGATGTCTCATTTTGCAAGGGGACTGGTTCCGAAACAAAACACGCCAGCACAGCTGGCACTCGGAACCCAGTTCTACTCTCTGGAACAAAAACAACCCCTATTTTACCTTGCTGTAGTATAGTTCATGCTGGTGCTGACCACCAGGAGCTGTGCAAGGACATGCATAATTCGAACTCCCTTTCTGACTGGCCAGCACCAGGGAGAGGGAAAGATGATGCATCAGAGGCTGCTTCCTGATTGGAATTTCGCCCAGCACAAAAGTGGTTGATTTTGTTCCAGAGGGTGGGACTGGGTTCCGAGCACCATCTGTGCTGGTGTGTTTTGTTTCAGAATCAGTCCCCCTCCAAAACAAAACACCCATCTCTACTCCCCAGCGCTTTTGGACTCCAAATCCAATGATCAGTCCCAGGAGCATGGGATCTTTTTAGTTTTCATTTATTTTCTAAATGCTGAAACCAGCGATCAGTCTCAGGACCATGTGTACGTTTGTGTTGTTGGGTCTGTTTCTCTGACTAAGACTGTGCTCAAGGCTAGGATAAGTAAGCCTTACACACTGATACTGGAAGAAGAGGAGGTTTGTTTAAACAGGTACCCTCTGGCCTGTGGGAATTTTCACAGAGATGGGATTTTAGCCAGGACTGTCATTTTAAAGCAGGACTTTCATAAATTTATGACTGTGTTCACAATATAAACAGTTAGATAATATGAAAGTGAGGGTGATTTTGTCCATGCACATTCCAAACCAGCGTGTTAAAAGGTAGGAGGGCCTCAAACGATGAACAGCAAGAACAATGAATGTTAACTAAAGGCTTGTTTTTAGGAGGAATCACAGAAGGCAGAAGAGGAACAAAGATGATGCTGACAAACAAATGTAGGATTTGGGTTGTGAAGAACGGAAATGGCTCTAGAAACAGGCTCAGTGGAGGCTTAAGGGAACTGAGGGACAACTGCTTGGTGCATGGTGGAGGGAAGCTGCATTAATGGTCTTTTTGCTTTGAGTTCTAGAATGTTCTAATGAATTTTGTACAGGAGCAGACATGTGCAGAGGCCAGAGACACGCATCAGCATGCTGCTTATTTCATGCCCTAGGCTCACTAACATTTCACTATGGATATGTATGTAGTACAAAAAACCCTCCGATGAAAAGCCCTCCTGCATCATACCACAAGCCTCTTTCATCCATTATCATCATGTGTTTCACAGTAGCCAACCAAAATATTAAGGACATGATGGCTATGTCTAGAGATGGCAATTATGTCTCCCTGTTGGACTGGCCAGATGCCAGAGGAGGCAGGGAAAGGCAGCCTGAGCTCCTTTCCAGACCAGTGTGCCCACTGGCAAAAAAAGACCCCAGCAGCATGCGAAGCAAGTGGACCGGCCGGCTCTGCGGGAGGTTAAGTGAGGCATCTGTATTGGCACACTAGAGATTTGGCACAAAGCGCTTTGTCACACACTGTGCCCGTCTCTAGCTATGGCACCTTTTAGCAGCTGTTCCCCGGCAATGAGATCCCAAGACATAAGACTCTTGACCTTTAAGGCTGCATATAACAAAGAAATAAAGAAGCACAACACACCCAACAACTCATTCATGGAAATCTCTTGTACGCATGAAAAACACATGAATAGACAGCTGGGTTGAAACCCTTTCCAAATAAATATCACACACAGCAAACTAAACAAAATGAAAAACAAAAACATACTGTCAGGCTGGTATTAAATTTATAAAACCTCTGGACTGTTCGGTCACTGAAACTGTTACAAAGGTTTTTCTTCACAAAGTTTGGGTGGTTCAAGATATCGTTTGCCACCAGAGGTTCCTAAAAATAAATGGGAGAATATTAACATATTAAATAAATTTCCCCAAAGCTTTTAAAGCAGGTTCATGCCATTAAAATAACATTTATCATTACATAATAAATTGCAAGCACATCATTGCCAAACCTTATGTGTAATATGTTGTTGTTCCACTGGCGCATGGCCTTTAGGGTCAATGAGAGTTGGATGTGCCACCAGATATCCTCTGTCTTCCATAATAAAGCATCTGCCAAAGAGAATAACAAAACAGAACTGAGGTCAGAACACCCGTTCATAAACCTTTAGGTAGGGTTATGTGTTGTATTTTTGCCCAACTACAAACAACAATTACTTAAACATGACATAAACATAAGAACATAAGAACAGCCTTGCTGGAACAGGCCACAGCCCATTCAGTCCAGCATTCTGTCTCACACAGGGGCTCACCATTTGCTTCAGGGTAATTTCCACGGAGATGTCTTCACCTGCTTAAGATTCCCTGCAAAGGGTATTGAGAGATATCCTTCATATCTCCCCAACTCAGAGATTCTCATATCATCTTCTAAGTAGATATGTATGGGACTATATTGTAACCAAGGGGATGTCCAGAGTCTTCAACTGATTCAATTCCACTTCAACAACAGAGATTGGAAGCAACTCGTTTCAAATAACTATTTCCTTGTAATTTTAATATATTGTAAATCCAATGCCAAGCTTGTAAACCTTGTATTTTTGTGTGTGTGTGTGTGGGGGGGTTTCCTTACAATTTTAATATGGTATATTTATATATTTATTGTTACAACTATAACAATTTATTTACAGCAAATAAATTACTGCATTGTATCAACAGTATACCTCAGCGACGGATAAGTTCACAACTTTTGTGGTGATACTGTTAACAATTGAGCTCCTGTGCACTAACTAAAAGGAAAAGGGAGAAACAGTACATGGTTCAAGAGCTGGCTTCCTCATTTATCCTGCACACATTGAAAATGTATCTGTAACAGCAATTACATAGTGTATTTGAATTCCAATTGTACCTACTTGCTTTTAAAAAAGTGAGCTTCCATGATTTAACAGGAACTGTGAAGGTCAGTGTCCTATGGCTATTTTGAACTAAAAGTAGACTCAATAAAATCAACTCTACATGATAGGCCAGCACTTAGGTCAATCTCATTGAGTCAATGGATCCACTCAAGGTGGCACTAGCAATAGGATACAGGTTGTAGTGTTTAATCTTTTCTCGTTTTGGATTTATTTTCATTCTCTCATTCCCTCCTTATCCATTTTCCTTTTCTGCAGTTACTTCACCTGCCATTCCTCTAGCTAATCCCACAGTTCTCATGCAACAATCTCATCTCTTGCCCAGTTCTGAACCTTAAAATGGCAGCCCTTTTGCTTCTTGTCCACACCCTATTTCTGTTAGCACAAGCACCTGTTTTCATGTTGGGAAGGAAAAAAGCTCCATATGGAGAGCAGACCAAGACAAACTCTGGCCATAGAGAGGAACACTGGAAGAAATTAATGCTGCCATCTTAATGACTATGAAATTATCACAGGATCATAGAAGAACAAAACTGGGATTCTTCATTATCTGCTCCAGGCCTTTCCCTGGAATTGATGTCAGGATGACCTTTCTGTAGTTCTCAGGTTCCCTCTCCTGCCCTTTTTGAAGATATGTACCCATCCCCTGTGAGTTCAAGAAAATAATAGACAGTGTCTCTCAGAGTTGCTCAGCCAGTTCCCTCAACACTCCTAGTTCATCAGGCCCTAGTGATCTGAATCCATTCAAAGTAATAAGATATTCCTTACTATCTGTTTATCAATCTCAAACTGCCTTTCTATCTTTTCCATTAATACTTTAGTACTTCACGCTTGCCAGGAGGGTCACAGACTGTTTCTTGGGAAAAGACTGGGTTCAAGAAAGAATAAAGCATGTCTGCCTTTTCTTGGTGGCATTTTGGTGATCTGGAAGTCACTTACGGTTTGCCGGAAATCACTTCTGGGGCCTCCAACAGGCCTGGGAAGCCTGTCAGAGGCCCAAGGAGTGGTTTTGGGCGATCTGGAAGGCAATTCCAGTTTGCCGGAAACCATTTCAGGGGCCTCTGACAAGCTCGGAAAGCCCATTGGAGGCCTCTTCAGGGCAGTGCCAGCCCTGGGATAAATGCAGGAGCCCTCCAATGGGCCCATGCAGCTTGCCCCATGAACCTTTTGTTTCATATACTGCTATCCCACAATATACCAGGAATGCAGTATATGAAATGTGAAATGGAGGGGATGACTCTACCACACCAGAGTGACATTGGACTACAGTCACCCCCCGCTATATTGTGGTTCATATACTTCAGTCCCAGTATATTGCAGGACTGCAGTATATGAAAGCATGGGCTCCTCGGGCAAGCTGCCCCGAACAAGCCTCCAACGGTATGCCCTATGATTAGTTATTTTATAGTAGCATGACATTATGTAAACTAATAGCATTGTTTTCAGATATATGAAATACACTGAGGATATTTTAATAGATACACGTCAAACGAAAACCAAGCTCAGCCACATGAGAAGGGCCTGTCGGAGCGCCTCAGAAGTGGTTTCTGGAGAATTGGAAGTGGCTTCCAAAAACCGGAAGTCACTTCTGGGCTACAGGAAATAACTTCTGGGGCTTCTGACAGGCCCAGGAAGCCCGTTGGAGGCCCGCTCAGGGCAGTGCTAGGCCTAAGGTAAGTGTAGGAGGCCCAAAACAGGCCTCCCATCCTGACCTGACCAAGCATCTGCATAACGCAGATTTCCCTTTATCGCAGGTCAGGTCCCTAACCGTGATAAATGGGGGATTACTGTACATCCTTTGCCTTACACAAGTAAGGCTTAGAATATACCAATTTAAGTGTTCACTATTCTATCTCCCATGAGAAAAGAATCCCAGTTTTAAGTGGCTTACCGAAATCTCTAGAGCCCAAAGTAAATGACAACCAAATGTTCCAGGCGAGTATATGCTAAGGCTTGAACAAACCTTACTGATATTACATGACTATTCATATTTAGTGCTCATATTAAGTGCTTTCATTATTTAAGGTGTGCTCCCATGTTTTGCTTCTCATGTGGCTGAGCTTGGTTTTCCTTTGCTGTGTATCTATTAAAATATCCCCAGTGTGTTTCATATCTCTGAAAACAATGCTATTGGTTTACATAATGTCATGCTACTATAAAACAACTAACCATAAGGCATGCTGTTGTATTTTACCTAGAATATAATTTGAAATTGATAGTGTTAGTAGTTCAAACATTTTACTAATTTAATATGATTTTGACTCTGTATTCAAATATTCCCAGGAGACCTGAAAAGAATAATGGCTCAGATCTTATTTGTTATGTCACTAGCTTTCTGCAGCAAATTACGGCAAGTCAAGAAGTCAAGAAGTCCTCATAAGCATTTCCTACCATATACCAGTTGTGTGACTCGTTATGATAGGAAATACCTACGCTGACTTCTTCACTTACACTCAGCAATTGGTGCTGCCACAGCATCATTTGACTAGTGAAATTTAACTTGCAATGCAGTGTTTTCAATCCAGCCAGATCAGACCATATAGAACTATGAATTGTGTACCAAATTCAAAGGAAAACTGCCAGAAAAACACAGGCTTACCTTATTTTATTTCCACCATCTTGGTTGCAAACTGGCAATAGGTCCATTAATACCTTGTAGAAATATCTCAGAGTGAAATCAATTCCCATCACAGCTACAGAGTGGCCAGAAGACATTTGTGAACTACAACAGTGAAAAGTGAGAGTGGGTGTTGAGAGACATGTTATTAAGAACACATTCAAAATGTTTCATATTTTCCAGTGCCCACAGAAATGTCCATCCAATACATCCCGAAGTGGATTGTTCCTGTTGAGTTTCACATGTGAGGAAACTGGTCACTGTGGCTGCAAATAGCAACACAGGGGTGGAAGTTGAGATTGTTTTTGCCAATATTAATTGACTCAGCTTTCTCTAATGGCTTCTGTGACAGTGTATGATGCATATCTATGTGATTGCTGAAAAAGTGTTATTGGCTTTTAGCTTTTTGTTAATTCTTCACTATTGTGTGTCCTTCTGTAAGAAAGAGTCAACAATAGAGGCATGAACATTTCTGGTTTTGTATTGTAACTCCCAGAGTACGTGAACATTTCCCATTCCGGCCTGGGGAAATTGTGGGAGCTGTAGTCCAAGAACATGACTACGAGCATTTGCACTACATGAGGCCCTATGCTTTAGTGCTCCTAGCCTCAGTTTCCAATCATGTTAGGTCACATTAGTCATCATCTTCAGGTTAAGGCTTCCATTGTGGGCTTTATAGTCTTTTCAAAGTATTAGATTGTGGAAGGAAACAAAAATATCACTCCAGTCGGAACAGAAGGCCAATATTTCCTTAGGGATCAGTGGTGAAGGAATCTTGAAAATCACACTTGGCTAATTCAACAAGTTAATGGTTCCAGCTCCCAACATTAACAGCAACTCCTTGACTTCCCAATTTCCAACAGCTCACACCAGCAAACTGATTTTCAAACCTAACATTCCAGACTCTGCTAAGCACATTCTCTCTTTCTGACTCTCCTTTTTATCATTCTTTATTATCTTTGTGTAAGTATCTAGACACTGGTTTGTTTATAGCCTTCTCTTTTGCCTTAAGTGATTTCATTTTCCCCATAAAACACAGCAGAACCACTGTTTGATAACAGTTAAGGGGCATCAGCCATTTTAAAAAAAAATACCGCTGGTCTCCATTAAAACTAAGAATGCTAGATCCACTTTTAGAAATCCTCGACTGTAAACAATGTAAATCCTTTGGCTCATCAGGGTCCACAGGTCCCCTGAAGCATTAAACCAGTTACAGAAATATAGAAGCCTTCTGCGGGTACATGCTGTTTAAAGGATCAGATTCCTTTCAGCTTCTGGGGAACTGCATGGCCTTCAGACCTTCTGCTTATTAAAATTCTTCACAGCTTTTCACTTATCCTGCCATCATGAGAAAGGGAATATGAATTCCCTGTAAAGATGCTAAAATTCCAAGTAGCTGAAAGGTCATTTTTTTTACCCTTTTGGATTTTTTTGTTCTAATTCCCATGTGAAAGTTTGGGTTTAAAATGAACATACACATAGAACAGCCCACAATGTAGGTTAGAATACTTGGATTTAAGCCTCAATCAGCTTATGATCAATTGTTCCAAGTATACTGGTTTGTGGATAATTTGCTCAAACGATTAGTTTGTTAAATCTATGATTTCCCCACTACTTGTAATGGAGCTCAGCAATATAATGCCAATATTCAACAGATACTCCACAATTCCAAATGGGTAAAAATCCATCAAATTAACACCTTTACAACAACAGATGTAGTCTGTGCCACATCAGAGTGCCACAGTGTAAATCTTCAGTAATATCCTGCACCAAAGAATCTGGCAGTTTCAGAGACTGAAAAGTGAATTATTACACAGAAAAATCAGTATTGACAGAAGCTGACTTCAATAGGACAGAGTTTCTCCCAATGGGGCTGCTACATTTGGTGCCCTTTCAATCTTAGGTTAATCACAAACCACTACAATCTCTACGAAGCATGCTTTGGCTATGGGACTCATATAGAGGGGTTTAATAAACAAAAGTCTAAATATTCTATACATCTTGATTTACTATTGGTGCCAGACATTTCTACCTGGGTAAGGAACAAACCATATGTTGATTTAACTCTGGTTGGTGGTGCTCAGTTATAACATTGCAGCAAAGTTACAGGGCAGGCCTAAGATCACAGGTTATTTTCACAAGACTGAGAAGTCCAACCACTAGGCACTACTACTTGTTGAAGCACGCTCTCTTCATTAGGTGACAGAGAAATTGCTATGGTATCTCCTGATTTTGTGCCACAAGACAGCACAAGGACCTTGCATACATTGTCCAAATAATGCATAAAGCCTAGGCCAAAGGTGGCACTCGGAGCTCTTTTTGTGGGCACCTGACATCGCTCCTTCACAGCCACCTGTATTCAGGTTAAATTGCTGTATTGGCACTTTGTTAATAATTAGTGGGTTTTGAATCGCAGTTTGGGCACTCGGTCTCTAAAAGGTTTGCCATCACTGGCCTAGGCTCTAGTCTGCAGAGAGGAGAGACAGCAGACCGACACCTTGATATTTGTTTTCTACCGAATCCACTATCTTCATCTTGCATGTAATTCTCACAGGAAGACAATTTTTCTAGATGTTTGGACCTTTCACTTCTTCCCTGTCTCTAAATCTGAACTATCTACAACCAAAGAGGAGTTCTAGAAAACGAAAAAACACGCCTAGCTGACGACTTTTTGGTGCTCCAATAAAAGTGCTCTGTACTCCTAAATCTGTTTTCTGTTAATGAATGGCATCTTCACCATTGTTCATTTATTGGCACCCCTGCTGTGGGAAAAATAGCATTCCACGTGCCATTCACTTCCATTGTATTGTCTTGTTTGGAACAGGTATGGTAAATGGTGGGCCATTGGAGGTCTCTGGGTTGAAACTCCCAGAGGCCCTCCCCATTGGCTATGTTGGCTGATGTCTCTGTCAGCTTCAGTCCAGCAACCTCTGGAGGGCCACAAAGTGGCAACAGGATGAGACTGTGACTATACCTACATTCTCCTTAATATCTTACATTTCAAATGAGGCCGTCAAGGCAGTATACTTGGCCCTCTCTCCTTTCTCCCTAACCTTGAGTTTAAAAAGAACAGGCATATGTATCACTGCAGTTGTTCTCCTCTACCTACAAACATCCCTCATACACCTGCCAATGTAAAGCAGCCCTTTATGCATCTGAGGCAGTTGGATTCAAAAAGATTTGGTGCCACCATAAATGTTTTTGTCTTCATTGTTTCTGCTGTATGTTAAGAGATGCTGAAATTAATTCAGGGTGCCTTTAGCATTCCACTACTTAAATTACAGACTGACTTGTTTACCTACGTGCACTATCATTCTCCTGAGCAAATATGTCAGTTATTCTCTTTCCTCATGATCCTGAGGAGCATGAGGAAAAAGAAAGAGGAGGCTCCTTATTTTTAATGGAAGCCAGACATTTTTTTACATGATCAAAAATAAGATAAAATAAAACAAAAATCCCCACATTGTTTCCCTCCTTCCCCGCTTCAAATAAGTCACTTGGGTAGCAAGCCTTAGCTGAACACAATCATGATAATTTCAACTAGACAGGATGGTGTGGATATTCGGGGTGTGTTGTGTGCGCGCGCTACCACTTTAAAAGATGCAGAAGCAACGCTGCTGTGAATAAATGATAACATCTTGCCCATATGTGGAGTTCTGGCTATACCCTGTTTTGCTCCACAGCTGAAGACTACACATTGTTGCCTTAGCAACGGATACATCAAAGGAGCATAAAACACAGTCTTTGAGAGTCTATACTGGCACATTTTTATAACAATGTTTGGATGGGGGAAAACAGAAACTTCTCCCTTTCCTTAAGTCAATCGGTGCCATTCCACCCCCCCACCCCCCGAACTGTTCTGAAGCAATTCTATAGGAAAATATTAATGAAGCACCACTGTACGCTGTTAGCTAAGGCACATTTAGCTGGTCATAAGAAATCCCAGAGAGGCAAAAGGAACACTTGCTTTGAAGTTTCAAGTTCAGTGAGGTTAAGGATTCTATTTTAGCAGCAGAGACAGCTCATATTTTAAAGGGCCAGTGGTCCTGGGAGGGATGTGTATGAAAAAGTATGCATATAGTGACAATGTTATGTGTCTAGTGAGCCATACACAGGTGGGCTCCAGTGAGGTAGCTACCTCACAGGAGCCCATCTGTGTGTGACACACTAAACACTGTCACTTAATATACAGTGTAAAACATTATACTCTCATCAGCCCAGTCCTCATGTCAACAGCCAGTCTAAAACAATGTCTAAAACATTGGAAAGGTACCGTGTTTGTTTATTTACTGTAGTTGTTTATTTTATTCATTTAAAATACCTATATGCCACCATTTTCCCCAGACACTCCAAAGTGTCTTACAGTATTAAAGGAATACAAAAAAAAGGTAAAGGCCAAATAATAAATGATTGAAAACATTTAAAAGCAATCAACAAGTATCATACTCATAAGAAGAAAAAGATTAAAAACTCAAGTAGAACAGAAAATAAAGTCCTTTGTTTAAAAGATCTCCTTGGCCAAACTAAGCACGAAGTGGAAGGCCTGCCTAAAGAGAATGGTCTTTGTCTGCTTGTGAAAAACTGCAAAGATGGCCCCAGCCTGGCCTCTCATGGGAGGGAGTTCCAGAATCTGGATGCTGCAAAAGAGAAGGCCAACTTCTGTGTCCTTACCAAATGCATCCGTGAAGGTGGTGGGACTGAGAGGAAGACATCTCCTGATGATCTTAATACATGGGCAGGCTCATAAAGGGAGATGCAATTTCTTAGATAGCTTGGATCCAAGCTGCTTAGGGTTTCATAGGTTAAAACTGGTATTTTGCATTGGGCCCAAAAATGGATCGGCAACTACTGTTAACAGGAGAGTCATGTGAAACCAATCCCAGTTAACAATCTGGATGTGGCATTTTGGACCTGCTGGAGTTTTCAAACCTTTTACCAGGGCAGCCCACAATAGCATCTTTCTGAAATATAACTAAGGCATGTTTCATCACAGTCATATCACATCACTTTTGCCATACCCAGCCGCACAGAGTTCCCCCAGGAAGATTTTATTTATTACTAAATAAATAAATAAAATAAATAAAATACCATACTTCTGTTGCTTGCCAGCTGGTTAGATTAAGAGGGAGGGTTCATGGGTAAAGGTTTAACTGACATACAACTGCAGAATCCAGTCCTACATGCTACCCTCTCACAAGCTCTGCTTTGTCTCCATGCAGAGTATAAATCATTAAATGCCAGTGAAAGCTAACATATTACAACATGTTATACTAGTCCATTTCCCAGATCCTATGCCTGAAAAAATTAAAACCTACTCTCCTCAAAAGAAGTTTCAGAGAGGGTAGACATGTTAGTCTTTTCAAGAATTTCAGGCAAAAATCAAAGAAAAGCAAAACAAAACAAAAAAAAGACACAAAACATATGAAAATATGAAAGTTAGTCTTCAAGGTGCCACATGTTTTGTGTCTTTTGTTTTTATTTTGTTTGATTTTTGCCTGAAATTCTCCTCAAAAGAATAGCTCAGAGGTTGGTTTTGAAATGATCCCAATAAAGCTGAACATTACACTATGGATTTTAGAACTCATTTGCCATATAACTCTGCAGCTTGTCTTTTACTAAGATCTAGCTACATCTCTCACATGCCGTGTAGAATTGCTATGCAGTTGCTACGCAACATTTCACCAGCCAATGTTTTCAAATACTATTTTATTTCTGTGCCAAAGAATATCCTTCTGCAGTCCATCCAACTGCCCCATAGTTTACTTGTTCTGGAGTATGACATGGGTATATTTCTGCTTTGGTTAATTGTGGCCTAAGGACGCTGTCATTACAGTACCATGGAAAGAAGTTTACCTTGACGAATGAACTGTATGACTGATGGTAACCACATAGCCAGCGCCTCCAATATCTAAGTATGGTCCAGTGAAAGTAATTAATCCTGGATTTGCCAGTGCATGGAGATACCTAACATAAAACAAAGGAAACAGTTTTTATAATAAAATAATAATATCTGGGGTGGGGGAAGGGGATTAAAAGTGAAAAATATTTGCAAAACCTCTAGTTGCTATATTGCATGAACTGGTATCCATGCAAGTTATGTAAAAAGTGAATTTCACTCAAATGTACAGGTTGAACCCCATGTACCTTTTCAGAATTATATCATCATCATCATCTTAGATCTGCAAAGCAGGAAGGGACCCCATGGATCATATATTGCATAGTTTTAAAGGGGGCAGTTTCAGTTACTATCATTAGGTTCGTCTCCCTGCCCCAATTTTCAGATTATGAGACAGAAATAAGAGAAACTGAATGAGGGGGTGCAGATCTGGCCAAAAAAAAAAGTGCAGTCAAAACATACAGTATAGAGCACTTGCTTCTTAAAAGAACATGCTGGGGATTATATGTATCTTAGTGTTTTCAGGATATTCCTTGCTGGTGTTAGGATATCTCTTCTGCCCCCCTGCTTTGAAATGTACTGTGTGAACATTCATTTAATTAAAACAAGGTACAGTGATTACTGGGGGGTGGAGGAGAGAGAACTATGTTTCCTATGGAGAGAAAGCAAAATTATTTCAGTTCCCCTGCATGTTGCTATCTCGGCAGATGCAAAAAAACAACAACTCCCCACCCCACACCCCACCCCGCCGGTAGAATTGACAGATGTGACTGACAGCATGAGCAGCTTGAGGGGAAAATCCTGGTTATAGCCATTCAGCAATATTTGCTCATTTTTTTGGCTTTATTTGCAGTGGTTCCCTTGTCATGGTTCGTTTTAACAAAGCATATGGAATGGAACACATTAAGGACTTCCCTTATGTTTATCATTTCATTTGCCATGTATACAAAAGGTTTTCTTAAACCATGCTTGTGCATAATTAATAGACTTATGTTACACTGGCATAATTTCATATGGAAGTTGAGCATGGGAAACCTCCGTAACAAGAAAGTGGCTGCATGAAACAGTGAGGCACAAAAAAGCCACAAAGATTTGAAACCCAGAATAAGAATTACATGAGATAAGCACCAAAGAATTTTCAAAGTAGCATGAGTTTTAGTAGGTAGGTTGTTATGTGTAGATACGTAGCTATTTTGATTATTTACCACTGTGAAGTAAGGCAAGAAAACAGAAGCTAATTTTTAAAAGGAAGCATCCAACAAGACTTCTATCATGAACATAAAAACCTTTATGTATACTATTTCACTTAGAAGTCTTTCATCTGTGCATATTACCAAGACTTTCTATAAAGCCTATGTCAGATATTCCCTCTCCTCTGCAATATTATCAACCTCGAAGGTTTTCTTAAACCTTTCATAATGGGATCCTAAAACTCACCATTGTCTCCTAGTGGGATCAAATGCTTTGTCCATGAGGGAACCAGGATAAATTCTGAGCACCCCATTGGGCGTTGCTATGTAACGGCGGACAATGTAACTGTTCAAGCTACTCATTTCCATTTGTGTCATCCATTCATCTGTGACGTGACTGGTAGCCATTACTTCATTTCTGACAGAGAACTGCAAAACAAAGACAGACCTAGCAGGGTTCCTTTAAGACATGCCTGAAAAGATAATAAGCTGCTTGCAGGGTTTCCTAAAGACTCATCAGAGATAATCTAAACCCAATTACTTCTTTAAAATCTTCTCACAGCATATGGACCCAGAAAATTTTAAGATTTTTTTTTATAAATAACGAAATATTGTTCCTATTGTTCACAATGTACACTACATATTATATATCACTATAAATGATGTTTTACTGCACTTTACTACACTTTGTATATAACTAAATCCTTTTCACACTTTTTGCTTTCTGTGCCTTGAGAAAGGAAGAATATCTCTGTTCTGCTTTTTTTGTACTATTTATATTATGTTCATATTGTTTACACTCATATGATCTGAAGTGAACCTCCTTTTGAGAGAAATATTGTACCTGAGGGTTCTTAAAACCACGCCATGGAAAACAAAACTTTGTTTGAAAGTCTTTTTCAGAATCTAACCAGCTGAGGGAAAGAAAAGTTGAATTAAAACAAGCTTGTTTAACCTTTTTTTGAACCTCATCAAAAAACTTTTCATTCATCTGCTATGTCACTAAGTATAATGGTGGAGTCTTCACATTGACAAAAAACAAACAAAAAAAATCAAAATAAAACACCACAAAACTTACAAGGGGGGAAAACCCTTGGAACTGAGCTACTTCTATAAAATCTTCCATCAAGTGAAACAAGCAAATTGGGAAGTGGACTCAGCAAATATTTAACCAAGACCATCATACAGAAAATATGGCAAAGGAGCAAAACGACAACATTAAAAAAACATACTTTCAGACCAGGGTTGGCAATGAGACGTGTGTTGTCACTAAGATATGCTGTATAGTGTTCCACCATCCTCTTGGTCTCAGGTTGGCTCAGATGTTCATATGGAGAAGAGAAACTGCCTGCAGACAGCATCACTGTAGGGCTTTCTGGAAATACAATACAGGTAAACCCTATACACCAGAAGATACCAGTAAAGTCCAGTCACATGAATACTCAGTTCCCTACTTGCTACAAGTACTGCAGCAGGGCACCTAAACATGAAAAGGCAATAATGAGTGCTCGAGTAATTGTCTCTCAAAGGTCCATGTTGTGTAGGTAGCCACCAGAGGGTACTGTTGGCATAACAGTATTTTATGGAATAATTCAGCCACGCAAGAGAGAAGGAGCTAGAAGCACCTGTTGCAGAAGGGTGCTAGAAGAAAATGAAGCTGCTTACAGAGAGGCAAGACAACAGAGGGTACCATATCCAGGGATAATTTTAAAATATGCATGAAAGGTGAAGAAGGCTTCAGTTACTGAAGCCCATGTTCTGACTTCTTCCTACAACCAAGGTGGCTCGAGCCATTCTGAGATATTGTGTTGCCTAAGATGGAACCGAACAGGTTGTCCTTTCTCACCCAGAGCACCTCAAGGTTGCTCGAAGTTATTTTGGCACATGAGGCAGAAAAGCCCACAAACATCTCCCTACTCCCATTCTTGGCTGTTCAAATCACTGGAAGACTGGACCTGAACTGAAGATGTAACCACCTAAGTCAGGCATGTCCAAACTTCAGCCCTTCTGATGTTTTGGACCACAACTCCCAGAATTCTGAGCTTAGATTGCCGATGACAAAGGACTGTGGGAGTTGTGGTCCAAAACATCTGGAGGGCCGAAGTTTGGACATGCCTGACCTAAGTGGCCATCCAGGCCCAAGGTACTACTTGGGCTACTTTCCGTGGTACTTAAAAATGATAAAGAACTTATGGGCACAGATGTCATTTAGAAGACATCCTGTGGTTTGCTAGTACAAAAGCAATGTTTTCCATGGTTATCTAAAGCACTAGGAAGTTTCTTATGGCTACCAGGGAGAAACAAAGGCTGACTTTCATGATGACAAAGCTATTTTCACATATAGTTTTAAAGAGTATGTCTAACTATGCAAAATATATTGAAGCTGACAAACTGAGCTGCTCTGCCTCATAATGGTCTGGTGCAATAGCCATACTGACTATGGGATTCTAGGAGTCGTAAACCGAAATCCCTTCCCCTTCCCCACCCCACATGTTTTCCAGCAGTGAGTGGAAGATTTAACACAGCATATTCACTTTTAAGGGGCGACATGAAAGAACGTGGGAAGCTGCTTGCTTCTCCGTCTGAATGAAAATGTCAAAATACATTGCTCAAAATCTTACTGGTGCTTGTAAAAGATTTCCATAATTTGCGAAACTTAATTGACAAAGTGCCTGGACACATAATGGTTTACACAACTGGATGCATGACCAAGCATGCATGAAGAGATACACCCTGTTACTTTATTATACAATTGGCGACAACTAATCCCACAAATCTTACATGAAAACTAATAGGATTCTGGCCAATGTGAAAACCTTTTGCTTAAAAATGACTATTTATGTTGTGTATCAGTTTAAACTTTCTTTTTCAGTATCATTAGGGGAACTCTTATAAAATGACTCTGGATGGTTTTAATGTATCAAATTATTCTTTTTTTTTTTTAAGAAAAGGATGTTCAAGTGAATTCAGAAGTTTTGCACATTTTTCAATGTCTCTGAACCTGCCAATTAAAAATATTTCAAAGTGCAGTCTCGCCCGACTTCTAGCTTCTTTCAGAGGGACCGGTGGTATTAAATATTTATAGCTGGGAATAAAATCTGCATAATTCCAAAGTCAACAGGATATGGCATGACTGGAAGAACTTCAATGTTTTCATGTTATTGCTAATGATTTATTTGACAGCCAGGAAAATAAAGCTCACCTCTGAAAGCAGTACAACAACACTACTCAGACTCAACACATACTATTTTCGAAGAGTCAAATTATGCAACTCCTTGCTTTCAGGATACCCTTATTTCACAAGCATGTTCTTTAACAAATCGAGCAATCTTGAGATACTCCCCTTAGTAGCATTTAACCATGGGTCTGCCTGACACGTTTCAAAAGGTTCATACAGAAAATAACTGAGGGGGAAGAAGGAATGCAGAGCACTGCAGAAGGAGTTAGAGAATGAAAGGGAAAACAAAATGAGTTTGCTCCATTCTCCTTCAAGAGTCTCCAAGACTCAGCTGGCTTGGGGCAGCCGTACTTAAGAGAGAAAGTGCAAAGAGCTGTCAGAGAGGGACCAAATCTGAAGGGTCAAAATGTTTCAGCATTAGTGTCTTTTCAGGTCTGTTTTCATTTCCAACCTTTGAGAAAATATTTTTTTTCTGTGCTGCCATGAAATTTAGTCCATCTTGCTCACCCAGGTGCTCAATACTTACAAGCAAGGCCAACATAAGACATTTCGCTGCCCGAAGTGAAGGTTTAAGTGTGCCCTCCATTTCATATACAGAAGACAACCGGACAAGTAGTTAAATTTCACTTCCACGTTGCACATGCACCGCACACCTAATAGCCCCAGGCGGGATAGGCTGTACAGCATCCAGAGCTCTAAGAGGGCAGAACCACCATAAAGGCCAAGTGGCCATTTCTCCCACACCATCTTTCCTTCCTACATCAGCTGCCTCACTCTGCTGAATAGTACTGTACGTCTGGCTCTCCTGGACTCTACAGTCTGGTTGCTCATGAAGCACAAATTGAGAAGCCCCGAGTTTGTCTGAGCAAACATTGGAGGGACTCTCCCTGTCTGAGAGTCGGGGAGACTGAGGTTGGGTTTAGATACTCTTTCAGCCCATGCAGCTGATGACAACTCTTCCTCATTCTTGCATACAAAGTGCAACCTAACGTTAGGACTTAGACCTTAGAATCCCTGATCCAACCTTTGGAATCTGAACATTGATGGACTACCGCTCCCATCATTTGGAGCCAGTATGGCCAACCATCAGGAATGACAGTGATCGTGGACATTTCAAAAAATATCTGGGGGCCCAAGGTTAAGAGTTATACGGTATAGATTTTAGCTCAATTAGTTTGGAGAGCCTCCCCAAACAAGCTCCGGAATAGCATGGTTCTTTCATGTCTAGTGTTAAAACTGCTATATAGTTTCCTGGAGCATGAATAGTAAGTGTTGGAGGCTCTGCAGTGCTCTGAGGGAGCTAAGATTACTGATCAGAATTTGGACTAAAAAGCTTAAAAAAACCCAGCAATGACTGAAGACATGTCTAATTTATATATAGCAAATACATATATATTTCAATGAATGTGCTATGTTTGACATAAGCTCAGCTATACTCAAGATATGCATGTTAATGAATATTTCATATGTTAAATCATAAGTAATAAAGACCAGATTAATGTCAAAGGGACAATAAATTGCTCCTAACTGCAAGAAAAAATAAGAGGGGGCAGCAGTAGTTTTAATGTAATGATTTTAAGCTGTTGTTACATGCCATCAAGTCACATCTAACTTATGGTGACTCCAAGATATGTGAAATATTTAAGGAATGTTGTTCCCATTTTAATATTGGTTTCCATGGGGATTTGAATCCATGACTCCCAAGTCCTAGTCCCTCACTCTATCTATGAAACCCAGAAGTGACTCTCAATTTTAAGCTGTCATGGTACAATTTTGGTTAAATGACACAGCTGAACATGGTGACTCTGGGGCCCTATGGAATAAGATTTTGCTTGAGCCAAAATGAACTCAGTTCAGGAAGATCTGGCTTGCTAATAAGGCTTGGGTGGACATTTCTGAAAGATGTGGGTTCTTGTTCTGCTCAAGGGCACAACCTGAAGCAGCTTCAGAAGTTGCTACGCTTGCTTCATTTTGATTCTGATAAAATCTTTTTGGAACTGTTTTAATAATAGACAGCTGAACAGACAGATTTTAAGAAGCAATGTTTTACCTAAGGTTGCTAGTTGTTTGAAATGCAGACAAGCATTAGGCTGACCCAACAGATCCAGTCGATGATAAAGTAGCTTGCTGCTAGGTACTGTGTTGAGGTTTTTCAACTGTCTAACAGGTATTTCTGGCTGTATCACAACAATGCACAGGATAAACGATGTATCTTGAACCTACACAGACATTAAACACAGGTTAGTAAAACAAAACAAAGCATAAAACAAAACATTCCCATTTCCGATACTATTTGAAAATGTGTTGTAATTCTGAAAGTTTGAGTACTTTAAAAATGATTTGTAGTGGTTTAAGGGAAGATGGGAATATCTCCAAGGAACAATTATTCCAGTCATTCCTGACATCTAGAATTACAGAGATCCAATGTGCGTATCTCCAGACGTAGCAGAAAAGACAGCACAACTGAATGCACTGCAAAATGAAATCAGTCAATTTAAAATGAAGACAGGTATCAGATCTTTGAATAATCAATTAAAAAAAACCTGTCCCCCAATTTATTTATATTTCTAGAATATGCACATTCTGTATTGGTTTTCATCAGTTCTTCCAAATGGGTTGATGTTGAGATAGGCAAAATAAACTGCTCAGCCTGTAAATCTTCTTTATGAAGCACTTTAAAAACATAGCAGCTAGAAGATAAAGAACCTAATTTGTATATTCAGAAGCCACACAGTAGTTTAGAAATGGGAATGGCAGTGGAAAAACTGCACACAACCTTCCCACTCTTCTGTTCTCAGAGGTAGCATCATGTTTTCACACACACTTTATAGCTGACAGGTATTAAGATAGCCAGCTCTGCTCTTAATATGCAAATGTGAAGGACTGAGGAAATGGGATGAGAACTCATTTCCTCGTATCTCTGCACCCCAAAGGTACTCATATGTTTATCTAACTGCCCCACTCCACCAATCCTATACAAATCCACTTGTTGAACTGGCATTTTCATGAGGCAAGAAGTCTAAACATATAAACCTTTTCTTTACAATACCCATATATTTGGGAGCAAAGAAAAGCTGTTTCCCGCAGTATTATTCTTTTGCAAAACTAACTCTCATGACTAGAAGATACAAAATTAGAATGATTTACATACAAGTCTATTCCCAAATCAAACCAGTTAAGTAGTTAGCATTCCCATAAGTGAAGGTCCATAAGAATATTCAGAAATTGATGTCACACAACAATGCCGCCTCTCATAAAAGGTTTCACAATGACTTTACTCTGTTGATTTCTGAAAATTGGTTGGGAACCTCACTTGTAAACAGGCAGATGAATAACTCCTTTTGATGCTCTTATTTCTCTCATGAATAATTTAATCAAGACATGGCTGTCAGCCTTGGAAAATCCTAGGTTTATATACCCCAGTATCATTATGGCCCACATGCAAATTCCCAAATACTTTACCAGGTGTTAAGGGAATAATTCCTATTTTTATATAATTAAAATCCACCTTCCAATTCAACACATCAGCATATTTTAAAGTGAGTTCTGTCACTTACCATTTTCCAGGCATAACTCACGTTGTAGGCATCTTTCCCAATTTCCCGCAGTTTGTTTACATGCCAAGACAGTGAAGAGTTCACAGGGACTGTAATAAGCTGGCTACCTAGAGGGAGGCTAAGTTGGCAACACACAAGATCCACCCATTATTAAAACAGGAAAGAAACTCAGTGCTTCTGTTTACTTTCAAGTGAGATTACTTAAGAATGGGCTGCCAGAAAGTGGTTCTTCATTAAAGTAAAATTGGACTGCGGTGTCACATCATATTCATCAGTTGACACTCAGAGACAAGTACGAGTGGTTCTGATCCTACAATTTTGACAGGTAAAACTGGTTCCAGATCAGAGACATGAGCGAGAATACCATCAGCAGCATGAACTCATTGAAGGCATTGTTCACAGTAAGCAGCAGAGGTGGAAATTGCTACTACAGTACAAGTGCAAATAGCAGTAGGATGCCTTCTCAAATTCAGATTAAAAAACAGGGCTACACAATTCTTGTGATAGATGTTGTTGGCCATCTGCAGCCAAAGTGGCCCACTGTGGTTGTCCAGATGCTTCTGGCCTGCAACTCTCACCAAACCTAACCAGAGCTTGGAAAAGTCTCAGAACCCCGCAGCCAGTGTGGCTGTAGTTCAACAAAATATTATTTCCAGGGTAGCTGGCACAGTCAGTGGTAAAAAGTATAATGAGAACAGCAGCTCAGAAATATCAGGCAGGGGCAGAACTCTCCGCTCATGCTCATACACACACACACACACACACACACACACACAGAGAGAGAGAGAGAGAGAGAGAGAGAGGATGCAGCATTATGGACTGGATTTAAATTCTAGTTCCTTTTCAGAGGGGAGCATCACAGTGGTTCAGTATTGAGTCAGTAAAATATTCAACTGTCAAGGTTACGAAAGGATGAATAATTTTTGTCAGATGCTAGAACTAATAATTAACGGCTGAAAACAACATCTGTCAATCATTTGTACTCCTTTTCTTTCTTTCTCTTTTTCCGGTAAAACATTTAGAAACCTCATAGGATAGCTACTAAATAAAACTTGTACGAGGGACCTCGAGATATTTATGCTATGATTTATTACTTTAAAATAGCTGAGCAAGTTGTTCATGGGTAGAACTGCATGCTCTACTTCTCTCTTCTTCTGTAATTTTTTTCCTGTGACCCTAGGCAACCCATTGTACACTGGTTTCATTTTCCACACTGCAAATGCAAGTGCAGGAAGGCTTCCCACCTTATGGAGATTAAGGCACACTAGTAGCGTACTTTGAAGATGAAAAACTACATAGGATACCTATCATTTTGATGCAGGCCTTTGAATTATGAATGGTAAAATATGAACATAAAACAATCAACCAAAGTAAATGTAAACTAAAACAAGCAGGTGGGCAGGGTTTAAAGGTTAATTGCTTGCTGAAATCATTAAAATATATCCAGAGAGAGCAAAGCATACTGAAAATCTGACATAATTAGTATTGTGAGACACCAGTAAAACAGCCCAATACTTGCTGTTTTCTTCTACATTCTATCTTGTCTTATGGGAGACAGATTTTAAGATATTTTTCCAGGGGTCCTCTCCTTTTTATTTGTTAAATTACTCAACACCAAGGAGCTCTAAAGCAAGAACACTAGCTCCTTCTTGTATGGCGTTAATATAATAACCCTCAAGAATTTAACCCCATACATTCAATTATCCTGCATCATGCCTTTTATGGTGAAATCAGTGTTTCTACAGTTGACATCTCAGCACCAGGAAAAGTTTAAGATTTTCCAACATTCCAAAAGAAGGTTTGATGGAAATTACTTTTGGCAGAATGGGGACAAGAATGGTTTTTGAGTCAAGAATCCAAGATCAAAATATGCACAAAATCAAAATAGGTGTGTTAAAATAGCAGTTAGTAGGGCAGGAAGGTTAAAAAATGATTTACAAACACATGAAAAGACAACAGGACTTTTTCTTATTGTTCTTACCTAAGAACAACTGACATTTTAAAAATATGAAATGAGGTCTAAAACAAGCACCTGATGACTGAAGTATTCTAAAGCTATGAGACATGTATCCAGGAAAATGGAAGAATGTAGTACAGTGGTACCTTGTATAAAGGAATTAATTTGTTCCAAATGAAATTCTGCTAAGCAAATTTTCCTTTATACAAATTTCCTATAAGAATGCATTGAAAACAGAGTAATCCTTAATCGCGACCATTTTTATGTTGTACAGATTCACCCCATAGGCAATTCTATTAAGCACATTCCCCCTATCTCTGGAATTTTTTTGTGTTATATAGATTTTATGTTATACAAACAGTTTGTTATATGAGGGTCCACTGTATTTTGCATTTACCATCTAGGAAGGTGACAGATAGCACAATAAGAATGTTCTCTTGAGCAAGCCCTACTGAAAAGAGGGGAGATGGCATTTAAGGCTACTCCAGCAACCCATGTTCCCCATGCTAGTCTCATTATTTTCAATGGTACTCCTGCAAGAAGAGACTGCTTTGTACCCCTAAACATTATTCTTTTGAATGAACTGTACTAGGCATGATTCAAAAACATGGAAATTATAGTTGGTAAATTATAAACCATTAAGAATAACATAGCATCTATGGGACATTAAGTCTGCATATATTAAATTTGTAGAAGTATGAACTCAGAGGTCTTACCTAAGGATGTTCTGTCGAACCAGTTCAAATTTTGGGATATTCTCATAATGTATTATATCTGTGTGAAGTGGTGGTTCAGAAAGCAAGTAGGGTCTGGTAAGAGAAGGGTGCATAAGAGTGTACCCTACAAAAGAAAAAAGAAAGTCCAGGTAATAGATGTGTCATTTACGGCAGACATAACAAACCTATGCAGGCATTATTATTGGCATGCAGACAGGAGAATTCCAGTCCCAATCTTTCGCCATTTCAGCTTCAGAAGGAGATTGTCTACTAATCATTCCCATTCCCTCAAGGGAGCAGGGACTTTTAGTCTCGATACATCCAAATTGAGGGTGGGAAAGGGGGTTGGTCAAGGACTATGCTGCTTTGTTTGATATGGTGGGTGTGAAACCGTATCCAGGACTTTGATACAGTCTTAACATCAGGCCTGCCTCCTGATACCATCATCTGGTGTATTCCATCTCACCAACAAGATTTTCAGCATCTGATAGGCTACATCCTCTATCAAGATTGCAGTTTTGGTACAATGCTTTGATAAAGATAGCAAGTTGCTATCGAAAGCTTAGCTTACATTTTTTTGATTTAGTAGTGGTGACCAATAAAGGTATCACCTAGCCTCCTTTTGAATTTGTTTTTCTGGTCACATGGCTCAACCCACTGGTTTTTACTTCTATGGATTGATCATCCACATGAGTCAGAACCGGGTGAACCTGCGTGAAGAAGGCTTTCCCTATTGACACTCACTGACCTTCACCTGTGGAAGAGTGCCAGGAGTGCTGAAAAGAGTGAGACTAAAATGACATCTCTACAGTATGTTAGTATTCTGCATAGTGTCTAATGCTTGAATAGAACCAACATTTACAAAATTGATGAAATTCGTTTTTTTAAAAAAATCCAAGTTGAAACTGAAGGGCTGAAATCCAGTATAAAGTTGCAACTAGAAATCAGTGGGGAGTTGGTGAGTCAACTCCTCTGCAAGTTCTATTGGCTCAATAGGTCTACTCTAGTTGCAGTGGCAAGCTCTGCCATTGCTTGCTTCTGCAATGGTTACCTGTAGAATTATTCACAATTTATCCATGTAAAAATGCACCACTTACTTCTCAGTGCTTACTGCTTCTTTTTCTAAGTAAAATTCCCACATAACCATAATCAGGTTAAAAATGCCAAGAGGCAACAGAAAATTATTTTAAAAGCCAACAGAGCTCATCCAGAAGGTGCAAAGCACATTAAGACCACATGATTCAGATGGCAAAGCTGTTTTCAAAATGAGCAGATCTGAATGTTGGCCTCCAAAACAGGCTTCAAATTACCTTTATTATCTATCAGAAATGTGTAAGAGGCCAAGGAATCTTGATAATAGGTGACATCTTCCAAGATATAAGCCAGGTTAACATCTACTCCAACAATTCCTAGTAGTAGGTTTCCAAAATAACAAGGCTTGCTTACAGTCATTATCAGACCTGTGAACAAGACAAGACACACACAGCATTTACCACTTTTATATCAATAAAGTTGTTGTTGCTGCTGCTGTTGTTGTTGTTACAACAACTACGGCTGCTGCTGCTACTACTACTATTAGGGGTAGTAGTAGTATTAGCAGCAGCAGCAGCAGCAAGTCTAGGGTCCTAGCTGGGTAGCTCAGAGAGTTAGGTATCTGGACGAGCCAGAGACTGAGAGTTCAATTCTCCACTGTGCATCCCCTATGAGTAGAACCAGCCTGTGTAGCCTTGAGAAAGCTACCCAAACCTAGGATGCCCTGGAATAAGGGAATGTTAAGCTACTTCTCCATACTTTCTACACAGGACTCAACCCACTCCATATCAGAACTGATCTGACAGCACACTTTTATTGTTATAATTCTTAAGGCTAGGGTAAAAAGAAAGTTTATATCACTAAATGGGAAGCAGTATCTCAGCCAAACAGAATTCAATCAAAGGGTGAGAAATGCATATCTTTAAATACTTTCAGGTAGACATAATCGGCTTTGATAGTAATCTGAGGAATCGTGCCCACTGAATTCCAATGAAAGGTGGATATAGACAAGGAGTAGCATTCTTTTTAAAGGCATTTGCATTGTAAATGAATATTCAGTTTCTTTAAATATTCCCTCCTAATTATGCAGATTTGGTGTACTATCCATTGCTTCAGCACAGCATGAAGATTGCTGACACACTTCCTGAAAGGGTTATTGCAGCAATCCTGCAGAATAAGCAGCACTATGCATAAGGGGTATCAAGAGGGTTCAGTAAGAGAAACAAAAAAAATATTATGCACTTATATGTACAGTATGTATTTGTTTTAAGCAGTCTTTCCCTCAGGGAGATCAAGGAATCATATATACACAAGGGGTTCCCAGATGTCTCTCATTTAGCCAAGACCACACCTAGACTTGCTTAGCTGCAATAAAATTGTTCCATCACATCTCCACCCTTTGGAAGATTAGTTTCCCCCTTATATTGCTCTCGGCAATCCAAACTGCTGCACAGCAAATGATCCGGAATTCTACCACAGAAGCACACATTTATTTTGGAAGATCTTGGCACTTATATAAGAATGTGTTAATCTGATTTCTTCAGCCCTGCCAGCGAGATTCCTAAGGACAAGAGGAAACAGAAATGTCCTGCAACTAGGTGCTCAGTTGTTTAACCACAAGAAGGCATTGCCAGTTTACACCCACTCTTCTTGCATTCTACCACTTAAATCATAATGCCTTTGGTCTTGGAGATGTGGTGTTTACTAGATTAAATCTGATGCTCACTTTTTAAAAATTCAGACCCCCTTACAGCAACTAATTCCCGTTGCTTAAAGATATTTTAAACATCACACACACACACCAACCTGGCCTGACCTGACCTGCATCCACATATCATGGATTTTCAATGACTGCAGGTCGGGTTGGGTTAGGTCCCTATCCCCCATGATATATGGGGGGGGGGGAAATACTATAATTCATTCCCTCCGGAATGGATTAATTGATCTTCAGTGCATTCCTATGGGATACTGCTGTTCGACTTAACAAATTGTTTGACTTCCAAAGATGCCTTTGGAATGTGAACAATTCTTAAGTCGGACAGCAGTTTCCCATAAGAATGCACTGAAAATCAATTAATCTATTCTGAAGATGCCTCCAGAATGGATTAAAGACGTAAACAGAGGTACCACTGTAATTATTTTACCGTCTTCCAACCTCTGCCATGACTACCAGCCTCTTTTTTAAAAAAAAATGTAAAGGTACTGTATCAGATTATATATCCCTGATAAAAGACCTGCACTATTGTTTTGTTGTTGTTTCTATGTTCTTTCATTAAAGTTAACAAGAACAACAACAGTGGCAGGAGCAGCAAAACTTTTCCTTGTCCATTCACATATCTTGTCCTCCAAAAGAGCTGAACCTGTATAGTAATTGTCAGAGAACCCACGGGCAACTTTTATTGTGGCTGGAGAAGGAAGGATAAAAGCTTGGGTCCCCAAATGCTGTGTTACTGGACCAGATTAGGCATCCCCTAGTAAGCCTAATATTGACACCCTTCTACCTGGGGTGGGGGAGAGGGTGAGAGAGAGGGAGGATGCCCCTGATCAGCTAGAAAGATGGATTTGCAGGAATTACCAACTCCTCCATAGGACTGGGACTATAAGCATTATCTCCATCGTTTCTGGTGCCAATATTATCACATTAAAACACAACTCAGTTTCACCCTGTTTTGGCATTCACTTGAATACTACCACAAAAATCTGTTTAATGCCCTGGCAAACCTTTTAGAGACCGAGTGCCCAAACTGTGATTCAAAACCACTAATTTTTCGCAAAGTGCCAATATAGCAATTTAACCCGAATACAGGTGCCTGTGAAGGGGCGATGTCAGGTGCCCACAGAAAGGGCTCCAAGTGCCACCTTTGGCACCCGTGCCATAGGTTCGCCAACACTGACTTACTAGCTTTGCCTGGGTTGCTAGGATAAAACAGAATAATACAGATTTGGTCCTAATCATATGCAATCACAAAGCTCAGGATGAATCTTTCTAGCACCTTCACATTTAAAACAGCATTCGTGGTCATGTCAATTATGTAGACTAGCTAGCATCATGCATGACAAACTGCTGAACATGTCAGGATAGAAAAAAGTAGAAACTTCTCAGGAGCCTGGTGTACTAGCCATGCTGTTTAGTACCAGCTAAGAGATTTAGAAGGGGTCCACTACATGACATGCCAGTGAGACATCCTTCCTAAATACTAAGGAAGTTGTGGATACAGGACTGCCAAAGCTATCTTCTCCCCATAACCAGGTAAGAAGCCTGCATTTGCAAAATAAAAGCCCCTCAAGAAGGTGTAGTCTTCTGTGGAAAAGTAGCTCAAGCGGCTGCATGAACTTATTTCTATAACATTATATTTACAATTTGTCTGCTATAGCTTTCCTTCCTCACAAGCAAGCTTGCTTCCCATGAATCTCCACACTCAGGTTTGCTTGTAGAAACTTGTGCCTGGAACCTGTAAAAACACTCGGGGGGTGAAGACATCTGCAGAAGTTTGTGGAATCAGGGATAACCACTGCACAAGAAGAATGGGGCAAGGAAAACATTACATCTTCTTTTCTTCTTCTGAAAGTTGCCCTCTCCTGATCTTTCCACAACAGAACTTAGTCGTATGCATCCATGTGTACTATTCAGCTTCTTCCAAGTGTGTAGAAACGAAAACTGAGGCGCTCAGCTTCAACACTTCTAAGACTGCACATCGTCATTTTTGCAAGAGTCATGTGACATTACTCCCATTTTCCACACAAGAGAACAGAGCACTTTAAAGTGTAATGCTCCCAAGAGTGCTCCTAATTTTCAAACTTCCTTAGTGGGCAGACCTGTAAAAACAGTGCCGCCTGTAGAGAGTGCCAGGCCCAAGCCACAGTTTATATTTAAAAGGAAGGCATTTCTATTATCAGTTTTTAAAAGGCACTTACCTTCCCCCATCTCATCTGAAAAGGGCAAACTGAAGACCGCTTCATCGATCATGTGGTTTTGGAGATGTGTATAAAACCGTCCAACCGTGGTTTCCAAATTGCTCAACTGGTTCAACACCATCATGCTCCCCTTTATTACTGGTAAAGCAGTTCGGTCCGGCACGCCATACTTGGCTGAGTTCTGTTCTGCCAGATCTCGGAGAAATGCTAGTTCATTTAGACCTGTCACTCCCTCTGCAAAAAAAGACACCAAAGTGATAAACCACCTCATCTTATACATGAGAAACATTTGGCTGAAACCCGCTTTTTAAGAGCCAACATTTTCCATGAAGAATCCAAAACATTCAGAAAACGCAACTAAAACAACCTTAATTTGTACTGGTTAATCCAATAATCACCACTTACCATTCATAAGAGCATAGGTAAGGATCATTACAGAGTTGTTTAGAAAACTGTTTTCTTCATTGATGACACGAAGTGTAGCTCTTTTGCCATCTTCCACTGGATCCCTTGATGTTATGCCAGCTGACAAATACATTATAACCATATCTGTATCTAAGAAGAAGCACAAATTGGGAAATGTTACATTATAGCAGGTTAGATAATGCCAGGCATCTGCAGGACTGGATTCCAACCATCAGGCCAAATGTAACAGTCCAACCGAAAGCAAATCCATTAAAACAAGGATGAGAAAAATCTGGCCTACAGGCCATGTCAAGTGCCCTAGAAAGCCAAGTATGGTATCCAGCACCTTTCTTGCCACTCTATTTAAAACAATGGTAAAACTCAAAAAAAGTCTCATTGCTCCTTCTAGGGCAGTGGTTCTCACCCCTGGGTAAACCAATTACTATTGGCTTGCAATTTCCACAACCTTTCACCACTATGGTCTATGTCATTAGCTGCTCTTAGCTCTTTTACGAGTGAGGGTGGGGGCTTTTGTCAAACCTAGAAGAGATTTCTGCATTTAAAAAAAAAGTCTGTGAAGATTCTCAGTCATCCAGGTGAGTTTATCTGGAAGTTGAGTCATGGCTACTGGACTTCTTTTTGAAAGATAGAAACATTTCGCTGCTCATCCAAACAGCTTCATCAGTCTGAATACAGCTAGTGCGAGTCCTCCATCTTATATTGGGTTGTTAGCTATGGCCTTGGTGGTGAAGGCTTTTTGATTTGTCTGGGTACTTTGGAAAGCACACCCTGATAAGTAGCACATAGACTATGCCTGAGGCCGCCACCTCTGTTGAGTACCCAAAAAAAGGAAAAAGAAAGAAGAAGAAGTCCAGTAGCCATGACACAACTTCCAGATTTTAAAAAAAGGCCTCTCGGGAGCCTAGAGCAATTTAAGAACGTCACACCCAGAATTTGGAGGAACTGAGATTCAGGCGTCAACCCAAAGGATCTCTCAACCCTTCACTCCCATGCATTAAAATGAAGCTATCTTGAGTTCCTCTACAGCAGTGGTTCCCAACCCAGGGGTCGGGACCCCTTTAGGGGTCGAATGACAATTTCACAGGGGTCGCCATGAGCCTGTGAAGAAAAAAGCACAAGTGGCTTGGGTCTGGAGGAGGAGGTGGAAGGAGGGGTATCACTGTATGGGTCAGTACCTGGCAAAAACAAACTGTAGAGCTAACAATGCATTACTGTTGTTATTCACTCACTCAAAGTGGCCCCCTGAAACAAAGGCCTTTTCACATTAAATGTTTATGGCTGAAGAATACCGTTTATACCTCTATGCCACCTTGTAATTTCAAACCCTTATATTCTATTATGCATTTAGTAAACTGGAGTGCTATATACCCAAGTGTTTTCAATCTCTTAGCATAAAATTTCCACAGTGGATATATTGTATCCCACCTGAATATTGCCACTTGTTTCATTTTCTTCCTTGCAGGTTACTGAACTGCATGAAAATTGCATAAGAATTTATCATTTATGAAAGCACTCTGAAAACCTCTAGAATGAAAGGAACCATAGGAATATATAAATTAATTAGGAACTGTCTACTCCTCTTTTAGAAACTAGCTGAAAGGCTGGGACGTGCACAAACATCCGTCTTTTCAGTATCATTCTTATCTTACACACCAGATATGCCTCTCAATAATGTTTGCATTATAAACTTCCACTGGGATGGTGGTGGGGGAGAGAGAGCGGAAATATATGCATCCTTTGACATGCAGAAAGAGCATGCCAAAAAGAGCAGGATGTCACAATACCATCAGAATAATATTTTTGTGTTCAAAATGAAAACAAGCAAGAAGACTGTTTACAAGGAAATGGAAGTACAGTACTTCACACATCCTCGTTCTGAAATTACAGATCCCTATGGCCTCTCAATGCTGTTGTTTGTGCACCTACACTATATACAATACCCTAGCCTTAAAGGAGACAATGCATTTCTGCTACCCATTTTAAGAAGCAAGCAAGCAAACAACTAACTAACTAACTAACTAACTAACTAACTAACTAACTAACTAACTAACTAACTCTAACTAACTAACTAAGGAAAAATGTTGGATGTATGAAAAGCTATTACTGTATAATACAGATTTGACCAGTATTTGAACTGTTTATTGAAAATAGGGAATGAGCTGTACATCAGCCAAATGTTCATCCATGCATGTGGAGCTGTTTCTAGGTTCATACCTGTCTTTCTTAATTTATTTGGTTAGTTTACCAACCACTGCACGATAACCATCATTTAATTATACAGCAAATCTCAGGAGGATGCACTGCATTCTGAGTTCTGAGCAAGCCACCACGCTGTCCAATTGAACGCTAGTGCAGTGGTGCGCTGAAAGCTCATCTAGGCCGAGCTCAAACTGGCAGTGCTCAGTTGGCCAAACTCAGTATGCATGTTGGGTCAGAAACTCAATACAAATTGCTGCACAGTGTTGTTGACAGAGCTTAACATTCTGAAGGCAAAAGTGGAGTGATACCTTTATTAGACCACAAAACATACAGAGATACCTAGTAGCCTAGAAGAGGCAATGATGACATTTAAATCTGATGGAAACAGCACCTTCCAACACAAAGGACTTTCTGGCTAATTCAGAGACAGTAGTTGTGTAGGGGTAAGTCCCATCTACTGGGCAATGCTCACCTATTCCTTGCATACTTGAAGAATGAGATCTGACTCTACAGACTGATGCCAAGAAGTGAGCCCCACTGAGCTCTGGAACAAACTAAATTGTTTGCTGATGTACAGCTCGCTCCCTATTTTCAATAAACTGAAAACTATTTTGGCATGCGATATTTTAAGCAGCCAGTGTACTTGATAGATAGATAGATAGATAGATAGATAGATAGATAGATAGATAGAT
>JAHTLZ010000129.1:37330430-37340728 GCA_023846285.1 Phrynocephalus versicolor
TGTATGTATGTATGTATGTATGTATGTATGTATGTATGTATGTATGTTCCACCTTTTCCCCCCAAAGGACCCTAGGTGGCTAGATACCACAATATATACACCATTCTCTTGTATTTGGCCTATATGGTGTGAAGGAACACTGAAAATCACAGCTCGGTGAAAATGTTCAACAGAGATTTTTTTAAAATTAATGCCTCAGAGTGAAGAGTTTCAGAGTTCCGGGGAGGAAGCCTTGAAAAACAGACCAATTTTAAAGCAATTAAATGTATACCACTTACAGATGTGCGAAGACAACCCAGCTCAAAGAAAAGGATATCAAACAGGAGGGGCTTCACTTATGCATAAGGTACCCTTTCCATGTTGCAGGGATGAGAAATACATGAATCTCCAGCTGATGTCCAACTACAGCTCCCATCACCACTTGACAACTGGCTATGCTGGCTACGGCTTATGGGAACTGTAGTCTCACAGCAGTCGGATGGCTTTGTCTACCTTAGAAAAGGGTGTTTGTTTTGTTTGTTTTGATTCTTTGTTATTAATTTATTTTTTTGCATGTGTATCCTGCTTTTTTCCCAGAGAGCTCAAGGACCACACACAACACTCTCTTCCTTCTCATTTTATTCTTTCAATTGCCCTGTAAGGTAAGTTGGGTTGAAATGATGTGACTAATCCAGGCCAACCAATGAATTTCTGGGCCAAGTAGGCTCTTAAATCCAGGTCTCCTGAGTGCTAACCCACCGTTTTAAACTCTACACACCAGAAGTCCTTTTATTTCACAATGGAAACACCGTTTTCCTTATAACCTCCTGTAATCAAGAGAACTTTAGCGTCTAGCAACTCCAGTTGGATAGATGATCTTCTTACACAGCAATATACATTTGTTACTACAGTGCATGGCAAAAGCTACTTTCTTCATGTACCCGGAGGACCAGCAAGCTGTCAGGTGGAAACCTGTACCCACATGTCGATTGTTGTTTCTAAACTGGGACATTTGACTGTAGAGATATTTCTTCTGCTCCAGGTTGTTACCTTACAGCACTTCCAAATGAACACTTCATTTATCCAACTTAAGTGACCAAAGGAATTCCACCTGCCACACCTTTTTTGGATCGGTAGCAGCCCATTACATTTCTGGAAAGCTATCTGGCATGAATATTTCTGGGGAAAGACTGAAGAGTTGTGACCTTCCAGAGGACATTAGAATCCAATCCCCATAATTTCTAGTCACTGGTAACATATAGTGGGAAATATATGCTCATGACTTCCGAAGGACCTTAGATTCCTCTCGTGTTATAGGCAATATTTTATTAACACTGATTTTAAATAAAAACATGAAGGTGTCAATGCATGCCTTTTTAAAAACAGTTCACAATCTCAGTTGCGTAAACCCACCAGCACACTGGCATCAGTAATATGATTGCTTCATCATACATATGACCTTATCACATACAGTTTCATGATTGCACTGCTATGCTCAGAAATATCCAGCGGAGGAACAGAGAACATGGGACTACAAGATACTAATCATATGGTAATAATCAACGAAGATTCAACAACATATCAATTTCACTGTAATAATAACCATGGAATAAACCATAAATCTGAAAGTAACTGGAATATGAATTGGCATATAAACAAAAATGGCTGGAGCATTATAATACTCAGGTAAGCTACCCTTATTTATTTTTAAGGAAATTAAGCAATGTTAGGCAGCCATATACCTTCCATCCATGATGTATAAAACATGCAGTAAAGTCATACCTGCTGCGGTGTTCATAGTTTCCTTTACATCGAAATTTGTGCGCTGGGAACACAGTAAAAATGCCTTCTTCTGAACTGAAATATTGCCATTTAATTCCTGGGTTGGATTTCAGATTGTCAGCAAGAACTATTTAAAAAAGGTGAGGGGAATAATAGCATTAGAAACTGAAGGAAATGTAAAGTATCAGTTTGATGAAAAGCTTCCATTTTGACATAGCATTACTGCTTCTGAAACAAAATTTATAAATGTATAACTTCATGAAAATATGTTTATCTAAACAATTGCTGTTAACCAGCACCAATACTTAATTATTATTATTATTATTTTTACTAATATTTAATGTCAGAAAAAATCATTATCTTTCACTCCTCTGCTCCTTAGGGCAAGTTCAAGCAATCTAAGGTACAAGGGTCACATCCAGTCCTATAAGATTTTTCTTCCTTAGTACTCTAGGCATTATTCTGTCTAGTACTCCCAGCAGTTTAAAACTGGTTTTCAGAATTTTCTCAATGGCTATTTATGATGTATGTGCCTCAACATACAAAAATACAAAGATGCAATACAGATTTTTTTTCCTATAGTGCTACAAAATTGCAAGAAGAAATTTCCAAAACACAAAGAAATGAAGTTGAAAGTGATGATACCTTATGAAGTATTCCTTGGCCAGTGTACAGGTAACCTCTTAAACTACCAACTTCACCATCCAACTCTATGCATTCAGGGCAAATGGGTCTTCAGACAACATTCCCTGACAGCATCAAAGCATTCGGATTGGTTTTGGCTCAGTGTAGGTGTACTGAGCACGGCTCTATGGAAAGTGTCTTTTTACCTGAAACCTTTTCTCCAGACTCTTGTCGAGTAAGTTCTGTTCTGCTTGATCAGCTTTGACTGCAGTGAGAGCAAACTCACCCCCCTGCTAGTAGCTGGGTACAAGTCTTCAGCTCATGGCCTAGAGCTCAGCTTCCACCACCACCCCTCCTTCTGAAATACCATGTAGACAGAATGAGAGAAACTAGAGTTCCCCCTATGAATTTGAACCTAAGCTTAAAGTTGACTGCAAATATTAAAGAGCCTTCATTATACAGAATGACATGAATATTTTAATTTTGTTTCCAAACCCGTTATTCATACTAGCCTTCCTGTTACAGAAAGCGACAACAAATTCTCGTTCCTTTTTTCAGTGCCTTCATACAACACACAACTGCACAGGTAGGTAAGTATTATTTTCATCTCACAAATAAGGTGCTGTTTGGAAAAAATGAAGTAACATACCCAAAAACTCAAAGTAAGTTATGCAGCCAAGCAAGTAATATAAAGCCGTGGGGAATTTGCTCTTAGCTCCAAGTTCAAATTATTAGGCTGTGCTTCTTCACTTCCCTAAGTCGGTGTTTTCTTAATTATTCAAACAGCCAGCTTTCCAAGTGCAGATTTTTAATTTATGGAGTGAACCTTGAAATTTTCAGGCAATATTGAAGCCTGGTAGTGAAACAGCTGTTAGACACATTTTACCAAATAAGTCAGAACACCAGTTCTGTCTCAGCGGCTTAAAGCAAGTTACACTTACGAAAGAGGTATGTTGGAAAAACAGAAGCATTCCAGTGCTATCTTCACAAAGCTATTTCTAGGTACAGCTAAATAAACAATAGTTGCTGACACAGAATTAGTATTATTCAATTGATGTTATTAAGGGAAGAAAGTGTGCCAAGTAGATAAGGAAAAACTGTTTTCCCTATCACACAACACTAGAACTAGGACACTGCATGAAACTTTTGGGTACTAGATCTCAAACAAATAAGAGAAAGTACTCTTTTACCCAGAGGATCACTGGTTTGTGGAACTCCTTGCCAGAAGAAGTGGTGACAGCTGTCAGCCTTGACAGCTTTAAGAAAGGACTGGACAAGTTCATGGAGAACAAGAGTATCAATGGCTATCATTATGGATGCCCAAGGACAACCTCCGGATTGGAGAGACAGGCAGGATATCTCTCAATGCCATGTGCAGGGAATTGTAAGCAGGTGAAAACATCTGCTTGGGAATACCCTGAAGCAAATGTTGAGCCACTGTGTGAGTCAGAATGCTGGACTGGATGGGCTGTGGCCTGTTCCAGCAAGGCTGTTCTTACGTTCTTAGGTGGCTCTCATATAAATTCCACAAATCTCTCAGACCGGCACAGTTTTTTCAAATGCTAAGATTAAAATATAAAATCACAACAGTACTATCCAGATAAACACACGCCTGCTCACATTCACCAGATCCTTGTGACAGCTTGCTCTGAAAGCAGCAATACACTGCTGGGTAGGCACTCTGTTGTCAAAAAAAAAAACCCAGAAGCAACTCTTTACTAGGACTTTGAGGTATAAAGTTCTACATATAGTCTCCCATCACTGGCTGTACCTGATTCAACAGGTAGCGATTCTACTTCATGAGTAACAAACAAGGCAGAGGCCGTCCTCTCGTCAGAACTGACTTTGTGATGGAGTAACATAACAAAATCAGAATAATTACATGATATCAGTGTGATGCCAACAAGCTCATAATGTGAAAAACTGCTTGTGTACACATGCATATGAATTAACTCTAACACAGCTAATGTGCCATTTGAAATCTTGTTGTTTTCCACTCCTGCAAAACTATTAATTACTCACAATTTTGTAACCTTATAGGGTAACAGACTGCAGAGAACTTATAGCACTAACCACATCTCTTATTTTCAGTGCCACCAGGAAACATCCAAGGAAGCAACCCTGATCTCTGGTTCTTTGTAGAACCACTCTTAAAGAAATCCAGAAATGATTAGCACAGACTGATAGGTCTGATGGCTCTGCTTCACACAAAATAAAGCTCACCTTGACATATTGCTATTATGTACCTGACGCCCCATAACTGTACTGTTTCAATGGGGTATAGAGGTGGCCGTAGGTTCTCATACTCTATGTGGATGGAGGAGAAACCATGGAAGATTCTAGTAAAGCAGTGTGGCCCCAGAGGCAAATGATGTAGACCTATTCAGTCATTTATTACACAGTGGGTTGGGGGAGCTCTATTCTGTCCTTGCTTGCGCAGTTGTCTCCAAAATGCTTAAACACCACATGGAGAGCAGTATGTCTATTGGAGAGATGCCTGCTCATGTAAAAACTATCCATGTCATTAAGGATGCCACTTCTGTGGGGCTCTCACTTGCACGAAGAGTCACATGTCAGTGATGACACACAAAGGAAGAGTTAGCCTTCCACTATGATCCTGTTGAAGAGAGATGTGTAAGAACTTCCTAAGTTGAGCTTCTACTTAGCACCTGAGGATCAGCCTACCTAACCGGCAGAGAGGCTCGTTGCCAAGAAGGGCGCTCCTCAGGTGACAAAATGGCCAAATAATTTACAGAAATATCCAGATGGATGGAATCAGAGCTATTTTAATGCATGTAATGAATGAAGCCTAGTGTTGTGATGGGTAATAGTCTGACCACGCTGCAGTTGCATTGCATTTACAGGGTATTTCCTTTCTGTCCGTGATGCTGAGCAAACCAAAGAAACCCGGCTTCATTTTCAAGCCGAGATAAACTTTCTACAAACCAACACAGAGACCCTGTAATAAGGTAAGCCCATAAAACTTAGTCCTACAGTGTGATTTCTTGTAACTTCTACCAGTTCCCTTCTCCAAAGAGCACCAGTAGATCATTGCCATACCACATATACAATGGGGGGAAAGTGCGCCTGTCACTCCAGCCTAAGGCACTCAACTTTAACACTCAAGAAGTGACTTAGTAGTTACTGTTGTATAATGAGTAATTGTGTTCCATTTTTAGTACATGTTGATACTACGCTTTGAAGATTAATTAGTTAATGATTCCACTACGCTTTACCCCTTCCAAGTATTTTCCATTAAGAACTAAGCATTATCATTTTCACATTCCCTTTGAAGTTTTTTAAGACTCTCGTCACAAAGGGGTTGCCTTTTGCCATGTCCTTCACGCCTTTAAAGTAATTTGTAATCAACCATAACTGGTAGCAGTTTTGCATAGGACTCTGCAAGCCCTTATCTTTCTTGCATGATTTTGACAGCACTGCACTGGAGCCGTGCAGCCTCAATATCCATCTCTTAAATGTTCACACTCAATTCATCTACAGCTGGATGACCACCCCCATTTAAAAGTTGATATCTTCAGGGTTTAAACTGTTTTGAAATTCCATGACTCAGCCCCTTAATACACTGTGCAACTCTGAGAAGTAGCGCTGTTACTAAATATAGACAAAATTGTTTCCTCTACACTGAGAGAGAGAGAGAGAGAGAGAGAGATGTGGCATCTTAAAAGATCAACAGTTATTTTGGGATAAGCTCCTGTGGTCCAGACTCAACTTTAGAGCATCATTCCTCACATCACCGTCCCACAAATGTGCTGGCCTAAAATTCTTACAATCTGCAGTCATTAACAACAAAAATCTGGAAGGCTCTAATTCCCCATCTCAACTTCTTCAATCAAGTTAAACTGTATTTCCCAATATTCCCATCCAAATTGGTCAGCTGGAAGAGGTGATAAGCACTGTGCTTCAATATCATCCGTGCACTGATGGTTGGGAAGCACTACTTCAGAAGTTCTTCCCTGCCAGACGTACAAATAATCCTCATTTGGCTAATACATATGCTGGTAACAGAGAGAAACCTCATAAGGGCATTCTTCCCATGAAACACTAGCATGCACTTTCAAGGCTCACTTAAGTAGAGAAATGAGACCCTGATACCAGGGCTGTGGAGTCGGTAGATAAATGTTCCGACTCCGACTCCAACTCCTAAGTTTTTTTTTTTGTACTTCCGACTCCGACTCCAACTCCCTGACTCCGACTCCTCTGTATTAATATGTGAATTTATTTTATACGCATACCATGGATTTTCAGTCATCGTGGGTCGGGTGGGTCCCTAACCCCCGCGATAGGCAGGGGGTTACTGTACAGTGCAATTTGTAGCCCTATGTACATTTGGACTAGCTGCCTGAGATGGAACATTCCAGACAATCACCCACAATCCAGCAAGGACAGGGAGGGAGAGTCACCATGGCTGACTTGTGATCATGTAACCTGCTTCAGTGCTTGTATATCAAGGCATTGCTTGTTGATCAAGGAAAAATTTTAGAAAAAATGTTTGCTTGTCTTGCAAAATGCTCTTATACCAAGTTACTCTTAAACCAAGATATTAATGTAGTTGCCAAGAGCTTCAAATGTTTTGGCTCTTCTCATCTGTGTATCTCTTTTAACAACAAGAAGTGAGGCACAGCACCTAAAATTAATTTAAGACAAATTAATATTTATGTGCTGTCATACAGATTTGGATTTATGGCAAACCTTCCAGGATTTTCTGGGTATAGAATATTCAGAAGTGGTTTACCGTTCCCTTCTTCTCAGGGGCGCTGTGAGACTGTGCAGCTTGTAAGATATACTTAAAAGCTGCTTACAGATGGCATTTCCCTACAGGAAGAAATTTATGTACAGGGTAAAAAACATCACAAATTTAGTAGGAGTCGGAGTCGGAGTCGGTGCATTGTTTGCCGACTCCAACTTCACCTCCAGGTACCCAAAATTTACTCCGACTCCGACTCCACAGCTCTGCCTGATACTGTGTTTGTGTGTGTCTGTTTTAACAACTCACTGCCATGCCATACAGCCAGCACCACCACACCAGTATTACACAATTCAAAATCCTGCTTGGCTACTGTTTTTAGGGCATAGTTTGCCAGGGAGCTTGTGCAAGTAATAATACAGTTCTTTTTGCTGAAACAATGTTATTAGGACACAGTTGTGACAAATTGTTTCCACAAAGAGGCAATATTGACGGTGAGGAACTGGACAAGCAGCAGAAATGGGAAGACATAAAATGATTGGCTATCTAAATGCTAGAGTATTCATGGTGACCATTATCTTAGGAAGCCTCATGTAGCACCTGTAGAAAAATATAATGGAAACATTCACCTTAGGCTTATACTGGCACCACTTATCTTATGACTCTTCTTGAGCTATAAAACAACTTGACAAATAGAACTTTTCATTGAAAGGCAGTTACCTTGCAAACACCTTTTCCCCAGTCTCCTGTGAGCATGAAACTTGTCCACAAAAAGTGTTCTGCTTATATACCTCCCCATACCACTACAAGTAGTCTCTGGGCGGTTTTACTGGTTTTGATATAAGCATGAGGATATTAAAGTACAGGAAAGCATTTTAGAGATTAAAAAGCTTGGGAAGGAGTAAAAACAAAGAGAGAGAGAGAGAGAGAGCTCCCAAAGCACATCTCTTAGGGTTTTGTAGCAAAGAAGAAGGTATGACATTTCAGTGGGGAATTCTAGAAGCTTTAGTGGATGGAAAATAAAAGTAGACCTGAAGGAGGAAAGACAGCTTATTTTTTCAGCTGAAGTAGTCCCTGCTTATCTCAGAGACAAATGTAGGCTGTGGTCATAAAAAAATAAGCAGTGGGTTATGGCAAAATTGGCTGCTCTCCCAAGGGACGGCAGAATGAACTAATTAGCTGAAGGGAAAAAATACTGGCAGTTTCTAAAAATCAGGAAGAAAGGTATTGAGACTGCTATCAATTGTACAACCATGTTTAAATTTCAGGCATAATCTGCCCTGTTCAGAGCAGACCACATTCTTTTAAGTTTTAGACAAGGATTGATCCCTTAGCAAAACAAATCAGTACAGATGAGGAGTCTCATAATCTTTTATGGTAATCTGGGGGGAGGAGAGAGGAGAAGCTTACTGTTCCCCAGCTAATCTTCAAACAAAGAGTGCAAAGTATTCCCACCATCAGGGAACTAAAAGCAGGGTTCATTTTTGCCACGTATACCTTGAAGAACAATAATGATCACATTTCCTGGCTTGGATCAAATTTTCTGATTCAATTCACTAACAAGCAGAAGAGTTGTGAATTTAATTTCTGTCCCTTTTTGTGTTTGCTACCTGAAACAATATACTTGTCCAAAAATCCTGTTGCACAGTTATCCCAATAGAAGGGAAATAGCATATGTCCCCACTCAGATTCTTCATTGTGCACCAGTTCAATGTCTTGTCACATGATCATGAATCCAAGCAAAGGACTTGTTAATTGGTGGCAACTTGCCATTGCTATTTATGCCATTGTTCTTCTGCCGGAATAACTACACAACATGATTTTGGCACTACAGTACTTCTGGTTTATGCTCAAAAATTTAATATACCATAACTTGTCATTGTAAATGAAGTATTACTACTAGAGATGGGCATGAACTGAAAAAAATGGAATTCGTTTTGGTTCAGTTCATTTTAGGGTTGGGTTGGGTTCATTTTGTTTCGTTTTTAACAATTTTTTCCAAATACTCATTTTGTTGCTTTGTTTTCTTCATTATTCGTTTTTCCCTGCTTTGCGCGATTTAATCCATTTGACAGCACGTGAGTGGAAAAATCATTAAAAAAATTAAAAAAACACAGATATTGACAACAACTGCACAAACTGGACTGGCAGCATCCTCATCCTCATCATCCACATCATCTTCAATCATCAACACATCATCCTTACCAAGGTGGTGGTGGCAGGGTTATCTTGGCCCCTGTGGCAGGGGCTTTTTTTGTTTTTTTGCAAGTGCCGACCGCGCAGCCCCTGGAGCTGGGTCAGCATTGGTTTTAATTTTTATATTTTTCTTTATTTCAGGGTGCCAACCTGGCCACGCCTGGGGCTGGATCGGCACTCCTTTATTTTTTTTATTTTTTATTTATTTAATTTTACTGACGACCATGTGGCCCATGCTACAGATGTAGCATGGGCCGGTCAGCTTTTTTTTTTTTCTGGTCACACCTCTGTGCAGCCAGGAAGACCGGACCTCCAGGAAGGACTAGCAACAGGTAGAAGACATCTCTGGTGCCGCCATTAACGAAACAAAACAAACCAAACCATTTTTTCAGTTCATTTTGTTTCGTTCTAAATCCACTCTGATGTTCATTATTCATTTCATTACGTGCCCATCTCTACTTATTACCCCAGACATCTCAAGTGACTGAAAAATAGAACACATACAAACTTGCTTTTTATATGAAATAACACTCAAATGCTTCTCCAGCTACCTGAAAAGCATTGTGAAACATGCATAAGGTGTATAACATGCGTAAGAAATCTATGGTAGCCATGGAACCCAGAGGAACTACTACATTAATGCAACAGCCAACATGTAAAGTGAAGGCAAACACTGCCGACGCCGGCCAGGGCTGCTCTCAGCTAGCGTCTGAGCTGATTGCCGCCATCTTGCCCCCTGGTTAAATCTATCATTTCTTCATATCCTCAGCCTCTATTACATTCATGTCACTATTAATAGCACCAAAGCAGTCTTTTCAGAAACCAAAGAAAAGTGAGACTAGACTATGGGTGATACCTTCATAGGCTGCTAGAAAAGTGGAGATTTTCTCAATATACCAGTTGAACAAGGGGAGACCTACCATCTTTAGAAAACAAGCAAACCCACACAGGATACCAGGCCAGCATATTATTATTATTATTATTATTATTATTATTATTATTATTATTATTA
>JAHTLZ010000129.1:37352181-37368763 GCA_023846285.1 Phrynocephalus versicolor
TTTATTTATTTATTTATTTATTTATTTATTTATTTATTTATTTATTTATTTATTTATTAAGCTTATATACCACCCGTCTTCCGGATGGAACTCCGGGCGGTTTACAACAAAAGGAAAGAAACAATAAACAGAGATTAAAAACAAGTTACCATAATCGATAGACAGTACACATGAGAATCATTAATAAGAGCCAGATGGCAGACAAAAGGGGAGGGGGGGGAAACTAACTGTCACCAAATGCCTCCCGAAAAAGCAGGGCCTTTAAGGCTTTTTTGAAGGCTGGCAGGGACTGTGCAAGGCGCAACTCAGATGGAAGATGATTCCATAATTTAGGACCAGCCACAGAGAAGGCTCGGCAACGGGTGACTGTCTTCCGAGCCTCCCTGGACGTCGCCACCCGCAGAGAGTGCGCCCATGACATTCGAGTTGGTCGGGACGAAGCTGGCCTGGGAGATTCGCTCTGCCAGGTATTCGGTTTTATAAATTAAAACCAGGACCTTGAATCTTATTCGGGACGCAACGGGTAGCCAATGCAGGCGAGCCAGAACTGGGGTGATGTGGTCATGTCGACGCACACCCGCCACCAGTCTGGCTGCCGCATTTTGCACCCGCTGTAATCGCCGAAGGAGAGTCAAGGGCAACCCCTGTCTCTTCTTCATATCCTTCCTGATTTGGAATATGTACTTAAACCTATACCAGCCATTCTCAAAGGGAGGAGCATAGGGCTCCGTCGGGAGTCCTGGCACATTTCAGGGAGCCATGGAGTGGAAACCATTCTTCACACATAACGTTATAAAGTTCATTATGCAATCCTGATCCAGCTTATCTTTATTTCATATTGTGTTTATGGCCATGGCCAAAACAAACAAACAAAAAGTTGTGAACAGCTGAACTGCACCAATGCTCTGAGCTTCCAGCCCCCTCCCCCAGCTTAAGCATATGCAGAAGCCAATGGACAGCCACATCCATCTTCCAGTGTTCTTTGCATGTACACGCATCTGAATAGGAAAACTAGGCTACAGGCAATACTTTATAGACCTAGACCACTAATAAAAATTAAAAATGCAAGCTTTCAAGTGCAACACACTCTTCTTCAAAGCATGTCTCAAAAGTTCAAATATGGCAAAAGATGTACTATGCCAGCAGGTTATTTTTAAAGTCCTAGGTTCTATGATGTACGCAGAGGAATCTTCTGCTTCTTCTGAGACTTCTTCAAAATAAGCTAGGCAGGGTGTGGTTGGAAAACAAAGGATACACACAAAACTTCTCAAAACCACACTATTAAACCAGTTCCTTTAAAAATTACAAGCAACATGAAGAATAAAATTATCACTAAATCTGTAAACTTAATCCGACAAATGCTTTATCAGTGTAATTCAGGAAATTTATGTCTATTAAGCAAGATAATTACTTGCAGTGGTGATGAACCTTCAGCACTCCAGATGTTTTGGACAACTCCCAGAATTCCAAGTCTGGACTGCCAATGACAAAGGACTGTGGGTGTTGTGGTCCAAAAAATATGGCATGCCGAAGATTCACCACCAAAGATCATATAAAAGACATTTGTGTTTAGCCAACTTGCTACCAAAAATTGGCAGACACTCCTTCAGACCCCTGATAATTATTTGCAATATAGAACTACAACCCAGGACACACAATTTCCATTGTGGTTTTATTTTATTTATTTATAAACTGTATTTATGTGCTGTCTTTTTAGGCCCAGCAATACTGTATTTCAAATGCAAAGAATAAATATAAACTGCATTTTGTATACGTTCTCTAAAATCCAATACCTTCTTCATATACTTGGAGCCTCGTGGCGCAGTGGTTAAATGCCTGTACTGCAGGTAAAGCTGTGCTCACGACCTGGGGTTCAATCCCAGGTAGCAGGCTCAAGGTTCACTCAGCCTTCCATCCTTCCGAGGTCGGTAAAATGAGTACCCAGCTTGCTGGGGGGGCAATGTGTAGCCTGCACACTGTAATTAAATTTGTAAACCGCCCAGAGACTACTTAATGTGGTATGGGGCGGTATATAAGCAGAACACTTTGCTTTGCTTTGCTTTACTTCATTTTACTATCCATTATATAATTTTATATGGATTAATTAAAGCTGATCAGCCCACCAAAGGACTTGATTATATTCAAACCTTAACAGAGACAACCTTTTCAACATTCATGCTGGCAATTTTTTTGAAGCAGCAGCACTAATTATACATCTCAAACAACTCTTTCATGTACATAAATGAGAAAGACATTAATTTTCCTTCTGTAGCTTCCTATCACATAGAGGATCCTTCAACTTTTCTCAGCACACAGGAAAAAATCAATGGCACCAAAATGACAGAATCAACTAGATCGAAGAAACAGCTATGCTTTCAGACAGTGACGGAATTCTCTCCACATAATCCCTGTACAGGATTCTTCATGCCAAATACATTGTTTATCCTATGTCATTTTTGTAAGCAGGGAGCAAGTTAAATCACAGCAAACTATGCTAAAGATATAGCAGGGACATGGTGGCACAGCAGGCTAGAGCACTGAAAACTGTCAGCTACAAAGTTGGCAGCTCAGTGGTTTGAATCCCGGGTGCCACACAGCGGAGTGAGCTCCACTGTTAACTCCAGCTCCTGCCAACCTACCTAGCAGTTCGAGAGCATGTAAATGCAAGTAGATAAATAGGTACTGCCATAAAAAGTGGGATGGTAAAACAGTGTTTCCTTGCAGCCATGCCGGCCACATGGCCACAGACTTGCACAACACTAGCTCTTTGGCTTGAATATGGAGATGAGCACCACCCCTAGATTTGGACATGACCAGCATGCATGTGTGTGTGTGTGGGGGGGGTATGTTTACCTTTATACTAAGGATATAAGCCAACCCTAAAATAGCATGATCCATCTATGGTTGCCATGACAACATTGATCCTGGAATAATTTCAGATGGCCTGCTCCTCCAATTGCTAACATCAGGTCTGCCCACCCAAAACCTGGTTAATATGACCCCAAAGAAATGAGCATTTCCCCACCATTAAGACTACTCTTTGATTACTTACTCCATCATGGAAGGTGGAATGGTGCAGCAATCTTGGATCGCAGTCAGGGGTGAAGTCAGATGAGCAGTGTAAGAGGCCTCCACCACGTGTTTGTTTCGATTTACCACATCCAAGTAACGGTTAAATTTTTCCCGGATTTTTTTTGCTAGCTAGAAAATGTAAAGAGAATACATTTTAAAATGCCTGCTAGCACATATATTTTGTAGTCATTATACAAGAAGAAATTGCCAAATTGCCAATGCAATGCAGCCAAAATTCTGAAACAAATTTACTGTGAACAACTCTGTGTTTGTTTATGCATTACATACAACTAGCCTTAAAAAAAAGTACACCATTTAAAGAGAAACTGACCAAATCAAATTGAATATTTATTCTGGCAGTAGTTTGAGGGCATAAAATTTAACAGCATATTGCTGCTAGTCAAGAAGTCAGCATTTGTACATTATTTCTTGTTATACTTTCTTGTTGGCTTGCTGGCCATTGAGATATGTGCTGATAGATTTGAATTGGGCATATGTAATAAAACAGTGACCAATATCATAGTTTGGTGTACAAAAGCACTTAAAAAAATCTGAAAGAAGGATACACACCATTTGATATACACTTCTTATACTAATGGCCTTTTTCTTTCAGTTTTCCAGAACAGAGTGGGTGCTGTGGCCGCAGTAAATTAAAAAAACCTGCTCTACAACCTTCACTTTCCTGAAGAGTAACATCCCATCTGCCTGGGCAGAAGCAGGCAGGGGAAAGCCAGGGGGTGTGGCAACGGCTTGTGGGCTCATTCGCAGCCCCAGTTTACTCTCCAGCCACACCACTCTGGGCATCCCAAAAGTGGCATGGCTGGAGAGTAAACTGGAGCTACAAACGAGCCCACAAACTGCTGCCTCCCCTTTGTCCAGCTCTCTGCACAGAGCACAGTGGCATGCTCTGAGTGGGAGGGGGAAGTGCCGTGGTTGTGAGTGGGCAATATCGTGTGCCCACTGAAAGGGTTCTGCATACCACCTTTGGCACCCATGCCATAGATTCGCCAACACTATCATAGGATCTTTCAGCCAGCATAACTACTGATTACATATTCTGGTTTCTCTTCAGATTGTATAAATCTTTTGCCTTTTACAAAAGATCATATAACTACTGATTATAAAATCTGTATTTCAAAATAACTTCTCCAATCCTCGGAGCAGAATCTTAATATTTTATACTAAATCTTATACATATATTTGGGGAATAAATTCTATAGGAGTCCAAGTAATGGATAAAAGTGATTTAAACTGATCTTGGCCATTACAATATATCACAAGGACTCTGGCATCACATATGACCTGGAAAAAAAGCAGTGGGTGAATTACAGTCTGCAAAATTTCCAGTATCATTATCAGTATAGCTGAGAGATATCCTTTAAATATAATGGCAATGTCAAGGATGTTTGTCAAACTGAAGTTTCCAATGTATGAAGTCCCCAGTGATTCAATGGGACTACTTCAGTGTAACTTGCTCTCCAAACAAGATTTCAGCCACCGAGTCTCGGAATGCAAGACTGAAGGCATTAGTGCGCAGGAACTAACAAAAATAGATGACTTCAAATTTGTGTTTACTTGAAGAAAGTAAGATGGTATGCAAAAAAACACAAACATAATTTACAGTCTCCAGAACACACAGTCTGCCATCTTATCTGCTGTTACAAATCTGTTCAGAACTGCAATGGAATGTGTTCTAGGGCCCAGAAACAAGATTTCCTTTTCAACTTTTTTTTGTATACAAATAAAGATACCCACGCATGACTGTATTTTGCACAGGCCAGAATACTGACTGCTTAGGAGGAAAATGTCTCCAAGGCTTCAGCAAAATAAGTTAAGTGATCTACAACAGACTGTTGCACTTAATAGTTCCAAAGCTATGCTCAAACATGGAAAATAACTTGCTCGTACTACATATCCTCTAGTGCCACAGACAGCATGGACAGTAGTCATGTCAACAAGAGATTTTTAAGACCTGCACAACTGAAAAGTAAAGTTTCAAATCTCTGCCCTATATAAACTTCCCTGAAAATAAATCCCATTGAAAACAGACATATATACTAGAGATGTACAACGTCTAAAGCCTGCCTCTTCACCAGTGTAGACTACCTGCAATATACAGCATGGGTGTGTGCTTTGACTCTGCTTTATGGGCAGTATAGAACAATCATTACTTATCACAATGCAAGTAAACTGGAAGGGGTTAACCAATTCTATTTAGGGTGAGACACAATCCCATAAGTCTTCAGGAAGCTACAGTTCACCTTAAAATAAATGCAAAAACACTACATGTGTTTACACTACAAAAAAGCATGTTTGGGGTATGGGCAACATGTTAACGGCAGTGGGGTTCTTGGCAAAGGAAAAGGGAGCACAGGTAGCTCACACACCATTCACTACAAAATGTAATTTCACATTGTACTGGTATTTTCCAGTAGGTGCTTTGCCATGAAGCAGAATGACAAAACAAACCCAGAGTACTAATTCCCTCCAACGTACACTGGCTACCATGAGCAAAATGAATGAACAGTACAGTTACAATTCTGCCAATACAGTAGCCCTTAACACCAAAACCGGATGTTCCTGTTCTTTTGGTTGCTTTCTTTTCCACATCCTGATTTGCACAGACCTACATATATAAGCAATCTCTTAAAATAAATCTAATGTATATTTTATATTCTATAAATTAACAAGTCTCTCTCTCTTTCTGTAAGTAATCTCTAGGCCAACTATCACCTAACCTTGTTTTCAGAACCCATCTCAAAAAAACTGGTAGCACCCAGTTTTTCTCAGCCAATTTTTAGTGTTTCTCTTATTTCTTACAAAAAACTTCCTATAGCTTGCAGTCCAAATGAATAAAGAGAATAATCTTTTAACAATTTACAGCTCCAAGCAAAATGTTCGATATCACAGTTTAATACATTCTGCCTTCAAAGATAGATAAACTTCTTTAATTAGTAATGTCTAACTGGCTGTCTTTCCACACACCCTGACTATTCCCATCCTAAAACATAGACCACCTAAAGGAACAACCCAAAAACATAACTCAATTTGAGCACTGAAATACCTAATTGGCCTGTTTTTTCGTCTCTAAGAGTGACAAATGTCCTTCCTAACTATTAATAACAGGTCATTTAATCATGATTTACTTTCGTATATGACTAATGAGGCCCACACTGATAAGAGGAGTGACTTTGCCTCAACTGTTTCCATTAAATACTACAGCTCAATTACAGGTCTCCAAGGGACATCACTTTTAGCAGAATGTTGTTCAAATGAAATGACTTGAAGAATTATACTTAATTGGTGTTGTAGAATGATTTATTACTAACATACCAGAGCTCTGTGTCCCAGAGCTCTAAGTCCAAAGCCATTAATCTGCTCTCAATTGTCAGGGTACAACGGAGTAGGTTCTCTGTTCTTCCCTGTTTTTACTGAACTTTATTATTTTCATTAATAAATAAAAAGCTCAAGCACCACAAAAGCTAAAATTCAAGCATCACAAAAGCTGCTAAGTAAATTCCTTCCATCCACCACCATCCCAGTATGGGTAAATATAAATGAAATCTATTTATATATACAGTAGGTCAACTTAGATTTAATATCCTATGCATTTGTGAAGTTCTTCTGACTGCTATAGAAGCTGCAATATATGAGTGGAGAAACATTAGCAGTATTTGGATGTCACACTAAACCATAGCCTAGTATAACCTCAAAGAATTTTAGGCTTCCTTCTCCTCAGCGAACTTGGAAGGCTCATTTATATCACAAAAAAAAAAAGCAGAAAAGAAAAGCACTACCTTTTCCATGAAGGAGAACTAGTGTAACATAGCCATCAATGGCCACAAACCACACTGACTGAGGTATTCTGGGAGCTGTAGTTTTTTATTTCTACAATAAACTACAATTTACTGCTTTCCAAATATAGCTCCTGACCTAGGGGGTGCATGGTGGCTCAGTAAACTAAGGCACCGAAACAGTCTGCTGCAAAAGTCGGCAGCTTGGCAGTTCGAATCCCGGGTGCCACGCAGCAGAGTAAGCTCCTGCTGATAACCCCAGCTCTTGCCAACCTTGCAGTACAAAAGCATGTAAAATGCAAGTAGATAAATAACTACTGCCGTAAAATGCAGGAAGGTAAAACAGTGTTTCTGTGCAGCCATGCCAGCCATCTGGCCATGGACTTGCACAACACTGGCTCTTCGGCTTGAATATGGAGATGAACACCACCCCAGAGTCGGACATGACTAGCATGCATGTGCCGGAGGGGGGATCTTTACCTTTACCTTAGAGCTACTGAACTGTGTCTAGAGCTCTGCATTTTAATCTTTATTGTGAGTGCACAGGGGATTAGCACAACACTTTCCTCTTTGTTTTTCTACTTCCTTGTACTGTACCTTGGAGAACCATTACCATGAAACAATTCTGCTCACAAAGGCATTAACCTTTGCACCCCCATTGGTAGCAACATGTGAAATTTTATTCTTCTCCTTCCATGACTGTTTCTAAAAATACTATTATATTTTAATTTTGCCACCAAAATAGTTTGTTTACAGTGGGGACAACAGGTTCTTGTGTTTTCTAAAAGTAACATAGGCCTGTAACAAAAACACTTTTGTTTTTATTTCATAAAAATAATAAACTGCAAAACTGTAAATAAATAGATACATATAATGGACCTAATATTGACTAAATATTGTAGCATAAAACATGTCCCTAACTGAATTTAACACTAGCATTGAAGATATATATTAGGACAGGCCTGCCCAAAGTCCGGCCCGGGGGCCAAATCCGGCCCACCAGGCCATTCTGAATGGCCCGCGGCTGGCTGGCTCACCCCTCCCTCCCCTTCCTTCACCCCATGTTTTTTTAAAAGAAAGTAGGTGGGGCTTGCAGTGGGGTGGCAGGGTTGGGGAGCAACCGGCCCCTGACACATTCTCAGCCACCAAATCTGGCCCTCCTTACAAAAAGTTTGAGCACCCCTGTATTAGGAGGTAGATAAGCTTATTTTTCAATCCAACCCATCCACAAACTGTTCTATCTACAAAAGATGACAGTTCTTAAGTATAAAAGGGGGTATGAGTTGCTGCAGAGGTTCTCAAATTGCTTAAATTCAATCCCTCAAATTACTGACTTAACTGCTGTTTTAGGTGTCAAAATCTGAAACTGTATATTATGAAGATGAGACTCATCTGAATGAAACACTGAGTCCAAGCCATGCAAATGCCTTTTTGGGACAGACTGCACACCACAGATATCAATTACTGTGCATGTACACTGAAATTTAATATGTTCGCATATTATTTATACCCATGTGTAAGAGCACTTAAAATGCTACTACTCCTATTTTATTTTTTTCATCATAACATCAGTGACTGTCAGTTTCTTCAGAGGCATCTTACCATTGCATACAACCCTTGAGCTTAAATGCTCCTTTTATTGAATGCTCTCTGATGTTTTTCCCTCCCCCATGTAAAAAGCAAAGTGTTCTGCTTATATACCGCCCCATACTACTTCAAGTAGTCTCTGGGAGGTTTACAGTTTAATAAAAGTATGCAGGCTACACATCCCCTCCCCAGCAAGGTGGGTACTCATTTTACCAACCTTGGAAGGATGGAAGGCTGAGTCAGCCATGAGGCAGCTACCCCTGGGATCGAACCCCAGAGCGTGAGCACAGTTTTACCTGCAGCACAGGCACTTAACCACTGCGCCACGAAGCTCCCTAAAGAACACACTTTATTGACGCCAGGCATAAATATTCAATGTTATAAAATTGTCTTTGAAATATTTACCAATTAAGGCAATACATCACCATAAAGCTCAAGCATAAAACTACACTGTTCAAGAAGTAAATATCACCTGCAGCATAATGTTATTTTTTTCTTTTTTTAAAAAATCACAAAAGTGCAAATTTTGTAACATCATAAACAAAGCACACCCATATATGCTCCAATATCACACACCACACATGTCTGTACATCTGTTTTAATGAACATATCCTCTGTGGTTACTCATTGCTTCCTAATTGGCTTAATACCACTCACTATCCATTGTCCCATACAATTCAAAGTAGGGTGCTGCTTATATCCACAGTGATTTTATCATATCCTCTGTAGAAACTATTTTGTATGTTCTGTTGCCAAGCTGTATTTGATATCATCTCTTTAACTTACAGCTGGATTTAGGAAGCAGGCATATCCCCTATCTGATGACAGGTTGAATTACAAACAGGAGATCTATGGGAATGCTTGCTATCTATCAGCTGTTTCTTTCCATATGATACAATGCTAACACCTTCCTTAGAGCTATAGTTAAGCCAACGATCCTGGCTTGTTTATACAACAGTGACACTTCCTGACCCTTTTCACAGGCAGACTTATTCAAGTTCCTGCATGTAAAATTTCCAAGAGTTACATCTGTAATATAGATCAAAGAAGGTGCCCCTGTCAGTTATCTTTGCCAGCATATCCTAGCAAATCTTCAGCAATTGATAATACATGTGTATTTTCTTTAAAATGGAGCTGCTTATTTAAGAACACCCTACATAAGTGTTGGTGAACCTTTTAGAGACCGAGTGCCCAAACTGTGTTTCAAAACCCACTATTTTTTCAAAAAATGCCAATGCAGCAATTTAACTTGAGTACAGGTGGCTGTGAAGGGGCAATGTTGGGTGCCCACAGAAAGAGCTCTGAGTGCCACCTTTGGCATCCGTGCCATAGGTTCACCAACACTGCCCTACATAGTAATTTTTGTATTGAAGACACAAACTCATCTCAAATTATGAGAAAGTATCAAAATGTGTTGTCCAAAGCAGAAATACAACAAGAATAAATCTACTTTACTTCTGAGAAGACATCCAATTTATCATTGAGGGAATGAGCCTTAACAAGCCTTAGGACAGCGGTTCTCAACCTAGAGGTCCAAACCAGAGTTAACTTTAACTGCAATTTTGGGTTCAGAGGCAACACATTCATTCAAAGATGAATGCAAAAGCTTCTAAACACCTTGCTGTGGCTACACCTACATAGAGACCACAGAAGTCCAAGTCTCATTATATTGCACTCTCGTCATGTTATGCTTCATCATGTCACTGATTGCAGCCTCATGTGACACAGATAACAGAGAAAGGGGAGGAAGGAATGCAACAAAAAGTAGTCTGATGAGTTAACAACTTGTTTAAGTACCAAATTTGGAAATAAAACTCAAGGTTGGATTGAAGGTAACTTGCAAATAGAAAGGAAGATATGCCTAGGGCAATCTTAGATACAAGTGGGGTACCACAAGACTCAGTCCTGGGCCCAGCGTTCTTCAACATTTTTATTACTGATGGATGAGGGAGTCCAGGGAATACTTATCAAATGTGGAGATGACATAAAATTGGGTGGAACAGCTAATACCTTGGAAGACAGAAACAACATTCAAAAAGAACTTAATAGGATTGAGCACTGGGTAGAAAACAACAGAATGAAATTTAACAGGGATATGTGCAAGGTTCTACACTTGAGGCAGGGTGGAGGAGCAAATGTACTGGTTACAAGATGGAAAATACTTAGCTCAGGCCTGCCCAAAGTCTGGCCCAGGGGCCAAATCCGGCCCATCAGGCCATTCTGAGTGGCCCGCGCCTGGCTGGCCTGCCTCTCCCTCCCCCTCCTTTGCCCCATGTTTTTTTTTAAAAAAAAATCTTCCACCAACACTGACACTGCTGGGAAGCTTGGGCGGATGGGCGGTCTGCCACCACCGGCACTGCAGGGGAATGTGTGGGAGTGGGCAGGCCAGCGGGCCTCTGCCACTGCTAAGGAGCTTTGGGGTGGGCTGGAGGGTGAGCCGTCGCCTCCACTGGAGAGCTTGGGGGGTGCAAGGTCACACAGATCGCCTCTTCCAAGAGGCGACCTGTGGCCACGGCTCCCTGTGCTTCCTTTGTTCCCCACCTTCCTTCCTTCCTCTCTTGGTTTCCACATTCCTCCCTCCCTCCCTTGGTCCCCGCCTTCCTTCTTGCGGGTGGGGTTGCAAGGGGTCAGTGGGTGGGGCTTGCAGTGTGGTGGCAGGGTCGAGGAGCAACCAGCCCCTGACACATTCTCAGCCACCAAATCTGGCCCTCCTTACAAAAAGTTTGGGCACCCCTGACTTAGCTTATGAATACTACAAGGGAGAAGGATTTGGAGAAAGAAAATTGGACAGCCACCTGCCACATGTACTTTGACGTTAATTCTTACCTTGAACAGGGAGTTGGCTTCAATATCCTTATAGGCCTCTTTCAACTTAATTACAGTAACCCCCTGCCTATCGCGGGGGTTAGGGACCCAACCCAACCTGTGATAATCCGTGACATGCATATGTTGAGTCAGGTCAGGAATGGGGAGGCTGTTTGGGCGCTCTTGTACTTACCCCGGGCCTTGCGGGCCTCTGATGGCCTTCCCTTTGAATCCCTCAAAGTGCTTCTCACGGAACTTCTAGAAAACCAGAAGTGACCTCTGGATTGCTAGAAAGCACTTTGGGGGCTTCCAAGGGCCTTTCTGGGCGTGTTGGAGGACTCAGAAATGCTTTTCTGTGAACTGGAAATGACTTCTGGTTCAATTCCAGTTTGCAGAAAAGTATTTCTGAGCCCTCCAACAAGCCCAGAATGGCCCTCAGAAGCCCCCAAAGCGCTTTCTAGTGATCTGGAGCTCACTTCTGGTTAAGCAAAAAGCACTTTGAGGGCCTCCGATGGCCCGGGAAGGCCATTGGAGGCCCATTCAGGGCAGCACAAGACCTGGGGTAAGCACAGGAGGCCTGAAACAGGCCTTTCCAGCTTACCCCAGGGGGGCTTTTTTCATATACTGCGGTCCCGCGATATACCGGGACCACAGTATATGAACTGCAAAAGGGCGGGGGTTATGATTCTGACAATGGACAATAGAAAATACCTACCATGGGTAAAATGGCAACTGGGTAAGCTAGTCTTGCTGAGAAAGGTTTTAAAAAATCATCCAATCAGTGACATATATATTAAAAGTGGCACCACGTTTCTAAGCCCCACAGGATTTTATGACGTTTACAAAGGCTGGTTAACAGAAGGCTAAGAACAAACCATTGTTAAACCTCAGTGAGCATGAGGAGGAAATGCCATTGCTTCTCACTGGAAGTGCTAAGATGACAGTATGAATTCCACACTGAAAAGATTGAAAGAAACTTCAAAGAGAAGACAGGGCAGGAGTAAGACAACGTCTGTGATAGCAAGGAATTCAATCCAAAGGTGGAAACCAAAGGCTGCACTGGGAAGAGAAGGCAGGAGGAAGCTTACTGCCAGGGAACCATGAGAGTTAGCATTCTGGGTGGTAAAAGGATGAGGCCTCCAAATCTCAAGGAAAAGCCTGCCACTGCCCTGACAGAGACCAAAAGCACACAACATCATTTAAGACATTTAAAATAGCCAGAGATAACTACTAAAGGGCAGAGGCAATCAGCATTATTTATTTATTCATTCATTCATTCATTTTTATACCGCCTGTCTTCCCGAAAGAACTCCGGGCAGTGAACAAAGAGGGCAAGACGAGCCCAACAAAGGAACAGTACATCAATCAAAACAGAGAACAGAAAAATAAAAAGAATATATAGATGACAATAAAACATAGTATATAATATAAAAGTAAATCGACAAGTTAGTCGATTACTCATCAGCAAGACAGTGGACAAGAAAAGACAAAAAATATTAATCAAGGTTGCCAAATGCCTCCCTAAGAGGCAGAGACTGTGCAAGGCGCAACTCACTCGGAAAATGGTTCCAGAGCGAGGGGCCAACCACCAAGAAGGCGCGGTTACAGGTAGCCGATTTCCGCGCCTCCCTGGGCGTGGCCACTCGTAGAGCACCTGTGACATTCTAGTGGGCCGGGCCTCAATTGATCTTTGGAAGATACGTTCTGACAGGTATTCAGGTCCCAAGCCATGGAGGGGTTTGTAAACCAAAACCAGGACCTTGAACTTTATCCGGATCACAACGGGCAACCAGTGCAGACGAGCCAGAATAGGGGTGATACGATCATAACGACACGCACCTACCACCAGTCTGGCTGCTGCGTTCTGTACCCGCTGAAGTCTCCGGACAAGGGTCAAGGGCAGCCCCACAGAGACTGCGTTGTAGTAATCAATCCACGAGATCACGAGAGCCTGCACAACTGTTCTGAGAGAGGCCTCGTCCAGGTACATACAGATCTGGGCAATCTGACGCAGATGGAAAAAGGTGGTCCTGGAAACAGTCATCACCTGAGCTTCCAGGGATAAGGCTGGATCCAAGACAAAGCAAAACATATTAAGAGTTACTTTTGTAAAATGTTGCCAATAAAATAATTTTTTCCACCTTTCATGTTCTGTTTTGTGCTCTCTATATAGGAGCACTGTGGCACCTTACAGGTCTTTTATATCACCCTTTAAAACTCACCTTTGCTAAAAACCCTCTTCTGCTAACATTCTGCAAACATTCCCATAGTTATTTCTTCCAGTAGACTATAAACCAAACTTATTCCCAACTACTTAAGTAGGAAACCTATAATTGTTTTTCCAAAACAGCAGACAACTTGTAGAACAAAGTCTCAAATTTCACATTTGGAACGTTCAGGGTGTCATTAAAACTTAATGTAGTATTTTCCCATAAAGTTGAATAGTTGTATTTCGTCTTCAGATTACTTTTTTTTTTTTTTGGTGGGTAGAATGGTAAAAACATATTGATGAACCAGGAACCTAACAGAAAACACACACACACACACACACACACACACACACACACACACACACGGGCAGTGATGGCGAACCTATGGCATGGGTGCCAAAGGTGGCACTCAGAGCCCTTTCTGTGGGCACCCAACATTGACCCTTCATAGTCACCTCTATACAGGTTAAATTACTGTATTGGCACTTTGCAAAAAAAAAAAAATGGTGGGTTTTGAATTGCAGTTTGGGCACTCGGTCTCTAAAAAGTTTGCCATCACTGCTCTAGGGGGACAGCCAAAATGAAGCTAATGAATGATGAGAAGAGAAAGGGCTGATAAAGGATCAGAGTTGCTTATAATTTCTCTGCATTTGTTTTTATATGATCCATTTGTATATATTACCTTTACACATAAAACTCCAGCAGTCTTGATTCATTAACAATGAAAGACCTAGTTATTATTAGAACAGAAGTGCTCACTTGCTCTTTCGGTCTTTTCAACCCTGGTCTTTTAACATGGTATTTATGGGGGTGTCATCGATCTTCTCTGACAGCTAAGTATTCATCACAATACTCAGAGTGCTTAGACATTTATTTATATCCAGTTAAGAGTTAATGTATGCATCTAGGACTGTGGTGTAAGCAATACCTATCAGAAGTTTTAGGAGAGAAGCTTTGCCGCCGCCCCCCCCCCCAGTATAACTCCCTAGTTCTAAAAGCAGTTGCATAATTCAACCCATATGATTCTAAGTGGTATAGAGACCACCCAGAAAAGGGTAGTGAAAAGCATTATCTTTCAAATTAAGCCAATGAATCTGTCTTTGAAAGGATCAAGATGGTTCCAAAAGGCCTAGATTTTATAGCTACTTTGACAATAAGTCCTTTTAGCTCTCAATTTCACACAAAATTCACACACACAAACTCAACATCCCCACAGTAAAGGTTGCCTTGACTACAATGTGCAGCCCTATGTACATGGAGGCAAAAGTGTCTCAAGATATTTAGTCACATTTAAATTATGTAATAGTACGTTTGCTTCATTACCACAAAGGTAATCTGAAGTTGCTTTCCTGCTCCATTATCCTGTTTGCCCACAGTTTACCTGAGAAGGAGCTAAATTAACAATTCACAAACCTTCACATTTGTTTACTACAATTAACAGCACAATTAAAAACCCCTCATATATATTTCTTTCTCTTTTTTTAAAAAAGACAAGATAGGAAACTAGCATTCTTTCGGCTTTCTAATGACTGCTAGCATCTACTATTCCAAATTACCAGCACTATGTAGAAGAAAACAACCTGAACACATTGGCTGAAATCCTGTCTGTTCTGGCATAAGCTGTTTTGGCTTTCTGCCAGATGGGCAGTATATAAATTGAACAAACAATCAAACAACAACAAGTAGCACCTGCTGGAGTATTCCTGTGCTATCCCCAGGCAAGCCTGCATTGCACAATTAGATTACATTGTTCCCATTTTGCCCGTTGCATGGCACATGTTGAAGCACCAATTGACACTTCTTCCATGTCACTCTTCTTCATGATTTCACTGCATATGTAATAGGATATCAGCCACTACAATGGTTGTACTAACATTACTGCAAACTATTATAATGTGTAAATAAAGGCCTTGCGCTTTGTTACTATTTGAAATGCTTTGTACATCATTTGTAATCGAAATGACAGCTCTATGTCCCTAATAGCATGTTACAAAATGCGTCAAGGTTATGTTTCTTAAGATCTGATGGCTGGATTCTTTTGGCCCATATTCTATTGCATATGAAGCTGATTTTCTTGTGGCCTCAACTGGCCTACAGATCAGCTCCATGTCATACTTAGGCAGACTCCATTTCTGTTGTGTACACTTTGCCTATTGTTTTCCTCAAAAGCGAAAAGAAAGAAGGTGGGGGTTCTTGTGATATAAAAATCCCAGTTTTATCTGGAACAGTTTATGTGGATTACCATTTTTTATTTTCACATTAAGAAAACATACTTATTCTCTTGGCACAAGTGACTCTTCACTCAATAAACTGAGTTCACCAAATAGACATCCAAAAGGGCAAAGGCCAAACAAAATAGTTTAGAATTAGGGAACTTTCCTCTCTTTGCCTGAACCACTGTTTGTAAACATCTCACCTAAAAATGTCTATGCTTTTAGGTGTCTGCATTAAGCACTTTAAATGCCAGAGTACTTGAGAAGAAAGGCAATCGGAATTACAGCAGTTTAAGTAAATACAACTGCTACGTAATAGCCACTGCCAGTTTGTGAAAGAGAAGTGAACTGCAGAGGCACCAAGTTGTTCCCCATTAACTTTCTCACATTAATATCAGTTATGAACTATCCAGCATACTTCCAACTTTCCTCTTGGTCTCTCCCCTGTGGGTTCTCTGATCAGCTCTTCCCACACACTGGGCTGTATGGTTGGCTGGCTGTTAGGGCTATAATGACCATTCCCTTTTCTCTATGTTGTCTGGTAGTTCATCTCAGTAAGTTGATGATTACTTTGCAGGTTGCTGCAGTTTAAGCGGCAAGAGCATTCCATGTTCCACTGCAGCCCTATAGCCACAGAGTCACTGCAGAGCAAAGAGTTTGTGTTTTACACACTTCCTGTTCTGAAGAGGGTAGCATAGGTCCTACTGACAGGCTGTTTGTGCCTTGCATAAAGGAGATATATTCATGTCTTTGCCACATGTTGAATGGTTCCTTTGCTGCCAATGCAAGACTGTTAGGATTGATGCAAAAACTGGAGCCCAGTAACAGAATCTGTGGTTTTTGCCTGTATATACATTTATTTATTTATTTATTTATTTATTTATTTATTTATTTATTTATT
>JAHTLZ010000129.1:37368773-37405529 GCA_023846285.1 Phrynocephalus versicolor
ATTTATTTATTTATTTATTTATTTATTTATTTATTTATTTATTTATTTTAGAGTATTTTTGCCCCACTTGGAAAAGAACCCAAAGCAGCTTACAGTAATGAGGGATAATATACAGTCCAGTACAATTAAGACATGTTCAAGTATTGAGAACAGGGAATTGAGGGACATCTTAGAGCAGGGGTCCTCAAACATTTTAAACAGGGAGCCAGTTCACTATCCCTCAGACACTGTTGGGGTGGGGTGGACTATAGTTTGAAAATATATGAAGAAATTCCCATGCACATGTTTTTGTAGTGCACAAAAACCAGGGGAAAGAATGCAATATTTAAAAAGAACTACTGCTAAAGAGGTAGGGCTGGGTTTCATTGGCATAATGGTGGCACTTAACCCAAAAGTCCTGATAATCTTCCCCAGTGGTTTCATATAGGTGTTAAATAACATAGGAGACAGAAGAGAACCCTGGGGGACTCCAGAGGTCAGTGGCTGTGGTATCAAACATGAATCACCTAACACCACTTTCTGCATTCTTTCCTGCAGGAACGACCAGAGCCACTTTAGTGCAGTACCCACAATTCTTCTTTCATGCCTTATCTACTGCTGTTGAGACAACACAAGATTCCAACTACAATACCACCCCCATATCCGCTGATTCGCCATCCACAGATTCAGTTCTCCACTGTTGGCGATCAGTGGGCAGTATGGGTGGGTAGGGGGTATCGGGGAGCAAACGTAGTGCTGTGCTGCCTGGGTGGCAGACTCGGTGGTGCTTTTGCCCTCAGCACCCCACCACTCCAGCTGGGCAGATTGGCAACCCAGGTGGTGGGAGAGTGCACTTGCGTGCAGCCCAGTCTACCCAAAGGTGTAGCAGTGCAGTGGACTGGGTGGAGTGAAGGCACGCTCTCTTGCCACCCAGTCCGCCAACCTACCCAATGGGAGTTGATTACTGCTGGGGGCGAAAGCCACACAGCACAGCTTTCGCCCCAGGCATACCCATCACTCCCATTGGGCAGGTTGGTGGCCCTTCGCACTTCGCAGCACCCCCACCATCCCACCACCCTGTCACCACTGTCATCCCCCATAAGAGCATTCCTTCTTATCTGCAGATTTCAGTATCTGCAGGGTGGCCCAGAACCGATCCCCCATGGATACGGGGGTCCTACTGTACTCTCACACAAAAAAGCCCCACAACAAAGCAATTGGAATTTAAACTAAACCTCAGAGTTGCCGTGCTTGTGTGAAGAATGCCTAACACCACAGTATTACAAGAATGAGTATTACATAAAGCCTGCCTGACTTATTGTTCATTGTTCTTGTATAGACGCCTTCTCTACCACTTCCAAGAGCAATTTTAAAAAAAGCAGAACAGACTGACAGCACCATGCAAGTTTGTGCATGAACTAAGATGGACCATGAACCTCCAAATCCTCACATTGTGTTCAGGCCTTGTACTGTAAAGTCCTATCTGGCATAAACCAGTCTTCATCCTCAAATGCTATCTTGAACAGTAATGGTTAACAGAACAGAGGAAACTACTGAGCGTGACTAATAGAAACATGATATACAGGCTATGGCTGATACCAGTGGAATCCTTGAAGAATATAATTAACTTCAAGGACTCTACTGGTATCAGCCATAGCCAATAATGTGATAATACCACATTATTATCACTTATCACATTATCAGTTATCACTGCTCATTGCCCTTTACCTAGTAATGGAAGCCAAAGTGATAAACCTGTTGACTGAAATGCATTTGTCAAATCTTCACCATAATCAGTTTCTACCACTTCAGTGACTGGCAGCATCTATTAAGCGCCTCCTCTTGCCAATAAACACATCAACAAGAAGCTCTGATTTGTGAAGACTAGGCAACTCAGTGGCTGCTCCTAATGGCTGCAATGCTGGTGGGGGCACTTTACCCGCTCACACAGACAGAGACATTTTTGAATTCGCTATGGGGCTGCCCAGCAGGGGCAGAAGACTTAAAAGACCCTGCCACAAGGCACCCATCCTTTTTCGCTTTCTGGGCGTCTTCCCACCCTCCCATCTGAATAAGAGAATGAGAGTAGCTGGTCATGTTAAGGGCAGGGTGGAAATTTTGACTGTTACTCTGATTGGTCGTGAGTGGCAGTGCGTTTTCACCCATCCCAGTCTCTTTGAGGTTGAAGAGGTTTTATAATTCTGGTCACAGTGCAGGTGGTAAATTGAAGTCAGGCTAAATTTAGTGCAGTATATGATGTCTGAGACCAGCAGCCCTCCATTCTAATTAGGAATGCATTAGGAAATTAGAGTTGGTATAGCAGGATTATGAATAATATATGCCCAAGAGTGTTAGAGGAGGGCTGTCCAGACAGTGATATTTTGGAGGGCACTGAACAAGTGGGCAGCACCCTCCTAATAATCATTAGCAATAAATGATGGTGCCACTTCCATTTTTTCTGATCTCCTTGCTTGAGGGATAATTGATAGTGAAATTCATTGAATGAATAAATTGTGGCCCAACTTTAATCCCATAAACGTGTCTCATCTCTTTATTTCTGGGCTGGGTGGGCAAAGGATCATTCCCATTTCTGAAGAGAGTTCTGGGAGATATTGACTGTGCTTGGCAGTACCTTAGTTCAATTTTTAAAACTTGTTCAGCCTTTACAAGGGTGCCGCATCAGGAAATAGGAAGAAATCTTAACAACAACCACAAAAATAAACCCCACCAATGTCACTGGGGGCCAAGTCAGAAAATATGATAAGTTTATGACATTTGCAACAAAGCTCATCCTTCCCATTTGAACAGTTCTCGACCTGTGGGTCCCCGGATGTTCCTGGACTGCAACTCCCAGAAATCCCTTCCAGCACAGTGAGTGGTAAAGGCTTCTGGAAATTGCAGTCCAGGGATGTCTGGAGACCTACAGGTTGAGAACCACTGGTATAAGGTAAAATCTGCACATCACAATTTTACAAGGTGATACCAGAAGGCAACCAAAACATGAAGCCAAGGTGTCATATCTCTGTGCAAAATGCAAATGTGAATGCAATCCAGTGGGGAGGAACAAAGATACCAAGCGAGTGTGGGTCACTAATGATGGCTATGGCACATACATATCAAAATATAAATAACTACTCTTTATGGACAGCCACGTCCATTCTGTATTCCACTCAAATCTGATAGGATCAGTTATCTGAATCTGAGTTGTGGGAAGACTTGTATTTTCAAAAATGAAAATCCTTCTTTGCCCATTCTTCCCTCATGTATCACCAGATGTAATCTGATGCCTGGCTACCTCCTAATAATTCATTCTGTCTGCAACTTCCATTGTAGCTGCAAATCTCACCACCGCATCTGGCCTACCATTTTAGTTTTCCCGTTTCTTCAGAAAAAGGTAAAGTAAAACAAAGTAAAAAAGAGGGAAAAGAAACAGATTGAAAGAGGAAAAGAAACAGTATATACATTTTTTGTAGCAGTGATGTTGTAATTCAGTATGGCTTCTAGAAGGCTCTCAACAGACCCAGATATCTATTATTTTAATACATGGAAATCTAAATGGAATAACTCACCTCACTGATTCACCACAACTAATTATATAGTTGTACTGGTGAGACAATCCACATATCACTGAGAGAGTGAAATGGGGATTGTGTGTGTGTGTGTGTGTGTGTCTGTCTGTCTGTCTGTCTGTGTGTGTGGTTCAGTGGTGGCAAACCTTTGGCACTCCAGAGATATTGGACCACAATTCCCACAGGCCTTTGTCATTGGCATTCTAGGCTCAGAATTCTGGGAGTTGTGGTCCAAAACCTCTGGAGTGCTGAAGGTTTGCCACCAATGCTCTGGGCTTATTAGAAATTGGACAGAATTGAAATATAGTGAATAAATAAAAATTCTATTGATTTTCCAGTTTGACGTATGAGGTGAGAAGCCAGGTGAGGCACTGCAATACCCTGATAAGAGAAGGAAAGCTATCTGTGTTAAATTCAAATGCCAGAGTCTACTCCAGGCACAAATCTGCAAAGCAACAGCATCTTGCTGCTTCAGAACAGCTAAACTATCTTCCTTGCCCTTCCTAAGACAGGTCCAAACAACTATGCTTTTTCTCTGGAAGCAGAGGGAACTGCTGTGCAATAAATGTCTTCATCATTTCATATTTTTGGTGATAAAAAGAAAGGAGGCATCTTTAGGGTTTGTTTTTGTTTTGGTTTTTTTGTTTTCTGTTTTCATGTACTTATTCTTTGAGCATGAGACAGGTCCTTCTTAGCAGAAAGGGAATGGAAAGGGTTGGCAGAAATCTTTATTTCTCATTCCTGTCCCCAGCCTTCCCCACATACACGCCCACAAGCTTCAGTGGTTCCTAACTCTGCTCTGAGAGATTCTGAGATTGTAGAGAAATATATGATGATGAGATTCCTCCAGGAAAAGATCAGTAACCACAGATACATTTCTGTGAATGTCAGTGAGTTTGCGGTTATTATCATCTTCATCCCCTAACCTCGCTACTGTATGATCAGCCAAATGAGTGTCTCATTCCCCATGCTCTCTCCGCTCGAACGCACTGACATTCTATATCCAATAGGCTCCGGGGGTGTCCAAACTTTGGCTCTCTTGATGTTTTGGACCACAACTCCCAGAATTCCAAGCCTGCATTGCCAATGACAAAGGACTGTAGGAGTTGTGGTCCAAAACGTCTGGAGGGCCGAAGTTTGGACACCACTAGCAGTGCAGTATGTGAAATGGGGGTACATTCTACCTTTGAATATACCCCAGGATACTCTTGTCACATGAGGAAAGAAATTAAATGTGTTTCATAAACATTTCAGGAAACAGAGCCCTTCCTAATCAGTACAATATAGAAAGCCATGTAACCTGCCCATTCACACTAATTGGCACAGTTGCGCCTTTTGGTTTCTTCTAAAGGCTTTTTTGTTTCTTTTGTTTTGTTTTCTTCCAAATGATGCTTCAATGTTGGCACATGTGGCTTTGCTCCTTCTATCATCCTTTGCTCTACTTTACCCTCAGGCAGAAGACAAGTGAAAGTACTTCCAGATGAACTGTCTTTTGTCTTATTTACACTTCTGGAGATTGGTATGCTGTTTTCTTCACAGAACAGAAAACTTACCTTACCTAAGAACTTGGGCCTAATGTGAATATAACCACCCCAAAAGCATCCAAGAAAACAGAAATCAGCATTCACAACTAAGTTCACTGAAGTTTTTTTTAAAAGGAAACCATAGTATCCAAGAAAGTCACTCCTAAAATATGACTGTCATAATATTTTCAACTGCAATCTTTATAACATACAAATATAACAAGCACAAACCTAGCATGGAGAAATGAAGAAACAAAACATGTCAGGAATGGAAACCAATTATTGTAGAGATAGAATTTCGGGGCAAAATTAAAGGAAAGAGCTATTATAATGTTACTACTGTAGTGATGTTGGGAAGAAAACGTTTCCTACCTGTTGCACTTCACTTTCTCCATTTGAGATTTTTTCTGTATATACAAAAGAATTGAATATCCGCTGAAATAAAATGAAGACAGAAGTTTTAGAACCATTGCAAATCAGTGATAATGGAGCATGCTTGCAAGGAAAAAAACAGTTGCATATAAATCAGGTAATATAAAACAGCAGATTAAAGATGAAAAGGATTATGATAATACAGACGGAAAAAGCAAACCAGTTTCATTAAGCACACATATGCTTCCATAATTGCATTAAACAGATGTTTATGTTTTGTGGGAAAGGAGAGGATATTGCATCCAGAATGCTTGCCATGAAATCCAAGTGGTATAAGTTTTAAAAAGTTATGCTTCACATTTTAAATCCCTTTTCTACCCAAATATAGTAATTGTTTACTTATACCAAATCCCTCGAACTTCCAAGTTTTTCCACAGTTCCCCTTAGTTCACTGTTGCTGTGTATAGATTGTACCTTTATTCAAATAGGTTATCTAGTACTCAGAAATGGGGCTCTGTGTCCATAAGTATTCAAAGTGTGGAAAAGGAACAAAAGGATTTGTCTTCATTTACTCCCACTATATACATGGTGGGCCAAGAGCAACCTGCAGATGTTCACTTCATGTTTTTGTTATCAGTCCTTTATATGTCCTATATAACGTTATAGGTCCTTAAATATGCCCTGGAGAAGAGAAAACTACATACAGTTGGCAAGTAGCACCCAAAACCATTCAAGCAAGATTTCTGAGGGCAACTACCATTTGGGAGGCTGTGAGGAAATCACCTCTGGTACTTCTAGCAGGACAACTACCCTTCCCTTCCACCAATGGAGGACTCAATGGAGGGACTAATGGAGACCTCTTTACCTGTGGTCCAGGGAGGCACCGACAGAGAAGGACTTGTACCAGGTGAAAGGAAGGAACTGGGAGAGGATGAAACACCATGAAGAAATGCCCGGGCCAAGGGTGATAAAGAGAGGGAGGAAGAGGGAAAATAGCACACCAGAGGCAACAGAGAGAGAGGACAGAAGAATGGTGGGAATACGAAGAAGGAACTGGACCCCATCTTCTCTGTATTGCTGGGCAGCTGGAGTACGATACTGGCTGGGGCTAAATCCTTGGGGCTGAGGTTCTGACAGAAGGCCCTGTAGCTAAGGAGACACAGCACAGCAGCAGAGCTTATATCTTTAGTCCACCCATGTCACCATTCCTGTCCACATGGGGAGCTTGGCAAACAATAGGGCCCCCAGCCCAACTCAGTGGAGGCGCAAATGCCGAAACAAGTGCCAATCAAGAATATCCATTCAGGAATGAGCAGCTGGCTTAATAAACCCTCACCAAAACTCATGGAGGTGGCTCAGGGGGCAACATGTTTTCTGAAGTTGTCTGCCTCAGTGTATAGACAATATACAACATACGGATGGGAGACAGAGGCTCAGGATGTATAAAAGTATAAAATGATCTTAATTGTCTGTTCAATCATTTTAAAAAGCGCCAGCTCACCACTCGATGCATTTCGGTGGAGCATTCTTCAGGAGCAAGCTTCATTTCTTCTTTGGTCTGTAACAGTATATCATTTTCTGTCTCCCATCCACATAGTGACTTCTGTGCATGTACCAGTTCCTTTTGCTTTACATACAATATACACCAACACATACCTAAATGTTTTACACAAATTAGTGAAACAAACAGAATCCAGAAAGAGAAACCTCCTTCCTTGAGTGACATATATCTATGCATTTACAGAGGCACATGAACAGCTCCACTAGCCCCTCCTCACTGGTCCTCTCTTTCACATCCATCTGCCCAATACCAACTGATCTTCCTCCCTTCTGCCTGTCCTTCAGCTGGAGGAAAGCAATGAAGGAGGAAAAATGTTTCTGCCAATGGCTTTAAAGGTGGATAGATATCCCTTATCTGTAATTCTCCAGGGCATGCTAGTCTTTTCCTTCTCTCACAGTTGATCAAAGTGTCCATTTGAGAACACAAATCTGCCTCTTTTTCAGCCAATTACAGCCCTGAAGCTCTTCACACGCATTCACTTGGAGAGATAAGAGGAGACCATTAAGACTTTGGCTCAGGTTCATCAAGGGCCATCAGTGGGATCCATAGTAATGGTGGTGGACTAGTCCACAGCAAAAGCAAAGAGTTACGTGAATCCAGTGGAAGGATCTAAGTAATCATACTCGTCCCCCGAGACAAATCCCCATCAACTTTTCTTTACAAAACTGCACATATTTGCTCTGGGTGGCATGTAATTCTGATCATTCTCTTCTTGTCCATCCAGAAAGACTGATGAAGACAACAAACAGCGCATACTGTAATAAGGTGCACAAGTAAAGTAGGAGAACCATAGAAATTTAAAATATAACACACACATATATGATCATACAGCACTATGTATAGAAGCAGATGTTACAGATGCACTCTTATTTACTAATTAGTATGCATATATTTTACACATAAAAGCCAAACTACTGGAAGTGAAAATAATAATTACAACTCCCACCTTGCAAATAATTTTCTGCCTTCAAGCTTAAAGTATTGTTTGAGATGCCTCAATCTTCTTTTTATTCTTAAGTTTTATGAGTGTATATTGCTACTGTCTATTTATACAAGGAATGTCCAAACTTCGGTCCTCCTGATGTTTTGGACCACAGCTCCCAGAATTCTGAGCCTAGATTGCCAGTGACAAAGGACTTTGGGAGTTGTTGTGCAAAACATCTGGAGGCCCAAGTTTGGACACCACTGATCTATACTATAGCACAGGCATGTCCAAACTTTGGCCCTCCAGATGTTTTGGACCACAACTCCCACAGTCCTTTGCCATTGGAAATACAGGCTTGGAATTCTGGGGGTTGTGGTCCAAAACATCAGGAGGACCGAAGTTTGGGCATGCCTACTATAGCAATTATGCATCACCACAGCCAGGTGTGGTGTAATGAACAAAGTGGTAGACTATGGCTCAGGAAAGCTGGGTTCAAATATCCACTCAGCCATGGAAACTCACAGACTGGGGGGCTTTAGTAAAACCACTTTTTAAATATCTCACATAACTTGAAGATCCTATTCAGGTTACTGTAAGTGAGATGTGACTTGACAGCCAATAACAGACACATGGATAAGTACTAATATAATTGCTATCGAAGTGGATAGTTTTTTTTAAAAAATCATCTTTAGGTTTTTGAAACAATCTAAACTTGGTTTAAAATGAAACCTTCACTGAATTCAAAAAACCAAATCTGTACATAGCCTTAGATTGGTTACATGGCCCTGCGTTAAACATTCTTAGTTAAGACCTACTTTAAGGAGAGATTATATAATTTTTTTTAAAAATGACACTTTTAATAAAAAAAAATTATTGTGATTTAAATCAATTTGATTTTTTAAAAATCATTGCATTTTATCTACCCTGTCTACTTTTCTATTAACACACATAAAATACTGTAGGAAAATAATTTTATGTCATACATAATGTAGAAATTAATGTATTGTACCCTATGTATTACTATTCACATAATGAATAACCATAACTATAAACTAAACAGCATGTACAATCCAACATCTATGCTCTGCCTCACTAAACATCTATGCTCAGACCACACTAAACCAAAAATTACACCCACTGCTTTCAAGTAAGTGATTCTACATTTAAACTATTTTAATTCCTTAATCCTCTAACATCTTATCTTACCCTCTAAGCAGAAATAATTGCTTACTTTTAAAAAAAATCTAAGCTGCATAGCTTGAAGATTTAAACTGCTCTTCTACCAGCATCATGATTTATTTTATTTGTACAACCAGATGCTTTAACTGTTCTAGCAAAACCTAGAATGCATTTTCCCACAGGAAATGTATGCTACAAAAAGAGTAAACAGCATCTACACCTACAATTTAAATCATGATGGACAAACCACAATGAAACAAGAGCAAACTAAAATTTAATTGTGTCGGGTTTTTTTTTTTTAAATGGGACAGCAGACAGTAGTGGGCAGGTGGAAGAAACAGAAAAAGACCAAACCCACAAACAACATTCATGTTTCTAAATGAAGGAAAAACATTGCAACAGCAGAGTAATTTAATACCACCTTCCCTTTAATTATTAAAACTAAGACAGATTCAACTATGGTACAACTTTTCACATAACAACTTTGGATTACATGAACCTTGTTGTCTAGTTTAATCTTCACACCTCCACTGTGCATGCTTTCCTTATTCAACGGGGCTTGGAAAAATTACTTCTTTTGATTATAACACCCAGAACCCCTCCAGTTCAGCTAGGGAAGGTATTCTGGGATTGTAGTCCAAAAGAAGTAACTTTTTCAAACATTTTTTTTTCTAGTTTCAGAAGTAATCATGACATTCCAACTACATTTAGTTTCTCATCAAATGAAGATGTACGGAGCAGACTGGCAAGACAAATTGTTTTCTCAGCACTCCTGTAACCATTATTTAAAAAAAAATTCTTGCGTACAGTAATAGACTACACAGTGCAATAATCTTGCATTTTGTTCCACTGAGCTTTTATGACTATCACTTTCTCTTATTCCTTTCCCTCTTGGGGACTTCAGGAATTTAAGAAATTTAAACTCTTAATTCCACAGCCACCCTTAGAGAGGGCAGCAGTAAATCTTCCGAGTTTACAAGTCCCTGTGAGCCTAGATGAATTGAAAAGACAAAATATAACTATTTTAAAGAAGCCCAGCACCAGAATAGCTTTCTTATTTCTCTCTCTTTATTAAAAGAAAAAACACCTGATCAATTACTACAACTACAAACATCTTTCACATGCTAGCCCATCAAGGTGAGAAAATAATTTAACATCAGAAGAAAAAGGATGTCATTTTGATGCAAACTGTACCGCATTTTCTTTTCTACCCACAAATTGCTGAATTTTGGACATCAAAAGAAACAAGGAAATAGCCTCCGAGCTAACTGGAAGGTTCAATCCACAGTATGAAGCTGGCCTTTCACCTCAGATTTATTCATGTCTCTGTGAAGCTATGTTAAAAATAAATGATTATTGTGGACACAAAATGTCAGAATACTAACAATATCCTACAGATGCAATCCTGTACTCCCTTACTTAAGGCTACTAAGACAAGTTGATGAATCACAAGCCGGAATTAAGATTGCCGAAAGAAATATCAACACTAGAGATGGACACGACCAGGAAAAAATTTTTTCGAGTTGTCGTTTTTCGGGACGGGTCCGTTTCGGCTCGTTTCCGTTTTTCGCGAAATTTTTCAAAAATTTGTCGTTTCGTCGTGTCGTTTGTCGTTACCGCCGCGATTTAACGCGACTTGACTTCCAGTTCCCAGAGCATGGGGTTAGGGGGTAAGGGCTAGGCCTAGGGTAACGGTTAAGGTTAGGGTGGGTTAGTGGGCTGTACCTCTGGGTGCCTCTGGCCCACTAAGAACACAGTGTACTGGCGTATGGGTTAGGGTTAGGGTTAGGATTAGGATTAGGATTGGTGGGCTTTTAATGCCCTCTCTGGCACATCCAGAAGTCTCAGCAAAACCTGGCCATGCGATTGGTGGAATGGCTCCAAAAATTTGCATGGTCCCGTCCCATGGCCAGCCCATCATTGCGCGTGTGCAGGTGTAAAAAAATAAAAATAAAATAAAATAAAATCAATGGAGATGTTTTATTGCAAGAAAAACCCACTGCTGCTACTGTAAAAATCCAAGCATTTAAAATAGCTAATTTTCGCATGTTTCTGTGGTGCTTTGGTGGGTTTTTGGACCACGATTTCAAAAAAAAATATTGCGGTCGCCATTTTGGATCCCCCCGCACCGCATGGCAAATGGAGACGCCGAGGATGCCCCCTCCCAGCCTGGTACCAGCAGCCCAGGACAGGAGGGGGGAAGGCTGGAGTGGGGACCCCCCCCCAGAAACCACCCCTCTGGTAGGTGCCCTCAGGCAGACATATTTTCGCCTGCTTTTTTGGCCGGGAATCGGGGTTTTTTAAATTTTTAAAACTTTTTTTCTGTGCCGCTTGGCATCGCGTGATCGCTGCGATTCCAGGAACGACAACGACAAATCAGACCCAATTTTTCTTTTGTCGGTTCGAGTTCGAGTTCTGGGGGAGTAATTGTCGTTACCGTTTCCATTGCGTAACGGAAACGAGTAACGGAAACGGAAACGAGAATTTCGTCAAGTCGTGCCCATGTCTAATCAACACCCTCAGATATGCAGATGATACTACTCTGATAGCAGAAAGTGAGGAGCAATTAAAGAACGTCTTAATAAGAGTGAAAGAGGAGAGATGGGCTGAAGCTCAACATCAAAAAAAAAAACCTAAGATCATGGCCACCGGTCCCATCACCTCATGGCAAACAGAAGAGAAAGAAATGGAGGCAATGACAGAGTTTATTTTCTTGGGCTCCTTGATCACTGCAGAGGATGACTGCAGCAATGAAATTAAAAGATGCCTGCTTCTTGGGAGGAAAGCAATAGCAAACCTAGGCAGCATCTTAAAGAGCAGAGACATCACTTTGCCAGTCCGAATGGTCAAAGCTATGGTTTTTCCAGTAGTGATGTATGAAAGTGAGAGCTGGACTATAAAGAAAGCTGATAGCCACAGAATTGATGCTTTTGAGCTGTGGGGCTGAAGGAGAGTCTTGAGAGTCCCCTGGCCTGCAAGGAGATCAAACCTATCCATCTTGAAAGAAATCAACCCTGAATGTTCACTGGAAGGACAGATTTTGAAGCTGAGGCTCCAGTACTTTGGCCACCTCATGAGGAGAAAGGAGTCCTTGGAAAAGTCTCTGATGTTGGGAAAGATTGAAGGCAAAAGGAAAAGGGGACGGCAGAGAATGAGATGGTTGGACGGTGTCGTCGATGCAACCAATATGGATTTGACAAAACTCCAGGAGGCAGTGGAAGACAGATGGGCCTGGTGTGCTCTGGTCCATGGGGCCACGAAGAGTCAGACATGACTGAATGACTGAACAACAAGACAAGTTGAAATCAGACATATATGAGTAGGGTTGCACTGCTGCCTTAAGATTTTTAGATGTAGAAGTAGCTATGTTACTCGGATTGCAAAAGAAAGTTCATTAGCAACTGTAAAATGCCAGTCTACCATTTTTATTTTATGACAGAGGTTCTCACACCCTTTAGAGCCCCAGCCTCAATGAAATATCAGTGGAATACCATATCAAAGATGCTGTCACCAGAATGTTAAATGCCCACTGTCTTTCTTACCAACCAACCACAATCTCTGTATTTCGATAACTATTTTGGTGCCATGTATAAATATTTGCTATATTAAATCTTTTTCTCATTCTCAGTGCACCACTTACATGACTTCCACAGATCTGAGGAGTTCAGTTTTGGTTATAAAGTGGCTCAGAGGGCTAGAGCAGTGAAAACTGTCGGCTGCAAGTGGAGCGAGCTCCCGCTGTTAACCCCAGCTCCTGCCAACCTAGCAGTTCAAAAGCATGTAAATGCAACTAAATGAACAGATACTGCCGTAAAAAGCAGGAAAGTAAAGCAGTGCTTCCTTGCAGCTATGCCGGCCACGTGGCCATGGTCTTGTACAACACTTCAAGCTCTTTGGCTTGACTATATGGAGATCATTACTGCCCCTAGAGTCAGACACGACTAGCATGCATGTGCGCGCGCGAGGGGGGGGACCTTATACCTTTTGTTATACATCTCTAGGAAGTGGCCTGAGAACAGGCTTACCTATGCCCTGGTGGTGGTAGTGTGATGACTCCTTTTGTGGTGGCTCCTCATGGTGGCCGGGAGGGGTGTGCTGTGGCATGGCAGGTGCGTGATAAGGGTCAGGAGAAATTAGTGTTTATGTCTGTGTCCATGTGTCTCTCTTTGTGTCTGAATCAATGCTTTATGCTTTATAATTATGTTTGTGGGGGGCATAAGAATTATACATGGATTTTAAACTACACAGGGGTCTGGCACCCCTAAACCCAGCATATCATCTTCCATTTATTCAGTCAGTGGCCACGGAAAAGAATTTTAGGCTGAGATTCTATTCAGTGCCCATGGAGCAAAAAAACAACCAGAGGTTGTTACTCTGGCAAAAAGCAGCTTCCATCTGGCTCAACAAGGCTGTGCATATTGCAGTAATATAAGTAAACATTAAGATGCTAAATCAGTCATGCTTTGGTCCACTGGACAAGCAATCTGACACCACGGGAACTTGCCCTCTGATCGTGATCAGTCTACCACAATCTTGTCCCAAGGCAGTCATTATGGGGAAATGAGAGAAGAAAGCAGATTGCATGCTTTATGGCTCACACATTCTGCGCAAAAGAACAGAGGGAATGAGAGAAGGCGAAATTTGCCATCCCTAATGTATGGGAAGCTGAAGTCAACAAATAGTAACTTCTCCAAGCACTGCTTAATACCAGATTTTTCATCCTTTCCTTAGTGACTTCCAGGAACCAAAGCCTTGCCTAAAGTGTTCTGAAACTGTTTGTGGGGAACAGGGAAATATCACTACGCAAGACTGCAAAAGTTAAAAGTATATTCTGTCTGGGCTCTTTTCCTCTAAGTGCCCTAGAGTCATAAGCCGTTCTCCTTTCTTTTGCAAACAAATTTTAATAAAGGTCAATACAATAAATAACGCAATAACTCAAAGTTTCTGTCACCTGGAAAGACATCCAAGACTGAGAGCATAAAAGACGGAATCCTCGAGAGACACACACAGTATTTCTAGACACAACCTCTTAGAAACCCCTGTTTACCCTCATCAAAGAAGAGCTGGAAATGTACCAAAAATGTCATCAAGGCACCTTTTTAAAGCCAAGGGGAGGGGGGGAGAGAAAATTAGTTCCACATGTTGAAACAATTCAGCATCTACTCTATGTAATTTGACTAACATTATACTCATGACAATATGTGTGGTAATCTTTGGGGGGAAAAACTGCCGTTGATGTTATGCAATGTCAAAATATAAAACAGATGGTGGAAATAAACCTCCCCGCTCTATTATTTTCCTTCATCTTAAGCTTGGGAGTAGAGGACAAGGACAATTTCATTAATGTGACCTACAATAAAAATCATAAATAATTCTCCAGCAGGACAGTCTTATTCTCAGGAGAGACTGAGAACAGAATTAGAGAAGAAGTAAAGAAGAGCCATACAGAAGCAGAGTTCAAAAATGCAGTATCAAACAGTGCAGATACTAATAATTTGGTTGATCTAATACAATTTCTTTTTACAATAGTTGCTTGTATAGAATTATAATTAGCATACATTAGAAAATAATAAATGTAATCTTAAATTTCTGGGTAGACAATAACACCAACATAGACATGAGTTAGCAAAACATGTTCACTTCTGTGTTTAAAACCGCCAAACAATCGCTTTTTCCACATGAATACTGAATTATATTGCAATTTCAGTCAGGATTACACTACTATTCCAGGTGTTATAGCAGTAGCTAAGACACTACTCTATATCTAGAGTGGAGCTAATGGGTGGATCATTCCAAGAGTGGCACTTCCCCTGTTGGGTGAATAGATTTTGGATATGTGCCTTTCCAAATCCTCACTTGGCATATTATGACAGTGTTCATTTCAGAAAATGACAGTCTGTTTTAAGAACAAAAGCAATTGTAGAACATGTCACTCTGAAAAAAAATTAAGAAATAAAGCAGTTGAAATACCAAGTCTCATCTGGAAGGGCTCTCAGAGACCTCTCCCGTCCCCTGCTGCAGCCGGGATGCAAAGAGGTTTCCATAGAGCCTCTGCCCTCCCCTGCTGCAGCCTGGATTCCCCAGTCCCATTCACCTCATTTGCAAAGAGGCTTCCTTGGAGCCAATCCTGTCCCCTTCTGCAGCCAGGATTCCACAGTCCCAATCACCTCGATTGCAACCCTCCCCTTTGTAGTAATTAAAAAGAGAAGAGGAGGGCTGGGTGCTTGATTATTGTTAAGAGGTGAAATAAAGAGACATATGAAAAGATACCTTATAAGTTACAGTAATGCCTCTTAAGACGCATGCCCTGTAAGACAGAAACTTTGTAAGACATAAATAAATAAATAAATAAATAAATAAATAAATAAATAAATAAATAAATAAATAAATAAATAAATAAATAGGATTGGTTCGCATGATGAAAATTCCCTATGGGATGCCTCGCAGGACAAAAAACCGTTACAAAATAAAAAAATTAAAAACCTATGCTTCCTACTGCACTGATACCCATCCTTGGATAACCCATGAATGGGAACCCTACCCATCACAGCTGGTGGCGAGGGCTTCTGGAAATTGCAGTTCAAGAACATCTGGGATGCCCAATGGTGGGAACTACTACACACTGTTGGTGTGAGATAGAAAATCCCTACACTGACTAAACATACATCGGTTTACTGCTGAAAGTTACACTAGTGATCTTATGTATGCAAGAAGTGTGATCATTTTCTACCTAATTACTCACAAGTGTTCAGCAAACTAGGTTTTCCCCTTCCAGTTTCTTGTTTACTATATCCTTATCAGTTTTCTTACAACACAAAACATTTACTAACACTAAATTCCTGACCTTCCTATTATTTTTTCTTACTAACTTCATATTACATATTCAACTATTATGTTAATGTATATGCATATGTTATTATTGTATATTGTCTGAATGAAGGACAAAGTGTGGGGATGTTTGCTGCCTTTTCCATTACTTGGTTTAGAACCACATTCTCTGTACTTGGGGAAGCAACTGCCTGGCATCACACTTCTCCACTGGCAAAATGACCCACCTAGAAATGTGCCTGCTCTGTGTAACAAGGAAGAGTGGCGATAGAGAAAGTTAGGGTTTTGAATTCCCTTTAAACACTCGAGTTACAGTATACTAAAGAGTCCAATCTTGGCCATATAAATGCACCTGGAGTGTAACATTCAGAAATCCTAGTGAATGCAGCCATGCATCTGTTGCCATTCCTATAAACTAAGTCTAAGATCATCAAGAGCCCCAGGACAAGGAACCGCTGCTTTACAAAGAACTCATTAGCTACTCCTGGTATACTTCTTTAGCCAAGCATTATCACAAGCTTTGACTGCAAGTATGAGCCGCATTAAAAGGTGCCTGAGAGAACCATTCTGATACCAGGCAACTGTTCAGTAGGCCTTTCCTGCTGCTCCAAAATCAGGTCAAAAGCACTGTCACAGAAGGAGATCTTATTTATTGACTTGCAAACCTAAGGAGGGTGTAGATATTCTCCCTTTTGTGTGGGTGTTATGTGTGTAAGTGACAGGCACCTTCCAAAGAAAGACCATTAAACTAATGTTTAAATTAACAAATTAATAATGTCAGTTTAAGAAGTTTCCATTTTAACAGTTGACAGTACAGTCATTCCCCCCATTTTGCGTTTCATATACTGCAGTCCCAGTATACCACGGGACTGCAGTATATGAAACAGAGGACTCCTGGGACACACTGCATGGACCTGTTTAAGGCCTCCTGCACTTACCCCAGGCCTGGCGCTGCCCCGAATGGGCCTCTGAAGGGCTTCCTGGGCCTGTCGGAGGCCACAGAAGTGATTTCCGGAAAACCAGAAGTCACTTACGGATTGCCTAAAACCAGTTCTGGGACCTCTGACAGGCTTTCTGGGCCTGTTGGAGGCCTGAAAAGTGGTTTCCGGCCAACCGGAGGTCACTTCCAGATCACCGGAAACCACTTCTGGGGACTCTGACAGGCCTGGGAAGCCTGTTGGAGGCCCATTCGGGGCAGTGCCACACCTCAGGTAAGTGTAGGAGGCCCCAGATAGGCCCCCCAGTCCCGACTTGGCATAGCATCTCATATCACAGATTTTCCATTATTGTGGGTCAGGTAGGGTCCCTAATCCCCCAAGATAGGTGGGGGATTATCATAACTAGTTAATTTCCAACATTTAACTGTAATAAACATTCAAACCTGAACTTCCAAAATATTTCAAAACTCAACATGGTAAGAGTTGCTACTTCTGACGTTATGTAGTAACACAAGCATTAAAGCACTTTGTCTACATTCGCACAAGAAAAAAATTACATACAAAGCCTTCAACTCCACTGGCTCAACAGCAACAATCAACTGTTTTGCTTCAAATTATTTAATGGATCGTCCTATTTTTTCTGCTATTCATAGTGAATCACTGGAAGGCTATTTTACCAGTCTGTATTCTCTCACCTGCTGCCCCAGCAGTATCAATTACAGCCTTATTTATAAATAATGACTGCTCCAGCCTACAACTGAAGTAATTTAAGACATATCCTAGACCCTGACAATGTGTTTCCCATTGGCATCACTTACTGAATTGCCAATATATTTAATTTAAGGTTTAAAACAGAGGTAGAAAACTGTGGCCATCCAGATGTTTTCAGACTAGAATGGCCTTCTTTGTCATTGGCTATACTAACTAGGCCTGATGGCATTCCCAGTTTAACAACATCTGGAGGACCCTATCTAACTAAAACTAAGAAGAAAAGGAAGGATCCTTGATGCAGATTAAAAGAATCTATGAAGCCTGTTACACTTGAGGGAAGAGATGTTTTTCAATTTATAAATCAGAAAGTGAAAGACTGGAAGGACTATTCCCAGTAATTATCAATTATATCCAGCAGCTTTCTCTCAGCTGGCTACCTTCAATTACATAAGAACTGCTGCTTTTGACAAATTGCCAGAATTAAACAATTTATATTACAAATAGAATATATATATATATCGCTCACTAGTCCACCTATCTGGTGCATTAATGTAACCAAAAATATGTATAAAAGTCTCTGGAAAAAGCACATTAATTTGCTTAAAATAAACCACTGGTGCAATTTATTTCTAAGCACCTTATTTCCCTAGGTATTTCATTATTTAATGCACAGCTGTGCTAAACACAAATACAATGTCATCTTAATTTTAAAAAATTCAGATGCCCCAGCACACATTTAATTTCACAATTATAAAACTTCTTTGCACCTGAAGTAAGCTTTCCTTATCCATATTTAATTTTTAAGGATGGTTCATACCACATAAAATATTTATCCATCTGAAGGTTTTTGAAATGGGAATGCTAAAATGTCAGACTCCCTCTCAACACAAGTTTTCATTTTACTAAACAATTGTCTGTAGGTTCCTTACTTCTGTCATCTCTGAAGCTAGAATGGCATGGTATGAGCCATTCCTGCTAACATCAAAGCTAATTGCAAAGGCAGAAAAAGTGTGGAAAGAAAAGGCATGATTTCTTAATGGAAAGTCAGATTTTTTTTTTAGTTTTCTTCCCATATTTTACTAGCTTTTCTCATTAATTAACTGAATAGCTTGAAGCTGTAGCATCCTAAACTATGCTTATCAAATCAGGAATTAGAAAGGAGCAGCAGTCAAATAAGACCTAAATAAAATCAGGAGATTATGCTCTTTGTTTTATCTCTATATATTATGACATAGGATTTTCCCCATACTACATATATATTAGCTCCCTAAATGGATGTATTTTGAACTATTCTTAAATTCTCTTATCTACATTTGTTTCTTGCATCTCTTCTAGAGTGACACCTCTTTTTCTACTCTTCTCTCCCTCTAACTCACTTCCCTTGCATTAGCTAAAATGTAGATATGGGTGTTTCATTTCGGAAGGGGTTCGGTTCCGAAATGAACCACAGCAGAACAGCTGCCGTTCAGTACCTTCCAAAATGAAATCAACCAGTCTCTTACCTTGTTTTGGGTAGTACGGGGCTAAACTCCAACAAATAAGTAGCCTCGAATGCATCATCTTTCACTCTCCCTGGTGCTGGCCAATCAGGAGCTGTGCAGGGAAATGCATCATCCCACCTACCTGTCTGATTGGCCAGCGCCAGGGAGAGTGAAAGATATCACATCTGAGGCTGTTTCCTTGTTGCAGTTTAGCCCCGCACTACCCAAAACAAGGTAAGAGACTGGTTGATTTTGTTCTGGAAGGTGGGTCCCGGTACCAAATGGCAGCTGTTCTGCCGTGTTTTGCTTCGGAACTGGACCCCTTCCAAAACGAAATGCCCATGTCTACTAAACTGTAATCAGATTTCTTCAAACAAGATAAAAAAGGCTAGGAAGTTGATATTTGACATTCGGGCTTACAAAAATTGTCTGAGGGCTACAAACGGATCAGTGTGTCCTGCTCTCTTTTTACAGCACTGTGCTATCGGATTTCACATCTATAGAAGTTCCAACAATTGGAAAAGGAGACAAGCTCCAGCTGCAGACGCCATGCTCTTTTTCTTTATACTGGTGAGCACTATGTTCTAAAAAAAAGAAATAAAAAGAAATAAAAAAGGAACTTTGTCTGACAACAGTAACAATCCCAAACAAGTAGCTACACATGGTAAGATTACTGTGGTTCTAGTAATATAGGAAAAGAACCAGTAAATGATTGAAAGTAATAATGTACTGAAGTACAGTGGTACCTTGTATAAAGGAATTAATTCATTCCAAATGAAATTATGTTAAGCAAATTTTCCTTTATACAAATTTCCCATAGGAATGCATTGAAAACGGTGTAATCCCATTTTTATGTTGTACGGATTCGCCCCATAGACAATTATGTTAAGCAATTTTCCCCTCCCTCCGGAATTTTTTATGTTGTACAGATTTTATGTTATACAAACTGTTTGTTATGCAAGGGTCCACTGTATAGGGTTGGGTGGTACCATTAAAAAGCTCAAGAGTATTCAGATGTTACAAATGTGGCTTCTACAAAAACATTTCAGAGGAGCCCCTAGCCCCATTTCACTTTGTCACCAGATTGTGTGGAGTTTAAGCACTAAGCCTGAAGGAGAGCAACTTATGCTCCCATCCAAGCAAGAACTTGTATTTTCAGGGTGTTTATCTGTTTCTGTAACTTGCACACAAGGAGCAGTTTTTCCTCCTTCAGAGTGCTGAAACTGGGCAGAATATGGTAACAGAGAAGGTGAGGTCAGACACTGGCATGTAAGCACACACAAAAACAGAATTTATTATGCTTGAATATAACTAAAACTGCTGTTTGGTACATGGTACTGAGATCATAGCTCGCTAGATAGCTCAGTGGTTTAGGTATCTGGCTGCAGGACCAGCGGTTGGGGATTTGATTCCCCTCTGTGCCTCCTGGGAGACTAGCCAGCCTATGTGGTCTTGGACAAACTGCAGTGTGCCACGGCATCCCCGAAAGAAGGGAATAGTAGGTCACTTTCTGTGTATTCTCTACCCAGAAAACCCTGGAAAGGGTCACTGTAAGTCAGAATTGACTTGACAGCACATGTATTATTATTATTATTATTATTATTATTATTATTATTATTATTATTATTATTAAGATCATACCACCAAGTACTGAAAAGTGTGTACTGGGTTGCCAGGCCATATTAACTTTTAAAGCCTTGAACAGGTTGGGGCTCAGCTCTATAAAAAACCACTAGTCTCCTCACAAAACTATCTGGACTCTGAAATCTTCAGGAGAGGCACTCTGGAGAGTGCCGTCCCTTGGACTGTCCTGCTTGAGATACATACAGGAAAAGCCTTCTCCAGTATTAACTCCATACTGTGGAATGCAAAGCTTCAGCTCCACAGGCTTTCAGGAAAAACATAAAGGCACAGTTTACCAAAAGGTCAATGTGACCTTTTGGTAAACTGTTGTGATTTTAATTCATTATATTTCTGTGACTGTAACAGTTTTAGCATTTCAACTTTGCAGTTTAATCTGTTTTATAATGTGTTTTAATTATGTTTGCTAGACTGACTTGTGTCAACAGACTCTATACTAAATGGGCAGTTACATATAATATATAAATTAAATGTGTTTGCCACTGAGCAGTGCAGCAGTAACGTAGATAAAATGTCAGTATTGATATAAAGGGTTGCAGAGTTAGGCTAACAGATAGACAATGACAATGAATAGAGTAAAACTCATATATTCATATATACAGCAAAATATACACAGCATAACAACCAAGCATTATATACAATATAGCAAACAGACAAACAGAGTGTGGGGTAAACTGTTCTCACCATAACAGTCCCCAAGTTACAAATGGCAAGCTAGTGCTTTTTATACTAATCAGCACTCATAAGATCTGATGCAATCACTAATTAACAATCTGATGCAATCTGATCTAACCATTACAAATCATGATGTTACAATCAGTTCCACCTGCACTTCATCACTTAACATGCCTGTGATTACTTATCTCCAACACTTGTGGATTAACATCATGACACTGCAGAATCTAACTGCCTCCATTTTACAATTCTCTTTACACATTCTGTTAAATATACATAACATATGTTTTATCAACTTTTACATATCTTGACAACTTGAGCAGTTGTGTGGTTGCAGGGTTTTTTTTTAGTAGAAAGCTCATGTGTGAGTGTACTTGTAATTAATAAAGAAATAGCAAATACGTTAATATAGAAAAAAATTAAAAATGCAAGACACACACATGGAAAATGCTAAAGGTAAGAAGTGTTTAATCTAAGAGACATTAGAAATGATATGGAAAAAGCATGCTGCCACAAAGATTCAGAAGTCTTTCTCCAGTGCTGCAAAAAATGAAGGAAAAGAGGTCTGTTGGGATAGCTCACCTCCATTAACTTGCCATTATCCAAGAACGCACAGAAATAACCATACCCTTATACAGCAGCTCCAAACCTCAAAAATCTAACTGACTCGGGAAACATAACCACAAACAAGCCCTTACTTGTGACAGACAGCAATTCCCTCCCTGAAATCACAGAAGTATCAAGTTTGTGCCACTTCATCCATACCAGCAGGGAGAGAGATGGTTGCTTGATATGGCAACACCAGTTCAGCTGAAGCACGCCTCAGGAAATGTCTGCTGAGGAGAGCACAGAGCTGAAGGCCCTTGAGAGATAGCAGAAATGGTGAAAATATTACAAAGAATTTGGAAGACAACCAGCCTTGGTCCTCAATGTAGCCATATTATACACTAGGTCTTAATTTATATCAGTGCCCAGGAGGTTTCATTCCAGGCATGTTTCCAATGATGTACAAACGGGTACAAATACATATACACAGAGGCAGAATCACATTTTCTTTATTGCTGAGTGACTTAACAATAAAGAAAATGTAATTCTGCATCAGCAAGGGATCTCCGTACTTTAGAAAATGAAGGGATGTCCTTTGAGTCCAGAGCTGTTTCCAGACTAGGTTTCTCCAACCTAGTGCCCTCTAGATATATTAATGAAGTAAAACTCCCATCATATCCACCACACATGCTTGGGAAGGTGGCTGTTGAAATCCTCTGAGGGCATCAGACTGCTGTAGGCTGACAAGTGGATAGCATTATTTGCTTTTCTTTACACTAGTTTTATCTATTTTACCTGTACCCCATCCTGACATGTACCAATTCAAATTTAAGTTTTGAGAGAAAGGCAGAAGATAAATCAAATACATGAGTAAACAGGCTCAAGGCTTTTAAAACATAAAAGCAAGCACTTTCTGAAGCAGATCTAAATGAGTTTTCAGAAGACAAAAAATAAGGACTCTGCATTCACACATTTGATTACCACATCTAACTAATCAGCAAAAGCTTCCATGTGAACATTGGGAATTTCTGGCTTTATCCAAGTAACAGAGATCAGCATTTTCCCCAATATCTGAGGTATTAAGAAGACCATTTAGATCAGTGGTTCTCAAGCTGTGGGTCCCCAGATGTTCCTGGACTGCAACTCCCAGAAGCCTGTACCACTTGCTGTGCTGGAAAGGATTTCTGGGAATTGCAGTTCAGGAACATCTGGGGACCCATAGGTTGAGAACCACTGATTTAGATGATTTGTGCAGGTTATCCAAGTATATGATGACCACAGTATTAAAACCGAATTCATAAGAATCAGAAAAAAGCAATTAACCCCCACAAAAAACCCACAAAGATCCTAAACGAGCATGAGGCACTTCTTCACACATGCAAGTACCTTGCAATTTGGTTCTCTGAACAGTGAATCCTACCCATTACACAGAAACATTAAAAAGATGGTCCACTGGACCTTATTTATACAGTTATAGGGATGCTTGGATCTACTGTATAGCAGCAAATAATAGTCTTTAACACAGGCTAGTATAAACTGGGATAAAGTATTTGAAAAATAGATTTATTGCAGGATGCTAAAATTTCTTGGAGGGAAACAGTGACCAACAAAGACTTTAATACTAAAGAGTAAGAAATTCTGAAGCACGTGGAATACAGAGAGTTAGAACATTTCAGTCACATAATGGGAAACGGCAGTACAGATTGTTAATTACAGTGATACCTTGTATAATGCAATTAATTGGTTCCAAATTAAATTACGTTATACAAAGTTTTCATTGTACAAATTCTAATTTCCCATAGGAATGCATTGAAAGCGGATGTAATCCGTTTCAATGCATGGTCACCCCCCTCCGTGTCTGCCGCCCCTCCCCTCCCCTCCCTCCTTCCCTCTTTCTCCCAGCGGCCAGAGGTGGTCGGGGGAAGGTGGCTGCGGGGGTGGGGGAAGGGAGTGGGGTGCGCCACTTGTCCTGGGCGCCCCCTCCTCTCCCCTCCCTCCTTCCTTCTTTCCCCCGGCGGCCAGAGGTGGTTGGGGGAAGGTGGCCGCGGGGATGGGGGAGGGGAGTGGGGTGCGCCACTTGTCCTGGGCACCCCCTCCTCTCCCCTCCCTCCTTCCTTCTTTCCCCAGGCGGCCAGAGGTGGTCGGGGGAAGGTGGCCGCGGGGGTGGGGGTGGGGAGTGGGGTGCGCCGCTTGTCCTGGGCGCCCCCTCCTCTCCCCTCCCTCCTTCCCTCTTTCCCCCGGTGGCCGGGCGAAGGTGGTCCCTGATCCGGGAGCCGCCGCCGCTGCCGCTGCCGCCTTGCTCCCCCCGCCAGCCGCGGGCACCGTCTCCGGCCTCCCGGGCCGACCCGGGAGCCGCTGCCGCCGCCGCCTTGCTGCTCCCGCCGGCCGCGGGCATCGACCGCCCCCCGTCCTCTTCCCGGGCGGCCGCAGGTGATGGACGGAGGTGGCCGCGGGGGGGAGGGGGGAGGGGTTTTTTCGTTGTACAAGTTTTTCGTTATACAAACCCTCCGTTATACGAGGGTCTACTGTATAATAATTCAAGGCAAAATAAACAGGAAAAGGAGACATCTTGACTGCAAAAGTCTGGAGAATGGTTTAGACATGACACAGTATTGTTTGGAGATACCATATCCAAGGTCACAACAATCATGAAGTCATCCAATCCATGAGAAGAATAAGAATAAGAGTCCTTCCATTTCCCCCCTAAACTCATTATTTCAATAATATAAATTGTTGTGAGGATTCCTTTCCTACACAACAAACTCGGATAGCTATGATACAGTGGTACCTCTGTATAGCAAGGTACAGTGGTACCTCTACTTACAAGTTTAATCAATTCTGAATGCATACCCATAAGTTGAACAACTCGTAAATCGAGCAGCCTTATCTTAAAAAATCAAGTAAATAAATAAATAAATAAATATTTAAAAAATAAAAAGATTGTATGTAGAGCAGACCGCTTCTAAAATTTGTAAGGCAGCAGTTAAAACACCAATGGTTTTCTGCTCTTAAGTCAAATTGCTCATAAGTAGAGCCACTCATAAGTAGAAGTACCACTGTATTTGATTTTATTGAGGCTGCAATGTGCAGAAGGTTCATATTAAGGCATCTTCTTGCAAGTTCCAACTATCAGACAGCAGACAGCAAATGCCTTGGGGCAATTAGGGCAGTCATAAAGAGGAATCCTTAAGACCTCCTTGGACAATCCCATCACACACACATCTCTACTTTCAAGGAATGCGCCTTTTTATAGGTGGCATATTTTTTTCCTAGGTCTTCTAGTAAGAACCCTAATTTTTAAAGCAGATGTTAACATTATTAGCATATTAATACGTTGCTAGAAGCATGTGCACACACACAAATAGCTTCAAACTGTAAAGGTGCCACTTTAATTTTCCATTTGCTCTTTTTAAGAAGTTTTATACTGGTCATTCACATTTGAAAGATGGATGAGTGAAACACACAATTGAAGGAACAGATTTCTGCAAATCTAGTAGTAGTGCCCAGTCTTGCACAAGTGAGGGCTTAAAAATCATTTATTCTAGGAGAACCAGAAATAGTATTTCACCAAAGTTGCAAAACTTTTCTATAAAGCTACATTTCATGCAATCCAACCAACACAATCTCTTAAATCCTGATTTAGTGTTAAAGAAATGGAACATATCACATAGTGAAATAACACTGCTGAAAAAATTGAAATCATAAACACATTTATGGAGAAGTTAGATGTCACACTACTTCTAAAACAATGATCCAATTTCTGGGATTATATCTTGTCTCAGAAACTGCACGGATTCCTTGTATGAGCACACAGCTATTCCAATGCTGCTTCTTTTCTTAAGTGTGAGCAAATGAAAAAAGGAAGAAGGTAGCCTCATGGCTTCCAAATATTAGAGGAAGAGGCCAGCTTTATGGCTCTTAAACATGCTTGTGTGAAAAAAATCTCATCAATGTTTTCTTTTCTAGTTCACAAGTAGACAGAAGCCCCAGTCAACTGCAGCTCATTGATTCATTACCGATTAAGAGAGGAGCAAAGCAGTAGCATATGTACTGGCTGCAGATACACTAAGTTCATGTATAACACATCTTATTAAACCAGGACATGACTGTACAAATAATGCCACTGTCATCAATATCAGATATCTGTGAATATTTTCCAACTCTATTAACCACTTCACAACTCTTTTTTAATTTGACATTTACATAAATGTAGCTCTTAAATGATGCAAGACTTGTTAAAAGTTCCAAAATTTGTAATCTCTTAGCACAAAGTAGAATTTTGCAATAATGGCATTATCTAATAAATACAAAATGTACAGAAGGGGGAGAAAACACCAAGGAATTAAAAACATTTGACATGTGTTATGAGTTACAAGGTGGTGACCCACACAGTAAGTTACTAAGGGGAAAAGAGAGGAATGCAAGCCAAATTCTGCATAGTTATTCTACAGATGTCTAATACTCAGATGTAGTATCCAATCAAAATTCCAGACATTTCAGTAATTTCAGAGCTACTGTATTTCATGAATGCAGCAGTCACCACCACTTGCATCTGCTACCACAAGATGTTTTCAGGATGTTTATAACAAACTTCTACAAAGCTTCCACTACTGAATTATGATTATTCATACTGCAATAGTACAATGTTCTTTCATGTAGGCAAAGTATGGGAGGCACAAGGGTTTCTCTTCCAAGTGTGAAAAATCAAATGAAACCATAGTTGTTGTGAGTTTTTCGGGCTGTTTGGCCATGTTCTGGAAGTTTTTTTCTTCCTGACGTTTCGCCAGACTCTGTGGCCAGCATTTCTGTGACTCTGGCAAAATGTTAGGTAGAAAAACTTCCAGAACATGGCCAAACAACCCGAAAAACTCACAACAGCTATCAGATTGCGACTGTGAAAGCCTTCAAAAATACATCAAACCAAACCCTTAGAATCCCTTTCAAAGTCTAAGGTTAATTTACATGAATTTAGTGATTATGGAGATTCCCCCCTTCATCCTCATTCACATCTTGGTAAGATAAAAGACCAAAAGGGTGCCATCTGGTATGCTATTTTGTGTTGATTTTTCAACTCACCATTGCTCTTAATGTTTTGGGTTAATTTCAAAGTTTTAGCAGTAGATTTCAGAGTTTTCAGTGGCCTGACAACGCCAGACCAAAATAGGAGCTGTATCTTGCCTTAACTTTTTTGCTTACTCTGTATGCCCACGAACTGAATGCTTTGGGAGAAAAGGAAGCTCCATTTTATTATGCATGCAGTATAAACTGAGGAAAAACACACACTCTCTTCAAGTTCCATGACAACATTAAACCAATGCTCACTCTCTCCCCTTCCCTTCCCAACTAGGAGCAGCTTTCACTGGGTATTGATACCAACACCCATGTTGCTCAGGTAGCTATGAACAAGAGTAACATGGGCTGCTAGTTAAGAGGTAAAATGTGGGTGGGCCTTCCTGCAAGATGCTGCAGAGCATTCAGCCAGCAGCCTGTGGCCATGTTGCAAAACCCCACTGAAACAAATCTCTTCTTACATCTGTGTATGAGGAAAGGGAACAGAGGGGATGCTCTGAGGAAGGGAACAGCCAGAGTATTTTTACCTACAAATACCTCTCACCAAATTCTATTCATTCCCACTGAGAAAGTCTGGTGTCTCGTGTATTAATAACCTGTTATCTGCGAAATTAGTGCTTGGAACATATCCCCTAGCAATAATGTATATATTATGCCATGTCTGAAGGACTTCCCCGATCCCCCCAGCAAGCTTTGAGGAAAGAGTTGCCTCCATTTTATTTTGTATGGTGTCACATGGTTTAGTACATGAATGGATACCAAACAATGTTTACATACTATATTAGAAGTGGGCACTAGCTTTTTCTTGTCCTATGCTGTCTTATATTTTTTTTAAAGAGGGGTTTGGCCTAAGGTTTCATGGTGGGGGAATCCTTGCTGCAGATGGGGAGGGCAGAGTTTCTGTGGAGGATACCCCTTTGCAAATGAGGTGATTTTTTGACTAGGGAATCCTGGCTGCAGAAAGAGTGGGCACAGGTTCAGTGGAGGAGACCTCCTTGCAAATAAGGTGATTGGAACTGCGAAATCCTGGCTGCAGCAGGGGACAGGAGAGGCTCCATGCAGGTAAATTCTCTCTAAATGAAAATCTGTGATATATATGTAGCAGGAGACTATTGTATTCACCCTATAATATGCACAGACATTTCCCCTTACTTTTGAGGGGGAGAGTGTGTCTTATAGAGCGAAAAAATACGGTAATCTGCAAACTTTCATCTCTGACTGGTGGACATATTGACTTAGGGCTGATGAGACTTTAATTACAAACCATATGAATAGCAACAGACTGTGTAAAGCTGCTTTGACTGTTATTGTTGCTTTGCCACACCACTCCACATGATTGGTACTACTCATACTGTCAGAATGGAAGTCTTTGTTCCTACATTAATTTTGTGATTGGTTTTGCTCATCCATTAAGTTTGTATTAGAAGAGCTATGTCCAAAGCAGGCTGCTGAATAGAACCAAGATGAAAAGAAGAAAGGAATACATTGCTTTTCACATCTAGTGTGTCAGTATCCATACTTTACACTGGACAAGCATAAAATCAAAGGAGACAAAGAAACACCTTTTTATAAGGGGTACTATACAGTGAATCAGATACTGAAATCCATATGTTGCATCGATACTGCTTACAAGTGATCTTGTCTGAGCATAACACATGCTGAACAAAATCTGGTTAGCTGTATCCAACAACACAACATGTGTAAATCATTTGGATGAGTGGCTGCAAGTTAAGAAGCTAGTGTTGTAGCATACTAATCACATGACCTGGCATACAATAGCAAATTCCTACTCTAACTTCTTAATTTTCAGTAATCTTCCAATGAGATAGAAACCAATTGTGTCAGCACAAAAACTCAACAGTTGTTTTTGTGGGGATTTTTTTGCCATTATCTAGAAAGGACACAACACCTAGTGTGTGGAATTGCCATCCTAGCTCACTGGGCTGGATCCCTTCCCTTTCACAGATGACTTATTGAGGAAGAACAGTTGAAGTAGCAGATGAGGGATAGTTGACAGTTGACATCATCTGGGATCCAGAGTAGTTCTGAAGTGGTTGAAATAATAAGCCAGGCAGTCAAAGCCTTAGTCTATATACTCGATAACAGGGTTGGCGAACCTATGGCCCGGGTGCCAAAGGTGGCACTCAGAGCCTTTTCTGTGGGCACCCGACATCGCCCCTTCACAGCCACCTGTATTTGGGTTAAATGGCTGTATTGGCACTTTGCGGAAAAAATAGTGGCTTCTGAATCGCAGTTTGGGTACTCGGTCTCTAAAAGGTTTGCCATCACTGCTCTATAATATCAACAAGTTGCACCATGCTAAAATCCTTTTGAAGGTCAGGTCACTTAAGTATTGCTTATTGCCCAGTACTACAAATCTTTGAAGTCCAATGCTGAAATTCTTACACAAACAAGGAAATGACAAAAACTGACAATTGAAATCTGTGGACGCATGTATAATTTTAGTTTATTTTAAAAACGGACAGAATTCTGCAGAGAAATCTCCATTTGAGTAGAAGCGTTTTTTGAAATACCCCAAGAAATTTATTTGAATGATTAAAATTTAAAAAATCCACACTGCATTAGTTCTGTAATTTCAACACAGCAATATATCAAAAATTATGCAACAAAAATCATTATGTTCCTCTTAGAAAAGGAAACTGCCATTTTTTCATGCCAAAGGGTATAGTTGTGAAGATGAAAGTACAGTATTAAAGTTCTTCATACTGTTCCAATAAGTTTATCAGAAGCCACTTTCAAAAGGCTGTATGGCTAAGTCTCCACCTACTTCCCAGTTCTGGTTATTTCTAAGAACAATGCAAGTACATGTACATAAACTGTGGTCACATTGGTTTAATCTATGCCAGTTAAGTGAGATCTTTATACTTAAAAAAGTTTTCTCGCTGTCACTTAACGGTTATCAAGGTTCTCCTTCCCAGCTTCACTTGTGTACTACTATCAGTGTACTACTATCAGCTCCTCCAAAACAGGAATTGGGTCCGTTTCAGCACTTGTGGGTTTTTTTTTTAACATAAAGTGACTAGAGAATTAAACTGATAAAACATATTTCATGGGAAGTGGTTAACAGCACTGCCACACTTGGCTGATGCAGACAGAATTTCTTCCCAGCCGCAGTAATGTGGGGAATGTAACTCCTACATAATATACGATTGCACCAAGAAGGAAGATGTCCTAAGGATCCGCCTGAAGTAGTCCAGAAGTCACAGCACTTGTACCAGTGGATGTCTCCATCCGTGCTTACCTGTCCCATTTATGTGAGCTCCTCTGGACCAAACCCCAAAATACTTCAATGCTATGATATCTCACAGGCCCCAGGTCCATTTCACATACCTTGATAACCTGTTAGTTTCATGATGAAGGTAGGATAGTGCAAAAGCTTTATAATTAGGTTTGGGTGTTCCCTAGCTATTATATTATCTTATCTACCTGTGTCTTCAAATACCGTAAATCTTCCTCTTAATAAATGCTTAGTCCTTCGTCTCGCTTTTTTATTACCCTCAAGTCCCAGTCCAGCCAGTATGTTCCATGTTTTCTGTTTCCCACTTAGTCCCTTATCAACTTATCTCAACCATGAAAACGCCAAACCCATCAGCATTCAGATAATCTCAACCCTAATAACAGGGTGAGAAGCAAAAAGAAATAAGTCTTCTAACATAAGCAAATCCAGTATGTTCCACCTTTCGCTTAGCTGCCTTGTTCAAATCAATCACTTTACTCTGTGTATTTTCCTTTTAAATAGAAATAATAACTACGGAAAGCTTTTTTAAAATCCTGGTTATAAACATATGATCTTTAGATATATGCTTGAACCCTGGAAATTATTGATATTTAAAATAATTAAAATTAAGAGAACAAACATATTTCTTATTCATTCTCACTTGCCTCCAGACTGAGAAGTTTTTTTTATAAAGAAATTCATAATCACACAATATAAAAGAATTTTAGTCATTAAATTCCATTATATCACAAGATTACGCTAGGTGAAAAAGAAGCCCCACCCAAATCTTTAGCAGAGTCTTACCTTGTAAAGTGGTGGAATCAAATTTTAGAAAGAAGAAAAACATTACATAAGAAATTTCACAAGACCAGAGCCATTCATATTTTCTATGTGTTTATCATAACTTTAATAAAGACGGCAGTTCACATGCTTACCACAAGCACGTACTTATGTTGAGTTTTATAGCTTTCTGCCAAAATTGTCACATATATTTTTGTATATATAGTCAAATCCAGAAATACCTGTGGCATTTTACTTCTATATATAGATCTCCCTCTATTTAGACCCATGATATTATGAGCAAAAAGAGAAATAGAAATCATTTTTGTTCAGAGCCTTATTTCTAACTTTTTAGCACCCATCTACAGAATGAACTGCCAGAAAAGGTGCCGTTCAAACTAAAAGCTTTGTTATGTTTCTCCTACACAAAAGTAGTCATGAAGTCATGTAAACCACCAGGTTGTAGCTGCTAATGTATCTACTTCATTCTATGTACATGCATTGAATGCACACTATCAATTGTATAATTCCAGCTAGCAGAAAAGATTACAAAAACGATCTTTGTCTATTTAAATTTTAAAAATAGCTGTAAAATTTAAATTGTGATTTAATCATTTTTTTTAAAAAAAAATCATTGTTTTTTCAATCCCCTCTGCCAGCTAGTTACTGGCAAAACATATTTGTATCACGTGTTCCAGCAGCCTTGACATGCTGGTTTATTTGTGTCTAATTCCGTCTCCGAAACACATATAAAAAGTATCCTATGCAAATCTTCAGCAGATTCTTCAACAGGCACTTACCTTATAAACAGCTAGATCAGGCTCTAGAAATAATAAAAAGCTACCACACAGCACAAACATGTTTGTGACAAATACATTTTTCCTAATCATTAATAAAAAGTTCCTAAGCAAGATGAAAAGTCCTAATGTTTAACCTTTGCTTTCCATAATATTCATTCATCACTGCATATCATCAAATCCATTCTAACTGGCAGCAACCCTATCAAGGGTCTTCTAGGTATAGAATGCAGTACTCAAGATATGGTTTCCCCTTTTCTAACACCATGTATACTGCCTAAGCACAGCCAGTCTGCTTCTGCTTCTACAAGGAACTATAGGAAAACTTCCAACCCTGACTCCCACTCAGGAGCTCCTCCTCCTCCTCCCCCTATGCAGCCAGCACAAGACATTAATAATAGACACAGGGTTCTTTGTCGCAGGAACTTTGTGTTTTAGATTAAAGCTCGCTGAGAGGGGTCAATATGTAGGATGCATAATTAACTAGTAAACCACCCAGAGAGTGCTTTAAGCACTATGGGACTGTACATAAGCACCATGCTTTACTTTTAGAGCAAATGAATAAAAGTGCAGAAATTATTGTTGTGCCTCAGTTCCTAAAGCTGTCATATATTTGTAACTCCAGTAAAGCAACAGGTTTCTCAACCATTTTTATAATGAACTATTTTAAAGGTGCCAATTTATGCAACACGCTGGAGTATTAAGCTGAGTAGGCTGAAGTGGAACTAGTTAAACCAATACACAATAGCTAGCTGGTTTTGCTCTGAATTGGGGAACTCAGCTGACCAGTAGTTAGACCAGATGAGTAAACAATGACTAACTGGCCTGATGTTAACCGAAAACACATTAAACAAATGGTTCCTTTTTGTCCTTTTCATTTCAGAACAATATATTCATGAAAATTACTTATATCCTCTTTTGAGAAAATGTCTTGCCAGAGATGTTACTCCATGGTAAGAAATGAGGAGGAGGACTTGCCACAGTCCTATAAATGAGAGAGTAGCTCAGATTCAGATTTAGAAATCTTATGACAATGGATAAAAATAATCACACTCAAACACACAATGGTATAGAACAAATATAGCAATTTCTTCTTCGGTTACAAATGTACACACTTGTTTTAAGCATAATATGCTAGGCAGCTTCATAAATGAGTTTACTTGGCCTCGTCTACTAAGGAGGAAATAATTTAGGAATCCAGATTAAAATCTATTGAAAAGGCTAGAGTTAGAGAAGGTTTATTTGGACTAAGATTTGAGAAAGTTCCTCTGGGCAGGAGAAAATCCCTATTAAAGAGCTTCATGATCAGAGGTAATTCAATTCTGTGTATATACACTGTAAGCTCTCTGCTTACAGTGGTGTAAGATGCTTTAGGCATTGTTAGGTCACCTTGTCCTTAGAATATTATAACTTATTATTAGAGGTGCATACAAGACACAACTGTTCACTTTTCCTGCATCATCATCATCATCATCATCATCAACACCACCACCACCATCATTGTTCTTTTCCAGTTTCAGCCATCCAATTAGTTGTTCACTATCAAAAGACAGCTTTGTACCATACTGAACACTGGATATGAATAAAGGGTGTCATGGAAACAGTATCTAAGGTCATTTCCCATTTCCATTGTTCTGACATTCAGTAAATAAATAAAATATACCAAGATCAGGTGAAAATGGTTAATTGTTATTCCATCATTCCATGTACTATGTACAAAGAAACAAAAATATATAGCACAGCTTTCTTTTTTCAGCTATGCCTCTGTGACAGAAATACAGTGGTACCTTGTATAAAGGAATTAATTCGTTCCAAATGAAATTCTGTTCAGCAAATTTTCCTTTATACAAATTTCCCATAGGAATGCACTGAAAACAGAGTGATCCCATTTTTATGTTGTACAGATTTGCCCCATAGGCGATTGATTATGTTAAGTAAATTTCCTCCATCTCCAAAAATTTTTATGTTGTACAAATTTTATGTTTTACAAGCTGTTTGTTATACAAGGGTCCACTGTATAAAATAAAAAGGATTTCAGAATGAAGGGTTTTGCAGACTTTAAAGATTTCTAAAATCAGCTTTTCACTGCTAAACCCACATTATAAAATGACACTAGTTGTCTATATTTCATATATATATTTCAAACCATCAGCACATTCAAATGCTGTTTGACTATGGCAATTTTAGTTCTCAGCAAAGAACTATCCAGATGGAATCCTCTCATAACCACAGCAAATTATTTGTTACTATCAGCACTTTAAAAGACCAAACAAAACAAAACAAAACAAAAACACTAAGGGACAAAAATATTTTGGTGGGTGAAATGATATGGAGAACTAAAGCAAGGGTAATCTTTGGCCCTCCAGATGTTTTGGACCACAATTCCCATGGTCCTTTTTCACTGGCAACATAGGCTCAGAATTCTATGAGTTCAAGTCCACAACATCAGGAAAGCCAAAGATTCCCCACTCTTGAACTCAAGATAGGCACACGGTGGACTCTACCATGGAATATCTTGGGAGGATGGAACTCCTGAGGAAAAGCAAAGGGAAGAGGAAGATACTTCTTGGACCAAGAGAAGGTGGCTGCTTAACAGAATGAAACCTGGCTCCCATTGTCTCCCTGCTCCTGTTGTTAAAGCCGCCTTGAGAATCACTAATTTTGAAAGGCAGTATATGATTTTTTTAAAATTCTCAGCTAACCATACAAAATATTAAAAAATAAAAGGCTATTAAGATATCTAGCATTACAGGAATATCTTCCTATTTGTCTGAAATCAATAAATAATACAGGTCATTATTGCTATTTTGGTCCAAGCAACATCTCCCCTACTCTGCACATCAATGGACAACTCAACACTACAATGTGCTCTTTTGTTCTTTTTAGTGAAAGCTACCTCAAAGATTGAATCTCACATTATGAACCAGCTTTGGTGCTAAGGTCATCAGGAGAGGCCTCTCTCTCCATCCCGCCACCTTCACAGGTGTGTCTCATAAGAACACATGAAAGGGCCTTTTCTGTTGCTGCTCCCAGACTTTGGAACTCCCTCCCTCTGCAGACAAGGAATGCCCAGTCTCTGCTGTCTTTCCAGAAGCAGGCAAAGACCTTCCTCTTCAGGCAAGCTTCCCCTGAATAAGGATCTATTTACTATGTGTAAATAGATTTTATATTGATTATTACCATATATTATTACATTGACTGATTTCACAAGAACAGTGATTTCCACTTTCACAAAATACCAGAACTAGGGGACATACACTCAAATTGAGGGCTGGGAGAGTAAGAACAGACAAAAGAAAATATTTTTTCACCCAGTGGGTTGTTAGTCTGTGGAACTCCCTGCCACAGGATGTGGTGATGGCATCTGGCGATTGGACAGATTCCTGGAGGAAAAGTCCATCACAGGTTACAAACCATGAGGGAGATGTGTAATCTCCAGGATTAAAACCAGGATACTTCAAGGGCCAGATGCAGGGAAGTGGTTGCAGGAGACAGATATCTAGGACATGCGCGCCCAGATGCATCTGGTGGGGCCACTGTGAGAGACAGGAAGCTGAAGTAGATGGGCCTTTGGCCTGATCCAGCATGGCTCTTCTTATGTTCTTATGTTCTAATGTTAGTTTCCACCCCTCATGATGTTTTTTTTTCTTTTTGTTTGCTCTTTGTAGCTTTAATATTACATTTTAATGCTCTAAGACACCACTCCTAATTCCCTGTTTTTAATCTGAATGTGTCTTAAATATTCTGGGCTGTATATTGTCCCTGTATATTGAAAGCCACCTTGGGTCCTTTTTCAAGGGGAAAGGTGGGGTAAAATTTTCAAAATAAAATAAAATAAAATAAATAATAGAACAAGGAAGAGCAGAGGCAGGATCAACAGCACTAGATGTAGGCATTCCGGAATGTCTGAGCCAAGGTATAAATTAGAATGGAGTAAGAAGGCTCAGTTTCACTTCACAGTCAGAACAGTCCTTGAGGCAAAAGCAGAAAGTTCATTTGTAAAAGAAGGAAGGAAAAATCACATCACAAATGCCAATACCAATCCTCTTTGCGTTGCGCCCGCCACCCATTCCCTTCCCCCCTCTCTCCCTCTCTCTCATTCCCTCTCCAAGTATACTCTATTCAAGCTTAAAATTAGAGTGGCTCCCCCTCCCTCTCCAGTTAGAAGGACTTGGGAGGCTCCACAGGAACTAGAGAGACATCCAGAAATGGACAATAGCTTCCCTTTACAAAGGACTCTTTCATGCAGGCAGTACTTCTATTAAAAACATCCCTTTCAAGTGCACACATTTTATAAAGAGATTATAAAGAACCAACTCACACACTAAATCACACAAGTGACTGTGATTTTATTTTTAATGCAAAAAAAATCAAGAATAAATATCTGTCATACAATGTGTAGATATGTGTATAGAAATTAAGCTGTTTATTCTTTTACAACATTCAGTGACATATTTCCAAACACCTCTGTATTGCTGACAACATACAAACATGATGGGGGGGGGAATCAAAGTCACGTTTTCTCATAAGTTCTATTCCTATCACCAAGGCATTTAGTACAATTAACATTTGGATTTGTCTCATTAATAATTTGTAGAGGGTTTTGTGTACCATTATTAGGAATGACATCTGAAGCCAGAAGGTCCAAAGCACATTACAGTACTAGACTTCTGGGTTCCATGTTCAGGCATAATATGCAGCACAGCAAAAGTCCTTAAAACTTCAGTCTTTATTTTAGAAAAGCAAGCTTCCAAACCTTGGGGGCAAAGTAATTTATTTGAAAACATCTGAACAGTATTGGCAGTAACTTTAATATTCAGTCATGGTTTCTTTATGCAGTATTGCCTAAAATACAAGTCGCAAGGCCTCTAGTGTGTGTGTGTGTGTGTGTGTATGTGTGTGTGTGTGTGTGTGTGTGTGTGTGTGTGTGTGTGTGTGTGTGT
>JAHTLZ010000129.1:37405539-37418004 GCA_023846285.1 Phrynocephalus versicolor
TGTGTGTGTGTGTGTGTGTGTGTGTGTGTGTGTGTGTGTGTGTGTGTTGCGTCATTAGAGTCGTGACCAACCCTTCGTGACTCCATGTCCATAGAGTTTTCTTGGCAGGAATACTGGAGTGGTTTGCCAGTTCCTACTCCAGGCGCCTACAGCACCTGGTATTCCCAGGTGATCTCCCATCCAAGTACTAACCAGGGCCGAACCTGCTTAGCTTCCGAAATCATGCAAGATCAGATGTGCTTAGGGCATCTAGGCAGCTTAAGGCCTCTAGTGACTTCCTCAAATCTCAAGCACACAGATCCTCCTCCTGCCCTTTCTAGATTCTTTATTAAATCCAAAACAAGAGAAGGTTGTTGAGAAGAGAAGTTTGACAAAGCATTCATTAAAAATGAAGCATGGAAGTTTTAATACAAAGTACAGTATAGAACTCATAGAATCCAACATACTGCATGTGAGGTTAACTCAACATGTACATTTGTGAGTAATTAATAAACAAATAAACTGTTACATAAACAAAGAAATAAAAGCATGTTTCAACCATGTGTTTGTTCTCCTTTAATATCTGAGCAGGAGCAACTCTAGGACAGAGTAGGGAGAAATCTTCCTCCAGATTCTGGGTAGATGCTCCCTCCCCATCCAGTCACGTACCACGTTGGTACACAAGCTTTGGGACATAATGAATTCCAATCACAGCGTGCTTTCTAGCAAGCTACCAAGCTAAATAGAATGTGATGCTTGTGGCCATTACAACCGTCTGGGCCTATCTTAAGTTTTAAGATTGTCTGCTATTATCCCTGACATTTTGTTCTTTGTCACTAGTTCTGCTGAGAAGCCCCCATCTCTGTGAGTTTAAATCCATGCCAGGTTAGGGTCCCAACTCTTCTTGAACCTCTTACTCAGTTCTCCCACACAGCTTGCTGACATGTGCACTTGGAGACATCAAAACAAAGCCAGTTCTTCCACAGCAGACATTCCTTTCCAGAAGGGCAGGTTTCGTTGTTTGCAGGGAATTCAAGACAAATAGTTCTTAGTATTTAAAACACAACAAACAATTTGGGTATCACTTTATAAAGGTTTCCCTCTTCTGGGCATAGGAATAGGTTATATATCACTCATGCAATCTGATCTGCTGATCATAATAAAGCACTTTTATTTCATATAGGGTGAAACCCATGGCAGATGATTGTACCAGGTCGGCTTCTCAAGGGGAGTTCAAACACTGGTTGCAAAAGCTTTTGGGAAGGGGTTTCCAAACCCAGGTAGCGTTCAGCTGGAATTTTCCTCTCAACTTTTCAACTTTTTGAACAGTTGAGAAGAAAATTCCAGCCAAATGCTACCCACGGCGGAGTTAGAAACGACACACATCCCAAAACCTAGCCTGTATCTGAATATGTCTTAAGATTACTATAAAATATTATTTATCTTTATTTTTAACTTGATTGCTTTACAGATCAATACTACTTTACAATTCTATACAGTTGTCAGGGTTCATACATGTGATTGCTCTTATAATATTCCAACTGTATACAATTATAGAAATATTCCAGAAATACATTTTTTGCTCTTGGCTTTTTAATCATAAACATAATGTGAATTTTCATAGGGATCCTCCACTTCCATTTTCTACCCTGATGTTAATGGGTGGTAATAAAGTCATGTACATAAACCATGTTATTAAACCAAAAACCAGTACTGGAGCCACACACTCACTTCTTTTCCTGCTTCTTATACCACAGTTTTATACCTCTTGTTTTAAGACTGGTTTATTAGCCAGAATATATAACCTTAATGGAAGGAAAGATGGGTACACAATTTTAACAATTACCCTTGATTGAATAAACAATGTTTTATTAAACCATGTGTGACAGTTAAACCCTTATCTGAATACACCAAGAACTGGTACAAAATATCTTCATCATCTGTATGTTTCTGCTAGAAAAAAATCTTTAAAATGCACAAGCACATACACAGAACCATCTTTAGGGAAAGAATGATGATAAGGCCTGAAGGTCAATGTGCCAAACTGATCTACAGATCAATCTTCTTTCAAGCACCACTATCACTTTAGAATTGGTCAAGAGTCGAGATAGGCATGAATTTGTGGTCAGCAGCTTCCATCCACTGCTTCTTCTGGAGGGCGCCCACTCAGAGGAGGCAGAGCAAAGAAGCCTGGGAGATTGCCTCTGAGTGAGCAGGTGACGGAAGCTCAATCTTTCCTGCTGTGGCCAAGTGAATGAAGTCAGAGTTGGCCCAGAGGCCATCAACCACACAAGGCTAAATTATGAAAAGACTGAGCAATACACTTACTCTGTAAACTTTTTTTCTTTTTCAGTGAGAACTAAGAGTTTAATGGGTTGGTATTTTGTGCATTTTGTATACTGGCCCACTTGTACAGCGGCTTGTTTGCTTCAAAAACAAATTGACCCACTGTAAATCCAGATCAAAAACCCGTGCACAAAATCACAGTCACAAAATGCAGCCAAAATTTAGGAAAAAAGCAGGTGGTAGTCACTTCTTTACTATCATTCTGCTGCATTTAAAAGACACCAAAACTAACAATAATTGGTTATATTTCAAACTGTAAATAAATCTTCAAGACAGATCAAAATTGAGATTTATAAAACTAGACAGTTTCTCAAAACTCAAAGAGAGGAAAATATGGGAATGGCAGACACTTCTTTGTCATCTATGTACTTCACTGCATGGCTGTATAAGCAGAGTTTATAAATAAAGATAACTGTTATCAGTTGCAATCATAAAATCCTTTCTTTGTACTGACCACTGCTGGTCTGAAAACTATATAATAGTTCAAGAAACTATTTCTTTTTCCTCTAGATAATAAGTTAAGTGTATAAATAAACAGTTATACATTATGACATCCCACTGTATAGCACCAGTGGCACATATAAGACTGGATCGACTTGCATAACCTATATGTTGTATCTAGCCTCCCCATCTCTGACATGTGCCATTATTTTATACCTTGGTCTAGTTAATGAACCTTAAGAGTAAACACAAAGGATGCACATTTGGATTTGAAAATTTTGGGAACTTAATGCCATATTCAGATAATTCCAAATATATCCAAATTTGATAGTTCTGAATATCTATAGTATGATATATTTGGAGTCCCACTTACTCATACCTATTAGGATGCAAAACACTAGGTTTTCGGTTTCTAGAGGAAGAAGTGAAAGATTTTCCCAGGGCAGGGGGTGGGGGAGCTGGGTTGAGAATCAAACCTGTAAATAATGTCTGTCTGCATAAATGAAATATAGAAGCGGATACAGACACCAAAAGGTATTGACTCACATTGGTATTTCTAACTGAAAGGTGGGCATAGCTTTTCAGAACTCCCCTGAACATTTGCTTTTGGGTATAATCTAGTGCAAGACTGCAATGCAGCAGTTTTCTATGTGTCCCTTTCTAAACCCTCAACTTACATTTACACTCTCATCATGTCCTTGTTTACTTAATATAGTTAGGAAGAATATTTAGGATTAGTAGATTCATAGTTTTTTTTAAAAAAATCATGTCCCATCAATCAATTCTGACTTCCAGTGATGCTTTTCAGGGTTATTCAGGTACAAAATGCTCAGAGGTGGTATACCATTCCCTTCTTCTGATGACACCCTTGGAGAGTGCACTGTGCCCAAGGCCATGAAGGTTGGCTCTACTCACAGGAGGCACAGTGGGGAACTGAGCTCCCAAACTCTGGTCAACGGAGAAGTGTTATATTAGGTTTAGGCCCCTATTGAGTGTATCAGATATGTAGTGGAGGACAAAAACCAGAATAGCAGACTCCACCATCACATGGGTCAAATGCTAAGAAAAAGAAGTAGGCCATGTGCGGTATTCATTGGAAGGACTTGCGTTTTCCTCTAACATATTCAAATCCTGTTCTTTGTGCAGAGTCTGTACACAGCATGAGTGTGGCAAAAGTAGTAAGACACTTGGGAAAGGCAGCAGCAGCATCTACTGAGAGGAGTTGGGGGGGGGGAGACAGCCTACAACCGCTATTACAATCCCCGCCCCCCCCCAAACAAAATCTGTCACCCAAGAGCCTTTTTCAGCACACTGTGAAAGAGCAGCATATACAAGGTCTATGTGTCTCTGTCAAAGATGTGGCAGAGAAGCCTTTAGTTCAAGCTGAGAAATATATGAGTGAACCTGAAGACACTGTTCAATGACATCTTTGTGCTATCCAGTTAGGGCCCGGAACCAAAAGAGATGGTAAAGAAGTCAGTTTTCTCCCAAAATGCCAATGTGCCAGAGAAGGACAAGAAGGGCATCAGCGCTCAGGCTGACACTTGGACAACAGCAGTGCTGTTGCTTTGGTCATTGTGAAAGATATTCAGGAACAGCACCAGATATTGCTTCCGTAGCCATGGACTTCAGCTTGAATACAGATGTGAGCACCGTCCCTTGAGTCGGACACGACTAGCATGCTTGTGTGTGGGGAACCTTTACCTTTTTTTTTAACCTAGCCATACCATGCAAGTTCATCGTATTGAGGAACAATTTATCCACGGCCCCCATTCCAAGCAAATCTCTCCTGTCCATTGTGATTGGCAGGAACTCTTCTCTGAGTACATACACATCTGATATGGGAAAGGAAGACACTGAGGGAAACTCAGGTGGATGCAATTTGCAGCAGTTAGTGAAGAAGGTCCAGCTAGTACCAAGAGGGTCAAAGACAGAGGAGTAACAAATTGGCCATGTTCTTAACACTCCAAACAGCAGTGCCAGCAGTTGACCGGAGTGTGTTGTCAACTGTGCTGACAAACATGGCAATGACCTGTCCTACAGATAACACCATCCCAGAGGAAGGGCATGGCAGAGGTAGAGCACCACAAGCCAAAAGAGAACTGGTCCCTTGCCCCACCAGGTTGAGAAGGTGTCTGTTTGCAGAGGTCTGGCCAAGGTAACAGTAGGATTGCTGTCATGCCCACCGACTAGTCTTCCAAGTGAGGAAGAAAGGGTCATTGCCATTCGACAACCCCCAAACTTAGAACCCTAATTTGGAGAAAAGTTTATTTCCCTTAAGGTTAACCTACCATTGCTGGGTGTCCCTGAACCCACCTTTAAGTAAGAGAGAACAGCTGACTCTGCTCACAAGACTAGGTATGCCATGCTTCACTCTGCTGCCGCCCCTTCCTTTTTCCTCTTTCATTCTTCCAACTGCTGCTCAAGATTGTGCTCAGTCACTCAGCAGTGCTGTGCCCCTTGCGGATGGCACATTTCCCAACCAGCACAGGCTTGCTAGTGCTCCAGTCTGCCTGCCAGTGCTGCCCAGGTTATTTGCCCAAACCCCAGTGCAACCTGTTCTCTGCTTCCCCAATGCTGCTGCCATTACCTGCAGGCATTCCCACTTTGAGGATGAATCAGTATGTACATTACAGTCATTTCCTTCTTCCTAGGCCAGTGTTGGTGAACCTATGGCATGGGTGCCAAAGGTGGCACTCAGAGCCCTTTCTGTGGGCACCCAACATCGCCCCTTAACAGACACCTGGATTCAGGTTAAATGGCTGTATTGGCACTTTGCGAAAAAATAGTGGGTTCTGAATCACAGTTTGGGCGCTCGGTCTCTAAAAGGTTCGCCGTCACTGTCCTAGGTGCTGCTGGCTGGCTATTGATGTGCACTCTTTTTGCTTGTCACAGTCACTGGGAAGGATTCGGTGACAACAGAGAAATCCTTTTAAAGCATTTCGCCCATTTGTGCATTTTAAAAGGGAAAGCAATAGCTAGCTATATAGAAGTAATATTGAGTATAATAGAGTTCTGGACAGATGGAGATTTCAAATATTTAAAAACACAAATTCTAAATTTGAAGGACTGTAGTTCCAAATTTCAAATCCAAATTATGGTGCTAGTGACCATTCCTAGGTAACACAGGAAGTAGATTCCCATCCAGATTCAAACAGCAAAGTTGAATTCTGTGCACGTCTGGTGCAATGTCCTTAAGAAGCATGGCCATTAAAATGAAGATGAATAAAACGACAGGATGTACCATTCCCTAGTTTCAATATGAATGACAGCTGTACATCTTGGCAATTTTCTTAATGATATGCAGTCAAAACTTTACAGAACTAACTTGAACCCAACAGTAATCTCTACTATACTATCACATCTTCCTCCTCTTCCTTCTCCATGTCTTCAAAATGCAAAAAAAGTAGTAGTATCATTTATGTGACCCTGGGTTTTGTGATATGATCCAGTTGTGGGCCTCAGAATACTCCACCGAAATCCAATGTATTATATTCTAAACTGCATTCCTGCTGTGCAACGAGATACTCCAAGATGAATGGTGGTACAGAAATGTTATGTGGTCACCATAAAAACATAAACATAAGAACATAAGAACAGCCTTGCTGGAACAGTCCATCCAGTCCAGCATTTGGTCTCACACAGAGTAAATAGTAAAAAACCCAAGAAATAGGGATGAATTAGTGGAGGTTTATGAAAATTGATAAAAATCCACCACAAAAATAGATCGATTTATATCCCATCAGTGATTACAATATTTCAGTGGTAATTAATCAAATGATAATAAACAACAATAATTAATTTAGGGTATTCAATCTCACAATAAATGGTACTGGTCATTCAGAGTGTAGTGGCTCAGTTGGCTAGAGCGCTGAAATGGTCAGCTGCAAAGTCAGGAACTCAGAGGTTTGAATCCCAGGTACCACACAGCAGAGCAAGCTCCTGCTTTTAACCAAAGCTCCTGCCAACATAGCAGTTTGAAAGCATGTAAATGCAAGTACTGTAGATAAATAGGTACTGCCATAAAAAGCGGGAAGATAAAAACAGTGTTATGTGCACAGAAATACATTCAGTCATGCCGGCCACATGGCCACAGACTTGCAAAGCACTGGCTCTTTGGCTTGAAAACAGAGATGAGCACCGCCCCTAGAGTCGAAAACGACTAGCACACATGTGCCGCGGGGAATCTTTACCTTTACCTTTATTTAATCTCACAATAAATGATACTGGTCATTCATTCCCCATCTTTCAGAGATGGTTAAGACAAATTCACATCCTGGTAGGTCCATCAGTGTCACTATGGAACCATCATTGTTCGGAGATTGATCCACTACTCAGTATCACTATCGGGCATTACCAGCTACTGCAGATCAACAAAACAGGAGTGCTGCTGCCATCATTCCAGGCTCATGGGCTTCACATCTAGAGACTGCCATTGTGGAAAGTAGGTTGGTAGAGGCTAACATTTGATCTGATCCCAACAGGGCAGCTACAAGATTTGAAAGGGCACTAAACCATATAAACAGTGCATTCCATTCAGAAATGTTGTTCCAGTTCTAACTAACATGAATTATTAAATCTGATAGGGCAACAGCAATTGTTGTTGTTGTTGTTGTTGTTGTTGGCAAATGTAACTAACATATATGGCACTTATTTTCTGTCCATCTTATCAGGTCTGGCACAGCCGAGATGATTCCAAACATACTTCTGGCTTACTTGGATTTGCTCCCAGTTAATAATTCCCACTTTCTCTTTTTCCTTACATGACTGGCAGGGTTCTTCAACCCAGCAGTAAAATGGGACAGCTAATTATCTACGAATCCACCTTGCGGTGCCACATTTGGCAACTTTTATCTGCACAGGACAGCTGCATTCTCCGTGTTTGAAGTGAAATGTCAGTCTCTGCTAATGCAACAAGACTTACATCACTAATGATGCCTTGACGCTTTGAAGAAACAACTAAAGCCTAATTAAAAATTCAGATTTGTTCTCCCAAGCATGACAATATTAACTGCTTTTTCGCCAGGGCCTTGTTATATTTTCTCCCTCTCAAAAATATATTTAAAAAGAGAGAAGAAAGAGGAAGAGGATGAAAAACTGCAGTCGTCCTAGGCATTCACGGAGCCTTTAAAAAAACTGTTATGGTTGGCATTAAACCAACACAGAATCATTTGAAACAGATGAGATTTCACTTCACTGCCTTCCATTCCGATTACTGTAGTACACAACATTTCTGAAGGGGAAATGAGTTTCATAAAGCATTTATCGGCAACAGAATTTTATTTTATTTTTGTTTCTATTTCCATTGCAGCCAGATATTCAAACAGTACTCATCAACCAGAAGCCTAAGAAAAATACACAGGAGTTAAGTCAGTTCCTTTTAGAAATAGAAATAGCAATTTATCGTCATTGCACACATATACGTGTACAACAAAATTAGGTGCTGTTCGCAGTACCATAAAATTTTAAAAAAAACACCACATCCAATCCCACTCTACTTAATATAAAACTAAACCACAGCATTTAACTTGGATACTGCTCTAGAATAAAAACTGTTCTTTAAACTGCTCATATTTGTCCCAGTTGTCCTGTATCTCCTACCTGTTAGCAATAGTTCAAAAAACTGATGTCCAGGATGTGATGAGTCTTCCAAGATTTTGGAAGTCTTCCTCAAACACCTGGAGCTATAAAGTTCTTCCAAAGAAGGAAGAGGACAACCAGTGATAATATGTCTGTGAAGATTCTCACTTATCCAGGTGAGTTTATCTGGAAGTTTAGTCATGGCAACTGGACTTCTTTTTCTTGAGAGATTGAAACATTTCGCTACTCATCCAAACATCTTCCAAAGAACCAATGATAATGTTTAGTTCATGTTAGAAGTGTATGATTATTATATGCTATGTAGATGCAAAGCTCAATTTAATTGTTAAAAACCTCGCCTGACGAATTTCTGAATTTAATTTTCAAAATGTCTACATTTTACTGATTGCCCATCCTTAGCATTTCACGCTGATCTTCTGGCAACATTTTTCTTCTTTGACCAGAATCTGTGGACATCTGGGCAAGATCTAAACCATAGATGTGATCACTTTCATAAAATATAGTACAAGTTTTCCTATACAGTCAGGGCAGGTAAGAGCCTTTACAGAGGGCCTCTGCCATATTTATAGCCATCTGAATACTCCTTCTTTCCCTTTCTCCTCCCTCACTTCTATGTGGTCTCCCCTCTGGCAAATATAGGCAGAACACAGAATGACAGTTCACAGGATAGGACACAAGACACATATGTGATAAAATCTACAGCAAAGGTCCGAGGCAGGTAAAATTCCTTTCCTCTGCATGCAACCTTCTGCATAAATATCCTGCTAATTCTAACACAACTTCTTTCCTTTTTCCACAGCTCCCTTTCACATCTTGAATAACCAAATATGTGTTCACCCATATTTTTAAGTTAGTTAGTTTCAAATAAACAACACTTCTCCTCAAGTACAGTGTTGAACAACAAAAAAATGATAAAAATGGAACAAAAATATATTTGGGGAGTTTCTCTTTTGTGGATCAATCAGGTCATGCTAGCCAATGGTTTAGTGCACAAATTGTGAACAACCTGTCTGTATTATCATTTTTCCTACTCTGGTTCTTCTTAGACAACCCTCCCTTCACCCCTGCCCAGGCAACACCCTAAGAAACTCTTCTCTAAAGCAAGCTGCAAGTCCCACTTTAGGCTGTGCTCAAAGATCCCTCTAATTTTCTGTCCCACTGTGGAGTCTCTCTCTCTATGCATGTGGAGGTGGGAGAGGATTCACTCAAAATGGGAAGTAAACAAACCGGCTGCCCATGCGCTGCCCCAATGCGGCTCTGGGTGAGCAAGCACACACCCAGCTTCCCTGTATTTTACTGGTATTTGCACCATTAAAAATATACTACACATGAACATCCAGCCATTTCTATTTTTAAAATGTCAGCATGCACAAATATTGCATTATGCAGGGTGGGGGGAGATATTGGGTCTCTGATAGGTGACCCATCTCAACAATTAATTTGGAATGATTCTTAAATCAAAGGGTTTAAATGACTCCCTTGAAGGAGTATTTTCCCAATATGGAACTAGACAGAAGAAATGCTAGTAGATTAATATGGTTCAAGGTTAACAATATCAACGTTTAATGTAAAAAGTTTGGGGAATGTTACAAAGAGGAAAAATAAATGAGGCATTATTAAATAAGCATAAGGTAGATAAAATATTTTTACCAGTGACTCATCAAACAAAAGAAGGTGTAATTGAACTTCAGCTGATCTAGCGTTACTCTAATGTTTACTCTCTGAATGCAAAAGAAGTATGCAAAAATTGGGGGAAATAAGGAATGGTCTTGTAATAATGGCAGGGGATTTTAATATGGTAATAAAAGAATAGAAAGATAAAGCAAACCCTACGAATGCTGCAAAAAATGTTACAGTTTTGAATCGAATGATAGAAAACTTATTTGAGAGAGATACGTGGAGAGTGATAAAAGAAAATTAAAATAAATTTACATGTTATTCCTCACTTTATAAACATCACTCTAAGTTTATACAGTTTAACTTGGAAGCAACTTTCTTCTTCTTATGCCTTTTGCATAGCTTCACAAGAGGATTTCAGCCATTATATTTGAGAAGCCCAAGCCAGAATTCTATGACTACAGAAGCAATAGCTTTTTGTTCTGTCTACAACCCATATCCTGAGTTGTCTCTTACAATGGGCATGCACCCATGTACCAGCTGCAAATGGAATCCACAAGTAGTCTGAATTGCCAGCAGCATCAATCCTATATATCAGTGGTGGTGAAGCATTTACAAACCGAGTGCCCAAAATGTGATTCAAAACCCACTAATTTTATTTTATTTTATTTTATTTTATTTTATTTTTTGCAAAGTGCCAATATAGCATTTTAACCTGAATACAGGTGGCTGTGAAGGGGCGATGTCGGGTGCCTACAGAAAGGGCTCCGAGCACCACCTTTGGCACCCATGCCATAGGCTCGCCAACACTGCTATATACTGTACACTATCAAATAAACCACAATGTTTCTCCTAAGTATAGAGCCAATTACTGTTTCTACACTTTGTTATGCACAGTCTAAAGCAGTCACATTCTTGAGGAATACATCTAACTGGAAACCCTTTGTCAACTTTTATGGGATTACAAACACATTTATTTGATTACTGCCCACCATAATATCCTAAAACACAGATGAAGCCTGGTTGTCTGATTATTAAACGAAAATAATCTGACATTTATAGCAATGGTTTAAATCCTCCGTAGCTACAGCTGTGGCATAAATGATTATGCTCAACCAGTACCATAGAAACAAAGCAAAACAGAAATAAAAGGGATATTCTCTTTATCATATTTTTTACTGCGTTTCAGGAGGGCCAAAGAAACGCACAAGCCATTTGAACACTAGTGCCCCTTTAAGTCAGACATGCTCATTATTCTACACCATGTTTTTATAAGCTGGGAATTTTTTTCCACCCAGAAATCTCAACTCTTCTCCAAATGCAAAGTCTATAGCCAGCAAATGTTTCATATGATTGCTCGGTATTTCCAGTTTCGAAGTGAACTGATGACTCTCACTTTTGTGTCATTAAATAAATAATAATAAGGCAGCTCAATACTGCCCACAGCTACATGGAAACAAGAATAACTACAGTATTTTCCTTTTAGATGAGGTTTAAGTTAAGAATAGAAACTTATCCTGATCCAGTTATCCCAAAAGAGGGAGGATACAGAAGCTTGAAAACTCCGGATCCTGTGTAGCAACCCTGAATTCCTCCAACTAGATCAAGCAAAACAGAGCCATGATTCCTGTGTTGTTGACTGAAATCAGAAGTATACTAAAATGATCTAAGCCTCAAACCCCCCAAAATAAGATTAAGACTGCTGTTGCTCACCTAGAATTTACAGGGGCTGCATGCAATTGATACTATGGACACTGAGGTGAGAGCAAGCAAGCAACCCTTAATCTGAGCACATGGAGAGGACACACGGTAAGCACACTGAAGCGTTCTTGGACATGTCTACCCAAATAGATAGATAGGAAGAAGGCATCTTCACTGCCTGTCTGTTTCCACATGGAGAATGGTAGTGGTCGTGGCCATCCAAAGGAAGACTACAGATATCAGGAGGAGGAAGTTGGTCAAGTCGGCTTCAATGGCCCAGGAAAAACCAAGCTTGAGGTAATTTCTCTTAAGTCATTGATATCCAAACTTCAGCCCTCCAGATTTTTGGACCACAGCTCCCAGAATTCCAAGCCTAGACTGCCAATGACAAAGGACTGTGGGAGTTGTGGTCCAAAACATCTGAGAGTGCTGAATTTTGGACACCACTGTTTTAAGTATTAGTTTTACTGAGCTATGGATAAGCTTACATCGTAGAGGCAGGACAATAAGATGAGTATTTGCAACAGCCATTTGTAAACCCAATTTTCTTGACTCTTCAACCATTGTGCTGACTAAATAAGGTAAAGAGAGCCACTGTTGATCAGACCATAGGTTTATCTTGTTCAATATTATGTTCAAACAAATGACCACCAGGAGCTTCTCTGAAATCCATCACTGGGGCATGAGTCCGGCTTGTGTTTCCCAGCAACAGATATACACACACACAAACATGTGTGTGTGTGTGTGTGTGTGTGTGTGTGTGTGTGTGTGTGTGTGTGT
>JAHTLZ010000129.1:37418014-37428860 GCA_023846285.1 Phrynocephalus versicolor
TGTGTGTGTGTGTGTGTGTGTGTGTGTGTGTGTGTGTGTGTGTGTGTCTGTCTGTCTGTCTGTCTGTCTGTGTGTGTGAGAGAGAGGTATATAAAATATACATATTGCCCTTGATACTGGAGATGATGGCACTCAGCTGTCCTGACTTCACGGCCCTAATCTACAGGGGCCCCATCCCCCTTTAAGGCTGTCTAAATTGGCAGCCATTCAGAACTTAACTGTGCACTTCCATTACCTGAGTCTCCTCCTATCACCCACCATCTATGGATGGCAAAAGAACTGTACTACGAGCAAGGAAGGAAGCACTTCTCTCTATCAGCTTTCTCCACACCATACATCATCTTATCTTACCATGTCCAAAACAGTCTGTCTCAAACGATCTGCAACCTATAATCACAAGGGAGTTGTTCCAGTCCCTTGATAATTAGATTGTATCTTTCTACACCTTTCCCAGTTCTGCAATATCCTCTTCTTTGCACAGTGACCAGCGTTCCAGATATAAAAGCTGTCCTTTTTTTATACTGCCATATTTAAAGAAAATCACACCTAAAGTAGGTTGACATTGTCTTTACGCTTTTTGCTTCAGCCCATTTCTTGATCAGTTGCTGTCAGCTAAAAGCCCACTGCTGCATAACTACATTAATTGTATCAGTTCCTGAAATAAAGAAAATATTAACCTCTACAAATATTGCAAATGTGCTTATCAGTCATATGAGCTTCTATCCAGGAAACTTAAAGCTGGAAACTCAAACATATAATTGCTGTGGCCCAGATATGACACTTTCAGAATTCAAAAAAGGGTGTTTACAGATCATATCAATTATTTTATGAGGATCTTGCAGCTTCTGGGTAATTTTAATATGATTTTTCCGCAAACTAAATCCTTAAATCAATTCTTCCTTAATAGAAGTAATGAAATACATAAGACACAGGGAAACTGGAGTTCAACAGTTACAAAATAGCAGCATTCCCAGCTGCAGCATTTTGTTGGAGTCCAACAAAGTAATGGTCAAAAGCTCTAGACCTCGTATCAATGATAATGAACATGTTCTGCTCTTTTAACAGGGCATCACAATTGACTGAATAGCTCCTACCCCAATTCCATAAACAGCTCCAATGAACTAATACCTTCTGGGGAAAAGAAACTGGATGTTACATGGAATAGTAGCTCCCCAGAGTCCACTTCTTAAAAATCAGTTGTGGAAAATTACCAGTTCTGATCAGAGAAAAAAGAGGTAGGCACCTCTGTGGCCATTTTCCATCCAAAAGGAGAGTGAAGGAACTGTTACTCTTCTCTCCTATTGGTGGGAAAGCAGGTCAGATTTTAAGCAGAAGAGCCGAAGTAGAAAGGATAGCTTCTCTTATTCTTCCACTTCAACTGGCCATCTTCTGCAGCTGATTTTCACTGCTATTTCTTTAAAGTTAGGATATACACACCTCTAAAACAAGACAGTGCAGCCCTTTCTTTGGGTCCTTTATGTGATGATGCGTACCATTTACACAACCTGATGACTTGTTACTTGTGATAGAGACTGAGTCCTGCCATCTCATTCAAACATAACACTTTTCAGAGGAGTTCACATGTGTGCCTACATCACATCATACACACAGAGAGAGAAAGAGAGAGCGAAGTGTCTCATACACAAAACAAAGATGCAATTAGTGAGGACAATATGTCAATGTGGGTGTGAACCAACCCTTTTCCCTCCAAACCAACGCAACTGCTAGCAGTCTGAGGCCACGACTAATTATTCCAAAGACAACCTCACTGAACCCAATGAGATTCAATCCCAGAATAAACACCAGCTAAACAAAAACAAAATGGAAACAAAGTGCTTGTAGAGCTTTTTAAGACAAACCAATCTAATTCAGTGTGGGCAGTCACAGATTACAACCCACTTATGTCTGAAGAAGGAAGTGTAACCCACAAAACTACCTCTGAAATATATATTTTCCACCCTAAAAGACCCATGAGACCTTTTTTGTTGCCGAAACCAGCTAACATGGCCACCTTTTTGGAGATCCCACAAAAGTATGAGATCCCTGGGCTCCATTCTAAATCTAACAAAACTGCAAAGTTGGGTCCCCAAAGAAGCATATGGCCAATAATAGCATCAAGAGTCCAACTAAACAATACCCATTCTTTCAAAGCAAAGTGTTCTGCTTGTATACCGCCCCATACCATTTCAAGTAGTCTCTGGGTGGTTTAGTTTTTAATTACAGTATTCAGGCTACACATTCCCGCCCCCAGCAAGCTGGATACTCATTTTACCGACCTCGGAAGGATGGAAGGCTGAGTCAACCTTGAGCCTTCTGCCTGGCATTAAACCCCAGGTCATGATCACAGTTTTAGCTGCAGTACAGGAATTAATAAACCACTACACCATGAGGCTCCTTTAATTCATTCCATTTTGCTAGATATTAGTATCAAGCAGTTTGGAAACAGGTTAGTAATTCTTAACAAAAGAATACCCAAATTTCTTAGCACTAGTGTCATATTTTTATATGGACTAACTTATATGATGGAGATACCACAGAAAATGAAAGTATTAAGCTGCCTCTGATAACGCTACAGAAAGCCATATTTTGTACTTATAAACCACAGTATACTACTTTTAGAGACTAAAAGCATCAACTATTTTTAATTCTACTGATCAAAATAAATTATGTTAACAGCAGGTGCTATTAATAATAACTGCTAAAATCTAGAATTGTTCATTCCTTTTTTGTAATACTGGTACCCTGCAAACATGTATGTTTTATTTTGCTTATTTTTAAAGACTATCAGAAACATACTAGGTAGTGAGAAGAGTAGACATACATTTCTACTCTACTGAAAATGCAAAAGAATGCCTCTGTCTATTTAAAAAAATCCACAAGAAAGATAATAATTTTTATCTGTCCATTGCAGCATCTAAAAAGCATTTCAATTTGCATCTTGACATTTAGGATAATGCTGCTGGGCTACCATCCTCTCTGTGCAACAGATGTGCATTTTGTCACATCTTCAGAATCTCTGCCTTTCCATCAGAGATACTGTGGGGGAAAACTTTGGGATTTATTATAATATACAATGTAAAAACTATACGCTTTAGGGGTGGAAGGACGCATCAAACTCTACCCAAAACCTTTCAGTGAACTTCTACGAGCCCTTCTTTTATGAGACCTCAATATCAAAAGTGCACAGTATAGCTGAAATGCTACTTCGTGTTCCTTGGAAACAGAATTAAAACTCTTGTGTGCACCTCTCAATCAACTGCAGTACAGATAACCTCTTCCATTCTCTCACCATTGAGACCACAAACCAGAGAGTGGCTTCCCATTTCCCTCTCTGTGCCTTTTGGTTGCACTATATTCTTCCACATATTTCTTTCCCTTACATAAATGTTATGCCATGTGAACTCTTCCATTCCCTCCAAGTACATATCTTAACTTCTCTCATCAGTTCAAACTGAACCAAGCCAAGCGGTCAAGAACTTTACATTCTCTTTCACCCCTCCTGACACCTGTTTTCCACTTTTCCATGATCCGCACAAATGGTTATCTTTAAAAACCCTTTTAACCTGGTCCTTTTTTGTTTCTACATTCTCCTCATCAGCATTCACTCTAGATGTCACACTCATCATTCTCGTTAAGCTGTTCTTTAAGGGTAGGCCTTCTTCCATGCCAGACCCCACCACTAGAAAAAGATTCATGCCTATAGAAAGTAAATGTCTTTCACTAATTTTCAAATACTAAAATGACCTTTTGGATCTTCTATTTTCTTTTTGGTGTATTCTACTAAGGCAGACACCTAATCATGCCTTTAGGGTCTTCGATCATTAAGCTGTCCTACATTACACCATTATTCTAAGCCTGCAGATATTAAGGATAAAAACATCTTTGACTATCACATGCCAAACCACACCTAGGAGGGAGGCATAAACGACCATCATCACATTATCAGAATATATGGTACACTTATACATATACACACTACTGACTTGCTTCTATAATCAAATTCTGAATCTTTAAAAATATCACACCAAGCCGCCTTCACTTATTTCAAGTCAAAGGGATTTGAAATGCATAATTTTATTTAAAATGGCAATATTGTTAACACATTAAAGTAGCAAATTTACTGAATACAAGGCATCTGCCTTCACATCTTCTAATTAACAACATGATATGCTTAGCATCTGTATCAGACATTCTCCTTGAAGGCAATAAACCTTTAAAATTACCCTTCTGAGTTACAAGAAATTTGCAAAAGGATTAACATAAACAATAAAATGCATTAACTGTGCATGCAGGTTAAAGTGCCTTCGTTTGTTTTCCAAATCCCTCAACTATATATTGCATTTGGAGAAACGTTAGTAAGCAAAAAAGTTCACCAAATGAGGGTCTTCATTTTAATTGCACAGAACACACCAAGAATTCCTTCAATCGAATTTCCACAGCCTACAAAACAAGCATGGGTTTCTCCAGGGAGAAACCTGTCTCAACTCTTGAGGGAGCAAGGAAGTGACTTCTGAATTATCCCGGTAGTTCAGAATATCAATAATTTAAGACTATCTACCTTGTTGAGCAAAGTCATTTTAATGCACAGCTCTTTACTACCAAAGAGGGGAGTGAGGAGAAAAGTGGACAAAGCTCAAACCCTAGGAGGGAGCCAAAAAATAATAATAATTCAAAAGATAGTAGAAGGGAGAAGGTTGGAAGAAGATAAAGGGCCATTTGGGCACAGACCCCTGCTGCTTCCATAGAAGTGTCTCCTTTTCAATCTGGGAAGCTCTAAACACTGCCTTTGCCACTGGCCTTACCTCTCCCATTTGCAATGTGTTTGGGATCCAATTTCACCTTTTGTCAAGGGAGGCTGCTGTGGGTCGCTGTAACACAGCTATTAGACTCCAATACAGAAAGCACAATAGTCCAAGTGTCATTAATATGCAACCACAAAGGCAGAGGCAGGCTATAATTACTAATCCACTCACTTTCCTCTCTCAACCTGTCCAAATCAGGAAAATAAATTTCTGGAGGAAAAACAATCTACTTGTTAGCCCCCATTTTGAAACTGCTAAGGATCAGGATTCCTTTCTTTTGCGCATCTCCATTTATAGATACTGAATTATTTTATTTTTGCCTTGTGCCCCTTCCCACCAGTTTTCTCCCCAGGCCAAATGTGCTGCTGGCTTAAAAATGTGGGAGAAGGGAATCTTATCAGGACTGGGGGGTGTCTGATAATGACAAATGCATGCTTTAACAGTCTGAAACAAGACATTAGCCTCCTCCTCTTCCATCACCAAGTGTCCTGAGATTTAGAGTTAAATAAGCCAGGCTGAAATTTTGAAAAGAAAAAAAATGATAATGACAATTTTAGGGTGTAACCTAGTTCACCTAGTTAGCAGTAACACTTCACAGAACTCAACCTGGTGCTTAAGTAAAGGGACTTGTAATTTGATGGACGTTATTTCTGAAGCAAGGCTTTGTTGCTAAAAACAACTGTAAGAAAAAGGAGCGTCTCTAGACAGTCAAGTCTGGTCGCAATCGTTTCCAGCCTGTTCGACTTCAGCTCTCAACCCGCGACTCTCGAGTTCAAAGGTTAGACTCATTCTAACTTCTGTAAACCTGAAAATATTTCATTTCTCCAAGAGCGAGCAAGCAAGCTCTCCAGAACCGCCACCCTCAATGCGATTCAGGTCTTTCGAAGAAAACGACGGAAAAGTATGCGGAAGACCCCGTTCCAAGGCATCCCACCTCTGCCCTGGAGGCAGCAGCTTAAAAAAACCCCACCGGATCATGTTACACAGCATTCATCGATGCTTTTTCTCCCGAAGGATTCAAGAGGCAGCGCAGATCAGGAGGCAGCGGAGGGCGAGAAAACACCAACTCTGGCCGCTTCGAAAGCTTCCCTCTCCCCCTGCAACCTCCCCGGGGAGAGCCGCGATGGTGCCCCCCCCCCCACATCACAGATCTGGCCGAGAGGGATTCATTCTGGTTCCCTGCCTCTGGAAGAGGGGGAGGGAAGGAAGGACAACGGGAGGGGGACGCGCGCTACTTCCCATCGATAAATTAAGTCACACACACACACACACACACACAAAGCAGAGAACTGCAACAAGCAGCTGCAACGCTTTGGAGGGAAAAAGAAAAAGAACGAGAACGCAGGAAAAGATCACTTGGAAGAGAAGGGGGAGAAGGAAAGGGGGCAAGGGGGAGAAAAACAGGAAGAAAGGATGAAGGGAGAGGAAAGAAAGAAAGAAAACCAGGAAGAAGGAGGGGGCAGAAAGAGTGGACGAGAAGCCAAGGGAGAGGAGGAACGCGAGAGAGCCGATGGGAGGAAGGGGAAAGATGATTACCTGCATGGTGACCACCCCGAGCTCCTCCGTGGCCAGTTTCCTCATTTGAGTGGCTAACACTTGCGCCTCATCCAGAATGGAAAACTCCGAGTCGGCGGCGCTGAGCCTCCAGACGAGCGCCATGTAGACAACCCACAAGGGCCGCTGGCCCCCGCCGCCGCCCCTTCCCCGGGAGAAAGTCGCGTCGCCAGAGGAGCGCAGCCCTGGCCGGGCGGCCTCCTCCCGCGTCGCCCGCCGGCTGGCCATGCTGCTGCTGCTGTTGCTGCTGCTGAGCGGGGTTTTCGGAGCGCCCCGGCGGGCACGTCGGCCACCTCCGTGCGTCGAGCGCGCCGCGCAAACTTTCCCGAGCGCCTCCCAAACTTCGGTGTGGGCCGGCGGGCGGGCGGGCGAAGGGAGAGGCTAAGCCGCGGGGCTCCGGTGGGAGGCGGTCGGCAGCTCCATGGTGAGGCCGCCGAGAACCCTGAGCTCTCGGCGGAGCTTCTTCCCACTGAAGGGGAGGCTTCCTCGCGCCCTCTCCGCGTCGTCGCCGCTTCGCTCGCCGGAGGGGACCCGCTGGTTGCTCCGCTCCTCCGGCGGACGAGGGAACACAGCGGCGGCGGCGGCGGCGAGCGGCAAACTGCGGAGCCGACGGAGGCGCAGGAGGAGCAGCAGGGCCCGGATCGGAGTCACCGAAGGGGGAAGGGGGAGGCGTCTGGTGCCACCAAGCTGCACGCAGGCTCTTGTGCACAACAATGGGGGGATTAGAATGGAGAGCTCGAGGAAGCCGGGCGCGGGCTCGTGCGCGCGCGCGCGCGCTCCCGCTCCCGAGCTGCTCCCCGCCCCCCAACGATCGAGTCTTGCAGAAACTTTCCAGCAAACCTCCTCCCGCTTCGGCGGTTGGCGGGGAGAGCAATTCCCAAAAGTTTCTCTCCAGCCCCTCCACCACCACCCCGCCCTCCGTCAACCCTACCACTGCGTCTTTCACCTGTTGGATTACCAACAGCAACTGAGCATTGCACATCTCCGTCGGTTGTCTTGTCAGGATTCCCTTTCTGTACGGCTTCCTCTCCGCCCAGATTTTGTGCCTTTTGTTTATGTTTACGTGCCGGATCATTTAAAAACATAAGGGGTGAAATGGAAACTTGCTTCCTCGTGGCGCACCCCGGGCAACGTAATTTGTCAGAACTCAGTCGTCGACACCTTTCGGCCGCTGGACCTCAAGAGGGTTTCTTAGCCAGAAGCAGCAGCATGAACACCGAATTTATAAATAAATATATAAATAAACAGGAGATCTGGCTCCGTGCTTCGGATTAAACTGATGCCCTGCCTCACGGAAAACTGAACGCTAGGGTACATTTCCTCAACGTTTCTCACAGCAGAAGTGTTAAAGCACATTTTCCTGCTATACAAATGGGCTGTCAGGACACAGCCCTCCCTCCCAAAAAAATCCCCTGCACCCCCGCGAAGAAAAACACAAATCTTCAGGCTGAGCGCTGGTTGCTTTAGTGGTGGTTGTCAGTTGTGAGGCAAGAAGGCCTGCCAGATGAAGATAAAGAGACGGAGGCTCTGGCCAAAAATAAGTTGTTTTAATATGGCTCAGGGGATTTGATTTTTGAAAGGAAAGCAAGCGCTTGCTAACTCTTAAAACAAATGGTGTAACTGGACAGTGACTCATTTGAGCACTTAATAAACACTTTATATCCTCTCTTGTTTTCTTTCTTTGTTTCTCCTGTTTCAAATCTGCCTGTTTCCACTTTGTGCAGTTTTTTGCAGCTGCACACCTTATGTCGAAATGCACACTAAAAAGAACCCTGCCCTACAGCATTCTAGTTTCTTCTCCTCTGGTTCCTTCTGTACTGAGCCCCTATCGAAGTTTCCAGGAGTTTTACAAAGCAAAAACAAAGTGTTCTGCTTATACAGTGGTACCTTGTATAAAGGAATTAATTCGTTCCAAATGAAATTCTGTTAAGCAAATTTTCCTTTATACAAATTCCCATAGGAATGCATTGAAAACAGAGTAATCCCATTTTATGTTGTACAAATTTTCTCCATAGGCGATTATGTTAAGCAAATTTCCCCTATCTCCAGAATTTTTTATGCTGTACAAATTTTATGTTATACAAGCTGTCTGTTATACGAGGCTCCACTGTATACCGCCCCATAGCACTTCAAGCACTTTCCAGGTGGTTTACAATTTAATAATCCAGGCTACTCATTGCTACACAGGCTACAGAGGCAGAAGGGTTCCAATGACCTACTTTGTAAGAAGGTTAAGAGCATCAGCACAGGATGGGACCCAAATGCCTGTCCCACTGGGTAGATGACTAGGGTTTGGAAATGTTACTTTGGAATACAACATCCAGAATCTCTTAGGATTTTCCCACTCTTACCCCAGCAACTCACACCAGACAGCCATCCTCTGATCCTGAAGACTGTAGCCTGCTGCTCTAGGAAATGATTGTTGTTAGTTATTTTATTACATTTACATCTCTCCTTTCCACTAAAAGATAGCATTCAAGGCCAAGTTATTAAAGCAAAACAAAGCAATACAGTCTGCTTATATACCGCCCCATACCACTTAAAGTAGTCTCTGGGCGGTTTACAGTTTTTAATTACAGTATGCAGGCTACACATTGCCCCCCCCCCAGCAAGCTGGGTACTCATTTTACCAACCTCGGAAGTATGGAAGACTGAGTCAACCATGAGCCTTCTACCTGGGATTGAACCCCAGGTCGTGAGCACAGTTTTAGCTGCAGTACAGGCATTTAACCACTGCGCCACGAGGCGCAATTCCACTCAAGGAAAGACAACCACACCAGCTTCACCCCAGGCCACAACTTGCCATTTTAAAGCACGTTATCTATTTGGCCACCTGATAATATTGACCAGAATAAGGTAGCCATCGGAGATTTATAATTAATGCTAGATAGTCCTTACAATACCTTGGACAGCCAGAGTCACTCATGTGGCTGTATTACAGTGCGTGAATAAAAAGCTAGAAATCCTCAATACCGTAAAGAGAAGAACATTGCAATATTTTGGACACATAATGCACAATGAGAAATACCATCTGCTGCAGGTTATCCTTCAAGGAAAAATAGATGGGAAGTGTGGCATGGGGGTGTAGAAGAACATTCTGGCTTAACTGAAGCCAATGGTCCGCAGTGAACACAGCTGCTCTATTGAGAACAGCTTTACATCGAAACCAGTTCAGGCTAGTGATCGCCAACGTTCTGTGAGGACATGGCCGTTGAAGAAGAAGAAGACTCCTTACAAGATCAGCAGTCGACTGAAAGAGCAGACCACATGAATCGTATATACACGCCTCCCTTCTGCTTCCTGCTTTGTACATATGAACAGATAGATAGGCATAGAGTCTTGGGCACTTGAAATGAGGTTCCCCGTGGGAGCATGGAGGGCAATGCTGCTCTTTGGTGCTGGTTTTGAGGGAAAGCTATTGGTTGGTGAAAGGCTGTGTGTGGATGAGATCATACAGCAATTAAGGGTCCACTAGACTTCACCTATGGGCTTAAGCCTGCCTAAGTCTGTTTTGATGCTGCTGGGGAAGGAAACTATCGTCTTCTTAGTCCATTACACATTCTAAAAGGAGAAGATTTGCTGGTGTTTTCTGCATTTTTTTTACAGGATCCAGTCTACACTTGAGAAAACATTTACTAAACCCCAAAGGGGAGAAAAATAAGAATACATGTAAAAATCTAAGTGATTAAGCAACAAACAGTGATAGCTTCCATCCGGGGAGCCTGGCTTAAAAGAAAGAAAATATGATAGGCCAAAAACTCTAGGAAGAACATCTCTTTGACATCCATGTGATAAAGGACTCTCCTGGGAAGTAAAGCAATAATAATCTGCAGTAGCGCAAAGTAACCTTTTTAACCCTTTAGAGGCGCATTCTGTCCATTCCTCACTGCAACCGTAAATATTGGAAGCAATAAAGCATTACAGAACTAATATGTCTGCAAACACATTCAGGAGCCATTGCATGATTTATTTATTTTTTAAAGCAGATGCTCAGAAATACATTTGAATGCAATAGCTAGTGTTCTGTTGCCTACCCATGGAGTGGAAGGAACACTGAATAAGTATTCCTCCAATACTGGCAAGCCTTTCCATCCCAATTTTTACACAGGTTGCAAGATCGGCCACACAACTGGCAGCCACTGGGGAGCCTTCCCAAAGAGAAGGGCCTGCTTACTCACTTACCCTTACCCTCCACACTTAGGCAGCAGGATGCTAGTCAACATATATAGTAAACAGTGTGTAACCATCAGTTTTGTCATTACTTCTTTGTTGCATATGACTGCAGAACAAAAGGAAAACAGTACTCTCAGTTGTTGTAAAGCAGCTAACTGGAGTAATTTGTTGAGTCCTTGGCCAGCTTTCCATTGCTATTGAATCTCTCTGATCAAACGAGAGGACAAATCCAGAGTTTGTTCTTGTGTTGTTGTTGTTCTTTGGGGGGGGTGTACGGGTTCGCTTAAGTCTATTAATGGTTCTGAAGTAGCCAGTAA
>JAHTLZ010000129.1:37428870-37444766 GCA_023846285.1 Phrynocephalus versicolor
GACGACCTAACGATATCCCTTGTGTCCTGTCCTTTCCCGGGGTCACAGGGGGGGTCTGGTTTGTTGGGAGGAAGTGAACTAGAGAAAGCAACCTGTTTGATACTAGTCAACAGTGAAAATAGATGGCAAAGCAAAGTGGGTCATGGTTCGTTTAGCTCTTTGACCAGCTGCTTGGTCACAACAAGCCAGGATGTCAGGCTTCTCATATTGTATACATGCGACCAGTAGGTTTTCCTTTTACTTTTCTGTAGTGGCTCCCCACAACTCTATGTTATGCCCAACCCTCCTGAAAGAATACTAAGGATAATCAGTTTCCATCCCCCCCCCCATTTTCTATCATGTTTGGGTTATAATCAACCACTTGCTTACCAAACTTTTGTGGTTTGGGCCCCAAATCACATGAAGTTAGTTACGATAGATGACAACCAAAAACAATGAACTTTGAGTTCACTAACTTTTTCCATACATTTCTATGAGACTTTAATCAGAACCAACTTTAGCTGGATTGGGGCCAGTGTTTATAATTCAGAAAAGGGCAGGGCAATGAGAGGAAACTTGCCTGGGGCCATGCATTTGAGAACATTCTTTCCATTAAAACAATGCATCCCTGATTCTCTCTCTCTCTCAATCTCTCTCTCTCACACAGACACACTTAAATGAACTTATATAATTTCCCAGCATGCAGGGTTTCAGCATACCCATGTTACTTTACAGTGCAATTACAAGATGAAGGGCTATTAAAGTTTCAAGTGCCTATAGTACTACCTGTGCTAGAAAAACTTCAAATGTTTATGAATTAATGGCACTAATTTCAAGGATTGGGGTAGTACTAGCAACTCATTTGTATTATGTATAATGCCTCTATGGAAGCATGGCATTATTTATTTATATTATTTATTTTATTTTGAATATTTTGATAATGGGACTACAGAAAGTTCCTTTACCCAGATGTTCCCAATATCCATACCAGGGCAGAAGACCAGGTCTAAGGTGTGGCCTGCAGACTGATTAGGGGCAGACACCATTTGAGACAGACCCATGGTTGTCATGGACATCATGAAGTCTTCAGAAACCCCTGACAGAGCTGCCTTCAATATCCATATATTGAAGTCCCCCAGCACGATGAGTTGGGAGGATTCCAATACCTCCCCTGTAAGTAATCAGTTCAGTTAGTTGAGGTAGAGAAGTTGTTGTGCCTCAGGGAGGGTGGTGTACCAAGAGAATTCCTGTCTTGTCCCTGGCTCCTACTTTTAAGAACATACATTCAAATCCAGGGAACTAGGGAAGAAGATGTTTAGGGGTGATCAGGTCAATGGCTTTGCTCACTTCCCCATTCCAGAGATCAACTAAGAATTCAATGGAACCATCCATCAAAGAGGTGGGAAACTCCCCTAGGGCAGCTACAAAACCATCTGGATCCATCAACCTTCTTGGAGGATTGCATTTGTCTGACTTCCACCCCTGCCCAGGCTCTGGGTTCCAGTGATCCTGGAGTACCAGATAATGGTCTGTCCATGATAATGGGACTACAGAAAGTTCCTTTACCCCGAGGTTCCCAATATCCATACCAGGGCAGAAGACCAGATCTAAGGTGTGGCCTGCAGAATGAGTAGGGGCAGACACCATTTGAGACAGACCCACCATTGTCATGGACATCATGAAGTCTTCAGAAACCCTTGGCAGAGCTGCCTCAGCATGGATGTTAAAGTCCCCCAGCACGATGAGTTGGGAGGATTCCAATACCACCCTGTAAGTAATCAGTTCAGTTAGTTGAGGTAGAGAAGTTGTTGTGCCTCAGGGAGGGTGGTATACCAAGAGAATTCCTATCTTGTCCCTGGCTCCTACTTTTAGGAACATGCATTCAAATCTTGTCTCTCAGCTGATTAGTATCATAATTCTGCTCTTACAAGTCATGGAACATTCGTTTTTAAAAAGTCAACTGGAATACTTTGTGACTTTCACTTCTCAAGCATCTCATACACCTGCTATACTCATGGTTTCTTTGTATTAAAAGTATTATGAAGAATGTACCTTCTCCAGCTTCCTGAGCTGGACTCCTTCAGAAAGAGTCATGATGGCCGCTACTTCCTGCACAGAACAATGCCAGGTTTCTAACTATGAGGACATTTACAAATAGTCCCATCTTGCATCAAGAACATTATGTCATCTTGTTCCTCCGATGTGGGATCCACAGAGATACCTGCTTCTGTGTTTCAGTATGAGTGTGGACCAAAATATTTTGTTGCCTAAGGTGCAACAGAAAATAGTGCTGCCTATTCAATTCCATTTTCAATAGTGAGTGCATTAAAAATTATTTGGCTGCATAATATAGAAAACCCTGCAAGGACTTATCCCCAAAACTATGAATTTACTTGCAACAATTAAAAAGTGAATAACTACCAATCTCCTGCTCTTTCACAATATTCAAAATGGGCTAATTGAGGCAGCCTCCTCACTCTAAGTAATAACAGTCTGTTTCCTATATAGATATTGGCACAGAGGTAAAAGAATCACAGTGTCAGAACAATTAATTTGATTTAACCTCCAGTTATTGTATATATGGGAATTCAGCCTTGAGATTTAACCTAAAGGTTCCTTATCAGTGGCTTTACCTCACAAAACCCTAATTACATGGAACCATTTCATCTGCCTGTCACGGAAATGCTAACATTTTGCAGAAATTATGGGGTATGTGTTAGAGTGTGCTCTTATAATGGAAGGAAGGTCAGAACTGGTGGAGTATTACTGTCACTCCAAGTGAACTGAGGGTGGACATATTGTCCTTTAGACATACAACACTTGCCTGTAGTTTCGTGTCGTAAGGAAATCAGCAGTGATGGAGAATCTCCCTTTCAGACACTTTTATCCAGTGATGTTTTTCATTGAGGGATTGCTGGTGGAAAATCGGAGGTTGAAAGATGCTGCCTTAAATTTTAATCTAACACAGTGGTTCCCAACCTGGGGTTCAGGACCCCTTTGGGGGTCGAACGACCATTTCACAGGGGTCGCCATGAGCTTGTGAAGAAAAAAAGCACAAATGACTTGGGTCTGGAATAGGAGGGGATGAAGGGGGGGAAGAGTGAATTACAGCTTTGATAGGTTGGAGGGGATGTCAGTCAATGGCACCGGAGACTGTTATTGGCTGAGGGTGCCTGTAGAGAGAAGTTCTCTATGGCACCTGCGGCAGTGGCCCGCCAAAGGGGGGTTGTGGCCTCTTCCAAGCAGGGCAAGAGGTCACCACAACATGAGGAACTGTATTAAAGGGTTGCAGCATTAGGACGGTTGAGAACCACTGATCTAACATCATATATGGAGTAGGCATTGTGGGGAATAAGAACTAGCAGCTAAGGTTGTGGAAAACATCACAGTAGCTGATTAATCTCTTCTCCCCTTCCTCTCTAGGATTCGAGCCTGGCAATTATCCAGTAACACTTCAACTTCTGCCATATATTAATATTTTGGAACCAGACACCTAACCTGTCCCTTCGGTCATCAATACATGTAGCTCCCTTTCCCTTTCATTCCCTTTCTGAGACTACTCAGTTTTATCTGGCACACACTTTTCTGATGAAGTCCACAAAAGCTGATGCCAAATCAAACACGTTCGCCTTCAAAGCAGCATAAGACTTTCTGTTGTTTTGGCTGTAACAGACTAACACAGCTACTCCCTGGGATGATAATTTTTTAAACAGTCACATATTCTTGAATTCTTTCCCAGTGCATGCCGTAATGGTTACCAAGAAGACAATATTTCATTCACCGGCCAGGGGTGCTCATTAATCTATACTCCTACGTAATTCTTCTCTAAATTTGTCTTCCCTGCTAACTGTACCAATAGTTTTTATTACATAGTTTGCTTACTTTTCTGCTATCATTTCTTTCATACTTCCCTGCATTTTTAAACAAACAGGCCAGGGGGCTGTTCAGTATTGAAGTGCACAGAACTCCAGCTGCAAAAGCTGCTGAGGGAATCTGCTGAAATGCTGGTCGGGTGCCAGGCTGCTCATGACTGCCACCTCATGAGAAGCTTCCACAGTTGAAACTCTGGTTGGACGTAAATATTGAGCAGTGCACAAATGTAATTGTCTTAAATAATTCCACTGGTAGTTTATTGAGGGCATTGTTTCTAATAAAAAAGTCCCATAGCTTACTTAAAAGTCATTATAAGTTACTTCCTGGTAGTAACTTACGATGTCTGTATTAGCTTTTTGGGGACTTTTGAGCTAGACTAATGGAGTCTTTATCACAATGCAGATTTTGGAATTTGCCTTATGTCCAACACAGCTAGCTTTGATTTATCTTTATAGACTGTTCTGTTCCTGTTTTTAATCCTGAAACACAAAGGGAGGGTAGACGGGAGAATGTGAAACAAGTCTATTAATTAGACGTATTTAGTTTTTCTTGATGAAAACACTCTGCTACACTGCAGAAATAGTATTTCAGCACATTCAAGAGGCTGTTAACAGGCTCTAAAAGCCCAGGTGGGTGAGGCAGGAGGTGTGAATGGGAGAAATTTGCTATCTGCTGCTGGTATCTAGAACCCATCAAAGGGTATTTTCATCCTGAGTCTCTGAGATACATAAAATACATGACAAAGCAGACAGCTTGCAATGGATGGGCAATCTGGGAGAGATTTCTCAACAGTCACACCTTCTCTGCAGGAGGGTATTATGATAATGAACATGACTGGTGTATTGTGTGTCCCACCAGGAAGGCAGTTGAGGTTAGTAAAAAGAGTAAGAAGTTTAGCTCGGTTACAAAAGTGTTAATTGTATTGAACAGCACTGTTTACTGAGACAATTCTGAGAGAAAATCAGAGGAACTGGTGGTGGACCATTCATTCAGATGTCCTGTAAGTGTACTTGCCAACCAAGATGGTGAAGGTCCTAAATCACTTCACCCAATGCATGGTGGCAACCTACTTCTAGTAATTGAAAGGACTTCTTGAGTGTTTGTGTTGTTCATAGTGCAGAAGAAAACCAAAGCCTGGAAAATCTCGCAAAACACATTCCAGATTTTCTGTCACTACTGTCCCTCTCATAGAGTAATGGAAGTTTGTGGAGCTATCTGCTTGCTTGTGCATCTATGTACACTGATTCCCTTCAGACACTATAGCAACAGAGCAGCTAATAATCTGAAGACCCATACACTGCAGCTCCAACGTCCTGGCATAGGGTCCTTATGAGGAACAGGGCCTGAAAAGTGCCCAAGGTCCACAAGTAGGGAGCAAGTGGTGCAGAAAGTAATTTGGATGTATATAAATGTAGAAGCTGTGGAAATATATTGGCCAGTACCTGTTCAATACTTATACCTGAATAGATCATCCACCTCAGAAGTTGACATGGCAGTCTGACAATATGCCAGATGTGTGCATCCAGCATCTTGAAATTTGGCAAGGCTGCTTCTGCCGTTGGAATTCCATGCACATGAGTAATGATCAGGATACTGGAGGTTGAAGCCTGAACCTTGAGAATCCAACTTAAAGCACTTCCACTGGCCATCAGTATTGCCTGCATAATTGCCCTGTTCACAGTAAGTCTTCTACTCATTAGTTTCTCCTACTTATGAGGAGTCCCTCCCTCCCTCCCTCTTGGGCAGACAGGGACTTCTTCATATCATATACAGTTGAGATGTGACCTTCAATGTTGTTTATCGCTGGCTCTGCGTTCTGCTGTCTTTCAGAGAGCTGAAAGTGCAGTCAGTTTCTTTAAGATACTTGCCCTGATGTAAAATATCCCATCTGTTTTAAATGGTAAGACCCACCACCACCTATTCCTGTGCTCCCAGCTATGTGACTCCAGGGAACAAAATGACTTAGGTACATTGGATCAGCCTTGAACTATACAGTATGCTGTGTAACTTAGACAATCTTCTACCGTGATAGGATAATTGTTGGCCCTCCAAACATTTTGGATTACAATTTCCATAATGCTTCACTATTTGCTGTGCTAGCTGGGGCTTTAGGGGGGTTCTAGTTCAAAATGTTATTGAGGCCCCACATCTCCTCATTTGTGTTTGTGAGGGTGCTTGCTTTTCCCAGGCAACCCGCCCTTCAGGTTCCAAAAAAGACACATTTTTGGAAGAATAAACAGGTGTTTTATTTTGTTCTTCCACAACTATGGAGATCCTTTTCTTGATAACAGTTCCAACATCTTTAACATCAACAGTAAATGGGTTGTTCTTTGACTCATAAGATGGAGTAAACACAGAAAAATCCAGACCCCCTCCTACTCTTGGGGAGATTTGGTTCCAGCACTTTCCTTCCCCTCCTTCTTGAAGAGGCTCGGTTCCCCCACTTGCACCCCAATCTCCGAAGTGAGTTTGGGCGCAGGACGCCTCTGGTGGTGCGATTTGAAGGGATAGTCGTCTCTCAAAGTCAGACCCCTCCCGGTACACATCTTCCCGGTCCTTTCCTCCTTCTCCTCCAGCTTGGCTAGCCATTGTTCCCAGGCCAGTTCTCACCTGATCTCTTTTCGCTTACGGTTGTATTCTCGGGCCTCCCGTTCACCCCAATAGGAACAGCATTGGTGATGGGCCCGTCTTCTGTAGCTTTCAGCCTCAGGCTTTGGCATCATCACCTGTCCATGGGTTTTCCATCCACACTCAGTCCCAGCCTGGGGGCAAGACACGTGGCGTTCCCTTTTTTACATTGTCCAAACCCTAGCTCCACCACTGCTGATTGGTTCGGGCTTCCCGCCTTTTCTGGTTCCTTCTCTGTCTTAACCGGGGCCTTAGCCCTTCCCTCCTCCATCTCCTTTTCCAGTATCTTCAGGGAGTCATTGAACTGTTTCCATAGCATCTCTCGCTCTTGTGCTTCTCTGTCCTGAGCGGCTCTATGTTCCTCCCTCATCCTTTGCTTCTCCAACCACTCATCCCTCTCATTATCTTGTAGTGCAGGTGTCACTCTCCTGCTCACCGCCCCTTCAGGGTGGCTTCCCTCACAGTGTTACACAATATTTTTTTTACTGTTATAATGTGGCTGGCTCAAAAGTTAATGGGAATCTTCTCCTCCATTCCTCTGCTCCCTTGTAGTTGTGGGGATAAATTATGAGAGTACAGAACAATCATGATGGACTCTGAAGTGTTCCGCTGCCCCGTTCTTAGTCCAGTGTTGTGCCTTCAATACTGCATGTCTTTCTGACAAGACTGATCCACTATATGTTAGCATGTTTCCTGCCTTCACTGTATAGGGGAATTAATGGGTGATCTTACCCTCTGCCAACGGGTGTGTAACTCAGGATTATGTTCTAAGCAATCTTGTGCCAGGAAAAATTGAAACCTTATTCCCTCTCTTCGAGATAGAATTGCCATTCCATAAGATCCAAACCAGCCACTGCTTAGAGCATACTATTTCTAAAAATAGGGGACATCTTATATTTGTACTAAAGGTATAGTGATATTCTGTTAACAATAAATGCACTTACATATTCCTTTTTACCCCCTACAGACTGTCTTGGATTAATTCTTTCAATTAACAATTTGATTCATTATGACCACAGAATTAAAACTGCAATTATATTGTGTTTCATCAGATTTTAACCTGTATAATACAAAGTCTTTCTGATTTAATTTAAAAACAAAGAATTGCAAATGTAGTTGGATACATTCCCAAATGGATTTCCTTTGCTTCTCCCACAAATAGGATTAGAATACTTATCAGACCTGCTTTACAGTTGAGATTCTTATCACAGATTTTTAGTTTCAGCAGCTAATGAGAACATGAAATAGTTATTTTCCACTTCAGCCTATCCATCTCCATGAAAGGTGAATGTGGGTTATACATTTCAGATGCTTAATGTAGAGGCATCTGTATATTTAAATAATTATGAGGCACAATTCAAGAATGTTGCCCTTATGCTTTCTTTCAGGGAAGTAACAGGAAAGGAAGGAGACAGATAAGGAAAAAGGAAAGGGGGTAGGAGAGAGATATTTCAGCCTTATACACTAGAAATGCCATAAGATGGGAGGCCAAAGTAGCATTTAGAATTATTAAGCTTGATTGGTCTTATATCATTGGAAAGAACACTATTTTATTCCAGGGAAAAACTACTCCAGCATGATGTTGTTAGTAACCTTACAAGAGAATCATAATTTACCTGCCTCTATTCCAATTTGTAGAAACATTGCTCCCCCAAAGCAGTGTTTTTCCATTTTAGAAAGTGAAATTGACTATAACTTATTAATTGTCCTGTCTGTTATACCTCTCTGTTGCCAGAAAAGTTTTACAGCTCAGTTTGACTCGGCAACGAAGAATTATTTTGTTTAAAATCCTAACAAGAATATGCCAGCAAATATGGAAAACAAAACAATGGCCCACAGACCCAAAATGTTCAATATGCATTTCAGTTCCCACCCTGCACCCCACCCCAAAAGGTATTCCAAGGAGTGCAATAACTATAGAACCATTGTTGTAATTTGCCATGTGGGCAAAGCGATGTTCAAGGGTTCTGCATTGAATGGCATGAAAAATGCATGACATTCAAGATGGATTTTGAAAATGAAGTAACATTCATGATCACATAAAAATATCTGCTGGCTACTGGAGCACACCAGAGTATTTGAGTATGGGGATCATGAAAAACTATGGGTTATTCAGAAAGAGATGTGTGTGCCTCATTAATTGATTGTCCTGATGCATAACCTTTACTGTGAAGAAGCTACCATTAGGAAAGACTATAAAGAGACAGAATGGTTTTCTATAGGCAAAAGTGTCAGGAAAGGACACATTTTATCCTGTTACCTGTTCAATCCTAATGCAGAATAGATCATATTGAAAGCCTGACTAGATTCAGATGAAGAAGTGAAAAACTGGTGGAAGAAAAGAGTAATCCAAGATACAATTTTACTGGTAGAAAAAAGCATTGACTTGAAATGGTTTGTGGTGGGTTTTTTGTGTGTGAAAGCAAAAAAAAAAAAGTGCCAAAGCAGAAATGCAGCTGAACATTAAAATAAAAACCATGACTACAGAAGAACCACACAACTTTAATAAAGAAAATTGAAATATACATATTAGTGAAAGATTTTGCATACCTTGGTTCAACCACCAATCCAAATGGAAGCTTCAACCAGGAAATCGGAAGGAGACTGAAACCTGAATGGGCAGCAATGAACGGATTAGGAAATATCATCAAGTCTAAGGATGTGCCACTGGAGGCCAAGGCCAAGGTTATCCACACTCTTGTATTCCAGATCACTACATACAGATGCGAAAGCTGAACAGTCAAAAGAGCTGGGGAGGGGAATGATCTATTTGAAATATGGTGCTGGAGGAAAGCTTTGTGGATACCCTGGATGCCAGAAAGATAAACAAGTGGTTCCTAAAGCAAATCAAGCTTTGAAAAATGAAACTGTGCCTTTCCTACATTGGCCACATCATGAAAAGGCAAGATTGGCTAGAAAGGGCAATAATGCTGGGGAATAGAGATGGGCACGGATAAAAAAAATGGTGTTTCATTTGTCGTTTGTCATTTAGGGGGGTCCGTTTTGGTTCGTTTCCATTTTTTGTGAATTTTTGCAAATAATTTGTTTTCATTTTCGTTCGTTTTGTTACCATTTCGTTACCACTTATTTCAATTTTTTGTAATTTTGTTTTTAGCATTGAAAGCAGTTCACTTGTATTGCTGTAACGAAAACGAAACGCACGACAAAATTTCCGGTGTTTCTGTTCGTTTCGTTTCATTTTAGAGACAAAATTCGTTTGTCGTTTTGTTGCATAACGAAACAAAAAATGAAAACGGAAACGAAAAATTGTTCGTTTCATGCCCATCTCTACTGGGGAAGATAGAAGGCAGCCAGAAAAAGAGGGAGGCCACATCAGAGGGGTAAAAGGTAAAGGTAAAGGTCTCCCCCCCCCCCCCGCCGCCTGCATATGCATGCTAGTCGTAGAATCACAGAATCATAGAATCATAGAGTTGGAAGAGACCTCAAGGGCCATCCAGTCCAACCCCCTGCCATGCAGGAACTCCCATCACAATATTTCCGACAGATGGCCATCCAGCCTCTGCTTAAAAACCTCCAAAGGAGGAGACTCTACCACCCTCCGTGGCAGCATATTCCACTGCCGAACAGCTCTAACTGTCATGAAGTTCTTCCTAATGTTTAAATTGAATCTCTTTTCCTGTGGTTTGAAACCATTGCCCTGAGTCCTAGTCTCTGAAGACATGGAAAACAAACCTGTTCCCTCTCCAATATGACATCCTTTCAAATATTTAAACATAGCTATCATATCCCCTCTCAGTCTTCTTTTTGAAAGGCTAAACATTCCCAGTTCCCTAAGCCATTCCTCGTAAGACATTTCTTTCAGACCCTCAGTCATCCTGGTCGCACTCCTCTGCACCCACTCAACGTTATCAAAATCTTTTTTAAAATGAGACACACAGAACCTCAGTGGTGCTCATCTCCATATTCAAGACGAAGAGCCAGTGTTGTGCCAAGTCCATGGCCACATGGCCAGTATGGCTGCACGGAAACATTGTTTTACCTTCCTGCTGTTTATGGCGGTACCTATTTATCTACTTGCATTTATATGCTTTCGAATTTCTAGGGTGGCTGAAGCTGGGGTTATTACTGGAGCTCGCTCTGCTGCGTGGCACCCAGGATTCGAACTGCTGAACTGCTGACTTTGCAGCCGACAGTTTTCGGAGCCTTAATCCGCTGAGCCACCACACCCTACACATGAGAGGAGAGTTGACCTCTAAAGGAAGCCATAGGCTTAAGTTTAGAAGACTTGAGGGCAGGACATTTTGGAGATTACTCATTCGTAGTGCTGCCATAGGCCAGAGGCGATTTGAAGCAAATAATAACAATAGTTCAATGAAGACAAGCCGTATTTAGTGCTGTTGTAATCTGACCTTTTCCAAAGAGGAGGATTTTCTCAGTTGGCATTGACATTAAAACACCTTTCATCGTTGATTGAGATGTGCAACCATACCTCTGCCTGGAACAAACAAGGCAGGAGAACAATCTTAGGAGCAGAGGGAGGGGGGAGCCTTGGAAAAAACAAACCCTCACAGCTCATCCTTGTTTAATACTTACTATGAATTCCAATTAGGTTTCTGGTTCCAGGGGAAATGCAGCAAAGTGAAGGGAACTGTAAGGGTGTACCTTGCATATTATTTGTATTCTTTTTGGGCTGCTGTATTAAGTAGCAAGCAGGAACAGATAGCAGGCTGCCTTTTAAATCCTAGGTGAAATAGTAATCAAGGGCACACCATCACGTATCTTTTAGGTTCTTTTAATTTAAATGTAAAAGGATTAAATATATGTATCTTGCTTAAATATATGGGATTTAAAAGTCCTCATATTTGTTTAACATACATTCTAAAAGATGTTCTTTTATTTATTTTACAAAATATTTCAAACATAGCTTAGCTTTATCCCTGTCTAAATCTGACCTTGCAGCACTTTTCTTAAATAAACTTCTAAAATCTCCATACATGCACTACCCAGATTAGTGATATATTAGAAGGAAGGTGTCAGAAAGAAATTGGAAACACATGCAGGTGTGTGGTTATAAGATCAATAAAGCACACTTTACCACGTGCTTTGCTATGTTTGAAAGTAATTAGCTAAAGTTACAAGTTTAGTCTTGGCTGGTGGCACCAGATTCTCAGACACCTCAGAAACAGAACTGCAGCAATGGAAATATTCAGCTCCCACTTGACAACTTATGGGAGTAGGAGAAGAGTTGGAATGAATTAGCTGGGCAAAGAACATTGAGGTTGTTGGTGAAGTCATAGTCCCTTATCATCCCTAAAGAGATAGATTGATGTTCACTTCATGTCCGTCAGGCATGATGGCCACAACTTGGTTAACAAGTAATTATTGTAAGACTAATAGAAGTGCCAGTATTTCTTATAAAGTTATCAAACAGCTCATGCACTGGTATTTTAAATTCAGCCTTTCTGTTTGGAATGAGAAATGAATGAAGTTCTGGAGACAATGGAAGGAGCTGAGTGTCCTGTTATATTATCACTAAGAATACCTCTTTCTGTTGCCATTCTGTATTTTAGTCAGAACTTTAAAGTCACTATCCAAGGCGCTGCAATCATTTTGGGGACAACATTCAACATTTGGAATAGCTCCTCTAAAGTTCGGACTAGAACCCAGGAGAAGTTCATTAGCATTCCACCTCCACCCCCCATTACTTAAAAGTCTTGTTGGACTCTCATCATCCCTCACCAGCATAGCCAATAGATTATGATGATGGGAGCTGTGGTCCAATAATATCTGAAGGACATTCAACCAGCTAGCTTCAGACTCAAGCATTCATAACACTCAGAGTTGTAAGATAGTTCATCAAATATTTTAATGGACTCTGGCACAATTATATTTTCCTTGCTCACCCTAAACACAAAATAAAAATAAAAACTGGGAAGCAAGTATACACATTGGTGGTAACTTAACCTGTGTGGTATAGTGATTCAAGTTTTGATTTAGGACCAAGGAGACTTAGGTGGGACTTGGTCTGAAGAGAAAAGGAATGTTATACAATACAAGTTGTACCTTGAATAAAGGAATTAATGTGTTCCAAATGAAATTCTGTTAAGCAATTTTTCCTTTATACAAATTTCCCATAGGAATGCATTGAAAACAGAGTAATCCCTAATCGTGACCATTTTTATGTTGTATGGATTTACCCCATAGACAATTCTGTTAAGTAAATTTCCCCTATCTCCAGAATTTTTTATGTTGTACAGATTTTATGTTATACAAACCATTTGTATACGAGGGTCCACTGTATATAATATGGCAAGCAGGGCAGGTTTCGTTTCAGCAATGACCTTCATCAAATGGCTTTTGGCTGCTCTATCTCTCAGTATCCTTTGCCTCAGGAAGTTGTTTTAAAGATAAAGTGCTGTGAATATAGAAAAACATTGATGCTTCTCTTAGCTCCATGCAGGTGGGGAGAGTTATGCATAATTACTGTAATCCCTCATTACTGTAAGCCGCCTTGGGTCCTTTTCCAAGGAGAAAGGCAGGGTAAAATACTCTAAAATAAATAATAAAATAATAATTCATAACACCCAAGTAGCCATTTTCAATTTGGAGGCACAGTTTTACATGTCTTTTTTAATGGACATTTGCTATGTGATTAAAAAGGATACGGCTTTTTTTTCATGTACCCCCCCCAACTTTGAATAATATTTTCTAAATACTGTAAGTGTGTCTGTTACCTACAGTATTTTATAAACCTTTAGATGTCAAATTAAAACATTGTGATTTCCCAAGCCTTTTAAGCAGTGTACTTCCTTGCTCTTGTTTTGTTTGTTTCATTTCTTATTTCTGACATCTCAGCTTATTTTTAATTGTATCATATTTTAAATACGATATAAAGTGCCCCAAAACTATATTCAGCAAGGGGTGGTATTTATTTTTTTAAATGAAATACTTAATTCTGTCAGAGATGCTTTTACAATTTGATGGTGGAGGGAGAAGCATATAAAACATGGTCCAGTTATTTTGAGTTCCTTTTTAGTGGAATTTGTGGAATTCGTCTTTGTTGTTTTACAACTAATCAATATATTATGTAACTGGATTAGCAGAGAACAGGATCAAAGTGAAAACAGATGGGATAATACCATTCTGTATCAGAAAGTTTATGGAAGGGATAGACACAACAGGGCGGGTGGAATATTGCCAATACAGAGACACACTGTCTGAAGAAAGAAGGAATGTTATACAATATATAGTTTGGCAAGCAGGGCAGAAATCACTTGGACTGAAATAAAAAGAGCAAAGGAATGATGATAGGAAACTATTATGAGACCATCTGGCTCCGATAAAAAGATGTCCAAAGTATTTATATAGATAAGAAAGACTTGGTAGAGTTCAAGAAACACAACAAACAACTTCTAGATCCGGACTAGGATGACAACAAGCAAAGAAGCTGCCAATATAATGTTTTTCAGCTTTTTTTTTTAAGCAATGCAAGTTAAAGAAGCCTGGCAATCATTTAGGGCTATGAAGGTAGCTGGGACCATAAAGACACAGTATTCATTTTGGGGACTAAGGGGAAACAGTGGGGGAATAAAGTACAGTAATGTGTACTGATGATCTTTCCTACTATGGCTTATCATTTGATGTGCACACAGCTGTAGAGGGACCTCATAAATCTTCCCTGCCCCTCTGCCATTCCCACTGGTTCTGGAACGACTTCAGCCCAGAACAATCCTCAAGTTTTCTTCCAAGGGTTCGGACTAGAGATTCAGACCAAGGTTAAGAACATAGGAAGAGTCCTCTTGGAAGAGGTAACATAACTAGAGGTAAATTAGATGTCTCTTGGAAGCGGAACATGAGCAGAACTGCACCCTCTTATCTGGCTTCCCAAGCAAACAACAGTAAGCGGAATAATGCTTTTAACTCTACTAGCCTTGTAGTCTTGGCCACCATTAATTTGTCTAATCCTCTTTGCAAATAGTAGTCCACGTGGGTGGTAATTGTTACATTTTATTAGCCCTGTAATCATTATACACTTGTATTAACTATATACTCTGTGAAAACCCGTTTTCTTTTGCCTCTTGAATTTCCTACGCATTTTCAATTAGTGATCCCAGACTCTGGTGTTAAGAGGGAAGTGAAATATATATCTCAATCCATTTTCTCTACACCATGGACAATGTTATAAACCTAAATATGATCTCTCCCCTCGTCCAACGTTTTCTAAGCTTTTCATTGTCTTTTTCCCTCGAGTCTCTTCTGCCCCTTGAACATTTTGAATAACATATTTAGTTTATTTTATTTAGGATTTATATACTGCCAGATTGCACAAGGCAACACAAGGCAGTGAATGCAAGATATAATCAAAAACATAAGTTGCCTTGGGTCCTTTTCCAAGGAGAAAGGCAGGGTCAGATACACTACATACATACATACATGCAAACATACAAACAACAAAGAAAATAAACAGTTTGGATTTCTGTAATACTGTATCTTCTTCCTTTTTCAGTATTCCTATTCAGGCATTATAATCTATGTACACTCAACATACATAGGACAGAGTGCTGTGCTTTTGCTCCTTCATCCCCAGGCGTTCTTGTTTGTTTTGTTGTTTTGCCCTCCTATGTATGGAGGGTGATGAGTCCTAAGAAGCAGAAGAGCTCTATTCTCCATGTCCATATGAGCTGGGACCGGAGGGCTACTTTTGCTATTCTTGTATACTCTCTGTGTGAGTCAGGAGGAGCAGAGGTGAGCTCCATTATCTTGGTGCACTTGCTTTATGAGTTGGCCCTTGATACTGCAGCTTTCCCTCTGAAACTTATATTTTTCTATGGAAGTGATGATGGAAGGGCATGCTCCATTATTTATTTGCATGGTAAATGTACACAGATTATAATGCCTTATCCATCTAATAGAGGTTGGACATCATCAAGGCAGCCTCTTTGATTTTGCACACAGCAGCGCTAAGCAGTGATGTTGCTTTACATCCAAGCCAGTCTCCAGGGCTCTTACCCAGCAAACTTTTCCTGTTTCTGTACTTGTTTTCCCATTCATTTTAGTTTGAATGTTGAGCTGTAACAACGTGTGCTTTTAAATTATCTTTATACGGCAAACATTTTCTAGTTTTTATGATGTATGATTTCTTTGCTCTTATCTATTTTCTTTGGTCAAACCCTTGATCCAACAAATTCTTAACACCACATATTAAATGTGAACAATGTTAATCCAGAGACAAGGGTTAGAGTGGAGGCTAGTCATTCCAGAAAAACCAGCTATTTATCACAGGATCACATCTTGGCTGGTCTTTGATTTTTTTTTAATGTTTTCTATTCTCTTGGTGAGAATCTGAAGAATGTGTCTAATACGGTAGTTCTTTTTTTTTTTAATGGCAGTTTAATCTGGGGCTGGGGAGAATAATCCATTTACCCTTACATTTACTGTTAACGCATGAAGGCATG
>JAHTLZ010000129.1:37444776-37472633 GCA_023846285.1 Phrynocephalus versicolor
TGTTATGTGCAATCTTGTGGCTTGTGACTTATGGTGGCCACAACAGGATTTTCAAGATCTGTGAGATATTCCATGAGTGGCTGTCAGGAAATACTTAAAAACATTTATAGAAGCAAGAGGAAAAGATGATAGATGACATTGTAGAGAAAATTATAATGAAACATATGACTCTTTGAACCAGAGTGCCAACAGTCTAGCATGAGCTGATCAAGGTACAGTATTCCAAAGGCACAACCTAAACTGACTCAAATAAGGGAGAAACAAAGATTTCTTCAGCAGAATTTAATGAACTAGAGGAGACTAATAAACATTGCTAACACTTACATGTTCTTCAACTTGAGAAGATAATAGTATGAATGTAAAGTAACAGGACAACCATTAGAAATACAGAATGGACAAGAGATGCCTTCTAGTTGCCTTATAACTTGAGTGAAAACTGTTTTAAATAACTTCTTAATTAGCATTTAACATTGCAGATTAACACACTGGTCCAAAACATTTTTTCCTACAATCTCCATCATAGTCAGTCAGCATGATCACAGCTAAGCTTTCAAGGCATCTGGAGAGCACCCATTTTGAGAAGGCAGTTGTAAACAGTGAGGAGATTATAGAGCAACAAATAATCAAAATTATGCAGTTGCAGTATAGCCTGTGGCCAGGGCTGTACGCACAGGATGGCAGCGTACCAGCTTCCAGTTACTTGGAAGCAACTATTTTACATGACAGAAGAGATTATTCATAAACAGTGCACAAGAAACCAGTGAATTCAATATTAGGCAATATGAAAGACCCTGGATCTAAATATGAAATGGGACAGGTATATATTTATTGGCAGCTTGTGTAACTTTGGTTGTGCAATTCTGAAAGGGAAAAAGACTGTTCTAGTAATAATAAAATAAAACACGGATTATGATTAGCAGTTTGAAATTAACATATATATTGCTTTGTAGAACAGGAGGAACTGAGATCATGTGGATGGCTGACTGTTTTAGTTATTTAAGAGAAACAACAAAGCTGCAGCAGACAGGATGAATGGATGCACAGATCTGCAATAATCAACATAGAAAAAAAAGTAAAATTACAATTGTAAATTACTGTATATTTATCTGTATTAAGGAATCAGATGTGTGCATTTCTGTTTACAGTGCTTCATAATACTATGTAGTAACACTTCAAATTAAAGCAAATAGAAAGGTAAGCCTTCCTTGGTGATATGGAAGCATATGTGGCCATGTTGAACCCTAAGAACAAAATCAAAACGAATTCCACAGATGAGCAATAACTTTATTCAGATTAACTACAGTTCCACAAAGAATTCAAACACTTACACAGAGGTATTTTTGTTGGTCCAAAAAAGTTAAGGGACAGATTTGGTTTGATTTTGCAACATCTTTTATGTCAGTATCATTTGGGAGGACACCAGATTGAGGAAGTCTTCAGGCCACCATCAGTCTTGCTAGTATCAACAGTACATCAGGTGAAGAGGCAAGAGACATTCTCCCTCAGACACCACTCCCAGGCTCTGGAGGCTCTCTGTCAAGTGATCTCCCTCTAGGTGTTGTTTTTCCACTATCTGGCAAAGCTTTTATTATTATTATTATTATATAGGCTTTTCACATTTCACCCTGGTTGCTATTTAAGAGATTTGAACTGGTTAACTCCTATTTTTCTTTCTATTTAGTTGCCTGAAATGCCATTTTGGGCAAATATGATGCACATTTACCTGGCTAATTAATTAGTATTACATAAATTAATAATAAAGGATTGAACTGTAGCATTTTTTTAAAAAGGCCTGCAGGAATGTGTGAGCCCAACAAACCAGTTATAGCCCTTAGATACATACTGTGTCCTCTGATAATCCCACTTCCCTTGACATCTCAGCCCTACAAAAGTATTAAAAAAAAAACAGCTGGGACTGATATCTCTAATTGGCCACCCTATGTAGCTGTGGGACTGGCATGGTTTGATTATCCCAGATAGGTGGATGGGTCTCAAATTCTGCAGGGCAGATACAAAATATTACTTTCCTGTTGCATAATCTAAATCCTGAAGCAAGTTAAAACAGGCTGCTAAAGTTCTGGGGCGCTTCTGTAACAGGAGAATGAATTTGAGCAGCATTGTTTGCCCAACCAAATTTTAGCATTGAAACTCTGCTTGCTTAAGGCATATGGAAATCACTGTTGAACAATCTATTCTCTATAAGAATGCTTCCTTCACCTGATGCCATTGGCCGCTGCTGATTTATATGGGAGTATTAGGTAACAGCTGTGTTTCAGTCCCAACGAGGTGACATTACAGTACTGCTGTAGATTTTATAACATTCTTTTATCTAATCCAATCTGACAGGTGGAGTATCTTATATGACTCAGTAAGTTAACATGCATAGAGCATATCTCTCTAATTAGAGCAGAGACAGAAGTGCAAAGGAAACAAAACACAAAACTTTCCCAAACCCTTACTAATCCCACAACAGACTAAACAATGAAGAATAAGTTCAAAATAAACCAGAACTTTGGTTTTAAAATCTCTTCAACTTCAAGGATTTTTTAAAAAGTTAGATTCTTTTGTATGTTTGATTTTACTTACTTACTTACCTACCTACTTACTTACTTACTATGGTCTAATGACAACTTTTTATTCGCATACTCCTATATACAGATAACAATAAAAAATTAAGCTGCGAAGTTCTGAAATGCGGAAAATTACAGTGGTACCTCGACTTATAAATTTAATCCATTCCGAATGCATGTCCTTAAGTTGAACTACTCTTAAATCGGGGTACCTATCTAAAAATTTGAAAAAAATAAATTAAAAAATAAAAAATAATAAAAAATGTAAATTGAGCAGACCATATCTAAAATTTGTAAGGCAGCAGTTTAAATGCCAATAGTTTTCTGCTCTTAAGTTGAATTGCTGTTAAGTCGAGCTGCTCTTAAGTTGGGGCACCACTGTATTATTTTTAGACTACACATTTCAGAATCCTGCAGCCAGCATGGAAGATTTTGTGCAAGATTCCACTTCCATTGGAGGAGAAAAATGCCCTTTTCTCTTATTATTAGATCTATGCTTTGACTAAAATTTCCCTAAATTTGGGATGGCTTTGTCATTCCTGCATGCACAAATTCCCTGTTAGACCACTCCAGGAACCTGAAGTGGGAGATACTGCTTGCCAAGGTCAAAAGTTAACATGTTGGCTGATGAAATGCACATTTTGCAGAGAATGTTGAGGAGCCCTTGTTTAAAGCTGACCAGCAGGCAATGCAGCTAAAGGGCTCCCAGAATGAGAATGCTGATAGGGGAGCTGTAGTGCTGTCGTTACTTCTCTCTGCACGTTTATGGTTGCTTCTGTAACCCCGAGCCTGTCCCAATCTGGCACCCTCCAGATCTGCTGGATCAGAGTTGCCATCACCCTCTTTCAGCAGTTCACGAACCTCTAATGTAATTTTAGGGGTCCTTCCATCCACAGGCCTGAAGACCAGCAGAATCAAGCCCATGATTTTGCTCCAATCCACACTCAGCCAAGCTCACCAACAGGCCCTTACTATGACCTCAAATTAGAAGCTCAATGAAAGGACAGAGAGCAATTCACCAATTGATATTAACCATTTGCCACCATTTTTGATTTCAGGTAGCTTGGTATTCTATTCCACCAAACAATTTTTTAAAAAAAATCTATGGTAAGAAATTAACACTACACTTTTCTGCTTCGTCTGGTGCCCTCCAGATGTCTTCTACACAACAGCATATAGTTTGAGGATGATGCAGTAATACCCAAAGATAAAGACTGAGTACATAGGCAAATAAATAGGTGGATAGAAGACAGACAAGGTACCTGTGCCCATTCCTTTCTAACAAGTGTCCAGTGTGTTGTTGTCAGTGCTTCTGGCACTCTGGGAACTTGACATCTGCATCAGACCTTTTTGTTTACTCTTGGAAGAAAAATATGAATCAAATAATTGTAGCAAACAATAGCATTGTTTTAAAACTCCTTATTCAGAGGAAGCTAAAGCTAAATGTTAAAATGGAAAATGTGACATCTGTTCAGGCCAGTAAAATAGGAAACACAAACCAGGCACTACCATGTGTGGGTTGCAGCAGACATCAAGGGTAGGCCAGTCTGACTGCTGGTTTGGTACCCTCTTGTGTGTGTGTGTGGATGAGTTGCCATGTGCAAGGGAGAAAATGCATCGGATGTCACAGGTGAAGTAGCATTGGCCCCCAGAATATGGTTTGGTATCTATTTTAAACTGGTAATCATCCAACTTAATCTTATCAGTAGTATCCTCTAGTCCTCTTTAAACTGTCTCAGAGGAAGAGTAATGGCAGCTGTGAAACCATTCATAGAGGCAGCAGGTTTCCTCTTAAACCAACTGCATCATGAAGGCAGGAAATTAAAAGCAAATGTGTACCCTTCCTACTGGCCTCATCTTAATAGGGAGGCATACGAACCACTTTGCTCTCTTGCATCACACAAAGATGCAAAGAAGAACAAAAGGTTTCTTTCCCGGAGTGCAAGACCAAGGAATGAGGATGTGGGTAAGGGACATCTTTTTGAATTCAGATGGATTTTTGCCTTTCAAGAGAGAGAGAGAGAGAAAGAGAAAGAGAGAGAATGTAACATTTGTGAGGTTACATATATAAGGATTTTTCCAAAGAAAAAGGTAGATGGTTCATGCGTGAATGGAAGATGAAGGAGCTATTCACACAGCAAAACTAACACTACTTGTCAGAACACCCGTAAGACTGTGGTAGGGAACTCACAAGTCATCGTCAACCCCTGCATTTGCCTCTTCTGGAAGGAATATGAAGGCGACACATGCAAATGCACTAGCTTGGTGAGAAGATTCCATATCTTCACAATGGCCTCTGTAGACTGTATTTCTGCTGCCTTTGGAATACTGGGGGATTCTTGTGAAGAGTGAAGATCCATGCATATTTTTGTCTTATTTTAACCTCTGTTTTCTACTTGTATAAAATTTGGATTATGTAACTGCAATACCGTACAGTAGGACCCCCATATCCTCTGATTCATTATCCACTGATTCAGTTATCCATGGTTGGTAGAAGAAATAAATAAATTCTGCAGCCGCAAAGCAAGCTACTGTCACAGCAACTGTAAAGCAAGCTACTGTCATAAAACAGCAGCCATAAAGCAAGCTACTATCACAAAACAGCAGTTTTGGTTTTTTTAACGCATTCTCTCTTATCCATGGTTTTCATTATCCATTGGAAGGTCTGGAACCAATCCCCAGCGGATACTGGGGTCCTACTGTACTGGGTTTTCCCTATATTGACTCAATAGTTCTTAATAACAAGGGTTTGTGTGGCACCTTAGAGACTAGCACACGTTACCTGGCATAGGTTTCTGTGGCCTAGAGACCACCTTGTTGGATAGAGAGGACCATAATTCATCAGCTATATCTTACAATACAGCCTATATTCCCCAGAGGCATGTACTGATTAAAACTTGTTAGTCTTGAACATTCCACAAAATGTTATATAGTGGTCCTCCACCCATTCACGGTTCATATACCACAGTCCCACTATATTGCGGGACCACAATATATGTGTGAGGTTTTGGTTATAGCTACCAACGGTTCCAAAGAAGAACGAGTCCCACAGTCATGTATCTTATCAAAATAAATCAAACTTTTATTCTTCTCACTTACAGCGGGCCCTTCCTCCATTTTCATTTCAGTCAGAAAATCAAGTGTATTAACTTGAACATTGGATGACCCATATTTTTCAAATAACAACAACTCCGGGTTCATCTCTTGCACAAACAGGTTATTGGGTGAGCTTACCATGGGTCGGTGTCCTTCACAAACCGATGACCCACACATTGGGTTCCACAACAATGATGTCTGACTACCTCCGGAATCGTTTCCCAGACCCATCCAGGGATCCATTTTGAAATGGTTCCTCCGCCCCTGGATATCGTGACCATTGTGGCAGTTCCTCCTGGGCTACTGGTCACCACCGAGGGGGTAGGCAAGGGCAAACCCACTTCTATAGCTGTGGGGAAGATTACCTCCGTTTGAACACCAATTTCTCGTGTTGCTGGGAAGATCCCTTCTGTTTCCAGATCTCCCTCAGGACTGTCACTCTCGCACCCACTCTCTGGGTGGTATTATCCTTTCTCCTTCCAACTCTCTGAACTGCCTTCTCCTGACAGTTTCTCTTATATTTTTCTCCGCTTCCCATCCTTTTGTCCCATTCCCTGAGGGGCATGTCTGTTATACTGTACTCCTCTCCCATTAGTTCCACCAGTGTTCTGCACTCTCAACTGCCACCTTCAGCATAATTGCCTTCCCAAACTATTAAATCTTTCCCCTGTATACTGTGGTCTCCCACTATTTCATTCTTCTTCTCTATCTCCATCCCTTGGTCTCCTTGTCCCTTGAATCCAGGCTGAGTATCCACTGACTGCACACTTTTATCCTCACAATATGAAAAAGCCCCCCTTGGGTAAGGGGAGACAGGCCTGTTTCAGGCCTCCCATACTTACCCTAGAACTGGCACTACACTGAACAGGCCTGCAAGGGCCTTCCCAGACGTTCGGAAGGCCCCAAAAGGGTCTCCCTGCGAAACCGAAAGTCATTTCTGAGGCCTCCAGCAGACCTCGAAAGGCCCCCGGAGGCCTCAGAAATGATTTTTGGGAACCCAGAAGTGACCTCTGGTTTGCAGGGAGTCCCTTTTGGGGCCTCCAGAAGGCTTGGGAAGCCCCTCACAGGCCTGTTTGGTGCAGTGCCAGGCTGGGGCTAACCCCCCCCCCCCCACACGCACAATAGGCAGAAAGTCACTGTAGTTCTTTATGTTAAAAATACTCATTTAGCTTACCTGAATCTATTGGTCTGTTTTGTAAAAAGGAATTCTTTACCAGAATTCTTGTGAGAAGATAAAGAGCAGGAGAAAGCTGTACAAAGCAACACACTTCGCAGCCAAATAATATGCGATTATTTGAGAATGTTCTCTTTTTTTCCTGCCTCTCATCTTCTGGGGGAGGAACGCCTCCCCAAATGAAACTGAGGTCACGTCACAATAAGGGTAGGCAAGGTGCAGCTGGCTGGAGAGCTGAGTGACCTAAAGCACATAGCTTTGAAGCTAGGGGTAAGGATGTTGGTTCTTCCTGTGGAGGAGCCATCTTATATGGACTTAGGCAAGCTACATGCCCCCACAATGCCTCCACAAGAAAGGAACTGCTAGCTACCTTTAAGTATTCTGGAAATTTGGAAACAGTTGTCATCAGTCAGAATTCAGTTGACAGTACGTAAAGAAAGGGGGGACTTGCATCATTATATGTATTGTTGGACTATAGCTCCCAACTTTGACCATGATAGCTAGGGCTGATGGAAAATGCAGTCCACCCCCCCAAAAAAAAACCTAGTAGAAAGCACAAGTTGTCCACCACGATTTATGTTAACAGCAGTGGGGAGGGGTGAGATGTCTCAAAAGCAACTCCCCAGTCATGTAGAACAGTTCTAAACCTGTAAAGACATATAATTTAATTTCAATAATAAATTTCCCATATCGCCGCATGCTCATTTTAGTCCAGTTTAATCTTCTCTCTAGCTGTTATTTAGAATGTCTTCTGTTAAGGTCTATGGCTGATTTTTCTGACCCTCACAGATCCATTACTTGAGAACAATTAGTTCCCAAATGCATATGATGGATATACTTACAAAACAAACAAACAAAAGCTTGAGTCACTTTACTTATTTGCTATGACTCCATTCCCAGATAACCTCACCTGCATAACTGAGAATCTCCAAAACATTTTACCCATTTTGCTTTCTATTGTGTGGAACTAAGAGACTATAGCAAGGTTACAGGGGCAGCATTTGCCCTCACCTGTCTGTATTATTAAGTGACAACAAAATTACACAGCTTAATATTAATTAGTAGCACTCGTCTGGATTGTCATAACTTTCCCCTGATTTATTTCTTCTTATGGTCTGGAATGTATAAGTGGATAAATGGATAGTTCCTCTCCTCCCATTTACAAAACTGGTTTGAAACTAAATTGGTCCCTGCTTTTGTCATCCCTATTTTTCAACTTTCAGTTTGAATAAGAATTATTCTGAAAGGTCTTTTTAGTTCCTTACAATAGAATCAGAGGAAAGATGTCAAAGAATGTCAGTGATGAAATAGCTGAGCTGCCATATTGTCCACTTCTAAACATGTAGAAGAAGATGTTGAACAGCATGGGAGAGAGGGACGACCCCTGCGGAACCCCACATGGGAGTATCCATGGGGCAGACAACTCCCCCCCCCATGCTGCACAAGCTGGGGGCGGTCCTCCAAGAAGGATCGGAACCAACTGAGGACAGTGCCTCTGACAGCTATCTCGGAGAGCCGGTCCAGCAGGATACTGTGGTTGACAGTATCAAAGGCCACTGACACATCCAGAAGGACCAACAAGGTAGAGCTACCCTTGTTGGCCCCCCGGAGGAGGTCATCTTGCAGTGCGACCAAGACTGTCTCAGTCCCCCGACCTGGCCTGAACCCAGACTGGAATGGGTCAAGGACCCGTTCTCCCTCCAGGAATGACTGGAGCTGGACAGCGGCGACCCTCTCGATAACCTTGCCCATGAAGGGAACATTGGCGATTGGTCAGTAGTTTGCCACGGCCAGGCAGGCCCTTCGCCGCAGACAGGGCGGCCGACAACGCGGCCAGCAACCTACACCGCTGCCGTCCCCAGGGCAAAGTGCCACCACCAAAGAAGCGTCCGGGAGCCACTGACGGGGCTGAAGACCACAGCTCCTCGACATGATGGCACCAGCAAGATGAACGCAGGAGGGAGTCAGACAGCGGGATGTGTGGCGGGGCGCGGCTCCGAAGTGGGGCGGAGGTGGCTTCAAGGGAGAGGAACTGCAAGACCTCCACAATGGACTGAGCCACTGCCCTGGGAAGGAACTGCCGGAGGTCGGCAGGAGGGCCGGAGGGACCGGAGAAGGCAGCCGCATCCCCCTGAGCTGGGCGAGGCCTCCACTCCAGCAGCCCGGAGATCGAACACGGGCCGCAGATCACGAGCAGGTAGGAGGAAATCAGAAACAGAACTCCTACGGCGGCTAGGAGAGAGGGTGGAAGGGGAGGTACATGCTCCAGACCTTCAGTGTCACACCACAGCCCCCCTCCACAACCCCCCACGGCCCTGGCAGGGCCCGAGGCCAATTAAAAATAATAAACAAAACAAAACAACAAAACGGAAAAATAAAAGAAAACACTGCAGCGCAGCTGCGGCAAACGGCTGCTGCTGCCGTCCACCATCTTTCTTCTACATGTGAAGAAGTGGATGAACTCCGCGATGAACTCCGTGAGCTGTGGTAGGGATTGTGCTGGGTTGCAGAGAGTGCGGTAACCAAGCACAATGCCAAATCTGTCCCACTGTCCCACCAATAGATGAAGGCATTCTAACCCCAGACACACCAACGTCGAGGCTCTGCTGACAGAGGTTCCCTATAAACAATGGCCGCCCCACCCCCTTATGACCCTCTGATCTGCCTACGCCCTGAACCAGAAACCCAGGGGGTCACAGCTGGGAGAAAGAGGCTCCCCTCTCTGCTCCCACCCAGGTCTAGGTGATACAAGCCAGGTCAGCCTTCCCGTCCAAGATGGCATCATATAGGACGGGAATTTTATTGTGGACCGACCTGGCATTCATCAGGAGGCAGGACAAGTTGGAGGCGCTGCCGGGATGGCTCCGAGATACGTGGCAGCTACCGATGGTTTGAGGATGTCTCCCGGGCTGTTGACTGGATCGCCCCTAGGCGCCGTCTCTGCTGCAGAGCTCGCTCCTCACCGTGGTACACGGTGGGGTTGAGAGTGATGAAGCAAGAACAGAGAAGGCTGGAGAGCAGCTGGAGGACGGACTGGACGGCTTTTAATAAAGCTGCAGTTAAAATCCAGTGAGGCCGCTGGCTGAGGCCATAAGAAGATTTGGAGTCTGCTGCCATCAGTACACTGACACGCAGCTCTATTTTTCCTTTTTCACCTCTGCAGTTGAGGCTGTTCAGACCCTCGACCAGTGCCTGGATGCAGTCATGGCATGGACCAGGACCAACAGACTCAAACTCAAACCCGAGAAGACCGAGGTTATGTTTTTTTGGGACTTCCCCTTCCAGATATGGAGGCCCTCTCCCCAGTCTGGAGGATGTTTCCCTCCAGCTGGCGGACAGTGTCCGGAATCTGGGCGTGGTCCTGGACCCGGCTCTCACTATGGAGGCCCAGGTGGCCGCCGTGTCCAGGACTGCTTTTTTCCATCTTCGACAAATTGCCCAGATTCGTCCATACCTTGACGGGGACTCCTTAAGAACTGTTGTCCAAGTGCTGGTGATCTCGAGAATAGATTACTGCAATGCTCTCTACATGGGGTTGCCCTTGACTCTTGTTCGGCGATTTCAATGGGTGCAAAATGCGGCAGCCAGACTGGTGGTGGGTGTGTATTGATATGACCACATCACGCCAGTACTGGCTCGCCTGCATTGGTTACCCATTGTGTCCTGAATCAGATTCAAGGTCTTGGTTTTAATTTATAAAACCCTCCATGGCCTGGGACCTGATTACCTGGCAGAGCGAATCTTCCAGCGGTCAACTTTGGCCCGACCAACTAGAGTGTCGCGGGCGCACTCGCTGCGGGTGGCCACGCCCAGGGAGGCTTGGAAAACATCCACCCGTGGCTGAGCCTTCTCTGTGACTAGTCCTACATTATGGAATCATCTCCTGAGCGAGCTGCGCCTTGCACAGTCCCTGCCTGCCTTCAAAAAAGCTTTAAAGACCTTGCTTTTTCAGGAGGCATTTGGTGACTGTTAATTTTTTTTTCCCATTTGATTTTTATCCGCCATTTGTCTTTTTGCCATTCTTTTTATTTATGTGTTTTAACTGACTTTATTATTTTATAATGATGTTGTTTACTGTTTTGTTTTTGTTGTAAACCGCCCATTCCTCACACACCCAAAGGAAAGCATCTCCACAGGACTCTGTTTTGTCACAGAATAAACTTTGTTCAAGAATTAAAAGATAGGTAGATAAGATATATCTCTGAGCTATATCCACACACCCAGAAGGAAGGAAGGAAGGAAGGAAGGAACGACTGGTTGAGAGCAGAGTGGTTAAAGTGTTCAACAAATATTGAGGAGATCCATGAGCTCAATCCCCACTTGACCAAGAGTGGTAACTTGAGGTCCATAGGGTGACCTCAAAAAACCACTACCTCGTGAAAGAATTAAAATGCATTGTGCAGCTATTCTTTTTTCCCTTAATAGGGAGACACAGTATTTATAATCAGAAACAGAGATTGTCACCACTGGCATCTCCCATAAGATGCAGTGAATAAAGCCGGGGGTGGGTTGCAGAGCAAACCACTTACCATGATCAACTAAAGGATGTGGTGTCTTGTGAAGCAATTTTGAAGGCCTAAAGATGTAGCAGTCATTAAAACAGGAGTTTGGGAGCCAAGATCCTGGTCTTGGGTAACCGGAAGAAGTGAAAAGGCCTCCAAATGCTTTAAGACTGGTAAGTCTCAAGATACCTTCCCACATCTCATCAGAATGTAAATTCTCCTTGAATTTTAACTATTTTGCAAGGGTCTTTCACTACACTACATTTCTAACATACAGTTTAGTGGTGACTAGGGAATGTGTGGACAATTACTTCCATGCTGGATTCTTCTATAATGACATTAGCTACAAGTACCACTCCCTGGTCTCTTCCATATCAAAGAATGGACCCTCTGAGATCATCTCTCAACCTTGAGTGGCTCCAGTTCATAGGCCATCAGGTCCAAAGTCCAGAAAGAGGAGATAGGAGCTCACCAGCATGATATGAAATCCTCCACCTTTAATGAGTGCAGCCTAGGTTGCTATGTCTGGCATGTTGTGCCAAGGCTAGCCACCCAGCCAAGAACTGCCCCATCAGTATTCTTTTGCTTTAAGGTCAGTGGCCAGAGAAGCAAAAGATAAATATATTTTTTGTCTCAGAATCCACAAGGACCTATTTTTATGCTGTTGCAATTGTTTTGATAAAAATTTTGAAAACCCTTGTAAAATTTAAGGCACTGTTTTAAAAAAGAAGAAGCTTCAGTTAGAGAAACTATGAGGCTGTGACCTGAAATTGGCCCCAAACTCTCTCTGCACCCCATGGTCCATGCCTGGGTCTGTCCCAAATCTGCCCCTAAACTGCCTCATCTATCTCCGAAAAATAGACCTATTCATTTCACGAGTTGGCCAAAGCAGCTTGCCAAGCGGGGAAAATGCCAGCAAGGATCAGACTGTACTGAAGGAAGACAGTAAGCGAGAAAAACAATCTCCTTCTTATTTAGTGGTTTCTAATGAGCTTGAGGTAGCATACACATGGTCCCCTCCCTCCTCCCACTTTTCCCTCACAACAGCTGTAGGTGGTAGGTCAGATTGAGAGAGTAACAGGTCCAAGGTAACCCAGAGTGTGATCAGATAGGTATTCAGCCTGTTGTTTGATCTGCTGCAGGGAACAACAGATTCCCTCGTAAAGATGGTGATCTGAGGATATCCTTTTAAGAGAGAACCAGCCTGCTCCAAAGTTTTCCTGCTGGTGCCTTTCTGGCCCCTGCAAATGGCTTCTACGTTTTGGTATGTGTGTGTGGGGGGGGGGGGCGTAGGCTCACTCTCCTAGCGTTCATCTCCAGCATGTGCATCACCTTCTTCCTTTTTCCATTTGCCAGTATCATGAAGTGGCTTAGTAAGAGAGCTGCTTCAGGATCAAGGCAAACTAAGCACTACCTCAGCTCTGTGGGAGTGTTTAGTTTCCAAAGGCAGCATGGGGAGCCTGTCCACAGAAAGCTGAAACCTCCTGTGCACTTGCACATGAGCATGGGCTTGTCTTTGTGCATCTCTGTGTGTGTGCGTGCACGCATGAGTGAGTGAGTGAGTGAGTGTGTCTTGGCTGGGCTTTTTATAAGGGACAAGGAGGGTAGCAGTAGTGGCAGAGGGGGCCAGAGGGGGGTTTTCAAAGCAAATACAGAGAGGCTTTTTTAAAGGAAAGGTGAACCCTTTCCACTATATGGTGTTGCTTTAGGCTCACTGTAACTTAGAGCCTGGCCAGAGGGGAAAGTCAGACAAAAGCAATACGTCCCAGAAGGTTGATGAATCCAGATGATTTTTTAACCGCCCTTGAGGAGTTCCCTGCCTCTCTGATGGGTGATTTTTGTTGAATTCTTGGTTGATCTCTGGAATGGGGAATTGAGCAAAGTCATTGACCAGAAAGCTCCTAAACGTCTCCTTCCTCAAAATAGACCCAAATTGACTACTAGGTTTACTGGGGAGCTGGCAGAATTGAAACAGGTGGCCCATAGAGCTGAAAGGCGTTGGTGGAACATCCAAAATGAAACAAAGAAACAGTGAAAGGCCTTTGGAAGCCTTACTCTAAAGCAGTGGAGGCAGCAGAGAAATCATTTTTCTCTACCACCATTGATTTGGCACAAAATTGCGCAGTGCAGCTTTTCCAACAAGCCAAAAGTCTGCTACACATTGACCCAAAAGTGGATAACACAGACCACTCTGTATCACGTTGCGAATAATTTGCACAACACTTTGCAGGTAAAATTGAACAGATCCGGGCTACCTTGGATGTTGCTATTGATCCAGAGCCTGTAAATAAAACACTCTGCCCTACTTGTCCTCTATTAATGTGGATGTGGCAGAAGGCTTGAGTAAGAATGTTGCAACTATTATCTATGTAATTAATTTCAAGTCAGTGTCCTTGGTTAAGGAAGAAAGGATCATATCGTTGCTGAACAGTCATCCTGTTAGGTCATGCCCTTATTCACTTCTAACAAGAGATGTTCCAAGGTGTATGCCCTCTTAGAATCTGAAGTCCCATTAATGGAAGTACTGCTTCCCTCGTTGCATTAAAATCAGATGCAATGACAGAAATACACTCTGCATTTGCTCAGATGCCCTATTCTTTAGGAAGGCAAAAAAGAAGGAAGTCTGTTTTCAAAGACACACTGGGAAGTGTTGTGCCATTGCCATCTAGACGCTTGGCATCTATAAAGCCATTCTCCAAATTCCTAAATTAAGGGATGTGAAAGTAGCCTCAAGAGGGAGGCTAATTTGTCACATGTGAAGATTTTTTTGGCTTTCCCCCAACATTACTTGTTGGGATGCCATTAAAAATTCAATAAAAGCCCTTTCTATATATCTTTTAATAAAACATTTTGGAAACCCTGCTTATTATACTACATAACAAAGCCATCAGTCTGTAGACTGTATTTATGTAAATTAGGATATAGTATATCTCACAAGCTTCAGTGGCAGTGAAATAATTGATGCTACACTAGACTTTATGGGACACATCTGTAAGAGGCATGGGGAAATTCCTGCCACATCCCTGCCAGGGAATTGCACATTTCCCACCATGAATGAAGTGACAATTCCGTGGAGACAGCTCCATCATCTAAGATGCATAAAGCTGGGATTAATTAGCTTTCTTCTTTCTTCAAAGTATAATTTCATAAATGTCAGTGCCACACACACACATCACACATTGCTGTGTGGGAGGTAGTTACAGTACAGACACTTGAACATCTGTTGCTACCTTTGTGTGAAACCAGATGACAGCTCTAAATGTGTCCTTGCTTATTGCTCAACCTGCTGGAAGCTGTAATGCAGGACTGGGCTATTTCAAGATGGTTTCCCACTTCATTCTATATACAGAGTTGTGCCAGAATGGCAACCTAACACTTCAACAGTGACAGCAATAAACAGCTTTCCACCACACCTGAAGGTAATCTAGTTTTGTGGGCTCAGGATATGTTTTATTGAGCCCCTAGCTTTGTCCATCAAGAGGAAAAACACCAGAATGCTCTGGAAGAAGAGCTATCAGGTTTCCCCTTTTACTCCCACCCCTGTGAATCTATCACTTGAAGTTGCTGTCTTGGTTTTACTAATAGTAGCACCAGCCCTCATGTCACACGCAATACAGTAACCTGAAAGTAAGTCTTTATGGAATTCAATAGGGCTAATTTCCTGCATAGACTTGTATAGAGCTCACCCCTTTCTCCTTTATTGGGCAGCACTTAGGAAGGCTGTTCCTACCATTTGATTGAGTGATGCAACTGACTCCAAGAGTAGACACTGTAAGACAGCAACAGAAGCACCTCAGCTGTCCCCCCCATGCCCTTGGTCTCTTCTCTATCTTAAAAACAAAAACAAAAAAATGATCTGTACACTACTGCTGCCCTGTGGTATGTTGAGTACTGTATTGTATCACTTGTACTAGAGTAAGATTCAACCACCAGACTCTATACAGGAAATACAGGAGGGGGTCATATTGTTGTTTGTGTTAGGAAACAAAAGGTTAAAAATAAAAAGGAGCATAGGAAACTTCCTAATGTTGAGTCAGACCACATGGTCGAGCCCATGGCTCTCTGGGGTCTTTCCTAACCATACCTGGAGATGGTAGGGTTTGGACTTCTAACTTTCCATAGACAAAACACATTCCCTACAACTGAGCCACAGTCCTTGAGATGAAACACAAAGAAAATCACATTCTGTTCAGGTCACTGTTACATGAGCTTCTCAGGAACGTTTGGTCAGCCAGTGGTAGAACGAGAATTCTGGATTAGAAAGAGACAAGGGGCTTGCGAAGAGAGGGAAGATGGGCATCTTGCATCCAAGTACAAATGGGTGAAATATGTGCATTTTCTAAAACAAGACAGCCTAATTTAGGAGCTCACTTTGTTAAAATTGCAAATTGGTGGATTTTCCAATGTTCTCAAAGACTATTGGCAAAAAAAGATGTGGCAGAAGCTGAACAAATTAATAGATTAATAAGCATTAAGAAAGGTTGCTTGTCAAATCTCAGTGGGCACACTCACGTCTGAGTGAACTGCTGTGCCTCTATGGATCTCTAGCACAGCACACTCATCTAAAGAGGAGAAACTTTGATTATTATTATTTTTTAAACTGGTAGTTGACTTGAAAGCCTGGAGACCCATTTCTATGCCTTTCCTGTGAGCACCAGGCCCCACTGGCTCAATCCAAGGGTGTGTTTATGTATACAGCACCCGTTGCCTCCTGCAACATCACATTGAGCCAAACTTTCCTTCATGTTTTGGCTCTAAAATCTCAGGAAGTTGAAAGCTCCTGAAAGGCATCATGGAAATGCAACTTCTAGCATGAATAGGAATCATGGCTGGCAACCTCTGGGACATCACAAGGACCCTCACTTCTCATCCTTTCATTTCAGGAAACAGGAAAGCTGGTGTCCTGAGAAATCCACCTCATAAAATGCCATCCAACCGATATTGTCCTTAGCAAGTGACAGGCATCGTCATCAGTGATCTCAACTGTATTAGCTGATGGAGGAAGCAACAGCAGCTATCTGAACACACAGATCCTTGTAACCAGATCAGGCCCCTCCGAGGGAGAGGAGTCTTGACAGAAGGATCTAGGACATGTGTTATGTGCTGTTGAGTTGGAACCAACTTATAGGGACCCTAATGGGGCATTCAAGGCAAGTGAGAGATTAAAGGACTGACTGGTTTTGTCAATTCTACCAACCACCCCCAATTGAGTTCCCATGGCTAAATGGGGATTCATTCCCATGCCCTCTAGGTTATAGTCTGTCACTCTGTTGACTACTGCACACTTGGCATAAGATCCATGTCTTGTAGGAAAGAGGGCTTTTTTCCAGTCCTTAAGAGTAAAGAGAGGACTACCGAGTTTGAAACCTGCCAAGCAGGTTTTTCTGGGGTGGGATGTGGGGGAGGGAACATGCTAATGTCAGGTTAAACTATATACCATTAGGTTAGTAGAAACTAATTGTTTGACTATTTTCCTTTGACTCACAACATGTTTGTTTTTGTTTGTGATTATCTCTATCTTGCTTTTTGCAGGGCCTGCGCAGCATTCAGAGCAGCTTACAAGAGTTAAATCCAATTATAAAATGCAACAACATCCGGCCAAAACAGCAGCATGACAAACTATATACTGATACAGCAGTGAACAAAGGCATTGGGCAAACAATTACTAAACCAGAAAAACAAAGTCTTCCTGGGATGTTTTTTAAAAATTCCTTTTGGCAAGCTGTGCAGGCTTTTCTCTTTCCTGCAGGAAGGGGCTGTTTTCAACCAGGAGGTTGTATAAAACAGTGGCTCCCAACAATGGGTGCCCAGATGTTCTAGGACTACAACTCCCCGAAATCCTGGCCAGCACAGCTAGTGCTGAAGGCTTCCAGGCGTTTTGATATAGGAAGCTCTGGGAACTCAAGGTTGAGAACTACTGGTACAAAGGCCAAAAGATTAGAAACTGGAATCGCGTCAGAATGGGAAAAAAAGGCAAGCCTAGAATTTGTGACACAGCACTTAGTAAACTTCATTCCTTTCTTTCAACTACAGGTCCCTGAATTTATGACTGGCTTGAAGAGTTTCTGTTCTTGAGCCTCTGAGGGTGTTGCTAGAAATAGGGTGGGAAAGCAGTGAATTTTGGAACATCAATAGGGGTGCTTTACATTGTATTTCAACCCAAATAATTTGTGGAAATAACACAAATCTCAGAATTTGTGGAAATAACACAAATCTCAGAAAAGACCAGTAAAATATCAAGTGACCCCATTTTCAAAAGAAGCCAAACCTGGGCTAAATGCCACACCTTGAGAACTGGGGTGGACACAAGCTGTGTTTTAATAATGAAAGGACAATAGGTGCTGATAGAGTACCCCTCTTTTATAGGTAGAACTTTGGTCTACTTATATAGAACAAAAGAGGAGAAAGGTTATTCAAATACATTTAAGGTTCAAAACCTCTACATTCTTACTTGGAAATAAGCTGCACTTAATGCACTGGGTAGCCATGCATAAGATAAATTTGCACATAATTTAAATCATAGCATAAGTACTTGCTGTTCATATCCTTTCTAATAATGTTCAAACAGTTTCAAACACATTATAACAGCCCTTTAAAATATGTAAACCTATTAACCGCTATGCCCTCTCAGAGACAGAGAATTCCCTGTGGAGGGAAGGTAAACTGGCCCCATCTGTTAAAAACAAAAAAGGAAAGGAAAGGGAGAGAAATAAAGAGATACTTCCTTTGTTTGTTAATTCAACAGTGTCTAAATATAATAATTTGTTCACGTTTTCGTATTAGTCAAATTTTATTGGTTTACTTATCAAATAAATTAAGAGGGCTGAGGAATAAAATCTTCTAGTTTTAGAGTGAGATTCATAAAAGCAGGCAGTTTTCCCTGTTCAGCCTACTTGGGCTATTGGAAAAACCACTTTCATTCCCTGTGTCTAAGGCAGATATGCCTGGTCCAGATGTTGTCAGGCTGAGCTCTCAATATTCTTCATCACTGGGCATGTTGGCAGGGATAGATAGAAGCTGCCTTCCAGCAACACCTGGAAGGCTGCACTTCGTTGCTCCTGATGTTTATTTTTTTAGCTGTGATGCTAAAATAATATTTATATTATTATTCCTTTTTTTACAATTCTGAATTACGATGAAACATCTTTATTTATTTTTTAGCAATTGTTGTAGGGTTGCACTACAGTATGTTTTCCCATGGTGGAGTTCACTCAAAGTTCTTTAGATGAGATGGAGTAAGACTCTAAACCTATACATTGCAAAATATATCTTGCAACATACTTTGCATGTGCTAAGTTTTAAATAGGGAATGACTGTTATTACTACTATTTTCTTAAGAATTACATTCTCCAGAGTGGGCAAAATGTTTCTTAAACCCAGATGGTCTCCATTAGGGTCATATGAAAGGCAGAGAGAATGAGTTCATGCATTATTTGTTTTACTTCCTTTATTTGTTTGTGATTGTGCTTGATAGGCTTTTGGATTCAAATCTTGCTCTGGCCATTGGATCTGCTGTGTCTGATCTTAAGAACAATGCCTTAAATCCAATTGTTTGTTCTGATCAAGAGATCTGACAATAACTATCGACTGATCAAGTTCCCAGTTACTGGGTCTACTTAATTGGGACCCACAATTGGATTTAGACCAGAAGGGGTGATTGAAGGCCTTTAAAATGTAAATGGGAACTTCATTTTGTTTTGTTTTTATTTCTTTGTGTGACACATAAAAAAACTTGAGGAACTTTTTTTTTGCAATAATAATAATGACAATAACAAAAAACAGCTGTGGGTGGCTTTGCAGTTTACATCAGGGGTGGTGGTGCATGCAGCCTATGGCCACATGTTGTCAACCTTATTTAGGCAGTGTGATTTGTTTTATGGATCCGAGTGTCTCTCAAAATACAAAATATCTTCTGTGTTCCATGGAGCTAATAAGTCTGAGAATATAGAAAGATTATCTGAATTTAGGATCCCCTAATCCATCCTAGTCAAGAAGGATTAACCCTTGGACCTCAGCTTCACTTTCCTCACTTACCTTTTCTAAAGCGATGCAGGTATTCTAGGAGTAATGAAATAATTGTCAGAAAAGAACTCAGGGTTTGCAAAAATAACTCTAGCTATGTATGCTGCTGTTGAATTATCTTCATACCAACCCAAGTCATTAATTGTAATAGTTAGGGAAAGAGTTTTGCTTGGGAGACAGGTAACCTTCTTTCCATGTTTGACTGCAGAAGTGTATAGAGCTATATGGACCCACCAACTAACACATGTAAAGTGTTCATATCAAGCTTCAAAAACAAAGGTGGGTAATAGCTTTATTACATCACGAAAACAATGCCTCATGTTGGTGTTCCTGGAGTGGAAGGAACAGATAACAGATACCTTCATTGACAGAGGGTGCCCAGATGTGTTCACATTCTTCAGGAAGGCTCCTTCCAAGTCCCGTAGAACTGGGGTGACTCTAAGAAAGTAGGTTGAGGAAGTGTAGTGCATCTGAGGAAGTAGACTTGACCCATGAACATGCTCATTAAAACAGACCAGTTAAGTCTTTCGGGAACTATAACATTGTTGTCTCTTATTTTATTTTTGCTTGCGGGTTGGTTGTTGTCTTTAATCCACAGACTAGCATAGCTACTTCTTTGAAAACCAAGAAAATAGGGTTGTCATTATCATTTGTGAGTGTGGAGAAGAACCGGCAATGTTACATCCATGCCAGTGTACTCTATGCCCCTCAACATGTACCAGAGAATATTTCAAGTTAATTGTTGCAAATGCTCCTGAATCTGATGTTGCCTGTTTGTTGCTAGCTGGTAACTGTCCACTTATTAACAGTACTGTAGTTGCTTTAGCAAAAATAAAACAGGAAGGAGTAGTCTGTGAGTCCTGCAGAACTTTTTATTAGTTTGGGTATTAGGGAGCTGGGACAGAAGGTTGCCAGTCATTCCGCATCTTTCTGATTGATAAATGTGCGCAAAGTGAGTGGCAGTCGTTTGTATATGGAGATGGAGAAAGACAATGAAATCTGTATCCCCTGAGGTGAAACCTATTACAGTAAACCAAGCTGATTCTAAAGGACTACATATTCTGGTTTAACTTTTTTCCTTCACTCACTACTCCACCCTCAACTTTATTTTGCACAATTAATGTTTGTGTGTGTGTATTGTGTCGTTTCAGTCGTGACAGACCTTTCGTGACCCCATGTCCATGGAGTTTTCTTACAGTACAATAATTACAGCTTTTTAGAAATTGTACAACAACTTTTACAGCTTGTACCAAACTCTGAACAAAAAACAAACAAACAAATTAAAAAAACCAACCAAACAAAATCAAAATACATGGGGGGAATTAACAAAGTTACTGCAATTCCTAAATTTGGAAACAAGTTTCCCAACACTCAAGCTCTGAAATGGCAAGCCTGATGAAGCATTTGCCAGGACTTCGAAAACTAGCCTATTGATGTGATTGTTGTGGTTTTTGTGGTTTTCGTTTGCTTGGCATGACAAGTTTCATTTTCACAACGTAACACCAGCTGAGGATGGAAGCAACCCATTACAAAGAACTACAATGAATTATAATCAACACAATTTGCAAAAACAAAAGTTGCATAGCTTGCTTTATAGAGATTAACTCTACTGTTTTAGCAGCTTCTAAAAATCTGATTCTATCCTCCCCCAAGTAACTATTTTAGTTTTTATTTCAATAAGGAGAAAGCAAAAAGAATTACAGTGGTACCTTGTATAACGGAATTAATTCGTTCCAAATGAAATTACTTTATACAAATTTTCCGTTGTACAAACTGCTATTTCCCATAGGAATGCATTGAAAACATATTTAATCCGTTCCAATGCACAGCAAGACTAAGGTTACCAAAGAGGTTGAGCTGCTGCAGGAGCCGGTGCAGATCATCCTCTTCCTCATTGTTGTCGCCTGCAGACAGCAAGGGGTGAGGATGGTGGTGGTGGTGGTAGTGCTGGTGCTTCTTTCACCCCACCCGGGTGACTCCACAACTGGCCCTGCCCGGCACAGCTGCTTGGCCACCTCCGGGCTGCCTCCGGGTGCTTCCCTCGTGGGTGGTAGTGGTGGGGGAGCTGGCGGCGGCAGCAGCACCAGCGATGGCATGGCGATGGCCACCTCGGGGTGAGGCGTCTGGGCCAGCCGCTTTTCTTCCTCCTCCTGGAGGATCGGGCACCTATGTTTTGCATTTGCATTTTATTTTCTTTGCACCACTGGGCTACCCCTATTTTGATCTAACAAAAAAATCGAGAGAGCAAGAGACTTAGTGTGTTTTACCTTCTCCATCCTAGACCGGAGAGCCCCTCGTGTTATGAAGAGGACTTCACGGGTCTTTTGTTTGTTTGCACTGGAACGGAGGATGTCGGAACGCGAGGCGTGTTTTCTTTTATGAGTTGAGCTTGTTGGGGAGGGGAGGGGAGGCGTCTGGGCCAGCAGCCGCTTTTCTTGCACGCTGCTGAGAGCCGAGGCGAAGAGGGAGGGGGGAATGGGGAGGGGGAGGAGGGAGGGAGAAATGGGGAGGGGAGCCGTCTGGGCCAGCAGCCGCTTTTCTTCCTCCTCCTGGAGGATCGGGCGCCGCTGAGAGCCGAGGTGAGGAGGGAGGGGGGACTGGGGAGGGGAGGGGAGGCGTCTGGGCCAGCAGCCGCTTTTCTTCCGCCTCCTGGAGGATCGGGCACCGGGCGCCGCTGAGAGCCGAGGCAAGGAGGGAGGGGGGAATGGGGAGGGGAGGGGGGGAGTGCAGAAGGAGAAATCCTGTTGCCCCAAGCCGGGGGTGTTTGCAGGCACTGATGGAAGGTCCTGCCAGCCTCCTGCCTTGTCTCTGCTCTCAACAAAGCCGTGCTACAGCTGATGAGCGCTGGCTTTGCTCCATGTTCTGTGCGAGGTTTCTCCCCCCCCCATGTTAGGAAGGCTTCCTGCTCTGAGGTTTCCTGTTGCCAGCAAAGCCGCGCTGCAGCTGGTGCGCGCTGGCTTTGCTCCAAGTTTTTTTTAAAAGGCCAAAATTTTTCCGTTGTACAAATTTTTCGTTATTCAAACCTTACGTTATGCAAGGTACTACTGTACTTCTTTAAAATGTAGCTTTAACAGTAACTAAAATGACAGAGAGAGCTTCCAGTGGCCTCTCTCTGTGCAACTTATTTCTGAACTCTAGTAGATCCTCTCTGAAGAATCTGGAGGTAACTGCTGTAGAGAGGTTGCTTTCATAATTAAAAATGTCCTACAAATGTTAATGTCTAAGCTGTACAGACAAACTGGGCTAGCGGGTAGTAGCTACTGTAAGAGGCAAAGGGAGGAAGGAAGAGATAAAGGCGAAGTATCCTCTACATTCCAGTAACAATTAAGGATATTTCATATATCAGCAACCACACCAGATACTGGAATTGTATCTGCAACTAATTACTTTTCAAGGAATACTTCAAACGTCCCACACCTACAGCAAACCTCTGTTGCCCTGTTATTTCAAGTCACTCTTACTGAATTGAGGCATGAGCTCAGAAATGATTTCTAAAACTCCAGAGTGATTCTAGTGTAGCTTTTCATCTTCTCTGAATCTTTGGGTAAGTGGGACTGCCACCCCCCCCCCCAATTGCCCAGTGCTTGCTTGCTGAAGGCTTGAGTTGTTTATCCTGCAGCCATTTGGGCTGCTGCAGACAGCTTTTCTTCCACTTGTGAAAAGTTAATCATTTAATAATAACCCTGGAAGAGCTTGCCAGAGCAGTCTCTTTGCCAGCCCCTCTCTTCTCTTTAGCACTAGTTTTTCCACCCTGCTGTGACACTTAAGACAAAGCAGCTGGCCTTTATTACTTGTTGAATCAAATGTTTGTAAGAAGTGGCACAGAATAAAAAAGTCTCATTTGCTTATTTCTCCCTCTCCTCCTTTCTTCCATTCTCTTCCAGATTCATTTTTCTAAAACAAAAAAAAACCCAAAAAACCCTTTAATAGTAGTTCTTACACCAAGACTATCTTTGGACAAAAAAAAAAAGGTTAAGAAAAAATAAATCTGAATGAAGAACATCAGGAATGCAAACCTTTCCCCACCCACTGGCCTATTTAAAGAGGGGGGAGGCATCCCCCCACCCCATAGCAGCACGAAAGGACTTACGGAGTGCTCTGAGGGGAAAGAGACGAATACAAAAAAGAAAAAGAAAGAAGATGCTGTTCAAATTAGCCTATAGCAGAATATGATGCTGACTCCGGCCAGTTATTGCCTTGCATATTTATACTGAGGCCTTCTCAAAAGACCTGCAGTCCACAAACAGTCTCTTTTGTGCACAGACATGCCTAAGAACATGCTTTGAAGAGCCCTGTTAAGACACACCAAAGGCCTATCTAGTCCAGTGTCCTAATTCCCACAGTAACTAACCAGGAGACGTGAGGAAAACATCACCCTCCTACTGTCGTTCCCCAGCAACCAGTCTTCAGAAGCATGCCATGGCCTTTGATGTTGGAGGTTGTATAATAACCATAATAAGTCGGCACCAGTCAGGAGGGTGAAACTGTGCCTGCAGGCCCCGCTCCAAATCTTAATTTCTTTCTTCTGAAGGTTTAAAATCTGCCTCTCACCGTGTACTATCCTCCCATGATGGTTTACAAGGGCCTCATTCACACAATTACTGTAATGGTGGTACTAATATTTATTGCTTACATTATGACTTAAATGAGTGTAGTGTAGCAACAATTTTTTTTTTAGTTCCAATCTCCAATCTCCAATTTCTATGAAACAAATCAGACAAACATGGAATGGAACAATTCTTGAAAAAGGGGTGTTTGGGGACCTCAGCATTTAGGAATCATAGTCTAAAAAGTCACTTTTTCAAACTCTGGACTGAAATAAAAGTGCATTTACAGTTTCCTTTGCTTTGGTTTTGGTTTAGGAATCAGCAGCAAGGAAGCTCATTTTGAGAGGTTTGTGTCTAACGAGTTATTGTCTGTTTCCTGCTTTCTAGCTAAATCCAGGCATACCTTTTTAGATACAGCAGTGTGCATGCTGCTTGCCATTTTTTTGTAGTAATTAATCATGCCTGGTAAAAAATCTGAGTGAATCTTTAAGGCAATATCTAGCAACATGCTGCAGTGATGAGGTTAAAATGAACCTCATTTAAAGTGTCAAGCGTGCAACTACAATAAATATCAAACAATTCTATTTTCTAATAATAGTAATAATTGTTCAGCTTCGATTCCTGGAAAAAAATATAATTGTCCAGCAGTGATACACTGATCAAAATGGCATTAGAAGACTGCTTCTGCTTTAATCGATGAAATATTGGAGAGAATGTCATTGTTTCACACTTTCCCTCTCATGTTATCTATGAAGGTAAACCATGGAGCCATTTTGTGTTGAAAGAGTGAGCTGAGGCAAGATGGCTGTGCTTCTTTCTTGTTCAACTTTGTGCCCACCTCTCTTTCTGTATTTAAAAATTTAACACAGATATTTTGACTAGCAGCATGAATAAGCACAATCCCCAAGAAGCAAAATCCATTGGCAGGTCTGAAGATCCTGTATGGTTTATGATTCTGGGTTTTTTGAGTCCTGCTCTCTCTCTCTCTCTCTCTCTCTCTGTGTGTGTGTGTGTGTGTGTGTGTGTGTGTGTGTGTGCGCGCGCGCGCCTTTCTGCCTGCCTGTCTGGCAAGTAAGAACCAACCCTAAGAGACATTTCAAAGTAAGGGCGTTTATACATGACCCCTAAACTCTGGGGCAAATGGCTCCCAGCTCCGGAGCTTAAAAATGTTTCCCCACCAGCTCCGGAGTTTACAGGAAATTAAGTGCGACCACGCCCACTTTAGCGCGTCCCAGTGCACCTTTCAAGTACCTGCTCTCTGGAGGTGAAAATTCTTTGATGTGGTGTAACGATAGTGAGTGCGGGGCTCTCCTCGCTTCTTTTTGTTGTTTTTTGGCTCCCGCCCCTTTAAGAGCTACTTAAGAGACTGGAATGTTGCCGCGGCAAGAGTGAGAGAGGCAGAACGGAGGTGAGCCACGTCTCTTTTCTCTGTCTATTACTCTATCCAGCACACCACACTGGGCATTGCAGGTCTTTTTTTCCCTGGTAGAAAACTCCAGGGCAGTAATTATATTTAAGTCTACAGCAACCAAAGCAAGGATCATGTCGCACATTGAGAACTAGGATATTTAGGCTGGAGTCTTTTATCAGTCACCAGGAGTAAGCCCCTCCATACTCAGTAAGATTTACTTCTGAGTGAGTATGTGCTGTTAATGCAGTATAAGCCTTTGTGGGCTACATTACATTTCATCACTACACCAGAGATTATCATCTGCTACATTTATTATCAGTGGGTGTAGTGCTTGATTACATTTGGGGAAAAGTCCCTTGTATTACAGCATCCTGAGATACTATACTTTCAGGAAATAGAGAAGGCAAACAGTGGAAGACACTGCTTAAACATTGTACGTGATGGGGAGGATATGAGAAAAGTAGTGTATTTGTAGATTTTTGATGGGATATACACTTGAGTTTAGGGAAATGGGTCACATTTTTATCTTGCTTATGTGCAGAGTCTACTTTTATTTCCCTTAAAGCAAATGCACCTCCTTTATTTTGTCAGACATTGTTACCTTTGATAAGCATGTGTCAAATGCCCAACTTGTCTCCTAAAGTTCTTTGGGGAATGTTTCCATTCTACTGTAACTCGACCTCATCGCTGCAGTGTCAGGTTCTCAGATGCCTGTAATCACTGACACTGTCCTTGACATGCATCTGCTCCTTTCATGACAATGTTGAAAGTGAGGTCATTGTCATAGAAGAATCAGAAGTATGTCTGAGAAAAACCATTCCCAAATATCTCAACTTAGGTTTTAATACACTGCTTTCATAAGGTTAGCCCCTTTACCCTTATATGCAGCTTTGTAAAAATCTTAAACAAGCACGTAAGGAAATAACATTTCATCTCAAGAACTGATTAGAGTCATTCCTTGTTTCTCTTCACTAACTCCCAGTTATCTGGAAAGTATCCAATTATCAGGTGATAACTGGCAGTTAACATCATCCAAACAAAGATCACTGGATGTCTCCTAAGGAAGAAGTTTATGGCCAAGTGTTCACTTTTTTCTTAGCAATAACAAATAATCTATTGTTTACTAGGATAGCAAGCATGCTTTACAAAGATAAAAATATCCAATCAGTTGGCCTGGAGTATGAGAAAAGATACATTTGTGACAAAGATCCTCCAGAGGTGGGGAGGGAAGGCCTGACTAGGGAAGGAATCCTGGATATTCCACAATCCAAAATCATTTTGCTGCATCATGGATGGGGTGAGTAGGACCAAGAAATACAACTTTGGATTGCTATTGATTCATAGATATACATTGCGTCACACTCCTCCTGGTGAAAGCTTATAATGGAAATGTGAAATTTGGTGACCCTGATGGAGTATACTTTTTCAATGTAGTCTACATTGCTGCCATCTCTACCTACGTATTTTGGGGGTTGCGGCTATACTGAGTAGAAATCTATTGCTGTTAGAAGGATGAGGTGCCATAGATTGCCTCAGTAAAGAACTTTGTTCTCATGGGAGAAATTTGTCCTATAAGGGCATTGATTTCAGGTCTTGTTGCAGATAAGTATAAATCACTATTTTCCTCTAGGAGTTCTGTTCACTTTCTAACTTCATGGGCTCTAATCCATGTTTTTGAATTGGGAACAATTGTAATATTTTAAGAACATAGCAATAATAGAGATTAAATTATTTGGGGTGAAGGATAATTGATAGCTGCACAAAATAAGAATTCCACTTCAGGTGAACACTAGATGGTGGAACACCTTGAATTCTGCACATTCATGGGGATGTGAGTACTGTATTAAGGGACATATGTGGTGGAACACAGTTTCTGCACATTCATGCAGAATCTGGATAGAAGGCATCTTTATCCTGTCCAGCATACTGAAAATTCTCATTGGAGTCAGAAAATGTAAACTGTTAACCTGGTACAAAAGGAACTATAAACCCCAATTCTTAAATTTAACAGTCTACTCTAAAACTTTTAACAGAATTTCTAGCCCAATAAGAAATTAAGATTAGTATGCATATAAATCTGGATTACTAATGACACCCAGACTTTGGAACTCCCTCCAACTGGAGGCCAGGACCTCCCCATCTCTGCTGTCTTTCCGGAAGCAGGTAAAGACTTTCCTCTTCAGGCAAGCTTTCCCTGAATGAGGGACTTCCTACTATGTAACTTTATATGGGTTACCATGCACAATTGCATTGACTGATGTCATAAGAACACCAGTGTTTTCCATGTTGCTTTCCGCCCCTCACAATAGATTTTTATTTTCTTTTTGCATGCTCTTTGTAGCTCTACTGTTACCTTTTAATGTTCTAAGATGCCTCTTTTAATTCCCTGTTCTTAACTTGAATACAGTATGTTTTAATTGTTCCGGGCTGTATATTGCCCCTCATTATTGTAAGCCACCTTGGGTCCTTTTCCAAGGAGAAAGGTGGGGTATGTATGTATGTATGTATGTATGTATGTATGTATGTATGTATGTA
>JAHTLZ010000129.1:37472643-37494655 GCA_023846285.1 Phrynocephalus versicolor
TATGTATGTATGTATGTATGTATGTATGTATGTATGTATGTATGTATAAATGAATGAATGAATGAATGAATGAATGAATGAATGAATGAATGAATGAATGAATGAATGATCTTCTCCGCTTATTTTGTGTAAAACAAATGGCCAACCAGAAGCAATAGGTTATAGAAATACACTTTGAAATTCCATCTCAACATAACTATTCTGGATTAAAAATGCTGCTTAGAGAGACACAAAATGTTGTTCAGTTTGTTTTCAGGCAGTTTGAGGTGCCTTGTACCATGGGGAAGGAGACCTTATTGTAAAAGTGCATGGATGTGATAGTATCCTCAGTTAAAAATAGAAGACCAGCTACTCTAAGCTTTCCCTCTTAAAAGCTTTTTTAAAAAATGAGCTTTAAAGAAAGTCAGCAAATCAATCACACAGTTGCAACACTGTAGCGCAGCCCATTTTTATAACCAAATTGCTGTATGCCTTTCTTTCTTTGGAAGCAATTACTCAAACTATTCCTTAAAATTAGCCCTCAATTCATTTCCAAATGACTCCTTAATTCCCTAAAATTAGTCCTTCAATCATTTCAAAATGTTTCCCTCTACTCACTTGATCTTGATCTTGTACGTGCAATTTTGATACCCAGTAAGCTAGCTAATGCATCGCCACATGCCCTGCTAGAGTTTATGGCACGGTGCTGCATGGATGCACTTCCAGATACTCATCTGCATTACACTCCACTTTGTCTGATCAAGGTACTTAGGTTTTCTTCAAGAAACCTGCTAGCATTTCCTCTGCCATCATCGTTAGTCACCTCTTGTCAATATGTTATAATCCTCACAGCACGCCTCTCCTCTTCAGGTCATTATTGCCATGTCAAAACAGAAGCACTCTCATAAATGTAGAGTGGGGAGTGGGGAGATCAAAGGAGGCAGCCTAGTGTTCTCGGGATCTGTAAGGACTCCACAGTGATCTTACAAAGAAAGAACGAAAACTACCAACACTGCTTTGTCTCCCCCCCCAATGGGTTGAAGACCTGTGGTGAGTTCCAGCACAAGCAGACTTGTGCAATTGAATGTTCCTTATCCTTTAAGATCCCTGCTACCCAAATCTCTCTCTCTCTCTCTCTCTCTCTCTGTGTGTGTGTGTGTGTGTGTGTGTGTGTGTGTGTGTGAGAGAGAGAGAGAGAGAGAGAGAGAGAGAGAGAGAGAGAGAGAAAGAGAGAGAGAGAATAAAGTGGATGTGTGCTAGATGCCCTAAGCACACCTGATGTTGCCTGATTTCGGAAGCTAAGCAGGGTCAACCCTGGTTAGTACTTGGATGGGCAACCACCAGGGAAAACCAGGTGCTGTAGGTGCCTGGAGTAGGAACTGGCAAACCACTCCAGTATTCCTGCCAAGAAAACTCCATGGACATGGGGTCACAAAGAGTCGGTCATGACTGTAATGATGCAACACACGTGCACAGTTTGTAAGTGGACCAATGCCTAGGAAATTCTCCTGTTTCAAACTCCTTCTCGCTATAATCACCATGTTAACAAGAAACTACCTACTTCCTAGTTATTGAAAACTGATTACCTTCAACAAATTATGCTGTTCTTTTAAATTTAAAAATGCTTCAAGATGCTGGCCAGTAGTATGAAAGATTCTGAAGTACAAGATCATATCCTCATGTAACTATAAAATAGGACCATGCAGTCAAAGGCCGACCTGAGCTAGGCAACTTTGGACTGATCTGGATCAGATGCAAATGGGTCTAGGATTGCAATTTGAGGGGGAAAGGGCAGCCAACAACATTTCATGCAAATCAAGGGCGTATGGGTGGGGGGTCAGAAGGGTGCATTTACCCTGAATGCAGCAATCTGAGGTTGCCTGGAGGGGGAGCAGGAGGAGGAAGCCATGCACCCTCCTGCCAGCAGTCCTAGTCTCTCTCCCCCCCCCCCCCCGGCTAAGGCTTGGTGACGGGACCCCCTCTGCTGCCGCCGCAGCTACCGCTCCACCTCTGACGTGCCAGGTAGCAGCAGCAGCAGCCAGAGCAGGAGGCCGCAGCAGGTGGGCAAGGGGCTCCGGGTATGACCTGGGGCAGCAGCCGCACACTCTCTTTCTGACCTAGTTGGGGGAGGAGGGTTGTGCACATCCTGAATTTGGGACAAAGTTCCTCCCCTCTCTTCCCCCTGCTTCCGCGTTGGCCTGGATGGCTGGCAGGGCTTGGGCGTGGTGGGGGGAGAGCCTGGCTCATGCCGCCAACCTCCTCCCGCTTCCTTCCTTCCTCCCCCTGCGCGCACCCTCCTATGCGGCCAACGGGTGCTTCACCACTTGCTTGGCTTCTTTCCGCCACGTGGCTGCCACTGCCCCAGCCCAGGCCAGACGAGGGTGAGGGTTAGGGTTAGAGTTAGGGTGGGTTCCCCGCCCTCCCTCCCTCGCTTGTACACCTACCTGCTCACTCCTTTCCTCCCTCCCCTCCCTCCCTCTTGGCGCCAGGTGAGCAGTGAAGCAAGCAAGCAGGCAGGCAGTTGTGCAGGGAGCGCGGCACCCTCCTTTCCCCCCTTCTTGCCCTGTTCTGGGCCCACCGAAGGAAAAGTAAGGCATGCACGTACTCATCCGCAGGGTTGCCTCCCACCCTTGCTGGGTGGATGCAATGTGGTTAGGGAGGGCCGGAGGGGCACAAAATTGACTTTGTCCCCAGGCACACCAAACCCTTGCTATGCCTCTAATGCAAAGTGCCCTTTTCTTGAAACACCATAGCAATATAATTATGTATTGTTTTCAGTGATGTTAGTAGGTTTGAAATGTATGTTATTTTAGACATACAATTATATCATTTGGTTCATTTTTTTCTATCCTGGTAACTTTTTCCCAGTAGTTCAGTTTTGTAAAAAAATGTTTATTTTGAAGCAGCACTAAATAACTTTTAAATTAAACTCATCTTCCCTCTACAGTTTTAGATGCCAGAATTTTTCACAGGGCAACATCCTCATTATCTAATCTTTTGATGTCTTTATAGCTTTTTAAAAAAAGAATTTTAGATAAAAACAAAATCAAAATTAAAAAGTAATAAAAAAACTAAAGAACAAATTAAAAACAGAAAATGTAGTGGCACCTTAAAGCCTAACGTTTATATATATTTTAATGTGAGCTGTCTCAGCATATTGAACCTCCCTAAGGGTATGTACTATATTGCATTGTGTTTAAAATGTTAAAATGAAAATACATTAGTTATTAAAAGCAGGAACATTCACTGGATAGCTGGCTCCAAGTCAAGCAGTAACAATAGCTCAGCAAGGGTTTATTTCTGAAGACCGCATATCTGTGAATATGGTGGTGCTATAGCGCCTTCTAGAGGACATGAACTTCAAGAACACCATTCTGCAGTTCATTTCTTGTTTCAGAAAGGATATAAACTGACATCAGTTGTCTTAATATTTCTTCTTTGAAGGGAAATATGGAAGTCTTAACATTATCTGTCTAAAGAGAACCATCCACAAATAGTCTGAAAACTTACTTCCAGCTCTGTACCAGCTGTTTTCTTGTTCTAGGACATCCCATAAAAAACAAGACAAAACTACACATTGACAATTATCATAATATAGGGGAAGGCCAAACACAGAGAAATGCAAAACGGACTAACATAAAATGACAATTTTCTTAACAGTTTCAGAAATACAACAGTGGATGCCTTAGCGTGATTTAGGTTAAGAAAGACAGGCTTGGGCTCAGAAAGTTGCATTTAAGAATTAAAACAGAATGAAGGATTTCAGTGTTTGAGTCAGAGAAAAGTGGGATTCCACATTATGGTTCAACAATTTGCCAATAGGGCATCTTCACAAAAACAAAGGAATACAAAAACAGAACCGAAAACAAAAACAGTTGATATCAATTGATACAAAAAAGGCACAAACCTTTCCTGTGTAGAACTCTTGTAAAGATTAGACTGGAGTCTGAGACTCTTCGGGGGAAGGATGGACACAATTCCAAAACTGCTGAATGGTTTACCACCCTGGACAACCTTCCTCCCATGTGTGTGTTGTGTCATTAGAGTCGTGACCGACTCTTTGTGACCCCATGTCATGGAGTTTCTTGGCAGGAATACTGGAGTGGCTTGCCAGTTCCTACTCCAGGCACCTACAGCGCCTGGTAATCCCTGGTGGTCTCCCATCCAAGTACTAACCAGGGTCGACCCTGCTTAGCTTCTGAAATCAGGTGAGATGTGCTTAGGGCATCTAGGCAGCTTTCCTCCCATGAGAGGGCCCCAAATACGCTACCAAACAGGGGCTCTGTCTAGTGATGATTGATCTCCAAAATAAAAATTAGCCACATTGGCCATAAGAACAATGCCAACTTTTATGGTATTTTACTTCCCGTACTGGGCCAATCAAAAGGTCACAAAACCAAGCAAACCTTCCAGTCATGTTGTCTTCTTATGGTTGCATTGCTGGGATTCATTTAGCAGAACTCCTACGTGCCTACAGTTCACAGAAATCCTTTTAAAAACGACGAGCACAGTGGCTAAGTGGTCCCAGATGTGCATGTGGAGCTTTGTTCAGCTTGACACTTTGTTCCTCCCACGTCCAAATCCTGGTTATGTCCCCCTCTTTAAACCTCATGATCTTAGAACTCATGAAAAGGGGCTGCGGGAAAACAGTGCCTATGAAAATGCACCAAACAGAAAAGCCTGGTTCTGTTCATAGAGTCATTTGTTTAGAGCCAGTTTAGGATTAAGAACACCTGGTGGTGTCTACTGTTATTACTACTTTGAACTGTGGAAACTATGATGATGCTATATTTTAAAACTTTGCAAAATGCTTGGTCTGGTTTTCAAGGCATTTGTTTATCACACTGGAAGCTGCACCCCAAGGACCCACACTGGGCAAAACACTGGGGTGATAGGGGGCCTAAATAAGCCCTTGTTTTGCAAATGATGTATTTATAGTGCAGTCATTTCTGGTAATGCTGGTTGAGACCACAGCCCACCCATACGAGATATTGTGCAAACACATGGCTGGAGACAGATTGTGCTGCCAAAGGACAGGAAGGGGAACAGAGCTAGAAAGAAAGCTCTCCACCACCCAGAGAGTTGAGTGGGGAGGACATGGTTGACTCTTCATCCAGTCAAAATCGACTCTTGAATTTCTCTCCATAATTGCAACATACAGGGAAGGGGGGGGGAACCATTCAGAACTTCTGTGAATACTATGACTCAAATGTCAGTCCCTGCTCGCCCATTAAGAAATAAGGAAAATTGGCAATACGCTTATTCCCAGGTCATTGGTATTCTTATCTGGAAATAATGGAGAAGGTGGATTACTGCCAATGGCACACTGGATGGTGTTTTTCACATTTCCGCCCTGCAAAGCCATCTCAGCTTTCTGAGTACCCAATGACCTCAGAAATTACTAGTAAGCACAACGCACAGTTTTTCTGCACAAGCTCCCTCAAAATGAATAAGAACTGGGCAACAAAAAGCAAATCACCTCACTTTATGGATGTGGAAATTATTCTCAGCTGTCACATGATGTGGGAAGGAGGCCAGGATTAAGCCCCATGCCCCCATCATATTATGTGTCACAGTTGGCTGGAGGGTGGGAAGGAGGACGGTAAGAAAAGGCTGATACATCCTATGTATGGGGTTTCATTTTTTTGGTATTACTTATGGATGCTGTGCCTTATGGGCATGCATACAGAGGAATCCAATTTGGAGATGCAAGAGAGTTGTCTCTGAGGATGATGGGTTACAGGAAGACCAAAACAATATAACCCTCCTAGCCAATGGCATGCACAGAAATAGTTCCTAAATCACTAGCAAATTGGGAATGGTATGGAAAGGCCTATGGTAGAAGACCTAAATATGGAAATGTTCCATTTCAGTAGAGGACAGGGTAATTCAAGTGAAATCACCCACTGCTGGTATGCAGCCTTAGTATATTTACCCAGACCCAGTTCTTGCACTCCCCTCCCCCCGTCTCTTCCCCATGATGATTGTAAAGCTTAAACCAGGAGTGCTAACCATCCATCTAGGAGAGAAACAATGTCATCTTTTATACTCATTTCCTTTAGCACCTTAGATATTAAGCCGATTTATGAAAATGGGTAGCAAGCTGTTTATCATATACAGTAAAATATGTACTCAAATCAGTGTCTGTTCCTTCCATTAAATCAGTCTATAAAATGCACTTCTGTTGTGATGGCACTGGCCTATTCCTCCAAGTCTCCATTCTGGTAACAATGCTGAAGCATGTGTCACTGAAGAAAAGAGGTGAAATTCTTCCTCTGCTTACCTCTGCCACCATCCTGCCTCCCGCTTTCAGACTGTGAGCTTTCTCCAGCATGGAAATACCTACCATGGGAATTGTACTCTACAAAATACTAGATAACATGTATAAAACTGTTTCTCAACTGTTTCTAAATCATTTGTGATGCCCCCCAATGAATGAAACATTGCTGAACATAGATGTGGTAGGTTTGTCTGAAAGAAAAGACAGGGGTTATCTTTTAACTCAGGGAACCCTGTGATTCAGGCAGTTTGAGAACCAGGAACATGAGAAGGCACCAGCTTTTTGACAGCCACCAAGCTATGAAACTGACTTCTGATTAACAGCCAGACTTCTGTTTATGGTCAGTCTATAGTTTAAACTACAGTTTAATCCCATTTTCTTTGATCCAGACTTGTAGACCAGATTACTAGATCTTCTGCTTCCTTCTCCCACTGTTCTATGTCATCACTTGTCTTTTGACTTCTGTATTCCTTCTTAAATTCTGAAGCTGAAGTTTTTTGAGATCCAGATGCTTCCATTGCAGGAATGATGCAAAAGAAAACACAAAGAATCAACAAAGAGCAACAACAAAACCACAAAATTTGTAAAAATTATGGAGAACATGCATGTTCCTTTTGTTTTGAGACAAAGTGTTTATTAAGAGAACTGCAATATTATTTTTAAAAACTCAAAATGTCTTTTTGTTCAGATAGCAGTTGTCAGTTTAAAGTAATACCAATCTTTTAAGATTTAATGCATGGACAATTTGAGAAACAACATGCATACAATTATTTGTGTATGGGAATGCAAGATAGGAATGGGGAAGGTGTCCCTCCAGATGTTGTTAAATTGCAGCTGCAAGCATTCTTCCAAACTCATACTGCTGGTTAGAGCCAATGGGTGCTCCAGTCCAGCCACAACTGGAGGGACACCTACCCTAGTCTTAAGAAGAGCAGGCATCATACTTGGTTACTGTTTATTTCCAACATGGTGTACTGAATAGTGATGGACTAGGACTACAAGAGGCTTTGAATCCCCACTTGGAGATGGAAACTCAGTGGAGGAATGGGACTGGTAAAACCATTCCTTAAATATCTCACTTACCCTATGCGATATGTCAGTTTCAATTTGACAGCACAGAACACACACACACACTGTTTATTAAGCATTTGTCTTTGGCCACTCTCCCATTCAATACTCTCCATAAGAAGGAATGAATACTAAAAGCCATTTTCAGTCATTTAAAGTAAGAGATATGACTAATATTAGTGAAAAGACAGCCCTAGCTTATTAAACAGTATTTTGCACACCTGGTACAAATCTAAGGTCACTGTGAAGAAATCCAATGACTTCAAGTAAATTTCTGCTGTGTACAAAATTCAAAATTATTTAAGGTTTACTGCAATCCCACTGCAAACATGGACAGGGCACAACTGCCTTAGTTATATCATATATGGACAATCTACCACATGTTCTTTATAGGCATGTATTTGGAGAGTGCTTAAATTTACAAGTGTCGTTGAATGCTGCAGCCAGTGGTTTAGTGGGGCTGCATATAAGATCGGTGTACTCCCCTGAAAGAAGATATCTTGTTTTAATAATATCCAGTTTCATGAGTAAGAAAATGACAATTAAAAATCCCTACAGAATGCTGGGACAGAGAGACTGAAGGAGAGAGGTGAACTTTAACAAATGAGAAGCAAAAGCACATTTTAACACAATATTAAGTGTATCAAATGTTCCTGTGTTACCTGGTGTTGGACTTAGAAAATGGAGACTGGCTGATCGGCTCTCAATCAATCTCTGTTTCTTATGTTTTTCAATAAATTTAGAGATGATGAGTTGATGCCTGAAACAGAGAGAGAGAGAGAGAGAGAGAGAGAGAGAGAGAGAGAGAGAGAGAGAGAGAGAAACACTTCCTAAATAAATAAAAATTGTTCAACTTAACTTAGGTCATGACCTGAAATGGAGTGCTGCTTTACTAGTAGTAAAATTTCAGAGGTTTCAAGGACTTTCTACTTGCTTTACTTGCAACAAAAAGCTCTGAAAGTGGCAAAATTGTGTGAAATGAAATCTCAGCAGGAAAAAGTATTTCAGCATAAAAGAATGACGCAATGGGCACTAATCCTGAAATGCACACTGAAGTCTGCTCACTTTTCACTAAAATAACAAGGCAGATGTTTAACTTTTAGGGAGGAAGAGAGAGAGAGAGAGAGAGAAGAAGCAGAAAGGCCTGGTAGACTCATTTTCGTAAGCAGTCACGGATGACTGCAGTGACCAGATCCCATTCCTCAAGCTCCACAGTAAATCACTGGAAATGTCAGTTTTAGCATTTTAAATGTCTGTTTTAGCATTGGATGCTTATCCCAGTCCACTAAGATGCACTTGAAAATGCCCTCTGTAGTGGAACATAAAGTCTGTCCTCCCACGTCCATCGAACTTTAACAAAAAAAAAAAAGTACAACCATGCCCCCCCGAAGCGCGACTCAGTGTGTTTTCCTTGTACCTGGCCTCGGGATGGTGGAATACATGTCGCTCTTCCATTGTAGATTTTAAGCCAGTACATGCACCTATGTGGGGTACACATAATCTGTAGCATTACCATTCCATTCTGTATTTGTTTTTTTGTTAATTTTTTTAAATACTTTCTACAGTATAAAGGTACAGCAGTGTCTAGCAGTCCTTTTTCCTTGAGTTAATTTTCTGCTAATTAACTTATTTCCATTTATAAACACTGTATCACTGTAAATCGTGGTTTGTCCATGAGGTGTCAGCAGCAAGCGTGCAGTTGCTGTTGTATTTTTTACCAGGTTGCTGTGATTCATTGGGAAAACACTTGGTGGTACCTTTGTTTTGAAAAATGGGGTTTCTGAGTGCTGTTCCAGCCTAAAATACATTCCATCCTGCTATCCTTCCCATCCCTAACATTAGACACTCCGCTCCATGTTTTGGAAGCACCCTTCACAACTGTCACATAGCATGCACAACGTTACCTTTCTATATGATTACCTTATTTTTCTTTCTTTGTTATTTCATGCCTCCCCCTAATAAATACAAAATTTGAAACTCTTGGGCTAGATGTCCCAAGAGTTTCTAGCCCAAATATTTGCTGTAGTCTGCTTTTTATAAAAGGAAATGCATTTCCAAGTCTGCTTATGTGCTTTGCTTTTTCATGCCCATTTTGTGATTTACTCTTTCTCATTCTCCTTCCTAACTTCTTTAACAAATAATAATCTACCTGCTAAATAACAGTACTGAAACCGAGAGCTCTCTGTTTCTATTCAGATTTTTTTAATTAGAGGACTGTTATAAAATTTATTTTCCAGAAACTCAGTAGAATCTCTTTGGCCGTACCTATAACATACAACCATAAACATAACAGTATGTTTCACGTTTACAAACAAATGGAGTGGGCACATTTACCAGCAACTTTCAGCAAAAAAAGTACTTCAGACTCAAGTTCTACTGATCGCAAGATGGCCAATTGTCGTATGCCTTGGCCAACGTATTCACTACTAAAACAACAACAACACACATATTGTTTTATTTCGGGACACTACCAACGTATCTGTCAACTCCCATTTGAACTACAGTGTTACAAATTTTTTAATAAAATTAAAAAATATGTTCACCACTCATCAACGGTCCTTCTTTTAAATGTAGGGAGAGCCCTGCTTCACAACACTGATAAGATTTTTACATGCTCTCTGTCTTGTGTAACAAATTTTTCTATCAAATTACACAATATGTTCACTGTCTATCAATGTTAGTGTTTTTTTCAAGGAGGGAGAATTCAGCAGCGCAACATTGATAAGAATCCTACATGCTGCCCGTCTTCAGGAAGCAATCTCGTGGGAGTGCACCTGGCTGCATGACAGGCATTAAAAATTCTCTGAGGCCATCCTAAAAGTGAAGTTTTTAAAAAGGACAGATCTCACAGTTCGTTATGTTTTCAAAGACAACATTTTTGATTACTGTTTCTGCATTTGTGTTAATAAAGCATTTAACTGGACTTTTACAAAACAACACTTGCAAGCACATGGACAACCCTAATTCTGCTTAAAACAAGGTTCATTCTATGCATAGATACAAATGCCAGGAATTCCTCATGCCAGGGAGGTGAAAGCAGTTCTGCATTTGAAATGAAGCAGACACCAAAAGCTGGATTCACAGAGCGAAAGGACATGGGCAAGATTCTACACTAGTTAGTGGACTGTTAAAATTGTAGCCCATAACATGACACACATTAAATATAATTACATAATACCAATACATCACTTTTATGTTACTTATTAGTCAGGCTTTTTTTAGTGTTATGAAGCTTGCTGTTATTTTTTTTAAAGTAAACTCACAGTGACTCAGCTTAATCTACTTACTACTGCATCTTAAAACAGGTCATCTGTAACCATTGCTACAAATTACTACTGCATCTCTCAACAGAAGGGAAGGAAAGATTAGCTGGAGGAGAAACAAGTTCCTTGCGGAAACCACATTATGTTTTCATCTGTTACATTATACATAATATCAGTATAATACTAATTAAATTAGCTGTTATGATGTTTAAACATTGATCACACTGGATTCTTTCACCGGACTTGAAGTAGTGGACAATCACACATGCCCGTGAAACCATAACTTCGAGTAACACATGGAAGTATACAACTGTTCTTCTGTATGTAGTGAACCACGAACAATACGCTTCAAGGACTTGGTGGAGGTACTGGGGTGGACAAATGTTTGTTAGTTGGTAGATGAAGCAACTTAACCCCCCTATTTCTGTATAACACCAGGATTTTTCTGTGCACAGAGACAACTGTCAGGAATGACTCTGGCCAGGGAGGTGTCAATCTGTTCTGCTTTTGAATCAAAGCAGACACCAAAAGTTAACCACCATGGAATTACAGGAAATGGGGCCGCTTCGACCCAAGGTTGGATACATGATAAATTAAAGAAATTACAAGAAATAAAGTAAATTTTATTAAACATTTTTCTTTCCTTAGCTTTTACATTATTATTTAATCATACCTCCTTGTGTTATGCTTCAAGGTTGTTGTTTTTTTAAACAGAAAATGAATCTAGGAAATCAACTTAATACTGATCCTTCTGTAGGACTGCTTTGAACTGTGGAAGCAGTATATCTAATACTCAACACTTCAGTTCTTAAAAGTACTTTTCCAAATTCTCAGGAGTATTTCAAGTCTGTTTCCAAAAAGTGGTGGGGAAATAATAACTAAAATTTTTGGTATATTATGTACTCAAAAAGAAACGGCCCAGGTTACAAGCTACTAAAAATGCAGTCCAAAACACGATATTGCTTTTACGTTATTTAATAATCAGGCTTAATTAGTTATATGCTGCAAGGTTTTCTTCATATAAAAAGACACTCAGTGCAATGTACTTACTAATGCACCCTTTTGCAGGTCAGCTATAACCATTAGTAGAAATTACTAGTGCATCTCTGAGCAGAGAGATATATTAGCAGGAGGAGATACAACTGCCTTGTAGAAATCACGTTATGTCTTCATCTGTTAAATTATAAATACTGTTAAGAAATTAGTAAATTGATTTGATCTGAAGATGGTGATGCATTGCATCCACTGAAATATATAACCGTGTTTTAAATTACAGAGATTCACACATGCATGTACAATCAGAAACTCAGGTAACACATGGAAATATACACCTGTTCAGTTGTATGTAGTGTATAGCATATACTACAGGTTAGTTTTGGGATCTCCCAAAGCCTAGGCCACCATTCTAATGGCTGCATCCTTTTGGCTCCTATGTCCCTCTCCTGATCCACTTCCTCCTGTTTTTATTGCTGGGAGAGAATTCCATTTGCTCCTGTCAGGTACCAGAAGCCACTATGCATGGGAAAAGCCCCCCCCCCAAAAAATATTCAACATTCAAGATATGACAAATGAAAGTCGATATTCCAATATACCTTACTATAGGATTTTAATTAAAAAATAAATAAAATAGCACCACAAAAAGGCAAAACAAAATACACTTTGATGTGGACCCAGTCTGTATGGTCACATAAGGTAAGTAACATTAAAGTGTGTCTGTGAGGACACAGGAACTGCAACTAATACCATGTGACCACAACAAGATAAAAATATACATTTTAGTTTGTTGTGGTACAAAGTTGACATGGGGTAGCAGCCAAAGAGCCTGATGGGATAAGCTGGCAGAGTGATCATATTGTTTTGATGAATGTTTAAGTCCCGTGGACTTCAGCTTCAACTCAAAACTCTTGTGGTGGTATAGATCCGCACCCTGCTGCTGCCTGCCGGGTGGGTCTGAAACAGGGCAGGGGAGAGAATATAAAAGAAGGGGAGGAAGTTGAGTGAGAAAGTGACATGTCACTCCCCAGGTAAACCCAGTACAAACATGCACACACAAATGTACATACACACATGAGAACACAAAGAGTAGAGGATTAGGTCCACATCACTAAAACATGGGTCACAGGCATGTCTTCAATTGATAGTCTGTGGGACTATGGAATCTATCATTTGATGATGGTTTCATGAGGGTTTAATCAAATATCATATGAAATCCTGAAAAAGTTGGAAAGGGAAAGAGGAAATGGAAAGAGAAAGAGAAAGAAGGAGTGAAGAGGAGGAAGAGAGGAAAGGGGCAAGGTTGGACAGGTGCCCAAGGAGAACAAGAAACAGGAAAGATTTGGAGAGGTTAGGGAGAAGAGGTTGGTTGAAAGATGGGGCAGAAGGGGAGGAAGGTGGTGGCAGTTGAAAGGAGAGGGCAGGAAAGCTTGTTCACTGACTGGAGGTTAGAGATAGGCACGAATCAAAAAATGACGTTTCGTTTTTTTGTTTTTCATTGCGGATCCATTTCGGTTTGTTTTCATTTTTCGTGATTTTTTTTGAAAAAAATTCGTTTCGTTTTTTGTTTTTCGTTTTACCCACATTTTGCACGACTTAAAGCATTTCCACGCAGGGAAATGCTTTAAGGGAGGCTGCAAGAGAAATCTCTTCTTTCTCTCCCCTAAGAGCCAGGTTGCAGCCAGCGGGAACACAGAGACACACACCTGCCTGGCTGCCCTAAAGTAACGAGTCACAGAGACAGCAATCCCACCCTAACTCCCACCACAGGTTGCAAGGAGGACAGGGGCTGCCAAAGCTTTTTATGCCCTCTGTGGCTGCCACACCTACCCAGTCTGCAACCTGGGCATGCTATTGGTTGAAATTGTCCAAGCCATCACATGGCTTGCATCCATCTTGTGGCTGGAATCCATTTTGTGTCATCCTTAAAGGGAAAAGAAAAAATACATTGTGATGGGAGAAAGACAAAAACAAACGTTTTAAGGACCGCAACCGCCTGGTAGGTAGTAATTTCAAATAATTATCACTGTGTTATTATGGATGTCCAGGGTGTTTTAATACCCAAGAAATCAATATTAGGCATCTGGGAGACATTTTGGATCGATGTCCCCTAACTCCCCTTAAAGGAAAAAAATATAGCAATCTGAGAAAAGACATAAATGCATGTTTTAAGGACCCCACCCGCTGGGTTTTTATGGATATTCAGGATGTTTTTTAACATTTAAAAACAGCTCATTTCATTGTGCATCACCATTAATGAAAACAAAACGTAACAAACCTAATTTTCATGGTTCTGTTCGGTTTGTTCCAATTTCATCACAATTTTTGTTATTTGTTTTGTTTCATTACGTAACAAATAACAAATAATGGAATGATTTTTTTCCCGTTTCTCGCCCATCTCTACTGGTGGTTGTTAAAACAACACAAAGAAACACAGAGCAGGGGTGTTCATATATGCAGAATCAATTCACTGGAATCTGGCTTGAAATAAATGGATCTCTGGCAGGGGAATGGGAAAACTTGCTCCCGTGGTAAAGTAGTCTGTACGTGCATGTGCCTTGTGTGTACACTTACATTTCTGTCATCCCCCCCCCCCCCCAGTAGAACACAGAATTTTATTGCCTGGGATTGAGCTATAAAGGGAGCCAATAGAAGGATGGGGGAGCATGTGTGATGGGGGATGGAGGTGGTGCTAAAGTATTTTTTGCTCAGCTCGGATGGATTCTGGATGACCTCTCTGCATGCACAATGAAGAAGAAAGTCATTTCAGCTCAGTAGTCCAATTAAGAAAATGTATGAAAGTAAGATAAAAGGAACAGAGCCGGGGATAGAAACCACTGAGGATTTTGAATAAGACAACAAACACACCCCTAAAAACCAGCAATTCTGGTCTATTCACACATAAAATATCAGACCTTAAGACATTTATGTGAATTCGGATCTATCTTCCCTTCTAGTATTGGAGAAACTTGCTATGTAGAGCAGCAGACCTATGCCAAGGTTTCTTTATTGGCATTCTGCAATGTCAGAGATGGGTAGAAACGGATAAGAAGGTTTACCCTCCTGCCAGGCTTTATGCTGTTTCTGAATTGGCTTTGACTGGCAACCATCCTGTGTGAACAGATAAAGATTCTTATAGGCAGAGCAATTAGGGACAATTGCGTAGGGAAGCTAAGAAGTAGATGAAGACTAGTCCTTTCTTCTTAGACCGCTTTGTTTATTGGAGAGGAGTGCAGGACATTTAGGACAGCTACAGTACATCTGTACCTTTTACAGCAAAATCTAGAGGTGCTCATTTTTATCCCCTTTGGGTTGAATTATTCTGTTCTCTTCCCTCTCTTCCCCAACTACTGAACTGAAAGAGCCTGTTTTAATGCAAAATGTGTTATCCAGTATGGTAAATATTTAGGATGGGCCATGTCTGTTTCTAGTGTTAGGGCAGGGCCAGCCATTTTATTACATCACCACAGTAGACAGAGACACTGGTACTCGGGCCTAGGACAGAGGTCCTCAAACCTTTTAAGCAAGGGGAGTGGTTCACTGTCCCTCAGACTATGTTGGGGGCTGGACTATGCAGTAGCACCCCCTTATCCACTGAGTCACCATCCGCAGATTCAGTTACTGTATCTGTGGATGGCAAGCAGCAGTGCAAGGCGCCCATCTGTGCAACCAAAGGGTGCCTACCTGGAACATCAGTGGCAGCAGAGGAGGAGAAGGAAGCACTCTTGCAGCCCCATGGAGCCCGCCCGCCTGCCTGCCTGCACAAGCAGCGGTGGCAGCGGAATAGGAAGCAGCCACGTGTCCCCATGGAGCCCGCCCACCCACCTGCAAGAGCAATAGTGGTGGTGGCAGCAGAAAAGATGGAAATGGCCACCCAGTGGTGAGATTGATGGAGGAGCTGGTGGGCAAGGGAGGGATGGGGACAACCTGTGCAGTGGGAGAGGAGGAGAATCGGGGGGTCGCGCCATAGCCTTTCCATTTACTGCCACCACATCAACTCACCCCCTCTTCTCCAGCCTTGGTCCCCTTTCAGCTTGCCGCAGCCTCTGGCCAGGCAGACAGGGAAGACACACAGCCAGTATGCCAATCAGCTGGGCAGCAAGTGGAGGGAGCAGGGGACCTAGCTGCAGCCCTCCCCCTTTCAACTACCGGTACGCAGCCGCCACTGGGAGGTGGGTGGGCGAAGTGGGGTGAGCACCTCAGCCCCGTTTTGAAATGTCGTTTCAGCCTACTGGGCTGAAGGGGAAGCAGCACACAGCCGGTGTAGAAGGAGGCCAGCTTGCTTGCTTGGTTGCTCTCAAAGCCAGTGAGGCAGCTGCCAGCCTCGACAATGAGGAGGAGGAGGAGGAGGAGGAGGAGGAGGAGGAGGAGGGTGGAAAGCCCCCGCAAAGCCCCGGCATGGTGACCACCAGAGGGCAGCAAAGGCTCACTGTGGATGCCTGAATGAGCAGCTCCTCACTACCATGGCGCAAGAGCCTGAGAGAGAGGGAGCACCCCCTTCTTCCCCCCACCCACCTTTACGCGCAATCCCTCATGCCCTCCCTCCCATGGTAAGGCAGGGGCTGACCCTCCTGCGTTATGCAACTAGGAGGGAGGCAGAGGGATGGATACTGTTGCTGCTGCTGCCCACCACCATTGCTGCCCCTCTGCCTCCTGTTGCGGGCCCAAATGGATGAGGTATGTGGCCAGGAGCAGCCCCAGTCTGGCAGCACCGTGAGCCCCGGCCACCACCACCACCACCCCAAGCCACCGCTGTCTCCCCCTGTTGTACCCCTCACCGTTGCCCTTGGCGACCCCAGCTAGGCCGCTGCCACTGCCACTTCCCCCACCAGTGACAACTGCGGCCAGGGCCTGGAGCAGGAAGGGTCCGCAACTGACGATGGGCCAGATCCAACCCATGGGCTGTAGATTGAGGACCCCTAGCCTAAGATAAAAATGTATGAACCAAATGAAATGAGAGATATAGGGTGTAACGGAACCTAAAGCTGAGTTATGAATATTTATTATATGTGATTTGTTTGGACAATAGCTGGCGTATATAACTGAATGACTGTTAAAATGTCAGTTAGATAAGGCCTGGATAGGGTCTGGATAGGGTCTGGTTAGGGGCTGGTTAAGGATTGTTTGGGGAACAACTAAACATATAGCTGTTTCTGAACATATAACTGTTTTTGTGTTTAAAGCTAAAGTAAAAGCCTCCAGTGAACAGTATGCTTTGATGATTCTTTTATTTTGTAACTTAAATGAACTACAGTATTATTTTGAAGTGTTAAAGCAAGTGTCAGTCTCTGTTTATTTAGTAGATAAAGCACAATGGTTTTGGGAAATGGTCGCAGCAGAAAGGAATCAGGACATATCACAGTGTTAATGAGTGGCAGGGGTTTATAAAATTCAAGATCGTCACACAGGGCATCAATTGTTAGATGCATTTAATGCATTTATAAATGTGCAACAAAGTAGCTTTTTATGTGGAATGTGGTCTTTTTGCAGGGAGGGAAATGATCTGAATTTGTATAGAAGCATTTGCTTTCTTCCAGTTAAAATGAGCCCTTCCCCAAAATTAGTATGAACAGTATTTTGCAAGGAAATTTCAGAGTAATGTTAATTTTTGCAAGTTCCCTTCCTCATTAAAGATACAGCTGCAGTGTAGGTTTAAAGGGGAGAACTGGCTCATGTACTGACCCTGTGGAACAGACAAGCATGACTATCACATGTTGCACACACAAAAGTCTGCATAATTTGGTTGTTAAATTACAGTATGAATGGTTAGTTAGAACATCTTGTTTGGCCAGCATGATTTAGTACATGGTTTTCATGGTTTGAGGGGTGTGGTGTCTCAGCAGGCTAGAGCGCTGAAACTGTTGGCTGCAAAGTTGGCAGCTCAGTGGTTCAAATCCTGGGTGCCACACAGGAGAGTGAGCTCCCGGTGTTAACCCCAGCTCCTGCCAACCTAGCAGTTTGAAAGTAGATAAATATGTACAGTGACCCCCCGCCATTTCGCGGTTCCGGTATTGCGGTCCCACTACATTGCGGGACCGCAGTACCGGAACCATGGGAGCGGTGGCCGGGTAGCTCTGTGCCGCACCCCATCTCCGAGAAGCCTCCAGGGTGCGTGGGAGGGCAATGGGGGGATCCGGTCACTCCACGCAGCCCTCCCACGCACCCCGGAGAAGCCTCGGGGCCGATTGCTCTCCACCGCACCCCAGGTCCCTCTGGAAGGCCTTGGAGCCGGGCGGGGGGGCACCGGGAGCGATCCGATCGCTCTCCCCTGCCCCCAGGCCCCTCTGGGAGGCCTTGGAGCTGCGTGGGGTGGTGGTGGCGGGGAGCGGTCCAGTCACTCCTCACGGCCCTCCCACGCACCCCGGAGAAGCCTCGGGGCCGCACAGGCCGGTGGCGGCGGTGGGAGGTAAGATCCCCCTGCCACCACCGGTGTGCCCCCGCCCCCACCCCACCCGCTTCCACATATCACGGATTTTCATGCATCACGGGTGGGGTGGGGCCCTAACCCCCGCGATCGGCAGGGGGTTACTGTACTGCCATAAAAAGTGGTAAGATAAACAGTGTTCCATGCATAGAAATGCATTTGACCATTCTGGCCACATGGGCACAGACTTGCACAACACTGGCTTTATGGCTTAGAAACAGAGATGAGCCCCACCACTAGAGTCAGACACTACTAGGACCACGGTCATACCTGCATGTTCTGTGTAGTTTCCCATTGGCGAACTACGCAGTAAAATATCACGCTAACCAGGAAGAGAAGCAAAATTCTGCTCCCGGCCAACCACACCCCTTGAACAGCAGTTTCAGCGAAGTTTCCTAAACCACAGCCAGGGGCTGGATTTAGAAACTTCGTTTGAAAATGCTTACTTGTTTGCTTCTGTTGCAATGACAGGACACTGAAAATAGGCAGTAAATTCAGTTTCTCTCCTTTCTAACTGGCTTCCCATGGGTCCACATGTCCACAGAACAGGAAGGTACAACACAGAGGAGAGGACACCAACTGCTCATTAAAACCACGTGGCCGCTCCCGAAAAAAATACGCAGGAAATTTAAATACAAAGGAAACCCAGGTATGACCGTGGTCTAGCACACATGCATGGAGGGAACTTTAACCTTTACCTTTCATGGTTTAAATTTGACTGCTGCTCAAATCGAACATCTATTTCCTGAAAGACATAACTGGAAGAGAGGTAAACCCAATGGTCTTGGTGGAAGGGGCTATAGCAATCCCTTGATAAACCAAAATTATATGCAAATTGCAAGCTCTTTATCCTCTTTCTATTATAACACAAATGGACTTTGAATTTACATTTCAGATTGTTCTCTTTTTAGCCACATGGGGGCATAAATGGCTCAGCCAGAAGAATAACCAGGACTTTTGTAAAAATGCAGATATGCTTAACTGCTAACAGCTGATATTCAACTATCTTTTCTCTCCTTGGTCAGTGAATCAGAATGGCCACACATTTCAGCCAATTTGTACCTGTTGCTACATGCACCTATTCTATGGTTATTTGCCTGCCAATGCCATATTCTCTGCATTCATTTCAAACTACAATGTTTGTAGACATGGAGAAACCAAGAGAATCTCCTCTGGATTTCAAATATATCTGAAAGTACCACAACTTTTGTTCTTACTGCTGTTATTGATTTCAGTATAATAGAAAATATTAACATTAGGAAAATGGGAGAGTGAAAAAGAAAGTTTAAAGTTAGGCAAAGAGGTTACACTGAAATTGTTCTGCTGACACTGCAGTCCAAAAGGTTCATTTCCATTGTCAAATTTTCACATCTATAGTATTATATTTTTAATATTGAATAGATTAAATATTAATAGTTAACAAATTGAATATCAGCAAAAAAAATGGACTAGTAAAGAGGGTTGTATAGTGGAAGGTATAATGTTTCCAATGTGTCCCCATAAACTGAGTACAAACACACAATTCCACACACCCCTTTCATGGATACCCTTGTCAGCAAATGTGTGGCCAGCCAGGATCAGAGGACATAAACCCCTGTGGGTAATGCCTGCCCTCTGCCCCAGGCCTTGGGTACAATCCTGCCAGATGCAAAAACTGGAATTCCCACAAACCCAATCCACATGGCCATGGTGGGATTTTTTTTTCAGGGGGGGGGAAGCGGTAGTCTAAACAAATAACTTTGCCAAACCCAATTTGGAAAAAAGATGATTTTCTCCCTGATGCAGGTTTTTCAGTGACAAGAGAGATTTTTCCACAGCACTCAGTGCTTGCCTATGTATAAAGAATCCATTCCTCACTATAAGGCCTCATTTCACGAATTCTTTGTTATGTTATCATGACGAGGCAGGCACAAGGAACTAGCTTTCATATGATGTCTCTTTATGGAAAAATCAGCATTCTATCTAAAGATCTGCTTAACCTGCCAGGAACACTAATGATGGGATTGGGGAACATTAATTGGTGCACCTGCAGAATATCAAAACACATGACAACATGCTGCTGTTGCACTGACATTAGCCAGATGTTGTGGGAGACACACCAGAATGAAGAAATGTTTATGATCAGTTGGTTACTAAGAGTATGAAAGCATGAAGCATTGGGGTTTCTAATGCTCTTTATTGGGTCCAGCAAATGTGACACACAGTGTCAAAAAATATAACTTTTAAGATAGGTGGTATCTGTTTCCATGCTTTTTATCTTCAAACATTTTCTCAGAAGAACTTCATGAAGACCAGATCCTCATGGTCACTGACCAACAGAGGGGAGATCATTTTAAAGCATTTATTTGAGTTATCAGTGAAACAACTGCTTAAAATGGCTTGGGCCCAAGCTGCCTGAAGGGCCATATCTCCCCATAAGAGCCTTCTTGGTGCTTGAGAGTATCAGGGGTCGTCTTCATCTCAGTCCCATTGTCAGTGCATTGATAGGGACATGGGAGAGGGCCTTCTCTGTGGCTGCTCGCAGGTTGCAGAATGCTCTCCCTAAGGAGGTCAGGTTGGCTCCCTTCTTTTTATCCTTCCACCAGCAGCTAAACGTCCACCTTTTCAGGCAGGTTTTCCACCATCATGACTGAGTCTCTTCGTGACATTTTTAAAATTAAGTCAGTAAACAATGTTTTACATGTCTTTGATCATTTAATGTATTTTAATTAGTTTTATAGTTTAATGTTTTTATGTATAACTTTACTGTGTTTTTAATTCTATTCTTTTAATACGGTGGGCCACTGTGACAAAATGGGGGAGTAAGTCATGAATATTTAATGTTCTGTTTGGACTAACCAATAGTAGAGCTCATGGGAGGAGCTATAATGTATATAAATAAGTGACTCTTAGAATGACTGTTAGATAGGGTCTGGCTAGGCTCCAGATAGGGACTGGGTAAGAGTTGGATAAGGATCAGTTAGAGAACTGATGTCAGTTAACGATTCATTAAGGACTGCATAACATCTTGTATGAAACGTACCAAAACCTGTAAAATATGTAACAGAGAAAGTTTAAAAGTAACTTAAGTCAATATTCTGAACCTGTTCAAGGGACATGTCATAAATGCCTCTTTATTTATTTGTGAACAATAAACAACGTTGTCTGTTTGAACTTTAAAATCTTGTGTGAGTGTTTTTGTTGTAGAAGAATTTAAGCATAAATTAAATGGTGGCAGCGTGTAAAACTAGGAATGTAGCCACCATGAGTCCCCTTATCGGGAGAAAGATGGTCTATAAACAGACAGACAGGCAGGCAGGCAGAAAACTAATGGTCACTTGCTTAAAACACTCCTCATCTCAAGTCAAGGGGAAGTTATGTATGTGTGCCAACTGTTCAGTGATCTGAATGGTACAATATTGCGTTTTCCTTCCACCTCTACCCCATGATGATGGAAAGTCCACTATGGTTGTGTTCACCTCACAGTGTGTCAGAACCTCCAGGATATGGGTTCTTTGTGCTGTTAAGCTGCTAGAAAGAGTACGAAGTGATGTCCACAACATTTGCAGTTGACTATTCCCAACCATTTACAGAAACAAATGCTACATAAAAGGAAATAGCATTGCAGTCTATTTTGAAATGTTTTGCTATGCACATTTAATTTTAATCACTGTGATAAAATCATATTTAATGTGCAGTTGGAATAATGACTGCTGGGCTGTTATTTTACTGCCTGAAGATGCATGTTAAAAGATAAAGTAAGAATGTTACAACTTATATTGTCTTCCCTTGGGAAAAACTGTAGGAAACACAATTCAAATAGCTTCATATCCAGTATCACATATGCATACCTGTCTTAGGGCAAATCTGCATTCTCATTCTGGCATTTTAAGTACTGTTATTAATTTCCTATGTATTTGCTTATCATGATTTATACATACATACATACATACATACATACATACATACATACATACATACATACATACATACATACATACATACATACATACATACATACATACA
>JAHTLZ010000129.1:37502580-37546541 GCA_023846285.1 Phrynocephalus versicolor
TATTATTATTATTATTATTATTATTATTATTATTATTATTATTATTAACAGTAAAAAGAAATTTAACAATCCATATTAAAATATAAAAAGCATATCCATGGAAACCACAAAGCCCATGATGAATCCAGCTGAGGAAAACAGACTTCTGCACACTTGTAGTGATTCCCCGCCTCCGTGTGTCAACATTTGTGAACAACCAGCTTAGTGTTGTTTTATTTTGCTGCTAAAACAATTACACTTAGAAAGTAAAGCATTTGATTTCTATCTTTTTTATTCCTTTCCAGTGCCGTTGAGGAAAAAAGGGACCCTTTTGCCTGTAGAAATGGACTAATGCAGGACAAGCTGTACCTTTCTCTTTTAACAGAGCTTCAGGTCTCTAGAGCAAAATGCACTTAAGGCAAGTATGGTCTTGCCTCTTGTGATAACGTCTACAATAAAAGGCACATGATTCCAAGGAGCAATGGCTATCTTTTATAGCAATAGCAAAGATCAAAAGGTGGGTCGCTTCGTGAGACCTATGTGAAACCTTGAAGTTTTTCCACATAAACCTTTAGGACTCCTGGGGCTTTAGGTTTTGCCCATATTGGATTCATTTCAATAAAAAAAAGTCTTAAAGCTGAATCAAAATAATTAAGTAATTAAGGTTAAAAAGCCAACATAATTTCATAAATTACCAAAAGAGAAAGAGCTGTACATATGAGATCACCCTCATCAAGCACCAGTGAGTTCCAGAAACTCATAATATACTATTTTATGAAATGACAGGAATCTTGGGCATATTAACCATAATTATTTATGGTTCATTTGATATTCCTTACCCTATACTCTCCAGTCTGTCTCCTTCATGTCTGCTGCCCTATATAATGTCAGCAGCTGCTTGTCAAAAGCTTTATACCGTACAGGTACTTTTATTTACAACTATTTCTTCAAAACTATTTCTTGAAAAAACAACCAGCCCTTCTTTGCCCAGTGAAAGGAGAGTTGTGGATTCCCCAAACCACATTTACACTGCATTGATGAAAGGAGCATCTTAGCCATGTTCATTGTTTATAGAAGCAGTTTAGCCTGTATAGATTAATTATACCAACATAGTACTTTTTGCGCACGGAAAGGTTGTTGGATATTATTATCAATGATGACCAAAGTAATGGGGTCATAATGTAGATACAATTATTGAGAAATGTGTCATTACTGAGATATACTATACTATTTTGTTGATGTTTTTGAAAAGGGGAATAGTTCTCTGCAGTTATATGGGTCAAGTTCACTAATGGCCAGTTTCCAAACAGTTATAGCATATGCTTATTTTCCCTACAACTGAACATTCTGGTAACTCCAGTATTTTTCCATGTATAAGACTATTTTTTTGCCTAAATTTGTTAGACTAAAAATTGAGGGTTGTCTTATACAGTAGTACCTCTTAAGACAAATATCTCATAAGACAAAAAATTCATAGGAAGAAAAAAATTCCAGGAATAGGAATGCTTTGCATGACAAAAAAAAAATCCCCATTCCCTATGTATCCAGGAGGAAAAAACTAGTTATTTTTGTTTTTATCCTAGCCTCCAGAATGGATTAATCCGTTCCCAATGCATTCCTTTGGGAAACTGTGCTTCATGAAACAAAATTTTCTGGAAACAAATTGACCTGTAGAATGAATTAAATTTGTTTTAAGTGGTACCATTGTACATGGAAGTGAGCTGAGAAAAGAACTGCATGGTTGTGAAACTGTAATTTTCGGTTGGAAAAGTGGGGGTCATCTTATACATGGGGGCACCTTATAGACAGGGAAATAGGGTACATATAAACCCCATAATATCTTGAACCATAGGTATCTGAAAGATCAGTTTGGATCACATGAGCCTCACTAATCTAAACTCTGCAAGGACCATCAGATGCCTTCCTCTTTCTCTGACTCCTATCTGACATTAGGCAGTTTATGCCTGGGGAGAAACTTTCTCAAACTTGTATGCCAGCGGTGCAGTAGTCTTTTCAAGAAGGATTGGTTGATGCTATCTCTGATCTCAGTTTTGGTGCCAGAGTAATGACTTTTGATTTGCCTGCCATTCGGTACAAATGGATGATCATTGTGATATTTACTCATTCAAATCAGTATCTCTGGTTTTATTTTATGTCCTTTTTAAATTTGATATTGGGCTGTTCATTTTTTTCTGTCATTTTATGGCTTATTTTCTTGGAATGTTTACAGAGGTAGGGCATAATATTTTTCTAAATATTTTAATATATTTGGAATTAGGCAGTGTAGATACCATAATTTAGAGGTAGCTGTAAAGTTTGCAGTTCCCAGTGGTTCATCTAAACTTCTTCACTGATTATTATGAGTACCCAGCTTGCTGGAGGGGCAATGTGTAGCCTGCACACTGTAATTAAAATTGTAAACCGCCCAGAGACTACTAAAAGTGGTATGGGGCGGTATATATAAGCAGAACACTTTACCTTGCTTGACTAGGAGGCACACTTTCATGAGATGGGCCCTTAAACGATGATGCAGCAGATGCTTCCAGACTTTTGGCAAAAGCTACAGAAGAGAGGAATGTTGCAAATGATAGTTTTTTAAAAATCCATAATGTTGTGCTGAGCACTTATATTGTAGAATAATCCCATGCCACACAAATGATATATACTAAGATAAAGTTCTAGATGCCTACTAGAATCTACTAGTTATTGGACAGCAGAGGAACACCAATGGACTTGGTTTATATAATGAAGATTGAATGGATATAATGATTCACTAAATTGGAATCTATAAAGTGCAAGATGGAGTTGAACTGCTACAATTTGGACTGTCGCACTAGCTAGCTAATATGCTGTCATGGTCACTCAGGTCACTACAGCCAGCTAGAAATGAGTTGATGCAACCAAAATCTAGTCTGATCCTATCTGGTGTGCAAAGGTCTCAGCTATCTCACAGTCAAGAATTCAAGAACATGATTGGAGCCCTGCAGGATTAGATTTTGTTCACATATAGGCCATCTAGTTTCCAATGGAATCCTGCCAGTAGGACACGTCATATTTAGTACCGTCCCAAAGGTGACTGCACAGGCCAAGTGAGGATTAGACCTAGTTGCAATTAACTGAAAGTACCCACTTTTTTGGCACACACAAAAATGAACATTATGACCTAGTGATTTTAAGACTGATAATGATACAGCTCTACCTGGCTCAGCTTTCACATAATCAGTGCTAAGCATTATAACTAAGCCCCATCAATGTTGGTTAGGGAGTTATTGGATAGTTGTTGTTTTTTTGCGTACCTCTTGCCTTGAGAAAAATATGTGTAATAATCTGAAGAAGGACCCTAAGCCTTTCCCCTCAGACTCAAGTAGACTAATGCCATACTAATGACATTATTATCCAACAATCTTTGCTCACAAAGGAAGCAAGAGATTAATGAAAAACAACAACAAATGTCTATATAAACTAGGCATATATAAGATTCTCAGAGCCTGAGTATTCTCAACCCTAAAAGAGCAGACAATATACCCTACTTGAGTTAACCAAGATGGTGGTGGTGCTGAAGATGGAAGCTCATACAGGGTTTTGCGACAGGATGACACATTTGATGTATGAAGTCTGGAACTATAGTTATTTTTAGGGATACAATTCAAACCACAGCTTGGGTGAAAATGTCTCCTTTTCCAAACTCCAGTTCAACTACATTTCTAATCTCTATCAGATGAAAAACAAATACATAGAAAGTGTAAATACACTCCAAAACCATGGCAAAATGGTTCCGATATTTATTTGGGCTCAAACCACAGTGTAAAGTACTTTGCTGAGTTGTTTCAGCCCAAGTTGTTCTACCTACTTTCTCAATGTAGGTATTGTGATGGAATGAATATGGCATTTGAAGCGATCACAGCTGTAAGGACCCTAACTTTTTCTAACATCAGTGTTACTCTTGTCTCATTTTCCAGCTCATGACCTTTGCATCACCTCTGAACATTGCCTGGCATATGTGCTTTGTGAGATCAGAGAACTGCCTACAGTGCCCATACTCAAGTTACATTGCCAATCACACTAATTAAAATTTACTGCTCTGTGTAAAAGCAGTAGTTCTTTTTAAAAAGCCATTTAAATTGTTTCTTCTAAAACTCCCTGTGGTGCTCAAAGAATATATTTATGACTAATAGCATAAAGCATAACGTTTACTACCTTCTAGGTGCTGGCTAGTTCTGACACACTGTATAACTCTTTCTCTATACAGGGAATAATTGTTCAGCAGCATTGTAGCTGCCTCCAAGTTCACCGCATTACTCAAAACTGGATTAGACAGCAAAACCTGTGTGAAGAGAGATGTACATAGTGGTTTTTTAAAGCTTTATCCAGCAGCAGAATCAAACAGGGTTTAAGCATGTAAAGCAAATTCTATGGATACTTCAGATGCGAAACTTTGGGAAGAGACAGGGTGCAAATTTTCCTCTATGCATGCCTGCAGATAAAGAAATGTGTATCCAACCCATAGCTCTCCTTCCAGCCTGCTGTTTTCAGTTGCCCTCTCCCCTGCCACAGGGTGCTGTGGCTGAGAGGTGGACAATGGCCGCTGGTGCTCACTGGGATAAGTAGGGGGGAGGTGAACAATAGGTGAAACAAAAGTCAACAGCAGGTTGGAGCTGGCTAATAATGTTGGTGTGTTCCCTTCCTCCCTTAATGACACTACAGTAAAACTCCTTAGCATTTAGCATCAAACTGAAAAATATTCTCTTACATTAATTAAGGGGGCTCCCATCCTATCATAATCATTTCTCTGTTGGGGAAAATTACCATGCTTTATCGGCACGGCTATCCTGCAGTTAAACCACCATGATGGGATGAGAAAAAGCAGACTGATAAGGACACAGAGCTGGCAGGTAGTAGCTTGAGCCTGAGGGGACTGTTCTATATACCCTAATAAGCCAGCTTCCACTGCACTTTCTTTATCTCTGTCATTAAGCCAGTCCACAGGGAACCATTTCTCATCTTTCACTCTCTGGATAGAGCAAACAATGTTTATTCTTGCTCCAAGTGCACCCAGCCTCTATGCATGCATGCATGCTTGGTTGCCTCATCATCTGGTAAAAGAGGGCTAGACTTCAAGTTGCCATATCATGATCTCAAGCCTTGCATGTTTCTGGTAGAACCAAGACCTTTGACCTCCTGTCTGCGGTAATTTACCATTTTCTGTTACATTTTGAAGAAATCCCGGTACCATTTTGTCACGCTGCACTCTATTACTCATGATGGAAAAGGACTCATGTGGTTTACTTGATATACAACGGTCCCTTGGAAATATATCCTGGCACACTGAATCAGTGAAGGACCTGGTGGCTGATGCTGATGTACTGTATAGTTAGAGGAAGAAATAAAGCAGATCATCCCACCAGTCTTTTCCATTAGCCGTTGTCTGAAGTGCTCCTACAAACACTGCTCACATTAAACATTGTTAAAGCAATTATTGCTTTTACAGTTCCCCCCCTGCAAGTTTATTTAATTGACTATAAAAGTGTTGTCATAAAGGTTATTGGAATAGGCTAATAAGGCTAATGGTAAGCATATTAAGATAATAGGTCATAAGGAATTAATCTGCATTATTGCATAGCTTAGTAATTGAAAGACAGTATAAGACAAACAGGATTGCTTGAAATTCCTACTAAAACCATTTAAATATAATACACTGGCTTGCTATAGCATGTCACTTTCTGGCCTTACATTCAAATATTACATTTAACATGCTTTGCTTTAGTCCTATGCACAGCCTGATTTAATTTGTCAAGGAAACGCCAATAGGAGAGAGCAGTCCTTAATAATGTGGGATACACATTCCTCTAAACATCCAGTATGACCTGGAAGAAAGCTTCAAAAGCCATTTGTGATATTGGAAATAAAACCAAGTAAAATTCCACAGCAGTAATGAAAACCCATTGTATGAACCTTATTAGTTCATAGAAATCTGAACGTTCATATATAAAACTCATTCTAACTTTCTCATTCTTTGAGACAGACAATTATTGCTTGCACAATTCTTTTTGGTTTACCTGGATACTCAGCAGAATATTTGTCATTGTTAACTTCTTGTCCCACTTGGTAGGATCATCAAGAAAATCCACACAAGGTCTCCCAGACCGTGGATCCACTGGAGGTGGGGATGGGGAGATAAAAACATCAAAATGGAAGATTGCACACTTACATGCTAATCAGATGGTTCAGTCTTTATGCACAATTTTTACTATACAGGTCTGAACAGGTTTTATTCTATGTAAGGGGGCAATAAAACAGTAGTTTACAGAGATTTCAATATTTAGTCATATGAAAAATCACATATTTAAAGTTTGTTTTTTAAATTATACTGTACCCTGCTTTATGATAAAAAAACTCACAGGAGCTTCAAACAAAATAGTGGAAGCAATAAACTAATTATATTAAAAAGGCAAAATAATAGACAAGAGCAGAAACATAAAATAAAAATAATATAACAGCATTCATAGTTTCAGTAGGCACTCATAAATAACCATGAAACAAACATAAATCATTAAAAAAGAGGCAAAAACAACAGTGTGATTTCCATACCCCAAGTTTTTAACTGGGATCTTATAAAGACAGAAAATTTTGCTAAGCAGTTCAGTCTGGTAAGGAAATTCCATGGGGTTGGTGCTGATAAGGATTTATAAACATGAGAAAAGTCAAAAATTATTATAAACAATATTGAAATGTTAAACCCGACTGTGGATGTCAGATACATTTCTCTGAAGGTCTCATTGACACAACTAAGGGATTGGCATGACCACAAAAAGATAAGTGCGTGGGTGCCAGTCTATGAAGAACAACAAATATTTTGTGGTTAGCTAGGATGAAGCCAAGCTAGGAAGTAAGAGACAAGACTAAGGTCAGGTCATTCTAAGATTCTGATGGCTAACCAGGTATGATCTAAGAAAGCATGAGAAAACAACACGTATAACATGCGTAAGTTGCGGTCACGAAAAAGGTATAAACGCATGAGAGACCACTTTGGGGGGGTCCAGACCAGCAGGGTTTTGGTCTGTGCTATGGACCAATTTAAGCTGTGCTGGAACTCCCACTAACACCTTTATTCAACTTTCGCAAAGAGGAAAGGAAGGATTGTTAGGATTTGATAAGCACGAGAAAAATCAAAATATATTATAAGCATTAAAATATTAACAGACCCGAATGTGCTGACAAAACATAAGGTCACGGTGACCCATCCTCACTATCTTACAGTGCGGAGGTGTCATTTTGCTGAGAACAACAACATGGCGGTTAGCCAGGAATAAGGAACCAACTTTGAACTAGGAAATAGAGTCAGGTCATTCTAGGCTTTGATGGCCAAATGGCTATAGGCCAAGAACATGAGCTGATGAACAGGCACATGTAGGCATGTGTACGGGTGTGCAAAATACGTCAGTCTTAGATCATACACCATGCAAAAGAGTATATAACCATCATCAGAAGCCATTTAGTCTTTGTCCAGGACAGCAGGGTAGATCGAACCGTCTGGTCTGTGCTATGTCTTGGAACCTTAAGGGGCCCTTGGACCCTTAAGCTAAGATGTTTACTAACCTATTTTCTGTACTGTATGTGTTCTGTGTTGTATCTCTATCTGTCTTTAATAAACCAATGCTGTATAACTAACTCAGCATGGCGATGTTGATGAACCACCAATGGTGTATTGGCAATTTATAAAGAACCACCCTAATGCCAATTTTTAAGGTACATTCTTAAACTTAACAGTGCTACTACAAAAAAGGAACTGTTCATGGCGAGCATGTATCCCTTTTCACTTAGGTTTGAATAAGAAGTGGAATAGGAACACAGAAAAAAAGAAAAGAAAAACAAGTCAAAGGTTGGAATCCCATTCACTCGCTACTGTGACTTTTCCAAGGTAAAAAAAAAAATTGTGAACCCACCAAAAGGCCCAAACTATCCTATGGCACCTCCTTTGTCATGGAAAAAACACTGGAGGCCACAGGATGGAGGGAGGTGTTTGATTTCTGAAAACTGCCACAAAGTCTGCCTTGTTCACACACTATATCACTGAGTTCTTAAACCATAGGCAAGATGACACAGGGCGAGAAGCTCCTGCAGATATCTGTGTATCAAGTACAATAGTTTAGAGCTCTCAAAAAGCACCCACAGCTTTGATTGGGGTCCAAAGATTTACAGGAAGTCTATGTGGTTCCTTCAGAATCAGAATAAAATGATCCCACTTGTCTTGTGCTGTCTGCATTAGTTGCAGCTTCCAGAACATAATCAAGGGCAGAGACGAAGGAGGAAATTGTCCCAAAATGTGCTGTGTACCTGTTCTTTTATGTCAAGTAAATCTTAACATATCTACTCACAAGACCTTTTTGGTGTTCACCCTTAATATATTTTCTTTCATCTGGTGCGCTATTGAGTCCAGACAGCAGTTCAGCAACTGCACAGTTTCATGACTTGAGCAAACCGGCTTTGGTTTCCACTTTCTATAATCAGTTCTACATATAAGAGTTGAACCTCCATACCATGGTACCACCAAGAACCAACTGAAACAGTCGGTCCAGTAAGATATCACATAGGTCATCATTCGTCAACAAATCATTGAGAGAGTGCAAGGAATATCAACTGGATTTCTATCTGTCCACCTCCTAACAAATGTAATCTATCAATGCCATATTAATATATTAAAATGTAGGTAGGTGTATACATTGAGGTTATCTTAGTACAATGCATATTCCACTGCCTATTGATAGTTCTTGAAAACCAAGTTTTATGCAATGGCTGGGATTGTTCAGAACAGCTCAATTAAGAATTTGCTCTGTGGTTTTGGTAAATCATTATCATTCTGCTTAGGACATTTCCGTCAATAATATCCTTACCATTGGGATGGAAAGGAATGGTGTTGAAAGTAACGCTTGGGGGAGAACTGTTGTAGCTTTCATTGTACTGCAGTGATAGTTGGAGTTCAGCTCCTAATTAAAAAATAAACATTTATGCATTTAGACACTTGCATATATGTAGCCCCAAACATCATGCATTTACTTGAAAAATAAGTCCTGGATTCAGTAAGTCTGATTGTGAAGCAAATATGTATAGATGGCAGCCATATATATGAGATTTAAAAAAAATAATTAGACTTGACTTGGCATTACTCCGTTGCAACATCTTACAATGCCCTGGAAGAGCAGGTGATGCACATCCGCAGCTCCTCCCATCAATTCTTTTCACAGATAGTGAAGAAAATGATCCACCACTTTTATAACCCACCATAGTGAATAGCAATTCAGGCATGGCACACAACTAGTGAGGGAGAGGAAAGCAGGTGGCGGGGTTATAAAGGGAAAAGGAAGACATCGAGGCTGCACTAGCACTTGGAAAATTTTTCCCCAATTCCCAGGCTCCCTCAATTGACAGAGCCACTGACCATGGAGGTTAAGAGATTCCGGAAACCATAATTTTAAAAAGTGACCTGTCCAAACTATGGGCTGCACTATGGAAGTTCAAGTTAGTGAGACTGTACTCTGCAATGTTTTAAAAATGAGTGGTATTCTAAATGAGCAAGTGGGGGACTATAATTCATTACACAGTGTTAACACCTTATATCAGTGAAAAATATGCTTTCAAAATTTCCTGAAATCTACTCTTGGCCTTATTGGGCAAGTCAAGACAATCTTTTATAATTTTATAAGGTGATTAAAAAAAAGCCACACAATATAAATTTGATTGTGGATAAAAATAGAGTACTTAAACATGGCATGACATTTTCTTCTTCCAGGTGTACCCTGAGACTCTGCAGGTTGCCCAAGGCTACACAGACTGTCTCTGTGAGCACCATCAATGGGCGTAGTAAGCCACCTCCATGCCATGAAAATCTGTATGCTCCATTGGACATTTTCCTTCCTGACCATGTCACAAATGATACTACCCGACAGAAACTAGGTGTGGGATCAATAACAGAGAAGAGAGAAAGCCTGACATGTCCTCAAAGCAGCACCTTCCACCATCATCCAAACTGCATACCACATGAAAAGCAGTGGCCACTGTACTTGGCCACTAATTTCAGAATGGAGGACTCTGTCATTACAGCAATATAAAGGGTAATAATAAAAGCTTCTTTAAATATGTTAGAAGTAGAAAACCTGCCAGAGAACCAGTTGGCCCTCTGGACGGTGAGGGAGGAAAAGGGGAGATTAAGGAGGACTTGGAAATTGCAGAGAAATTAAATGAGTTCTTTGCGTCTGTCTTCACGACAGAAGACCTTGAGCAGATTCCGCTGCCTGAACGGCCCCTCTTGACTAAAGAATTAAATCAAATACAGGTTAAAAGAGAGGATGTTTTAGGACTAATTGATAAATTGAAGATTAACAAGTCACTGGGCCCAGATAGCATCCACCCAAGGGTTATTAGGGAACTGAGAAATGAAATTGCAGATCTCTTAACGGTAATATGCAACTTGTCTCTTACAACGGCCACAGGAGGATAGCAGATGTCACACCAATTTTTTAAAAAGGAAGGAGGGGGGACCCGGGAAACTACAGGCCAGTTAGCCTTACATCTGTCCCAGGGAAGATGGTGGAAAGCCTCATCCAAGAGAAAATCTTAAAACACATAGAAGAACAAACCTTGCTGAGAGAAAATCAGCATGGCTTCTGCAAGGGTAAGTCTTGTCTGACAAATCTTTTAGAATTTTTTGAAAAGGTCAGCAGGCATGTAGATTTGTGTGAATAGGTGGATATAGTCTATCTGGATTTTCAAAAGGCTTTTGACACAGTCCCTCACCAGAGACTGCTGAGAAAATTGCACAGTCAGGGGATAAGAGGGCAGGTCCTCTTATGGACTGAGAACTGGTTGAGATCCAGGAAACAAAGAGTAGGTGTCAATGGGAAATTTTCACAATGGAAAGAGGTGAAAAGCGGTGTGCCCCAGGGATCTGTCCTGGGACCGGTGCTTTTCAATCTGTTCATAAATGACCTGGAGACAGGGATAAGCAGTGAGGTGGCCAAGTTTGCAGATGACACAAAACTTTTCTGTGTCGTAAAAACCAGAGAAGATTGTGAAGAGCTCCAGAAGGATCTCTCCAAACTGGGGGAATGGGCTGTGAAATGGCAAATGCGTTTTAATGTAGCCAAATGTAAAGTAATGCATATTGGGGCAAAAAATCAAAACTTTATCTATCAACTCATGGGCTCTGAGTTATCCGTGACAGATCAGGAAAGAGATCTTGGTGTGTTGGTGGACAGCTCGATGAAGGTGTCTCCCCAATGTGTGGCAGCAGTGAAGAAGGCCAATTCCATGCTAGGGATTATCAAAAAGGGGATTGAAAATAAAACAGCCAACATTATAATGCCATTATACAAAACAATAGTAAGGCCGCACCTGGAGTATTGTGTACAGTTCTGGTCACCGCATCTCAAGAAAGACATAGTGGAACTGGAAAAGGTGCAGAAGAGAGCGACTAAAATGATTACTGGGCTGGGGCACCTCCCTTATGAGGAAAAGCTAAAACATCTGGGGCTCTTTAGTCTGGAAAAAAGGCGCCTAAGAGGGGATATGATTGAGACGTACAAAATAATGCAGGGCATGAGTAAAGTGGATAGAGGAAAGCTCTTCTCCCTCTCACAAAATACCAGAACTAGGGGACATCCACTCAAATTGAGGGCTGGGAGAATAGGAAGAGACAAACGAAAATATTTTTTCACCCAGCACGTTGTTAGTCTATGGAACTCCCTGCCACAGGATGTGGTGATGGCATCTGGCTTGGATGCCTTCAAAAGGGGATTGGACAGATTCCTGGAGGAAAAGTCCATCACAGGTTACAAACCATGATGGAGATGTGTAATCTCCAGGCTTAAAACCGTGGTACTTCAAGGGCCAGATGCAGGGGAGTGGTATCAGGAAACAGATATCTAGTCTCATGCGCTCCCAAATGCATCTGGTGGGGCCACTGTGAGATACAGGAAGCTGGACTAGATGGGCCTTTGGCCTGATCCAGCATGGCTCTTCTTATGTTCTTATGTTCTTATGTCATTACAATTCTGTTTATGCTAAGAGCCCTAGCTATAAACTGAAACCTAAACAAAACTTACACCTCTTCCTGTAATAGATTTCAAGATTCTGACCATGTATATTTCATGACTCCAGGTCTCTGCCTCTCCACTTTCCCTGTCACCTGCTTCTTGCAACACCTTGAGGAAAAGATCTAGAAAACGCAACATGTACCTCCCTTTGGTCTATCCTCTTAATATTGCCTGATCATGCATTTTGTAACACACATTGCCACACATTCTTAAAAAGCAAAGTTACAAATGACAAGCAATAGTGGCACATTAAAATACTGCATTTATAATTATTTTGGCATGTACTATCAAACTACTACTGAATTCCTGGAGATGGCTACCTTCCCATAGAGAATCCTTCAGTCCTTCTATTTCAGCTATCCATTCCATCATGTTGTCTCCCACAGGAGCAAGAGAAATCCCCTAAGAAAGTAAAATCAAGTCAAATATTTGCTTTAACTAATATATTTCATGTTAGTCTAGTTTAGGCTTAATTGGAACATCTTCTCTTTTGTGTGGCATAGGAGATTATTATGCTTTTAATTTTAAACCACAGCTCCCCATGGAGGAAGAGAGCTGAGGAACGGGGCCCAAGGCAGAGGCAAATTTGGTTCCTGAAGCAGGAAACTAGGTATTGCTATTACCTCTGATTCAGCCAAATGAGTACATTCCAATTAAAGTGATGTCTATGAGGGCTTTATACAGACATTACAGTACGGACAGCTTAACGGCAAGTGAGACCCAAGTGAGACCTGCTTTCTGGTAACATATTCAAAGACGCAGCATGTCTACTGCAGCAATTGTGTCTTTTGGCACCTTAAAGACAGATGCACAAAGTGCTGCTCAGAATTCTAGGGTATATGCAGAACACATAAATGGGATCGAGGCTGTATTTGCCGTGGCAGTCAAAGAAAAATTGAATACAAAAAGTAGTGACAGTGATAATAATATGACTATCACCAATTGTTCTTAAAGCTGTTAGGGATAACACAAATAGCAAGCAAATATCCTGGTTTTAGATAAGTAGTACAGTAAGAATGCATTACAGTGTTTTAATTCACAAGATGCAACTTCCGAAGGACTTGTAAATCAGCAGTTTCTCTCTCATGACTCCACAACAAATAATTTGAGCTTCACTCTTTAACAGACCTGGGAAAACGAAGTGTTCTCCCACTGGCTTTTGAATTTTCCTGTTTTTGATTTCACATTTGTGTCCATTTATTCTTTTTCATTGTGACTGACTTGTTTGCCCTCTACAGATTTGGGAAGGGAAAGTCACTGCTATATGGCAAGAAAGGTTTCTGTTTGTCAGGAAGTTGTTAAAGATGACAAACTTATTGGCCAAAGATGGGAAAGAAGGCTATTCTGCATACATTAGATACGCAATCTGAAGCAACAGTATAGCACCTCTTAGGAGATAGAAGCTAATACAGTGGACCTTCGTATAACAAACGGTTTGTATAGCATAAAATCTGTACAACATAAAAATTCTGGAAATAGGGGAAATTTGCTTAACAGAATAGTCTATGGAGTGAATCCATACAACATAAAATGGTCGTGATTAGGGATTAATCTGTTTTCATTGCATTCCTATGGGAAATTTGTATAAAGGAAAATTTGCTTAACAGAATTTCATTTGGAATGAATTAATTCCTTTGTACAAGGTACCATTGTACTGGCAATTTCACAAAATGGAGGAAAATGGGATTTGTAATAGAAAGTAAAGGAAGAGTCAGCTACTTTTTTCATCATTTGGTTACATGATTCATAATTTTTTCTTTTGCCTTTATTTTATTAAAAGCAATAATTCTCTCCTGTTCTTATTTCTTTATTTGAAAATTTTATAGCCTACTTCTCCACCTAGCTATTTACAAGTTATTTCAAATTCCCAAGATTTATGGCCTAAACAGAGTGAGCAAACATTGCAGTTCTATAAAGTTCCTTAATAACACTGGGAGGAGGGTTATAACAATGATGAATACTTTACAGGCAATCTTGACCATTGTAAACACAGTGTGTGGAAACAACTGTACTCACAAAGATATTTGCTTTTTGATGCTCCTTAAACTCTTTCTCCAGCAACAAATAAGCTCTCGAATGCATGATGATTGCAGAGGGTTTTTTTTTCTTGCAGATTCACACAGAGTACTGTTGTCACGGTCGCTGTTGTTTTGTTGATCAACACAACAAGCAATATGCCTAGGACCAAAAATAAAAAGCTTAGAAAAATGCATTGCTTCAAATTGATAAATCGAACCTACTTGAGATGACTGTGCAAATAATAATAATTCTAAAGGTATTTATTTTGTGATGTGGTCCTACCTGAAACGCTGTAAACCAACCCTTCGAGCCTCTTTAGACTGTAATCATATTTTCAGAAGTCCAAGCAGTTGGGCACAGCAAGTAGCCTCCATCCATTTCACACTTAAACACAGCAGCGAGCTACAGTAAGAACATTCATGAGGAAAAAAAAGGGAGGAAAAGCAAAACAAGAACTAAGCCTGCCTTGTGTGTGGACAGTAACTTAGCAACAGAAGCTTTTTCTTTCTCCTGCAAAAAATGACCCTCCAGCCAATCAGCACAGCCCTTGGTTGTTCCTTCTGCCTTCAACCAATCACAGCTGAGATCAGATTATAGAAGGAGGATGGCTATCAAAGTGCCAGAGGTGTTGTGAAATGGTTTGCACAGCTGAACTTTATTTACCTTTACAGTAAAGGTGTAATGCTCACTCATCCTAAACTGGATTGCAGTGTCTAACATTTCCATTAGAGCAGGAATAGCTGAGGAAGGGACCATGGAAATTGCCTCACCTTGTTCAGCATAGAAAGGAACTGATTCTCTTGTTGGGGGGAACCAGTCAGTTGTTGCCTCTTCATTTCTTAATTCATATAGAATTTTGATATTAAATACTCCAAATGTTTGCTGAGTTGTAAAACTAACAGAGGAATGGCTCTTGTTATGGTTAGGTAGAAAAAGTATTGCTGACTTTGCTTTAGGGTCATGTTTTCAAAACAGCTTCAGAATTCATTCCTACAGATTCTTCACATTATTTCTTTAGATTTTGGGTCTAGTTTCCCCTTTATATTTTTTGTAACATCATACTTGAGAAGAGATGTTCTCATCTCAAAAACTTGCACAGATAATTCTTCCCTGTATTAGTTATCTTAATAAAGGCATCACCACAGCCAGAATGTGTTTGCACTCTACCCCTTAAAGGTCTCGTATTTGATCACAGCCTTTTCTCTGCAATAGCTACCATTTCCCAGTTGTTGATACAACATAGGCATATAATGGAAGGTTGATTATCGGTTAAACATGGTGACAGACAGATGGGTTAATCTGAATTATATTAGTCTCTGTGAAATTATAAAGATTCTCAGTACAGAAGGCGGTGGGAAGCGGAACACTCTACAACTAACATGGCTGGCCAACTCTAGCGTCTGAACTCTTAAAGTCATTGGTTAGAGCATGGAGCTACTCACATCCAACTTCCCTGGAATTCCTTTGCCTGTTTTGCTCCCAAGCCCTCTTTGGGAATTGAGCCTTGTTGGCAACAGATGGGGGAAGTTACAGAGTAAAGAGGAGCTGACTATGACCACTCTTGGTAGCACAGTACATATCAAGTTAAGCTCTCTAAAACGTAGAACATTATGGTGGCTGTCCAGAGACCTCTTGGTAGTGGGGTGGCTATTTTTTTGCAAATAAATAAATAAATAAATAAATAAATAAATAAAATCCATATTCTCTTGAAGTGTGAAGAGGCCTTAAGACCATTCACACATTAATACATTTCTTACATGCGTGAAGAAGAGATGGCCAGGTTATTCTATTCTATTTAGTTTTTTTTAAAAAAATGTGTAAATAGCTCAGTGGTTTAGGCATCCAGCTGTGAAGCCAGAGGTTGGGAGTTTAATTTCCCCTTTGTACCTCCAACTGAATAGAGCCAGCCTGTGTGGCCTTGAGCAAGCTGCACTGTCCTAGTGTATCCCCAGAAGAAGGGAATGATAAACAACTGATTTGAGTATTTGCGATGTGGAAAACCCTGAAAAAGATTACCATAAGTCAGAATTCATTTGACAGCACATGATGATGATGAAGATAATAATGATGATGACAATGATGACGATAATGACAACAAAGATGATGATGACGACGACAACAACAACAACAACAACAACTGGAATAGATACATTATTTTCAATTGTAGTGCAGCCTTTTATTATTATTATTATTATTATTATTATTATTATTATTATTATTATTATTATTATTATTATTATTATTATTATTATTATTTATTAAATGCATATACTGCTCCATCTAGCTGCACAGCTATTCTGGGCGGTTTACCAAGTTGCACAAATATCAATCAAGATACACAATAAATAAACAATCCAATAATAAAAACATAATAAGAAATAAAACAATATCTATCTGAGCATCAAACATATATACATATATTGAATATATGTGTATGCAGAGTGAGGAAGTGTACATGGATATAAGTTGCTAGCAAGACCCTGTGCTTCTCCATTATCGGTTCCTATTTCCATGTGAAAAAAATGCACTCATCTGTATAGATATAAAACAAGAGATTCCCCATCCCACCTCTACAGTGCGGAGAGTGTTACATTTATAAATACATTTCTGACCGGGTTTGTTGGTCAACTCAGATTTTCCAGAAAGTGGCCTTCAATGTGGCCTTCACCCAGTCTGCAAAGGCTTTCCAAAATCCCACCCTTGCTATGACTTCCTTACTGTTTTAGTATAGTTTCTGTGTTGACTGAAGAGTTGTGATATATGTGTGTCATCTTTATCCCAAAGGGAGTGTAACATTAGTCAGGAAACAATATAAAACTTCTGCAAATCATTCCGTTGGCCATTAATTAAAGTCATGCAAGCTTGCCTGTGTCAGTAGCATTTGGAAAACTATGTTTATTACATGACTACCCCTTCTGTATCAAAAGCATTCTTGCAAGTAGAAAACCAGAACATAATTGGGGTACTTAGTCCCATATGGCTGTGATCAAATCTGGATGCAATTTCCAGAAATGGATCCCAGTTCTCTAACACAGTTGTGTAACTGCTACATTCTGGCTATAACGTAGTTTGGAGAGAGCTCTGTCTTTATTGCAGCTCTGGAATAGGAGGGGTTGCTCAATAACTGTACCGAAAGGTATTGCTGCGGAGTCCAAAAACCCTGATGTTGTAATGAAGCCTAAACAGATACAGGCCTCCTGGGACCACCTCTGTAATTACAGTCTTTGGCCAAGAACCCCATCTGTCTTGGCCTATTTTCCTAGACTTACTGTTTCTTTATTGTGTCATATTTAAATTTCCAGATCTTTACTAATTGGGGACAAGAACCGGCCATGACATTCCTTGTTAGAGAAACTTTTTTTTTTTAAATCAAGGTCAGAGTGAAGGAATTAAAATAAATCCAAAAACATTTTCTAACTGCTTCATGTTCCAAACATGCCATATATGTTGCTTCGAGCAGTCTCTTTGGATTCTAACAAGAATGTAATCTTTTCTGTTGGATTCATCTAACCTTTTTCTCTCTGTATTAAGATATTTACATTTCACTCTATATCCAAGGGTTTCCAGCAATAAAACGTGGCAATTCAAAATAAATTAGAATGATGTAAAGCAACAGTTTGAATACACCGGGTGAGATTGTGGAAAGAGTGAGGGACCCAAGGGGCCTGGGATTAAATTCCCACTAAGCTAGAGAAAAAGGGAGAGTGGAACTGGTAATACAACTCCTTAAATCTCTCACTTGCCTTAAAAAACCTATGAGGGTTGCTATAAGTAGATTCCGATGTGATGGCACACAACAACAATTTACATAGCAACAATTTAGGACAATTTTTAAAAAGTTTAAAACTTAGAGATGCCTTATTGATTCATTAAAAAGATGCCCAATTTCATGTATGCAAATTAGTATTTTTCTTCAGGTCTCAATCGGAGATTAAAAGCAGTTTCTGTTTGGCATCCAGATTCCTTCTTCTTCTTTTTGTATCTAAAAGCTCGCATACTTTAAAAACAAATACCTTTTGGTTCTCCTTTACTGGTTCTTTTTCATCTGCAATATATATGTAATTGCACCTCCCTTTCTTTTCAAATGTTTCATTTTTTAAAAATGTATTCATTACTAACAAACAGAAAACAAACAAAATAAGACATCATCATAATAAAACATTATAAAACCTGAAAAAAAAACCTCTACAAAACGACTTAGGGCTCTATCACACATCCTTTAAAATGCTGATTAAATTTCAAGATAAAGTGTTTCCAAAAATCTTGTCCTCACAGCCACTGGGCCTTTTTTCCCTAAAAAATCCCCACAGTTATTCCCCCTTTAGCGAGTTTTCCAAGACCTACCAGAGAAGTTGGGATTTTTTTGCTCCGGTAAAAAAATGCGAGCCAGAAGTCTGTGGGAGCTCGCATATGATCCGGTTTTCTGCTCCCCCACTAGCCCCTACCAGCTCGTCCTGGGGCTTGTCGGGGCTTTTTAATTTTTTTTCAAATTTCCCCTCCCCCAGTGCTGATTAGCTGGCCTTTGGGCTGTCAGCACTGGTTTATTTATTTATTTATTTTTCTACTGCCAACCAGCTCATCCTGGTATTCGTTAGCACTTTTTAAAAATATTTTTTAAATTTCCCCTCCCCCCAGCGCTGATCAGCTGGCCTTCGGGCTGTCAGTGCTATTTTTTTTGTTTGTTTTTTTCTAGTACCACCTGCTGGCCCTGGGGCGGGTCTGCGCTTAAAAAAATCCTTGTACATGGGAATGGAGATCCCACATCTTTAGTCACATGACCAAGAAAGAAGAAAAGCCGGACTTTCACAATATCCGGATCTTCCCCCAGAAGAGATAGCGGCCATACAGTACTGATATCAAAAGTGCTTCTCCCACCCCCAGGACCATAGGAGATATAACAATTTATCCTTTCTTCCTAGAATCCCATAAATAAATTACGTTTCTGGTGTGATCTTTGGTCAAAGAAGTGATGGGAGTATGTGTTTGCAGTTTTTTGTGGTGACCGTGAGTTTTTTTTTGTCATCATGCCTCAAGATAACATTATTCTACAGCATTTTGAAAGGGGAAAATGGTTTCCACTAAAAGTCAGTCAGTCAGACACCTTTATTGGCATAAAATAAATACATAAAATAGACAATGGACAGTAGATATTAAAAACACACAATTATGGGAGTGTGCATGCCCAGACCAGTATTACTCAAATAACCGGAAAGGGTAGAGGGAATATAGTTAAATTGTAACAAGACGAGAGCTAAAAGGAATTGCAATACTCTGACAATTGCTCAGCAGTTATGTGCTTGGGGATTTACCCCTGTAAGTGCTCAGGAATTATGTTCTAGTGCAAGGGTCCTTAACCTAAGGCCCTGGGGCCGAATGCGCCCCCCCAAGGTCCTGAATCCGGCCCCCGGGACTAATTGCAACCCCCCACCTATCCCTGCTTTGCAAGCAAGCCAGCCTCCGCAGCTGCTTCTATTGCTGAGGCAGTTCAAAGCAGTGGGCTATGTCGCTTCTCCCACTCCCCCCAACTACCATCCACTTGCCCCTCCCTCCCCCCTTTTTTCCATCAGCTTTTTTTTTTTACTGTGGTCTGGCCCCCAGTGGTGTCTGGGGGTGTGTGTGGACCGGACCGCTGTTTGAAAACTTTGAGGACCCCTGTTCTAGTGGCTGCTGGGAGTGGTGGCTGACATTTGCTTTATTGCTGCCATAGGCATTATTTGTTTATTAATTCATTCACAGATACTTGTACCCTGCACAGGTCTGGGGATTTCAATGAAGAGTGCATTAATAATTTTTAAAAAATACACTCCACAAAATATTCTATTTGTGATGTCCATGGAAATAGTTGCAGTTTGGCTTATACATGAAAAATATAGCTATTTTTCAAAAATAGGCATTTTCTAAATGGAAACATTCACCTGTTTGGTGAAACTTGGCAGGGATTTTAATTATTTCAGAAGTATTTGTTTCAGGATTAATGCAAAGTGGTCTGAACAGTCCCCTTATTATTACCTTCCTATAAGAGAAAAGGTATACCACATATTAAAACTTAAGCTGAAGCCAAAATCTTGATTCTCAAAATATGTAGCACTAATAGGATTAAAATGGACAGTTTTACCAGAAATTTAATTATTATGGAATTGTCCTGTTCCCCTGTAGACTCTGAAGACAAAATTAATACCTTTCTTCCTCCTGAAATAATTTTGGTATGTTGACACAACATTCTTTCTGAACTTTGAATATTTTCTATTAAATAGGGAATGTAATTTCCCCCCAAGTTCTGACAAGGAGAAATAAGAGTGACTGTTTAGTCTGTATCATCTTGCTTTCATAAAAATATCAAATTTTAACATCACTGCAGAAATGTGCAGCTGTCATAATTGTGGAATAAAAGTGGTTTTAGGTTCACTGAGGAAATTAGGTGCGATAAATGATGATCCTGATACCTGAGGGTTCAGCCTTCAGACAATCAGGGGAAGTGATTTATACTGTATGAGTAATAGCGATATAACTAGTTTCTAACACAATTAAATTTTCTAGGCCTAATAGTGTCTTCAGGTGCAGCATACAAGTTAATTCAGTAGTGTCATTTCCTGTTGGTGCAAGAGACTATTCAAAAAAAGTTGGAAGGAAGGTGTAAAATGTGTGCAGGATTTTTTAAAACCACTTCATGTATTTCACTTGCTCTAGGCAGACTGTTGCAATGTTGTATTTTTGTTGGTTCTGGCATCTTATTGATAAAGATGACATTAGGAAATAAACAGGAATACCAGCAATTAATAATTTGTATTTTGCAATGTTTGATGTGCTTTATATACTTTTATTTGTAGCGGTCTTTGCTGGCAACTCAGTAAGACAAAACAATAAGAACATCCTATATTGCAGGTTTGCGTAGAGGCAGAAAGACAGAAGCTTTCCCTGCAAAAAAAGACAGATGAGTTTGTAGCAGAGGTAAGGTTCAAAGTGAAGTAGACTTTCTCATCCATAATTCACTGTTTGCCAGAGTGCAGCTGAGGAGCAGAGCTATGGAAAAGCATAATCTAGCAATAGGGAAATGGTCCCCTACATTACCGCTCTTGCTCCAGACAGGCATGTCCAAAGTCTGGCCCAGGGACCAAATGCCACTGAATGGGTGCCCCCCCCCCCCACATTTTTCACCTCACCAAATCTGTCCGTCCTTGCAAAATGTTTGGACACCCTTGAGCTAAGTGGTTTCCTTTACAACTTTCAGGTACCATAAAATAATGTTTCGTTTTTTATTCCAGACTTGAATCTTCTACAATATCAAGACAATATTCATATCAAGACAATATTCATACAATATCAAGACAATATTCAATATTCAAAATCCATATCCACATGCCATACACACACCTCCACCATTCATGTCACACATGCATGTGTATACGTATGCTTATTTTTAATCTTGATTTCTTTACCGAGTAATTCTGAGTATCATGTGCAATGCTCATTTGTGTGTCCCTCCAATCTTTGTTTATACAAGCAAAGAAATAAAGCACATAATTAAAATGCAAGTATAAATGCTGACAGTGTCTCTTTCTTCTGTTAATGGAAAGGATTGGATGTTTCATTTACTTTAAGCATGGTTCAAAAACTATTTTACGGTTTTGCAGAGCTGAGACTTTTGTCCTGTATATGTCTATAATGCAAAAACCATCCCTGAGGTTCCAACATGTTGATTCTCTGACAAAATAATTTCCCCAGATTATCCTATTTATGTAGAGAGGTTTTATTTTCTGTCCTGTCTTCCCTGGGAATCCTTGCTGGTATTTTTGAATGTTACAAATTGCCTTGCTTTTGAACCCTTCAGTTTGATCCCTGATATCTACAGATTTTTCTCTGTCAGTCCACTTGCTCTTTGTGCCCCTCTTATTTTATGTCAGGTAAAAGAAATATCATTTTCTGCATTTTCTCTTTTGAGGATGTGATGATGTAAAAAGCTAGGAACACTAGAAGTGCATGTAGAGCTTTTTTTCCTACCCTTTAACTTACAGAAACCATCTGTGGAAAAAGCTGCAAAACCATCTGGGTTTTCTGTGCTAACAATTTTTATTTGTTCACGACCAGACTGTGATTTTCCCAGCCGAGCCCTTAAAGCTGTATTAAACATGCAAATAATATGCTAATCAATAGCTGCATAGCTTGGCTTATCATTCAGGAGGCATTTCATAACAATGCCTCATTTGTTTGGCAACAGCGAGTTAAGGGCACAAGTAGCCTTTTGCATTGTTTCCATTGAACTGCAGTCACATCGTCCCCCTGTGTTACAAACAGCTTTGGGAAATACGGGGGAGGAGGTTCCAAAAAGTATGTGTTGTTGCATGAAGGAGGCGATAGAAAAGCATTAAATAATCCACTGGTTTAGTATGAGTGTGTTGCTTATTGAGTTTTGCTTACATACCACCCAATAGTGCTAATGCACTCTCTGGGCAGTTTAAATTTTTTTAACAAAAATTATATAGGCAATACGTTGCCCCTGAGCAAGCTGGGTATTCATTTATTATAATGTGTGTGCCATTGTTAGGTCTTGTAAATTGTTGCCAGAACATATATGTGAGCAAAGTTAGCATCTTGGTACGTGGCAGGGATTATGGTCCATTGTCTGTTAGTATTTGCTTGATGTTGAGAGTTGTCTTTAGGTAATTATGTGTCTCCTACCAAGAGCTTTGGAGAGTGTTGTGTTCTTGTCAAGAATAGGCTGGAGATCACTTAAGATATATGGGAGTGGTTCAAGTGGTGACCTGGAAGTGACAACTAGCGGAGTTCTGTCATTTTGTCTTCTGGGTTTGTCTTGCAGTAAATTACTTCTAGGTATGTGTCTTGCTTTGTTGATCTGTTCATTAATCATATGGATTGGGTATAGTATTCTGTGGAATGCATTTTGTAGATCCTTGAGTTTGGAGTCTCTTATCTTGTTGGTCTGAATAGATACAATTGTATCTTAGGGCTTTGCTGTACAATAATGCAAGTGGATAGGTTGTATATTGATGGGTTTTTGGTACAGCATAGCGCCAAGGTGTCCATGTTGTGGCTTCACAGTGGTGTCTTAAAAATACATCTGTTGAATGGATTGTTCCAGGTGGAGGTTGGTGTTTGGGTGAAAGTTATTGAAATCCTGATGGAATATTTCAACAGATTCCTTTCCATGGATTCCAGATAAGAAAAATATTGTCAACTGTCAGTATTTCAAATAGAAGAGTGGTTTTGGTGTCTACCAATTGAAAAAGTGTTGTTCCCTGCCAGCCATGAGAAGATACAGTCGTCCCCCCCCCCATTTTGCGATTCATATACTGTGGTCCCTGTACATCGTAGAACTGCAGTATATGAAATGCAAGCCCCCCTGGGGCAAGCTGCTTAGGCTCAGTTGCAGCCTCTTGCATTTACCCCAGGCCTGGTGCTGTCCCAAACTGGCTTGCGACGGGCTTCCCGGGCCTGTCGGATGGCCCAGGAGTGGGGTCTGGCGATCCAGAAGTGACTTCCAGATCACTGGAAACCACTTCTGGGGCCTCCGACAGGCCCGGGAACTCCATCAGAGGTCTGTTTGGGGCAGCACCAGGCCTCATGTAAGTGTTGGAAACCCCAGAGAGCCTCCCCCAGTCCTGACCCAACCCGGCATTTACATATTGTGGATTGTCAATTATTGTAGGTCGAGTCCTTAACCCCTATGATAGGCATGGGATTACTGTAGGCATATTGTGGGGCCATACAAGTGCCGATAGCAGCTCAATTCATCTAATGCAGTGGTGGCAAAACTTTGGCACTCCTGGTGTTTTGGATCACAGCTTCCACAGTCCTTTGTCACTGGCAATACAGGCTTGGAAGTCTCAGGGTTGTAGCCCAAAACATCTGGAATGCCGAAGGTTCGCCACCACTGAGATCTAGATGCAGGTTTTGTTATCAAAGGTGAAATAAGGTGGTCTATGTTACTTGCCTCATCTATCCACTTTTACAGTGGGTAAAATATCAGATTTTAGCTATAAATGGTTTAATGTACATTTAATTTACATATCCTAGGACATGTGCTTCTTTATATACATAAGTTATACCCTGATGATGGCATGTGTAGCAGAATGAAACACACCTGACACATTTGTGGAGTGCAGCAGCAGCAGCAGCTTTCTTGGTTAGAAGTCAGCAGCTCCCAAGCACAGGGCAACAGATCTAGGCATTAGAAGGCCCACCTGTTGACTGATAAACTTCAACTTTAGCAAGCCCACTGACAGGAAGTGATGAGATGACAGGATATGTGATCCATGTGCATGCCAACTTCTGTATGCTGTGTCTACCCCTTAGAGTGAAGAAGATTCAGTAGCCCCTGAGTGGTTCATGCTCTTGGTCCCTTAAGGAGATACTCATGCTATTAAAGATGGTTATGCCAATATTCCTCTCGTCCCCAAACCTGGTCCAGTTCCCTAAACACCCTCCAGCAAAGCTGTGATGGCCTCAAAAGAGCAAGACAATGAAAACCCACTTAAAATAACTTACCAAAAGGCGAGTCCCCTCAGAAAAAGGAATAAAAAGCTTTAAAATTAGCCCTGTAGGTCATTTCTCTAGACAGTGGATATATCAGTCATTGCAGTGATTACTTCATTAACTAAAATACTAAGGCTGGTTATTAAAAGAGAAATGGAAAGAATTCATCCATTGATTCATTGTTTCAACCTTTATCCCACCTCATAGTGCTTGAGAAATTTACAACTTAATTATGCAAGGAACATTTTGCCCCCCACCCCTGACAGCTGATGTTGAAGTAGGTGCTTATGCTACTTAGCAAAGCATGTGTTGTGTGACTAGTTGCATTCAAATTGGATAACAGGCAGTTCACGAAATAGCATAGTACACTGGCCCAAACCAATGTCAGCTAGGAGTGGAATTTTAGAATTTTTTTGGACGACGGACCTCATAATTCTCCATTCTGGGAGTTTTGCCTGACAAGCTAAACTGAGAGAAAGTTCTCAGCTGGATGGCTTTGAGGCTTAGCTGGGCCAAGTTCCCCTTGGGTTCAGAAAGAAACCTCCCAGCCAGCACCTGGGCAGGAAGAGGAAGCGGGGGCAGAGCTAGGCCTGGTGACGCCTCAAAGTCATTCAGTTGAAGCTTTTCTCTCAAGTTAGCCACATGTAGAGATATCTGTCTGTCAAGAGGAACTCCAAAATGGAGGCTTATGGGATTTGTAGCCAAAGAATTTAAAAAAAAAAAACACATTCCCACAGAGTTGGCCAATTGGAGGTTAGCCTCTACAGCTGGCCAGCTTCTAGGTGCTAGCCCACCCAATCCCATAATGGTTGACTTCTACTAGAGATGGGCACAAAACAAAACAAAAAAAAAAACAACAACCAGCATTTCTTTTCCTTTACTGTTTTATTCTATTACTAATGATTTTTTTTAAAAAAAATAATAAAACAAACCAATATGAAATGCTTCATTATACCACATTGATCTGTACCCTTGGATCTTAGAAGCACCCAATTTTTGGCAACTCAAGAATCAGAGCAGCAGGTTCAAAATTGCAATCTGTATGTAGAGAGGTGGGACCTAGGAATGGATGATGTGTCAAGATATGTAAAAGTTGATAAAACATATGTTATGTATATTTAACAGAATGTGTAAAGAGAATTGTAAAATGGAGGCAGTTAGATTCTGCAGTGTCATGATGGTAATCCACAAGTGTTAGAGATAAGTAATCACAGGCATGTTAAGTGATGAAGTGCAGGTGGAACTGATTGTAACATCATGATTTGTAATGGTTAGATCAGATTGCATCAGATTGTTAATTAGTGATTGCATCAGATCTTATGAGTGCTGATTAGTATAAATAGCACTAGCTTGCCATTTGTATTTGGGGACTGTTATGGTGAGAACAGTTTACCCCACACTCTGTTTGTCTGTTTGCTATATTGTATATAATGCTTGGTTGTTATGCTGTGTATATTTTGCTGTATATATGAATATATGAGTTGTACTGTATTCATTGTCATTGTCTTCCTGTTAGCCTAACTCTGCAACCCTTTATATCAATACTGACATTTTATCTACGTTACTGCTGCACTGCTCAGTGGCAAACACATTTTATTATATATTATATGTAACTGCCCATTTAGTTATATAGTCTGATGACATGATGTACCGATAGGATACAGTGGTCCGTCTGGGAAGAGATGCACTGTCAGATATATCAGTGCAGAGGATGATTTGATGGTGATTCAGAAAGATCCCATGCAAAAATCTTATGAAATCAAGAGGATATGGCAAGATCCAGCTCCTTTTTTCCATAAACCTCTTTTATTTAAATTTAAAGAGAGAGGATTGGCTGGTGGGTCACATCCTCTCTTTAAATTTATAAAAGAGGTTTATGGGTAAACGAAGCCAGATTTTAATGTATCCTCTTGATTTCATAAGATTGTTGCATGGGATTTTTTCTAATCACCATAAAATCATCCTCCACGCTATATCTGACAGCCCATCTCTTCCTAGACTGACCACTATAGCTTACTGGAACATCATTTATTTCTAGGTCCCACTTCTCTACACACAGATTGCAATTTCCAATCTGCTGTCCTGACGCCCAAGGATGGTACTGGTATGTTTTGATAAAGAAAAATGAAATGTTTCATTTCTGAAACAGAAAATGGCATTTTGTTTTATTTAACAGAATGCTTGCTTGTGTACCATTTTATAATATTTTATAACCTTATAAAATAGCATGGTTTTTGTGTGTGTTCATCTCTAGTTTCTACTCTAAGTTCTCCTGCCTTATTTCTCTCTAGGATCTAGTTCCACCAAGCAGTACTGGTAGCATTGTTGGCAAGCTGCAATTTAATTCATTCATAGTCACCTAGAGCAGTGATGGCAAACCTTTTAGAGACCGAGTGCCCCAAACCCACTAATTTTTCACCAAGTGCCAATATGGCCATTTAATCTGAATATAGGTGGCTGTGACAGGGCCTGATGTCAGGTGACCACAGAAAGGGCTCCGGTTCGCCAACAGTGACCTAGAGTCATGTTATTTTCAGAACATTATTTTAAATCCAAAGTGGCGGCCATCCGCTGGGGCCTGGACCACCATTTGTAAACAGTAGATCAAGCTGAGATGTCCAGTGCATCGCCTTGGCTGAAACCTTTCTCCAGCTTTCAGCCTGTGAGTCAAATGAGGTTGACAGAGCCTGGGCCACCTCCTCCTCCTTGGACCCTTGCCCAGCCTGGCTAATAAAAGCAGCCAGGCCAATTACTGTAATAATGAATGGGCTTCAGCAATAATTAATGGGTCTCTTCGGAAAGGCAGGGTTCCATTAGGCACATTCAAAAAAATCTTAATGTGGCGGCAGACCAAATTGGCAATTATAGGCCTGTCACCAATATTCCTTTTATGAGCAAGGACTTGGAGAGGGTGGTGTCTGATCAGCTTCATGGACTTCTGGATGACACCAAGGCACTTTATTCATTTCAGTCTGGCTTTAGGCCATGCCATAGTATGGAAGTGGCACTGATCACCCTGCATGATGACCTCTTGAGGGAGGCCAACAGGAGCAAAATGTGTCTGTTGGTCCTCCTTGATCTCTCAGTGGCCTTTAATACAGTCAACCACGGTATCCTCCTGGGGAGGCTCTGTTGGTTTGGTTGGCGTGGTTCCAATCCTTCTTGGAGGACTGTCCCCAGAGAGTACAGCTGAGGGATATGACTTCGGCCCCTTGGTTCCTCAATTGTGAGATGCCACAGGGGTCAGTCATCTCTCCCATGTTCTTTTAACATTTATATGAGGCCACTGGGAAGGGTCATAAGGGGGGTATGGAGCTTTGTGACACCAATATGAGGATGACACCCAGCTCTATATCACCTCTCCATCTTCTGCAGTGGATGCCGTTCCGTCCTTTGAGCGCTGCTTGGCAGCCATGTCAGATTGGATGGGGGCTAATAGGCTGAGGTTGAACTAGGGCAAGATGGAGATCCTGCATGTGGGCCCCCCTGATTTCTGTGGTTTGGGAAGCTCCCTCTCATTTGGGGGAGTAATTCTCTCCATGAAGGATAGCGTCTACAGTTTGGGTGTCTTGTTGGACCCAGTGCTCACCATAGTGACCCAAGTGGCATCAGTGGCCCATTCCCCTCATTACCATTGCCCAGCGGTGGGCCTCCTTGTATGTTGGGACATTGATCACGCTGGTTCATGTGCTCATAATCTCAAGATGAGACAACTGTAGTGCTCTCTACACAGGGCTGCCTATGAGGTTAATGTGGAGACTGCAGCTAGTGCAGAATACAGTGGCAAGATTGTTAATTGGGTTAAAAAGTTTCCATCATATTACCCCTGTTCTGGTCGCTCTGCACTGGCTTCCTATTAGCATTGACTTCAAGGTTTTGGTATTAACATACAAAGCCCTAAACTGTTTGAGACCTCAGTACCTGACAGAACAGCTCCTCCCACGAAGAACTGCCAGGATCACTCGTTCAAGCCAGGCTGGCTATTTGCAGGTACCAACCCAAGGCAAAGTAACAACAAGGTCCTCCTACCCCACTTGTGGAATCAGGTTCTGTAAGAGATTCAACTTTAAGAAATTGCTGAAAACCTGGCTTTATAGTTTAGCCTTCCCTGACGATTCTGTTCCAACATCCTTATATAAATAGGACACTACTCTTCCTCTCTGCCTTATGATAATTTTCTACTAGGTCTTTATTTTTTGTTTTTATTTTGAATTGCTAAATGATTTTGATGTACAGTATGTGTTTACTTGTTCTTTTTATTATTGTTAATATGATTATTTATGTTATGTTGGTTTTATTAATTAGTCTGTGTATTTACTATTTTAAGTTGTTTAATGTGTTTCCTTGTATTTTGCTTATGTTTGTAAACCGCCCAGAGTAGCTTTTCACTAGATGGTTGCAGTATAAATAAATACATATATGATAGGAACACCAGTCATTAATAACCAGCTGTGTTGTCTCCATTTGCTGTAGCTGCTACATCACAAGGGAAACCCACTGCTGATGGAACAACCCAAAGGAGTTCCACTTGCCAAGTCATCTCTGACACCTGAAGCACCTTCATCCTACAGTGGCCAGAGCTTTTAAAACTTTCGTTTTTATTCTGCATGCTGGCTAGCAAAATCTAGGAATTATAGTCTTAAAGAGTATATTTTCTAAGTTCTGACAATGACTTATGTGACTCTACAGTACAATGTTTCTTTCAGTTAAATCTGGCTTATTGACATGTTTCAAAAAGATATGTTTTCCTAATAAAAGGCAATTTGTGGGAAAATGTCTCAGTTGATTCACATGTACAGGAAAGATGGACCAGGATATGGTTTTAATGGCAAGTATTCTATTCAGAGCAATGATGTAAGGGCTTCCCTACCCTACTGTGTAGGGATTATTAAAGCAACTGGAAACATAACCCATCTTGGAAGGATTGAGACCCATCTTGCAAGCACTACAAGGCATGGGAAAAGGAGCCTTCTGGAGTTAGGGAAATATCTGTGCAGTTGCCCTTTTATGACTGCGTAAAGCAAGATGATAGTGGCCAAGTTTTATGAATCTCCCTATACTTTCCTATACGCGAGCTCAGACATATTTTTATTGTCATCTTAAATATATGTTTTAATAAGAAAAAAGACATTTAATTTATTCATGGTTAGTATTTAGTATCACTCTGGTGTCTGAAATACAAGAATGTGCTTAGTTTTCAAAAGAAGTCACCTGTGTTAAGACTCTTAGGTATATAAGCCATGCTTCCATTAAGGCAACAACCATAACAAACACATTGGTAAACAAAGACAATAAAGAAATACATGCACTGGAAAAAAGGTAGGCACCCAAATAGCACAATATATTTTAAAGGCACTCCATTTACTGTACAGTACTTGAAAAATGAGAAGCAGAACCCACCCCCGATAAAAATCAAGGCGTATTTCTCAATTCTGCTATAGAAAAACAAAAACAATTTTTGTGCAAAAGTTTTTGAAAAAAAATACTGCCAAGTGTCTGAAAGACTGTTATTTGTATAATCCATACAAATATATTTTAATTTTAAAGGAAAGTCTTGAGAAGTTGTAAATTTACAGTACTTTTCAAGGATTACAGTGGTTTCAAAATAATGAAGATTTAATATACCTGAATAGATTTCAGTTATACAAATGCTATATTTTGCAGTAAAAAAGGTAATTCTAATTCACATTATCTGAAATGACATACAAAAGTAATTCTAGATAATTTCTAGAAAATTGCTGTGCATAACTTATTGGAATGTGGAATTCTTATTTCAGGATTATCAGTAAAAAGCTATGTGTTTTATCTGAAATAATAAATAGTATTGAGAACACTGATTGTCTGTTTATTATAACATAAGAATTTAGACCTTTCATTAATTAAATGATTGCATAGCAACATAGGGATACAAAATACCATTGAACTACAAGTATAAAGTCAGGAAACATTTCCCTCTCATTTAATGTATGCCATTCATGATGATTCTGATTTTTAGTCTCTTGCTTTGTACTTTTTTCTGCCATAATCATATTTTATGCCTTAACACAAAATAATATCTTTTGAATTTATTCATGAGTTTAGACCCATCACTAGACATCTTTAATTAAAATAATTTACCTATCAAAGTGATAATCCTAAACAAATATTCTTGTACAAAAAGGATACAAATACCCTATTTTGATTTGATATGACACCCCACTTTATTTATTGGTCAGGTAGATGTTGCTAGGTAGAGGGACACAATGAGACAGTGCCCCAATAATAATAATAATTGTTTATTTACGGTCGTAGGCCAAAATGGCAGTGCCCCAATGTATGCAACAAGATATGATAAAAGCAAATTTGGCACTGTATTTGTTTCACCCAAATCTAATGGATCAGCCATTTTGTGTATACTGTACTTTGCTTTGTGATCCTTCCATAACACATGAGACTAATCAAAAGTGAAACTTCCATTCCAAAGGTGTATATTTAGATGTCCTACATATTTTGTCACCATACTCCATCCATCCATCCATCCATCCATCCATCCATCCATTCATGAAGATGGCAAATATTAATATCAGTGTTTAAAATAATAAGGGTGCTGAGACAGAAAGCATTAGGTTTAAAGAACCATGATCCAATAAAATGTGTCACAGTGAAGTTTCTTTAAAAGACAACCACACAAAGATTTTTTCCATCCCTAATATCTGTGAAATAAATGCACATCCTAGATGTTGGGTGTTAGCAACTTATAAAAACAAGAGAAACCTGGCATCATTTTATAATGTTAAGCACAAATAAACTTCACAGAAAATACTTAATTGCAAAAATCTCTTTATACAATCAAAAAAAAAATCTCCAATAGAATATTTGAATATAAATCTCATCTAAAATGTTCTAGTCCATATTGTAAATAGTTTATATACAAAGGTTTCACTTATTCACATTTCTGCTGAAATCACAGTTTCATTGTGTCCATGAATATTGGAGTCTCCAAGTAAAGAAGCTTGTTTGGAGTCAATTTTATAGGGTTTTTGAGTTTTGTTTCCAAAAACAGTTATACTAATCCCACTTGGATGATTTGGCATTGACATATGAGAGAGCAAAGGAATATTTGCATCCTGGTTGGATCCTGAAGAGGGCAAGCTAGTCACATGGCCAGTGCTCGTTGATCCACTTGCGCTGCTTGGTGAGCGGCTCTTTGGTGGAGGACAGTGTTGAATTACCCTTGGTGGGCCTGCAGGCTGGTAGTGGGCAGCGGGAAAAGCAGCATATCCAGGAGGAATTGGATATCCATTTATAGGGATAAATCGCTGGTTTTGAGATAATGGTGGACCAATGAATCCTGCAATTTGGCCTTGTGGTATACCCTGTGCTGGGAATATGTAATTAGGATACCTAGGATTACTTAAATTGCTAACTGGGCTTGCGCTGAGAGATGTCGTCTGAGTGGTAGCATTTCCGCCAGAAGGAGTAGTAGAGCTAGTGTGACTTGACAGCCCCTCCCAAGAGCGCAGCCTAGCATGGATATCTTTAAATTTTGGTCTTCGGGATGGCATGTCATGCCAGCATTCTGTCATCAAGCTGTACATTCTGGGAGGGCAGTCCTCAGGACATGGCAAAAGTTGTCGTTTCCTAACCATTTCTATGACTTCTTGGTTACTAAATCCATAATACGGCTGGAGACCAAAGCTGAAGATCTCCCATAAAACAACACCAAAAGACCAGATGTCCGACTCAGAGGAGAACTTGCCATATAAAATTGCCTCAGGAGGCATCCAGCGGATAGGCAACAGAGACTTATTTTGAACTCGATAATAGTCCACTGAATACACCTCTCTTGAGAGTCCCAGATCAGAAATCTTCACATGAAGCTGTTCTCCTATTAAAATATTGCGAGCAGCCAGATCCTTATGGACAAAAAAATGACTTGATAAGTATTCCATCCCAGCTGCAATCTGGACCGCTATGTGCAGGAAATCCCCATGATCTAAGCTGGATTTCACAGTTCCATCTTCATCACTGCTGCATCCAACATCTGAATGTGGTGATCGCATAATAAGAAATTCATGGAGGTCCCCTTGGTTCATGTACTCAAAAAGCATGCAGACAGGTTGTTCTTGAGTCACAACCCCAAGGAGACAGACAATGTTGGGATGATGCAACTCAGCCATTAAAGAAGCTTCCTGCTGGAACTCTGCCCACTGCTGTGGATTATTACAGTCCTTGAGCGTCTTTATTGCAACCAGCTGAGCATGGTCCATTCCTGGCAGATAAAGGTGGCCCTTGTAGATTTTGCCAAAAGCACACTCGCCCAACTCTTCCATAAAGCGGACAGCAGAAAGAGGCAGTTCTTTAGCTTTGCTCTGTGGGGGAGAAAAGGGGGGGCAATAACTGTACATATCAAAAGCACTTTGGGGCAATGCTCTACCAAGTACTAAAACAGCGGAAAGCAGTTAGAAGAAGGGAACTAATATCTCCAAAGCATCCTGTATTGCTGCTGCAGCTTTTGCCATCTCTCTCTCTCTCTCTCTCTCTCTCTCTCTCTCTGTCTGTCTCTGTTTTATTCAGCATTCTATAATATGTTGCCTGTCATAAATATTGACCAGCATCTTACTGCCAATTTGCATGTGTAAGGAAAATACTTAGGTATGGGGCACTTGGCAGAAACTGTGGTTCATTAAAAAAGTGTTGCTGCATGTCTCGGTAGGTACATGACCAGGCATGCACCCAAGATATACTGTAACTCACACTTTGTTAATGAGTGCAAATTTGCTATCAAAATGTACACAATTTTCTTTATGCGAATGTTAAAATCTACTATCATCTGCCACTGTCAGCACTGGCTGTGATAATTTAGGATGATTGGGCAGGGGGAGGGAATTCAATACCAAGTTGAGGTTTGATATATAGTACTTACAAGAAGAGTACTATAACCCTGTGGACTTAATGTGGCTATGAAAGATATAGGTGACAGTAAATGAGTAAAGAGTGGAGTAGTAAGTACTCTTAGAGAATGAAGTGGTCCTTTCCTTGATACAGTAACCCCCAGCCTATCACAGGGGTTAGGGACCTGACCTTACCTGCGGTAACTGAAAATCTGCGATCTGCGGATGCAGGGTCTGGTTGGGACTGGGGGACGGCTATCTGGGGCCCCTTGTACTTTCCCCAGGCCTTGCGCTGCTGTGAACGGGCCTCCGATGGCTCACGAAAAAGCATTTCTGAGGCCTCAAACATGCCTAGAAAGGCCCCAAAAGTACTTTCTAGCGATCCGGAGGTCACTTCCGGTTTCCCGGAAGTTACTTCTGGTTCAGTGAGAAGCACTTTTGGGGGCTCCGACAGGCCCGGGAAGGCTGTCGGAGGCCCGTTAGGGGCAGCACCGGGCCTGGGGTAAGTACAAGAGTCCTGATACAGGCCTCTCCCGCTTACCCCAGGTTTTTTTTTTCATATACTACAGTCCCGCGATATACCGGGACTGCAGTATATGAACTGCGAAAGGGTGGGGGAGTTACTGTACTCCTCTTACTCAGTGATTTAGACTTATGATTTAGTCAAAGCAGAATAGCAAGTATAATAAAACAAAAAGAGAGACAGAGAAGCCAGTTCATTTCATTATCAATTGAAAGCAATTCTCAGAACTGAATTCCCATTTTTCCCAACCATTTACACATTTTAGATAAATACTGTGTGAATCAATATATATTGCAGAGGCATTTAAACAAGCAGTCATCTGATTGTGCAGTGATGGCAGGAAATTAGCTGTATTGTTGAGAAACAGATGGTTTATATTATACAAATCCTTTAGGCTAAAACTTGTTTAGGTCTGCCATATTGTAAATTATATTTTAGTAATGAAAGTGAAATGACCTCCGTCTGACCTCATGGAGGATTGTCTGTTTTAACTGACCTAGTGAAAAAGTTAAAAGAAAATGAAGTCATAAAGTTTTGGCAGGAAAGGGGTTCATTTTGAGTTAAGCAGTTATAAATCTGCTTAGTTTTAGTTTGACAGGTATTTGTCATACCGTGGTGTACAAAATGCAAAGAAGTGTAAAACACAAGTGAGGCTTCATGCCAAAGTAAATGAGGTACAAAGGAAATCCAGCAGGGATACTCAGTGTATATCAGTTGTTTCTAAAATATGAATGACAAAGTGGACTTAATTTAAGTAGCAGCAGAATACTACTCTATGTGTATAGTAAATGCTCTGAACTAGGGCTTATTCCCTGAAAAGTCTATGTAGGATGCAGGCTAACAGAGCAATCCTACAGTATTACTGTAAGTCAGGAATGGATTCTACTATTTTTAATACGGCTTAACTAGCACATGATTAATATTGCATTTTGTCATTGGTCTCTTATGTATAAGAAAAGGGATTTGGGTTTTGTGTGTATGAATTCATGCCCATCTACACATCTTTAACATTGAATCAATAAGCATATATCCAATACAATTCCAAATTTGAATAGACTTGGAGTTTTCTATCAGAACAGTAGATAATATGGCAAAGAAGTTTTATAAAACTGTGAAACACTGTCACACAGTTAGGAAAGACACCATTCTACAATTAGCAGACATGCAGAACTTGAGATCTGAAAGAAATTTAAAAAACTTTGCAAGTTCTTTAAATGGAAATGTCACTTGATTTGTGAATAAATGGTGAGAATCTTACTGTGAAATACCACACACATAAAGGGAACTGCGCAGGTGTTTTTCACAGTTTTCATGTCACCTTTCACATACTTGGGTGTACAACTGTATGTACGACCTGGATGTGAGTGTACAACCAACAGATGGAATGATCAGACACAACAGCATTGCCGTTTTCTGTTTGTTCATGGTGCAAAGCCACAGGAGGATTCTGGCTAACATGTTACTTTCTGCAAACATTACCTTGGGCTTGTATGCATTGAGCATGGACATCTCCACATTCTGCCCTCTGACATGCTTAGGTTGTCTTTGCACTGGAGGGGAGGAAGCCTTCTGATTGTTGCGGCACATGCAGATGAAGAAAAACAGTAAGGCAATAGCCAGGGGGATTGTAACACTCGGCACCAAGATATAGAGAATTTCCATTTTATTCTTTTCCTTGGAGTCTTTGGTGTCTAATCCAGAAAAAAGAGGGGGTAGGGCAAGAAAGAGAGAGAGAGAGAAATATAAAGTCACATGCACATAGCACATGGTTGTTGTACACTGAGTAATGAGATATGGAACATGTTGTTTCATATCGTATTTTGTGCATGGCAATAAATATTCCCATTCAATATTGTATTGATGGATCAACTGCTATATTATCCAGATAGCTCTGCATTAACAATGTTCGAGATCACTTCAGTAGGATGTATTCTGAGCTTTGTGGCACCCCCCCCCCCACAAGCCTTATTTGAGGAAAGCTGACTAAAAAACAAGGTTTCCTTTTTATTACATGTGGATTTATTCAATAGCTACAGGGTATGAAGTGAACTTTGAGGAGCACCCCAACAAATAATTACATTCACATTAGTGTTAGATTTCATGTATCTCCAAAAGGTCTGACACATGCCAGGGGCCTCAGCGAGTGTTTCTGTGGTGATGACTTGACAGTCCTTGAGAAAGAACTACGATAAGATAGTCAAAAAGATATATATCCACCCAAACTGGCTGGGTTTGCCCTGCAATCAAAGAGATTAAACATGAGGAACAAGGACCCTTAAGCACTGAACACAGAGTTAATTGTTTTTCTAATACTATCTTTTGGCAGACATAACTCTTGTAGCTGAAAAGGCTGGGGTACAGAGGATGTGGAAGATTAACCATGTTATTGGCACATGATGGCTTTATGTAAGTATCGCTAATATAATGCCTGTCTGTAGCGCCAATGACAAACTCCCTAAATAGTTAGGTGCCCGGGAATCCTTTCCACCCAAGCAAAATTTTTGAATTGTACTGGGAAGTGGCCAAGGGATTTGGGAAGCCAGACAGGCATGCAATATCCTGGCCAAGTAAAATTATATGGAATGTTTTCAGCATCTTTTAGGCAAAAGCTATGTGAACAATATTTGAGAGAAACACTGGAATCCTGAAAGAATTAGGCGATGCATGTTTTTCCTCCACTGCTCTTTGAACCCTCCCACTGGAGGCCACAACTGCCTCATCTCTGCTGTCCTTCCGGAAGCATACAAAGACCTTCCTCTTCAGGCAAGCTTTCCCTGAATGAGGAACTACATACTATGTGACTTTATATGTGTTACCATACATGATTGCAATGACTGATTTCATAAGAACACTAGTGTTTTCCATGTTGCTTTTCAACCCTCATAATGGATTTTTCTTTTCTTCTTGCATGCTCTTTGTAGCTGTAACATTACCTCTTAATGTTCCAAGATGCCTCTTCAAACTACCTGTTCTTAACTTGAATATGTCTTAAATGTTCTGGACTGTATATTGTCCCTCATAAGCCATCTTGGGTCCTTTTCCAAGGAGAAAAGTGGGGTAAAATATTCAAAATAAATAAATAAAAGAAACCCTTTCTAAAATTTTAGTGCAGACTTGAATTGAAGGCCAGCTGACAAATTCTTTTAATGGTATTTAATTGGGCTCTTCCAAGTATGGGTAAAAGTACAACGCTTCTGTTTTCCTGAGTCATCTGCTTTTTTAATAGTAGTCAGTGGCAATATAGTATATCATAACAACCCCCAGACTCACAAGCCCCCTGTATTCCCGTTATGATAAACAAAAGGAATTTCTTTTGCTTTGGTATCAGATGAGCTGAAGCTTATCATAACAATAGAACAAAAAAAAACTGTAGTTATGTGTAACTATGGTTTGAAGACAGTTTGGTTCAACAAATCTCAGTTAACACTAGTATGCTGTTGTTATTAGGGATATGCTGTTTGAGCAATAGACTCAAACCTGCAGATAGCTAAATGTGGCTCAAATGAAGGAAAGCCTGCCTAAACACTGAGGTAGCTATTTTATTGAAGCCAGGCCATGAAGCCAGACTTTGAAGTGTTCCTATTAGGCCTTTTTCTCGGTGACCCACATAGAGGTATGAGAGTGTCTGGTGAAATATCCAAACATTCCACCTGGCATATCCACAGTTGTTATGTTTCAACAAATCATTTCCAACACTGACCGAGTTTTCAAGGTATGTGAGCTGTCAAGGAGTAGTTTACCACAGTCACTTCCCTAGATAAATGTGAATTTGAAGTCTCTGGAGTCTATCCACTATGCTACACCAGCTATCAGGATTGGTATATTATCATATAGGGATGGGTTTAGACTCACTGTTGAGTCAACTTGGGGTTGTTTTTGTTCCACCATCTTGCCACGTGTTCTTATTTGTTTTGTTTTGTTGTTTTTGTTTTTTCTTTTGGATTATGTCTTTGTTATTCAATATTTGATTTTTATTGATAAAATTAATTGTTGTTAACTGTCCAGAGTTCCTTCAGGAAGATGGGCAATATAGAAATATAGAAATAGAGAGAAAGAAAGAAAAAAAAAAGAAAGAAAGAAACAAAGAAAGAAAGAAAGAAAGACAGCCTCCACTTGTGACTCGGATCCATTTGTCTGAGTCACAATGTTGGGTCCCTATTAGGGATGAGCCTCCCAGTCTGCTCTTGGCCCTGTTGCCACCATTATCCTCAGAAGGAGCAGGATGGGGACTTCCAGTTCCGGCTACACCATGGTGACACAACTTGATAAGTGCTGCAGCTTATCAAGTTGAACTCCTCCAGATAAAGCGGACCCTAAGAGGGTAAGTTTCCCTGGAGGGGAAACGAAGAAAAGGCAGCACCTGCAGACACAAAGGGATTGGTGGTGAACTTTGGTAGAAGCAGGAAAATGCCTTACCACTAGAGATGGGCATGAAATGATTTTTTTGCATTCCATTATTCATTATTTGTTTCGTTCCATAATGAAATGAATAACGAACCTGGCGATGAAATTGGAACGAACTGAACAGAACCAAGAAAACTAGGTTCGTTATGTTTCATTTTCGTTAATGGCAACGTCCGATGAAATGAGCTGTTTTAAATGTTAAAAACGTCCTGAATATCTGTAAAAATCCAGCGATAATAGGTATTATCAGGCAGAATTGAAGGGGGGTTGGGGGTCCTTAAAACATGCATATATGTCTTTTCTCAGATTGCTGTATTTTTTTCCTTTAAGAGGAGTTAGGGGACATCGACCCGAAATGTCTGCCAGATGCCTAATATTGTTTTTTTGGGGTACTAAAACTCCCTAGACATCTGTAAAAATGCAGCGATAATTATTTATTATGCCTGATAATACCTACTGGGGGGGTTGGGGTCCTTAAAACATTTATTTTTGTCTTTCTCCCATCACGATGTATTTTTCTTTTCCCTTTAAGGATGACACAAAATGGATGCCAGCCACAAAATGGATGCAAGCCATGTGATGGGATCATGTAAATTCTTGGACAACTTCAACCAATAGCATGCCCGGGTTGTAGACTGGGCAGGTCTGGTAGCCACAGAGGGCATAAAAAGTTCTGGCAGCCCCCGTCCTCCTTGCAGTCTGCAGTGGGAGTTAGGGTGGGATTGCTGTCTCTGCGACTCGTTATTTTCACTTTAGCCCAGGCAGGCAGGTGTGTGTCTCTGTGTTCCTGCCGGCTGCAGCCTGGCTGTTAGAGGAGAGAAAGAAGAGATTTCTCTCTAGCTTCAGTCTTGCAGCCTCCCTGTGTGCGTGCATACCTCTCGGTGAGTACCCTCCCCTGCCCCACAGTGCAGTCACTCTGCAGCTGCCTTTAGCCCTGGGCACGCCCGCCGCTGCCTTTGCAGCCTCCCTGCATACCTAGTCTATACTGTGTCTCTGCTAGCATAAATTTTTTTAGTGTTTTCCCTCTGGTCTGGGGCGTTGGGGGATGCCCGCACACGAAAATGCTTTAAATTGCGCAAAAAGCATGTAAAAACAAAAAATGAGTAAACGAACCAATGAAACAATTTTTTCCCCAAAAAATTCATGAAAAACGAAAACGAACTGAAACGGGACCCGCAATGAAAAATGAAAAACTGAAACGTCATTTTTTCAATTAATGCCCATCTCTGCTTACCACCCACTGGGGGAAGACCGATGCCATTCTGGTGAAGGCACAGCTGTTGGTGCTGGATGTTGTAAATAAGCTGTATATATTTGGCATGTCATGAGTAGATCTGCTTTCCCCCCTCTACTCATCTACACAATGCCCCTTCTTGGATTTTGATAGCTTTCTTCAAATAAGTATCAACCCTCCTTCTCTTCTGGAAGTAGAGGTTTTTAAACCCCTCCTGACACCTCAGCAAATCTTGCTGCCAGGAGCTCAAGGTTTGGTTTGCTGAGGTGTCAGGGGAGGATTAAAAACTTCTCTTTGGAAACAGCAGCCAGCAGGAGCAGCCCAAGGTCAGTTTACTGAGGTATTAGGGGTTGGTTAAAAACCTCTCTTTGCAAGTGCAGCCAGCAGGAGCAGCCCCAGCAAAGTTTGCTGAGGTGTCAGGAAGGGGATAAAAACTTTCCTTTGGAAGCGATATGCAGATGCAACAGAAAAATTACCTTGGGTCGCTCCTGCCAACTCTGCTTGCAAAGAGAGGTCTTTAAACCCCTCCTGACACATCAGCAAACCTTACTGCCAGGAGCTCAAGGTCTGTTTGTTGAGGTGTCAGGAGGGGATTAAAAACCTCTTTTTGGAAATGCAGCTGGCAGGAGCAGCCCAAGGTCAGTTTGCTGAGGTATTAGGTGGGGGCTAAAAAACTCTCTTTGGAAGGCTGCTTTTCTCAAGAAAAAAACTGTGATATACTTAGACCGTAATATATGAGGTTCATTGTGGTGGGGGACTACTGTAATAAAAAGTAAGATTAAGCACAGTTCAGACTTGAGACATGAGTAAAACTGGCTAATCTAAAATGGAAGTAGACAAAAGTTGTGTATCTCATTTTACCTGTATGGCTTTATGTTATATAAAAAGTAGCAATGTGTGCGTATAATATTTATACTTTCCCAGTTCTTAGAATTCCATGTTCTTGCGGCAAATAATGATTATCTTATTTGTCAGAATAATAATATAATTAAATTGGAAGGATCCAACCCCCTTATTCATTTTTCCCTATTAAATTTATTTATGTTGTTTTCAGCCCAGTGCTCAACCCTACCAAGATCTTTCTGAATTTTGTTCCTGTCTTCCAAGGTATTAGCTATTCCACCCAATTCTGTGTGATCTGCAAATTCAGTAATTGTTCCCTTCACTCCCTTATCCAAGTCATTCATCATGATCTGAAGAGCAGTATAGTCTATGCACATTTTTTATTTCATTGCATCAAGTCCATGACTTACTAGGATTAAAATAAGGAATGATAAGGAAGAATGGGACACAGTCTTTCACTGTTTGGCTGACCAAATTTCCCTTCATAAATCTTGATTTATATAAAAACTATTATCTGCAATACACTATCATAAATAATGCTCAGGAAAACATGGCAGTTTAACAAGATAAAATGTAATGGTGCAGGGATCAGGCACAGTCTATCTGCTACTTATCAGGCAGTGATTTCAACAATCCCCAGACAAATAAAAATTACTTCACACCTCCACCACCCAGGCCATAGTCAACGACCCATACTTAATGGGTGTTGGGAAGGTTAAAGGCGGGACTTTCATGCACCTTAGGCTATTGTCCACCTAATGAGCGTATTCAGGCCATTGTTCATCTTATGAGCCTATTTCAGACCAGGGGGACATGAGGTAAGAGTGAACTATAAAATGGAGGACTCGCAACTAGCTTTCCTCAGACTGATGAAGCTGTTTAGATGAGCAGCGAAATATCTCAGTCTCTCAAGAAAAGAAGTCCAGGTGCCATGACTAAAGTTCCAGAAAAGATAAAATGTAGATGCATAAAAATCACACCCTCAGTCGTATAAATGTTTTGGATTGGAAATAAGCAAGGGATGTGAATGATCGTCCTTATCTTCTCTTATTATGTAACTTGACTTCCTGATTGATTAAACCACAGATTGCCATTATCTCTGAATGACTAAAGTCTGGATTCGGCTTTCCCGACAAGTACTAGTTTGTACTTAAACAAGTTTTCCATTTCACACCTCACGGGAACCTCCATTTAAGCTAGATACCTGGAAAGACAAGGGCCAATTACCCCCCCCCCCATTTGTTACTCCAACAAACTGTAGTTCTAAGCGCTCCCAACATTGTGTCTGATGCGGACCAATGTTTATCAGAGAGGCAGAAGGCAGAGACAGTATGTGTGTTTAAGACAGAGTTGCTTGGGGGAGTAGAAAGAATTTGTTTTATGCACATCATTCATGTACATTTAGACCTAATGCAGATTTTATGTCTAAATAGGAACTGCGAAAGATGCTTTACTGCCTGGTAAGCCTAGCTAGTGCTTGTTTCTATGTTTAGGTACCTGTGAGAACATGGGTGCATTACACAAAATTCAGTCCATATATTCCTACTTTTGTTGCTGGCCACTTTTAAAATATATATATAATAAGGTACAGAATATATTGAGCAAAACAAAAGAATGCAGTCAATAGCATAGAGTTGTCAACTGGAAAACAAATAAGAATGCCCCCTAATTAAAAAGTGACCACAGATTTACAATACGTATTTTTATGTCATTCCTTTCCTCCAAGTCCCCACAGCTGAATCTAGCTTGGATTTATTACTACTTTTTATCTTGATGCTATCTGCAGGTTTCAGTAATCTCAGAATTCTTCTGCACTCTGCTGTTTCAAAGGCTTTGTGATGTTATTTCTGCACCAATTTTCAGTTTAATTATTATCCAGCTTGAATGTATTTTACTACTGCATCTGCCAGAACGAGGGTGCCCAATGACACGGCAGCAGCTTCTAATCCTAGAATGAAATCTACACAGAAGCCTCCGGGGGTAATTCTGCATGTACAATTCATCACCAATTAAGTGGAATTATCATTTGTCTAAAGCTCCAGCCAACATCATAAAGCCTTGTTAGTTTTAAATGGATCTCAATTAAACCACTTTCCCAACTCAGCATGCCATCCATTTCAAGTATTCTAGGCTCAAAAAAGGAATTGTGAATACTTAACTCTTTAGCAGTATTATGCATTTTTCAAAATGCCAATTAATGTGACCATTAATTTAAATAATATGCAAATTTAAGTCATAACATATTTATCTTGTTTTCTAAACTAAAAAAAAAGACCTTTCCCTGTTCTGCATCGATTTTTTAGAAAACAAATTTCTGTAAGATCAAAGCACAAATAGCAATAATGATGAAAGTCAGACATATGGATCATAGAGTGGATGGGAAACTGACATGACACTGCAGATACTGCACTGGTATGAAAGGCAACGTTGAGTTACAAGAAGCAGTTTTAACAATGTTAACAGGCTAGCAGAAAATGACGATTACTGGAGCCACCAAAATCGGTGTGTTTCTTGTGGATGTTTCTTGTACTTTCCTGATTAGCAGGGCTTGTGGTTGAAAGAACCTGCCCATACTTTCGTAACAGCTAAGAGAGAGAGAGAGAGAGAGAGAGAGAGAATCTTCAAACAAGAATGAGAAGAGTTATGGGCTGTCTCAGGATTTTTCAAAAGGAGTGGCTCAAAAATACTAGAAACCATGTGTTTTAGACCTTTAAAGACACTGACTTTTTGAAAGCCTCTTTTTTGTGCAGGATTTCAGGCTCCTCTATAGCCATGTGTCCACTGGCTGAACCATCCCTCGTTAACTTTCACATAAGACACCCAAACTTTCCCCTGAATGTGACTCATTTTGTTATGGGGCCCAGTGGCTAGAAATGGCCTTTGCTGATTATTTTCCCTCATGATAGTTTTTTTTTAACATCTATTTCTTCTACTACTTACATTCTTTTCTTAGGATTACCCTCCTGCTGCTTTAGGCTGCTTTCCAGTTAGGTTTCCACATGTTAGGATCTTCTCCCTTCTACTCAACTAACTCTCATTTTGGGACTCTTGTCAGTTTTCTTGAAGTAGATGTATTTAGAAACAGCCATACTGTATTTCATTTTTATTTAAATCTAGTCTACTGCTGTCATACTCATTTGTTAGTACTTCCTTCCTTTCAATAATTTTATAGACAGATACTAAACTTTTCACTTTGTTCCATTGAAAAAAACTGGTCAGTTCTCTAACTGGTTTGTAAGGGATCTTTAACTGCAACTTCATTTGCAGACAAAACAATGGTTATTTAACCCAAATGACACATGATATTAATCATATGGGGAAAAGTCATGTGGAGAAAAAGCCAAAGGTGGTCATATCCACCACATGCTCCAGACTTGAGTTTCATGCTGGTTTTCTGCTGGAATCGTTTCTCTTCTAACTGCAAATAGCACTTCTGGGGACAGTCAACAACCAAACAGCTATTTATTTATTTATTTATTTATTTATTTATTTATTTATTTATTTAT
>JAHTLZ010000129.1:37546551-37558818 GCA_023846285.1 Phrynocephalus versicolor
TATTTATTTATTTATTTATTTATTTATTTATTTATTTATTTATTTATTTATTTATTTATTTATTTTGCCCTGCCTTTCCACTAAAAGAAAACAACAAATGTTAAACCCAGATCAAAAACAAAGACAACAAAATCATTAAAATCATAGCCATAAACTCAGTTGGCATTGCTGTAGTAATGAATAAAACAACTTAAAAATTTTAATTTGAAGAGTTGTGTCTTTTCAGCTTTACTAAAACCATGAAAGTGCACACTCCTACAGCTTTGAGGAGAGTATATTCCTCAAGATGGAGCCAAGAGCACAATCTGGGATAAATCTGGAAGTTGAGTCATGGCAACTGGATTTCTTTTCTTGAGAAAAGCAGTTACCTGGATTGTCTTCACAGACAATCTGGCAGAAAGCACTTGTCTACCCAGCTGAGCTTCTCAGGTAATGGTACTCTTAAAAGGACCTTTCTTATAAACCATCAGCCTGTTACAAGAGCCAGGCTGTCAAACATTTCTATGCAACAATTTTCATCAAGAAACCATACTGAGCTCCCAGTTCTGATTTCCCAGTCTGTCCATGCATTTTCTGCTTCAGAACAAAATCCACTGGATTAAATACACTTTGATTGCATATCATTTGGCATTGGACACTCAGTCTCGAGGGGTACACATACAGAAAAGAAGGCATGATGAAATGAAGACAATGCTATATTTACCACAGGCTGGGATGTCACAAAGCTCCGATTTGAAATGTTCGTCTAAGGTGAAGCACCACGGAGCCTCTTTCTGGTTGCCTGGATTACGGCAGTAGGAATGGCCGCCATTCAGCTCTGGGTATCTGACAGCAGTGAATGTGTGCGTGTGAGGATATTGAGAATTCCATGGCTGGCACTGCCGCCCAGATTTTGTGACACTCACAGTCCCCCGGTAGTCCACTCCAGTAGTATTATAACATTTGTGATCTGCAAAGAAAGGCAGCAGTTTGCTATGGTGAATCAGAAAGGTAGTGGTCTAGCATGTGAATATGAAATGTATCCACATGAGGACTGATGTTCTTCTGCTGGCTGAATTAAATTATAATACAAAATTGTGGTTCTTGGTTTGTCAAGGCCTAAAATTCTGGCCTTGCTCTTTGTTGTTTCTATGAAGATTTTTAAGTAACCCAAAAATGTACAAAAAACTAATTCTGAATGTTTTTAGAGCAAAATAATATAAGATCTCAAAGACTCATTGGAAACTCCCTTAATAAAAAGGCTAATAAATCCCTTATGCTGGTATGAAGGTAAATGGAAATGGTGAGAGCCAACTTTTATTGATGTATCTTGGAAGTGAAACCATTCATAACCATGTCCAGTTGAATCAGCTTGTGAGCTACCTTGCACTCGGTATCTGGAATTAGGCCTACTAATGAGCAGTCACACACTGCATAGCAACCTTTGGCTGTTTAGGAAGTTTTTACTTACTGCTAGCTGGATAGCTCAGTGGTTTAGGTATCTAGCTGCGGAAGTAAAGGTTGGGAGTTTAATTCCCCACTGTTTTATATTTACTTAAGAGCATGCCCCCAGACTATGGAATACCCTCCCATATGAGACTCGCCTGGCACCGACGTTGCTAACATTTCGGCACCAGGTAAAAACCTTCCTATTCCAAAAGTTTTTTAACTAATGATTGTGGGCCCTGATGGCAATTTTAGTGGTGTGTTTTTAATGTATTGTATTTATTGCATTTACATGTTTTATTGTTCTAATTTTATTGTATTTTGATGTTTTAACTGTTCATTCTGATTGTGAGCCACCCAGGGACCTTTGGGTAGTGGGCGGCATACAAGCTAAATAAATAAATAAATAAATAAATTATGAAGATATAAAAATGGCCATTTAAAAAAAAAATTAGGTGGCTTGTTGGCTTGGGTTAGCAGAAATCAACAGCATGTGAGGACTTAGTATTTTGAATGAACAACACATTCACTTTCATTACTGTTCCACAATGAGCAACACATTCACTTTCATTACAGTTCCACAATACTTGCATACTGCTTAACAATTCACTAGGAATGAAACAGAATAATTGTATGCCCTCAAGTCAATGCCAACTCATGGTGACCCTTTTCAGGGTTTCCTAAGTAGACAATTGTCAGACACTGTTTACTGTTCTCTTCTTCTGGGGGCACCCTGTTTCTGTGCAGCTTGGCCAAGGCCACACAGACAGGTTCTTCTAGGGTACACAGCAGGAACTGAGCTCCCAATCTCTGGCTCCTCAGCCAGATACCTATCTCATGAAGCTGGAGACTGAGAGTTCAAATCCCCACTGTGGCCTCAGAAAAGCCAGCCTGTGTGGCCTTGGACAAGCTGCACAATCCAAGGATGCCCCCAGAAAATGGTAATAGTAAACTACTTCAAATATTCTCTACATGGAAAAACTCTGAAAAGGCTCACCGTAAGTCAGAAATGACTTGATGGCACATGGCTATTATTAGCAGTAAAATTTATTTAATGGAACAGCTAGTAGGTATCTTAATAAGCCAAGCACGTGGCACTAGACTTTTAACTAGTATGAATGCAAAACAAAAAATAGCATTATTTTGAATATACGACTAATATTATGAATATACTGCCAATACATCTAGACCAGATGGGGGGAAATGTTGAAAGATGCATTCTGGAAAAATAAAGTGGCTGGCTGGCTGGCAAAACTAGTGGTCTGAAAAGATGACTTTCTGAGTTTTCAAAGCATACTGCCCATGTTTCTTGAGACTGAGGAATAATAGGGGGGAGTTTTTGATGGATCAGATATTTCAAAGCCAGTATTTAAAGTCTCTAACTGTCACTTACTCTTATTAATTGGATCTGCCATAGGGATGCCAATGCGGATACAGTTAATTGCCTCAGGGCTATCAGGCTGTGGAAGATCTTCACAATTAGGCAGCTTTAAGCGCATCAAAATCATCGGGTTGGATCTTGCAAAGATGTACTCTGTTTGACAAAGGACGTTTTCCAGGATCTCACATTCATCTCGGCACAGATCTCGTGGCTTGGCCACTGAAGAAGTCTCATCGCAGTATGGGAAAGCATAATGGCACAGCGAAGGAATGGCAAACTGAGAACATTTATCAGATAAATGGCTGGAAGTTCCAATCATAGTGAAGGCAGCTGTAATACACACACACACACAGAGACACCACAAGGAGTTTTAGACAACACAATGCTGGATGGTAAATTCAGTTCCACAATACTTGCATACTGCTTAACAATTCACAATTTCCAAAGGAAGCCCCCACCTACTCCATTAGCAGAGGCAGAAAGAGGAAAGGAGAGGAGATGCAAGGGTAGAAAGAGGAGGGAAAAGTAACTATAGCCATGCCTGGTCATCTCATAGTTATTTTAAGCATCATGCTAACAACAGGTTAATATACATAGTTGAAAAAAATAAATAACCAAATTCAAGAATATACACAATTCCTTTTATGTCCTATCTTTTAAGGAAAATTACCATTATTATTCTTGGGCCAGCTTTTTCAGAATTTACAAGCCCAGTATACTGTATTTCCTTTCATTCTGAATATATTTATCACATCGCAAAACATAAAGAAGCAAATGTAAGTACTGTATATATTAAGCACGCTAAATCCAGAGTGAGGTTGCTATACTGTAGATTATGGCATGGTCAAGAGATATCTGCCTAGCTGAAGGCAGAAGAAAGTAAAATTCTTTACCTACCAGTAATTTGGTTTTCTATTTCACCCTGCATATGCAAAGATTCCATATAGATGGTTCGGTTTCCAATAAATCTTGCGCATGCAATTCCTCTGTATGGCTGACAAAAGCCATCTTCTTCATATTCATCACTAAAATTAGATAACATAATGTATAATATGTTCATTATTACTAACAAAATTATTACTGTTGTTAATATAATCATCACAAAAATGACTCCACGTACAAAATGGAATTCATAAAGGAAACCTTAATCACTCCCCAGTCTTATGAATACCGAGTTGTAATACTGTCTTGTTGTTTGTAGAAATACAGAAGACGAAAATCGCACAGATTTGGGAATTCATTCATTCTTGTATATACTGAGTAAGGAGGAGCTCAAGATTACCATAAGCAGGAATATACAGTTGTTCTGGGCAAAGGCATTATTAGATTCCTTCAAAGCATGCAGATACTGTATTTTTCCCTTCACCTATTTCTGTAATGATATCACTTTTTGTCTTGTCCAAGATTAATATGTAAAAATAAATAAATCATTGTTTAAGATAGTGGGCACATCTCTTTCAGAAGTAGGTTTTTCAGAGAAGTCTTGTACCAGGAAAGTGTTGTGGGAAATTTTCCACACCCCTATATACTACTGCTCTCAGTTGTTTCTTTTAACGCTAATGCAGCTTTTCAGGGAAGATGCCATCTGTAGTGGGATCTCTAGAATTAGGGAAGGAGATAATCCTGTGTCAGCAAACAGTAACATTCAAGGTTGAGAAGATCTGAGATTGCCTCAAGTCACAAATGGTAACAAAGAGCTTGGAATTGTTGCTATGTTGCCATCAAGTCAGAACCTACTTACATCAACACTAAACGGGATTTCAAGGTGAGATATTTAAGAAGTGGTTTTACATTCCCAGTAAGCTTCCACGGCTGAGCAGGAATTCAGACCCAGTCTGTCACTCTACCTGTTACACCACACTGGGGTACTCATATTGGAATGTGACATTAGTCTTATTTCCTGAAACCGAAGAACGCCTTAAAACACTGAAGCTTTTCTATACTCCATGTGGGGAAATTAAACAAAGAAGATGCATTAAGCAGGTTTTACGCATTATAGGCAGAAGTAGAGAGCTAGAGGTAAAGGTAAAGGTTCCCCCACACACATTCAGTATATGCTAATCGTGTCCAACTCTAGGGGTGGTGCTCATCTCTGATTCCAAGCCAAAGATCCAGTGTTGTGCAAATTCACGGCCATGTGGCTGGCATGGGTGAACACATTCCTGTGCATGGAACACTGTTTACCTTCTCGCTTTTTATGGTGAAGAGACCCATCAGCAAAAGGCAAATTGGTGCTTGTGGCCTTGTATCACTCAGTATCAGACGCTAGGGGTGGGCGGGCTGCTAGCAGCCTCTGGACCTCTCATCAGTTAAGGGACTCATTGCATTACCAATGAAGAACTATAATCATTCTTATAGGTACTGAATAATTGAAGAGAGCATGTTTTATTTGTTCTTGGTAAATGTTCGCTGAAATTTAAATCTAAGAAGTACTGGGTTTATTGTTCAATGTTCTCAAGTTTCAAATTTTATAGTGAGCACATCTAACTTCCAGTGAGACAACAAGCTCTAGTGTTGAGAAAACCCCCACTGATGCCGATGGTTCTGACATTTCTTTTAAGCTTCTGCCTTCATGGCTTGAGTAAGTAAACACTCAAACCCTGCTTACATCCAGGAAATACCTAAACTAAACCTAAACAAACATTGCCAATCAGAAGAAAGTTTTTCATAATACATACACATACATAAAACAGGTAGCCATAGATTGTCATATAAACTTGCACCACAAAAAAACTGTAGAAATCTTGAATTATTCTACATAAATGGAAGGAAGTGATAGAGTGGGAAAATTATATTTTCTGTTGTATCATGATCCTGTGCATTATGACAACTTAGTTTAATATTACGTGTAGAACATAGCAACACACGTCTATTAGATCAGTATGATTTATTTTTGTATTTTTAGCAAACGTGCTGTCACATTCTGTAATGTTGTTCCAACACTACATGGAATAAAATGTAAAAGCTTTTGCTTGGCAAGAAACATACAGTGCAAATGGGTAAGTAATATTCTGTAATACTTTCCAAAGAAGCACAAAATAGTTACTTGTGTCCAAGTTAACATTACATATGCTCTCATTCTGTTTCATCAAGAAGAAAAAGAGAAAATTGAGGGCTTATGTTTTTAATTTTGGAAAAGGACAGAGAAAATCCCAGAGACTTGTTTTTTTTTTAGTATACCTCACATGTCACCTATGAAAATAAGATACGGTGAAGTTCTGATCTATTCTCTCTCTTTTTGGACAGCCAAAGTTAAGGTCTCAATGACCTGCATAGAACAGACCAAAGAACTGGGAAAGTACCTAAGGTCATTTAGTCCAAAGTCAATTTAAACTCAAATTCAATGTCATCTGCATGGATACATTAGGGGAAGGGATCTAGAGTCTCACACTTCTGGCAAGATGCAAAAAAACAAAGGTTTCTTAACATGTGGTTGTAATGAAAATTATTGCACACTGCAACTACTTAAAAGTCAATGTTCTGAAGACTGAAATCTGAAGTCACAACCCCACAAGGACTTAGAAAATAACCCCCTGGGTTCTATGGGTCTTTGTGGATACTAGATTATTCACAATCACATTGTTAAGAGTTCTACAAATGTCAAGAATTTGTAAATTGACAATCCATAGTCTGTGAAGTCCGACACCACTGGTAATGAAATACGATCTGGCTCCTACTGATGAAAATGAGGTAGTAGAGGAAGTTGAATGGTTTTGTAAGCCAAATAAAAATACATTCTTTGTGTCATTAATCTCCTGGAAGAAAGATGCTGTACTATTGCTTGAAGTTTTTACCTTGGCACTATTTGAGATTGTATATGCATGATTCATTTCATGAACACTAAAAGCCTGCGTGGAAAATTTCATTTATGGGTTCAGCATACGACGCCCAAGTCTGGGCCAGTTCTCAGCAAAAGGAAAACACAATGGTGCATGTGAATAAGGCATCTGCAAACCATATTTTTGCGAAATGAATACTAAAAGACAACCACAGTTTAGCTGCCATGTTGTCAACAAATCTAGAGTGCCAGTGCTTTAATCCAGTGGTGGTGGTGGGGGGGGAGACCAAACAGCCTTCTGAAGGAACCTTAATATCTGTAGATTAAAGGCTCTGAAAGGATTACTTCCCTTTTAAAAACCCAGCTCTGCACAAAAGAGAGGCAAACACTATGGTAGCTGCTGTCAGATCAACAGCAGCTGTGACTGGTTAGGAAACAGCATTGGTAATACTGCTTGGATCTTTCTTGGCAGCTTTCTTACATCATTTTTCAGCATGAACTATAGCTCATATGCTTGCAGTTATGAAAATGGCAGGAAAGCCCTATAACATACATTCTATTTGACAGAGCCAGTTTGGCTTTACATCGGAGGGTGGCTAGCCTTCCAAACTTTATATATATAAAGTTTGGAATCTCTTTCTCTCTCTTTCTCTCTGTCTCCATATAACACAGGAACCACAAAAATTGGATGCAGATATAAATGCTAAGTGCTATCTCTTCCACCCCATATCACATGCTTCTACAGCAGCATCACATGAGCATGGAATCAGGCATCTGGTGGAGATATTTATTTTCCACAAATTTCAGCTTTCATTTTGAAAGCAAAGAAACTCTAAAAAGCCAAAACCACAATAAAAATTAGAAACCAAATGTGACATTCTTAGTTTTCATAAGGACCACAAAACAGGAAACATTTTGGAATGAGCTGGACTTATATCCTTCAATGTGGCTCCAGGTTATGGAATGGAGGCTGCTTTTGTTGCCTTGGTGGATGGTGTATGCTGGAAACTGGATATGGGAATGTGTCCCTGTTGGTTCTGCTGGATCCGTTAGCACATTTCGATACATAAACCATGGTCCATCCTTTCTGGGATTGACTTGGAGGCACTGTTCTCCAGTAGTGCTGGTCCTTCCTGGAGAGAAGAGAAGGTGGTGTGGGGGAATCCTGTTTTTTGACCTTGGCTTCTGGTTTGTGGTGTGCCTCAGGATTTGGTTTTGTCCCCCCCCATGCTATTTAACATATATGGAACCAATGGGAGAGGATGTCCCAAGTTTTGGGATTCAATGTCATCTATCTGCAGATGACACCTAACTCTACCTCTCCTTTCCATCTTAATGCCATATAGTTTCCTTATGTTGGCAGCTCCAATGGCTTCTAGTCCATTTGTAGTCCCAATTAGGGTTTTGCTGGGTTTAACCTATAAAGTCCTGCATGACTTTGGTATTAGCTATTTGAAAGACTGAATTTACTGCATATAAGACTGGGGTTTAAGACCATGAGGGAATGCCTTTTTCCTTTGTCTTGTCACCCTTCCTGGCACATTGGCTGAGGACATGAGAGAGGGACTTTTTTTTTTTTTTGCTGCTGCTGCTGACAACCTATAGAACTCACTTCAGCAGAGGGCTGACATCCCCCTTTTTGCTGCCCTGCTACCAGGAGACAAAGGCTTTTCTCTTCAGGGAGGCTTCTACACCTGTCCTCATAGTGTCTCACTGCCTATGAGGAAACTTCAAAGCAGGTCTGCCATATCATTTTATTTTTGATGCACCATTTAAATTGTTTTAAACCATATTGATGTGCTAGTTTTAATTAGGATACTGGGTTCATTGCTTTTTAATATTTTAATAATGTATCAAATACACATCATTATAATAGCTTTTAATATTGTTTCTTTAAATATTTTACACTACCTTGAATCCACTTGAAGAAAAGGCAGGGGACAAATAATAAAAATGCACTAGTGAATTAATGAATATTCACAACCCCCCTTGCTTGGTTGACATAACCAAGGCTTACGAAGTAAGCACTAAATGAAAAAGTAGCAATCAGAAGTAATTACTACGAAGAGTTGGATTTATTTATGCATTGATTTAACATTTGCTTTTGTTGTGCAAACTAATATTTTATGGTTTTTTTGGTGTGGCTCCATGCCCAAGCACAGCAGTATACCTCTTCCTTTATGGGGTACATTGCTGTTAACAATAAGTAAAATTAACAGCCTGCTAGTCAGTGTTCATTGATTTTACAGCTACAGATATTTAAAATACAGCTGGATTTAGTATTACTTATCAGACACCAGACACTCATCACAGTCAGTTGTCAGCCTAGGAAGTCCCAATTAAATTCAAAGACGAGAGGAAAGTCCTTCTGGAACCAGCTAGGTTTTAGCCCTTAGGTTATTTTTAAAATGCTGTTCTAGCAGATTCTTTTTTAGGTGACACTTGATACCTTTTGAACATGAGCTTTATTAACAGCGATGAAGTGCAACAACTTCACAATCGCCCAGTTGTATCTTTGCTGGCCACCCAGATGGCCACCCCTTTCGTGGCTTTGTTGCAATCTTCTTAGCATAAATAGTATAGGTCTAAAGTATCGGAGACCCTCCTTAGTAAAACATTTTTCTGTTTTCCCACATACAAAATCTATTTATCTGACACATTGGACCAGGAAACAGATATTCTTTAGGGAAATGCCACACATGCATATTCTTTGTCGTAAGTAGGAATTACTGCACACTCTGAACCATTTCTTAGTCGGTGAGGTAGAGAACAGGATATCTTTGGCGTTTGACAATTCCCCAGAATGATCTACATGAACATATGTGCCAATATGATCAAATCCCCAAGTACCCACTTAGATTATGCAGTCCTCAGTCAGACAGAAATTGTTTATACATAAGATTTGACCTACTATTTTTTTTTGCCCCAGTTTTACTTGTTTAATCGGGCAATATGGACTTTGAATGCTGTGGGTACAGATATTTATTATTATTTATTATTTATTTGTTACACTTCTATACCGCTCCATCTTCCGAAACGGAACTCTGGGCAGTTTACAGGCATAATATATATCAATATATATTTAGATTTTATTTTTCTACCCACCCAGCCATCCATTCACTCAATTTTACACATGGAAAGGCTTGGATAGTAGCTTATCCTATCAGTTAAAAACAACAAGACAGTTCCTGTCCTCAGGCTTTCCACTGTAAAATAAAAAGAAAAGCAGTGGGGTGACAGAACCAAGAAAATGCAGCCACAAATTCCTAAGACCTAAGGCTACATACTATTTAACAAAGCATTAATCAGCTCTCTACAACTGCAACCTAACAGCTGAAAATTTTCATTTGAAATGTACAGGAGAATAAACTAAGAAAAAACTAGGTTAGAAATGAGATGACTTGGAAATCGGTCTTCAGAAGTTGATTTCAAAGTTATAGAACACACCACTAGAGATATTTAATTGTTGCATTTAAATTTACTTTGGGCAGAGTAGAATCCTGGAGTATAGGCTCTTTACAGATTTTAATGGGCAGGGAGGTTTCGGTGTGACAACACATTGTTATATACTTGATCAACACATTTAGAGTTTTAGTAGTCATAACCTTGCATTTGAACAACATCAAAAAGGCAGAACAAACCATATGAGAATATCTAATAAGGTTGCCATAGCTAGCTCCTCTTCCTTAATCCTGCTAACTCTTAATAAATGAGCTATACTATTTTGCTAATTAAAATTTCACAAATCACTCAGAACAGTAGTCAACATATTTCACCCTTGTCAATCATTCTCAGACTTGATTCTCCATATCTTCTTGGACTAGTGGACTGTAGCTCCATAACTGAGCTGTCTAAGGCTTCTGATACCACATGGGTACTTGTCCTGAATCTATGGTGGGTATTTTGAGCTAAGCTTTTTCATGGCAACGAAAAAGAAAAGCAGCTGCTGACTCTGGGTGCATTGCCCATTGGCAAGACTAATGCCTTTCTGCCTTCTCCTTGTTGTCACAGTTTTCTGGGGAAAGAGAAAGAAGACATCCACAGTGCTGAACCATACCACGTCCAGCTCTTCACTGGAGAAGTCAGACACCTATGAGAGCAACAATGATCACAAGGAAGATGAGCAGCAGCAAAACCTATTTTGTCAGCACAAATGGTGAAGGTAAAAGGATGTTGCTAACATGCCTTTCCCCCCCCTTTACACTATTGGTAGAGGAGGCTGGTTTTCTGTGGTCCTCTACTAGTGAGCTAGTGGCAGCTAGTCCTCCTCTTTGTTGTTGTTTAGGTCATCACCACTATGGAGCCAACATTGACAGAATGGCCCCTAGAACTGGCCTCAGAAGTTGCTGGTCCTCCTCAAGCACTAACTGAAGATGCTATACAGTGTCTTGTGTGTTAAAAAGCCATGCACATAAACTATAGCTTTTAGACAATTTTGGGATTTCCAGTTAATAATAGGACTTGGGAGTTGCCTAGCCACATGAATTTCTAACAAAATAACAGTACAGCTGCACTTTGAGTAGAATCAAATTGACCAATTACATTTTCCATTGCTTTTGGCACTGACTTCTATGTAATCAAAATACCTGCATACTGATGTTGTTGTTTGTTTTGTTTTTAGTAATATGCTGTGCTGGTCAAATAATATATACAGTGGTCCCCCACCCTTTCGCGTTTTATATACTGCGGTCCTGATATATTGTGAGACCACAGTATATGAAAAAAGGCCCCCTGGGGCAAGGGGGGGGGAGGCCTGTTTCAGGCCTCCCATACTTACCCCAGGACTGGCACTGCTCCAAATGGGCCTGCGAGGGCCTTCCCAAGGCTCCAAAAGGGCCTCCCTGTGAGCTGAGGGATTGCCAAAAATCATTTCCGAGGCCTCTGAGTGCCTTTCTAGGCCTGTCAGAGGCCTCAGAAATGATTTTAGGCAATCCAGAAATCACTTCTGGTTTGCAGGGAGGTCCTTATGGGCCCCCCAGAAGGCCCAGGGAGGCCCTTGTAGGCCCATTCAGGGCAGCGCCAGGCTGCGGGTAAGTACAAGAGCCCCCAGCTGGGGGCCCCAGGCCCGACCCGACCTGCATCCTCATATTGCAGATTTTCAGTTATTGCGGGTTGGGTTGGGTCCCTAATCCCTGCGATAGGTGGGGGATCACTGTATTTCATTCTGGAAGCTACACTTCAAAATAGCACTATAAGCAATTTGGAAACTTGCATAATTCTTCACAGTACTATACAAGTTTCCAAACTACTTACAGTGGTATTTTGAATGATACTGAAGTGGGGGGTGACAACTAACGTGGATGTTTGGGTGTTGGAACGGGTTGCATAGGTGTGACTTTCACACAGCCCAGGCCATTGCACATCTAACAAGCCTATTCAGCCCACTATCCACCTAACAAGCCTATTCAGATCAGGGTGGGCTGAAACCACAGTGAACTATAATTTGGAAGCCTCACACCAACTTCCATCAAACTGATGAAGCTACTTGGATGTTTTGATCTCACAAGAAGTGAAGTCTAGTTGTTGTGACTCTTTCTCCAGATCTGTGAGAGGACATATCACATGACTTCTCCTGCAGTGCTGGAAGCAATATTGGGTGCCACAGAAAATGAATGTGTAATGAAAGATAAGACATGCACACACACACACACACACACACACACACACACACACACACACACAC
>JAHTLZ010000129.1:37567792-37585679 GCA_023846285.1 Phrynocephalus versicolor
GTTGTTGTTGTTGTTGTTGTTGTTGTTGTTGTTGTTGTTGTTGTTGTTGTTGTTGTTGTTGTTGTGGAACCTATATAGTTACAACACTAGAACACTGTAGGTTCCAGTGCAGCACATTGTAGATTCCTGGTTGGAAGCAGAGTGCCTTTGCTTTCTTTGTCCCCAAAACTATTGCATTTCCACCCAACAGCAAACCAGGGTGTTAATATTAGTGCTTCTGATTTCACAAGAATTCCAGGAGAACTATTGTGTTAACAAGCAGTTTAAGAAGTGGGGGAGAGAGAGAGAGAGAGAGAGAGAGAGAGAGAGAGAGAGAGAGAGAGAGAGAGAGAGAGAGAGAGAGAGAGAGAATTTTAAAACTATAAAATGGTTTGGGTTTTGCCTGGGCAATAGCAGTGGCATGGGTGACTAGAACCTCTTTCACTGCATGTCTGTTTGTGGTCTTTCTAATTAAAATCTGTCTTGCCCATGCTACCATCACAAAAAAGTACATTTTATTGAGTGGCAAGTCACATCCAGTAAATACAAAAAGATGTTATGGGTCCCTACTCTATGTTGAGCTATCAGGGACACTGGAAATACCCAGTCTGGGGAGCTACCCTTCTGAGTGAAACTCTGCTTATTCTGACTCTTCATGTTAAGAGGTTTTAACTAATAAACACAGGCTAAATGTTAGGTTTCTTTTTCCCAAATGGAACACTCAAAAAGCTGTTTCAAGCTTCCCATCTTAGGCTGACAACAAGCAGACCATCACCTGGGAATCTAAAATTTATGTGACTGGTACCTGCATAGGCCAGCAGATAACCCCAGCATATTTGAAGGGAATTTTATTCCCTCTGCTACCCCCATTTCAATCAAGATGACATAATGCTGATAGAAGGCAGTGTGGTTTCTGTCAGTGACAAGTATCACACACAGCTTACACATGGTCTCATTCCTCCTTGTAGGAGTGTGCATGTGTTACCTCCATCTGTCTGCCTATTCATGCACCTGCCTGTTCATATGCTTGCTAATTAATGATAAAGTATATATAACTAGTGATATGTGACTGTTGTGTAAACTAATGAGAAAGTGTGTCTACTTTATTTGCTCTGACATCTACAAAGTTTTCAGATAATAGATAGTAGTTCATCTATTCAGTAAACTTGCTTATATTTTGTGGAGATGTTCTACAAGAGAACCATTATTGCTTTAATTAGCATGACATGGGTTTCAGATTTGTATGCCTGGAAAAAATATGTTTTTGAGATGATAATTCCCAGAATCCCTCATCTAGTTAATGGAGTTCATTTCTTTAAAAACAAGCAAATAAACAAAACCTTGTGATTTCTATTTTTGCCTAGGAATACTGAATTTCTATATTGCAATATAAAAATAGGATGCCATACACTATACTTTAGGTTTCTCTAGTAAAAAGCTATTGTAATAGCAAAGCAGTCCATCATGTATCAAGAAGCCAATATGTTGTATTTTTGTTGTCTACATAATATTGCAAAAACTTTATCGAACAGGCTACTCCGCATTAAAGGAACACATCCAAACCCCCATTCAGTCCTGGAGCAGCCTGGGTAAATCACTAGCTCTAGCCCATATAACAGGCATACCTGTCAAGTTTCGTGTTTTGGTTGGGACACTACCGATTTTGAAGCATTTGTCCCACCACCTTCACAGAACATCCCCCCCCCCCCGAAATGTCCCTGGTGGTGATTGGAGGGAGCGAGGTGAGCTCCATGGATCAAGCATGGCATTTACCCCTTTCTTGGTTCCTTTTGATCCTCTCCACACTTTGATTTTCTTTTGGCTCAAGGGACAGTAGGCTCTGCCTGGGGTGGGGTGGGGGTGCATTGGGTGTGTGTGCTGGAAGCAGTCCCCAGATTATCTCATTTCATCAAACCAGTCCTGACCCCCCTGAAAACTGCAGGGCCAGTAATTGCTTTTTTCAGGCAGCTCAGTGCAGACTGGCAAGCAGCCAATCAGCACCTTGTTTACACTGGTTGATGGACAGCAATCTGGGGGATTGCCAACCAATCAAGGCACCTCCTCAAAGTGAGGGAGGGAGAAGAAACTGAAGATGGGGTGGTTAGCCTATTCATTGCTGGTACCCAATTGACTAGTGTGGCATGACTTGTGCATGGAGAGCTTACTTACTAAAAAAAAAAATATTCAGAGCAGTGAATATATTTAGAAGAAATGGAGAGGAAGCGGAGGAGGAGGAGGAGGAGGAGGAGGAGGAGGAAGAAGAAGAGTGCCAGGGATCTGTGATGCCGCCTCTGCTTCTTCTTCTCCTCCCCTTTGGGCTCACAGATTGGGCCGCTCCTGCGCCCCAGAAAGGGCTGAGGATGAGGTTTCGGGTAAAGGGATGGGGGGAAGAGACGGGGGGAGGCTTTGGGTGTCTTTGTAGCTCCTGGAATGACAAGGTGGGGAGGAGGAGGAGGAAGAAGAGTCCGTGGTGGTGGCGAGAAGGGTTGGTAGGGCGGTGTGTTTGCAAGGTTAGAGTTGTGCAAGCGTACCTCCCTGAACTCCCCAGGTGTATGCGTGTGTGCACACGCACATCAACATTTGTGTTAGGGTTTGCGTGCACATGCGCTAGTGCACGCATTACACCTCCTTCCTCTCATCGCAGCCAGTGTCAGGGAAAACCTGACAGCTATGATCACAGGTGGCTTCAAACATGTAAGGGAAACAAGACATTATTCATTGCTTTCAATCCTTGGTTGAAGGGCTGAATGTAAACACTGCAAATAAATAAATGTTTAAAGTGTCATAGGTTGTGGAATTCATTTTAAGGATTCTGAGCACTTCAAACTGCACGTTTCAAGAGCGTGAAGGAGTTTCTGGAAGTGGGCTGCATTGTTGGCTCTCACTGCCTTTTCACATACATTTCTCCTGCCTCAAAAGTCCTGTGCCAGATAAGTACCTGAACATGTTCACACTTGTGATGGTTCTCCATACCATCAGGAACCCTCTACAACCAAGTCTCCCATCAAGCCTATAGCTGGTTTCCCTTCTAGAATGCGGGTCTTCATAAAACATATGATGGGGAAGGACACTGGAGTTGGATGTGACTTTGGAGACAGGGCCAGCAGGGCAGCCTAATTAACATAATGCTTACCTTGATATGCTTTGATGCCAACATTATTATCCACTTCATGGCAACTCACAACTCATATACTTAGCAATTATGCTACAGGATCAGGGTGTAACATATTTTTTTTTGTTTTGGATGCAGATTACTATTATAGAAATGTATACATATTTGTATATACATAAGGTGGAGGCACACTAAATCAGTGCCTATTAAGAAAACAGATCATAAAACTAAATCTAATGTTTGTACTACCTGAACCTGTTAAAATGAATGGGGCTTCTCAGTCACAGCTAACTCCAGTGCCATCAATTGCAATGAGTTTACTCTTGGCAGGATAAATCTGGACTTGGTCCAGAGTGAAAACTTTGTTTTTCTTTTTATATTAAAGAGCAGCATTTCCCTCTCACTTTATTTAACTTAATATCTAGATCACTCTGGGTTTTTCTCACAGTGTGCATAACATGAATTACTTCAAAGCTTTCACAGGGCTTACTTTTGATTTATACTGGTGTAAGTACACCATCAAGTCTAGAGTAATGATATAAGAAGTGGGAAAGGAGGCAAAATGTCATGTAGATTTTTAAAAAGCCTAGGTTTCCACCATTTTCCCAGGCTGAAATTACCTCCCCACATTAAAAAAAAATCCTCTTATCTTCTGGAATCTGCTGTACCATGTCTACAGTGGCTGATGCTTTTGCTATGGCAGACTGTTCTATCTCTCCTCTGACTGCTGATCCATCACAGCAGCAGCCAAATGGCTGAAAGATTAAGGAAGTAATACAGTTTTAAGGCCATTAGAAGAGAAGGCTGGACCATGGGTTGTGAACATTATCTCAGGTTTCTGTGTGTAGCAAAATAATGAATTACCATACTAGTGGTAGAAGACTTCAGCACAAAAAATAAAATAAAAAGTTGCTAGTTGGTAAAGGGAAAGTTGCTACTCATTCAAAATCTGCCTTACAATGAAGTACATTTTCAGTGCAAACATATCCTATAAGCTCAGAAGAAAGACCCATCATGGTAAATGATGCTTTTTGGATGCTCCCCCCACCCAACAAACAGAGTTGGGAAGAGGTTACATGTGACTTGTCTATGTGCTATAACATCCTATCCAATATCTTATCATTTTCTCTACTAGGTGGAAATTCAGTAATGCTACAGAGACCTGTATTTTAATCCCTTTGACCAAACATCAGTTTGCTCTGCTGATTTAAATCAGGAAAAAGGTCAGGTAGAAAAGGATTAAGTGCCTTCAGTACTCATGCCAGGTAACACATATTTTGGCCCTGAGTTACCTGGAACAAACAAGCTAGCAAGGTCCCTCATGTCTGTCATCCTGAAATTTCTACAAACAACTGGCCAGAATACAATAAAAGCAATCTTTTAGTTTAGTTTCGCTCAAGTTGCTACGTTCTGGAAAGCTAAAACAGATATTGACAAGGAAAATGTCTTAACAGGTTACTTATCAAGGCTCTTCTGTTCGAGGAGCACAAGTGTACACTAGAAATGGAATGTCAACGTTTGAACAGGATACTGGCCATGTGTGTGAGCACAGCCATTATGCCACTCTAGGAAATGTTTTATAGGTCCAATCAGATTTGAAGCCGTGTATTCCAACATTATATGTGTGTATGTGTGGAGCGCTCCGACAGCAGAAACTGCCATAGGTGATCTGATGAGAGGGCAGTCGTGTACAACTAGGCATATAAGGAACACTGACTCAGACTACTACTGAAGCTTCCATGGTTGCAGTTGTGAACCCCTAGATACTGAATGGGCTCCTGGCCTCTAAATAGAACTGCAGAGAATCCTGAATTATTCTTTGCAAGCAGAAAATAACCAGGCTGATTAATGTTGACTGAACCTTCCTGTTCGGCTCTTCCCACAAGAGAAGCAGCAAATTGACCAGGATCCAAAGGAAGTTTTATATACACAACACATGTACAACAGTATGAATCCTCTTTAACGGGCATTGTTCCATCTTATAGGACATAAGGATTTGTAGTTAAGTGAGGGAATTCTTTGTTATAGAGCCCCAAAGCCATCCCTGAACTATAAAAGAGAATTCTAAGCCAAACTGCTGATCTCAGGATTCTATAATATGAAGTCGTGGCAGTTAAAGAATAATTCAATTGCTACAACTTTATTCTATAGAAGCACTTTGCCACACCTCTGATCCAGGACTCTTGATCTGATGTTTCCCAACAAGCCAGAATGTGAAACCAAGGTTTGTTGTTAGTTTCTAATTCGTAGCTTATTTTGAGCAACAAGCCAATATGCCCCATTTGGAACTATAATGATTATACAGTACATACAAATGGGGATATACATATGTAAACAGCAATACCCATGCCCATTTAGGAATGTTAAATATGCCAGTAGCAATGTACTTTTATAATATATAAAATGTTTTTAAAACTCACGATGTGCCCGGGCTTGCTGTTGGAGGAGGACCTAGAGAAAATGCATTAAAAAAAGAAACAGAATTAATTTTAGGAGGACAGAGAGTTCTAGAAATATAGGTTTGCTTATGCTGAATATAAAGCATTATATAATTCCCAGTTTCAAATATATGATTATGGGATTACCACATAGCAGCAGCCGTCATTGTGATCAATAAATGCAGATGGAACTCTTTCTTCACTTAAATGTTCAATGGGTAACATTCTACAAACTCTGAAAGACACATACAATACTCTACACAATAATCTTTCTTTAGAAAAATAAATGGTAAAAGAATGCCCTCAACCATTAAACTATACATTGTATCAGTTTAAATATTCTAAATCGGCAGGGAGAGTATTTTTTGTGTCAAAATGAAATAATATAAAATATTTTCTTCCTAAGAGCAGAATGCTGCCACACAATTTTATTTACACGTATCACAATACATGTAGCACAATAATTTACAACTTTTTCTCTAGTTGCTTTTACGTCAATATTTAAGAGAATTTTTGCAGCCATTTTGAATTGAATTTGTATGCCGTTCTCTTCCCAATTAGTAGGTTTTTTTCCCTTTTACCAAATGTAATGAAAAGTAACAAGCGCCTTAACAAGAAATGCAATAAAAACTTTACAGATTATTGTGGTCTTATTTATGAGTTATATATAAGCCCTGCTAGCCCTGACTCCCTTTTCTTGTGCTCTATGAACTCAGAACACGAGAGTTAATTAATTAATTTATTTATTTTAAAGCTTATATACCGCACCGTCTTCACGAAGGAACTCCGGGCGGTTCACATCAAAGCAAAACAGCAAACAATTAAATACAAAATAAACAGATAATAAAATCAATTCCAAAACATAGTAATAAAAAGGCATGGAGGCAGATGGCGGACGAAAAAGAAAATAATAATAATCAAGAGTCACCAAACGCCTCCCGGAAAAGCAAGGTCTTTAAAGCAACAAAACAGGGTTTATTATAACTGTGAAGGGATTAGCATACAATAATTTGTGGCACCGTATTTCTCCCATCTATAAGACGCTCTCAAGTATAAGACGACCCCCCACTTTTCCAACACAAAATTATAGAAAGATAAAGAGAGGCCCATATGGGAGGGATCTTCCCTGTCTTCTTGCCCTGGACCTGGCGGGCGGAGGTGATGTGGACTCCTCTTTCTCAGCTTCTTTATGCAGGAAGCCGAGAAAGAGGCTTGGAGTAATCCTAAGTAAAAATCATGTGGATTCATGAGAATCTTTTCCTTGGACTGGCATTTTTGCCCCACTGCAGTCATGCACCAAAGGAGCTACGATTTCTGTGTTGTAGTCTATGGATCCATACAGGATCTATGCAACAGTGGCTTAGTGAGCATTGCACTTAAAAATCATAAGAAATCATGTGGATCTGTCCTTCAGATCCACACTTTTACACTCCTGCACAGCTGTGTGCTGATGGACCCATAATTTCTGTAGCATATTCAGTTAATACAGATGGCATCTATGTTTGGATGGTGATTTGGGATGATCTTATGTAAAAATCAGGTGGATCCAGGGGAATTTGTGCCTTGGATTGGTTTTTATATGACCCCGCAAAGCCATGCACCAAAAGACCTATGCTTTCTGTTTTGACATATGCAAGCAGAGATAGGAGTTAAGAAACAATAGAGATTTAGATATCATTGTATTTAAAAATCATATGAAATTATGAGGATCCATGTCTTGGATTCATGTTTTTGCACCACAGCAAGGCCATGTGCAGAAGGAGCCATGATTTCGGTGGTGTAATATGTGGGCATAGATGCCATCTGTGATTTGACAAGAATCCCATGTAAAACTTATATGAAATCATGAGGATTCATTCTTGATTTCAAGGAGCAGCCTTTTAAACCAAGCCTTGTTGATTATAGGTTAACTGAAAAGTTGGGAGAGAGAGAGAGACAGAGGAGAGAGAAAGGGAAGTATTTCCCCAAATATATTTATTTTCTGTACAGCCTTCAGTGGAGGGGGGATCCAGAGAGGGAGGGATCCCCCAATCCACTCCCCAAATCAAGATTCTCCTTGGATGTGGTTTCCTTTCCCATTGGCCAAATGGAAAGAAGGGGAAAACTCAGACCCCAGGAAGAATGTGCCTCATTGGATGTGGTTTTCTTTGGATAGGAGTGTTTTCTGCCCTCCCCCCAATTCTCCTTAACTTGAAACCGGGAGGCTTCCTCTTATCCCACCTCCCTCATTCCCTACCACCTCCTCCACCCACCCCAAGATGGCAGCACAGAGCAGCTTGCAGGCCACTGTGAGGGAGAGGGAGTCCTATTAGCTTGGCCTCCCAAAAGGAATCAGAGCCCGTCAGGATAGATTCTCCCTGTCCGCTTGCCCCGTACCTGGCAGGCGATAGTGGAGGTGGGATGGTCTCCTCTTTCTCAGGTTCATTGTGCAGGAACCTGAGAAAGAGGAGCCTGTCTGGACAGATCCTTTCCGTCATCTTGCCCTGGACCTGGTGGGTGCCAGTGGCAATGTGGGCTTCCTCTTTCTCAGCTTTCTTCAGCTGAGAAACAGGAGCCAGCACCACCTCCTCCGCCACCTTCTAAGTCCAGGGTGGATCAATCTCTGATGGGCTCCTCTTTCTCAGGTGTCTTCACACTGAAGCTGAGAAAAAGGAGCCCACACCGCCACTGCCCACCAACCCACCGTGTATAAGACGACCCTCAATTTTTGCCCAATAACTTTAGCAATAAAATAAAATAAAATCTTATAGATGGAAAAATACGGTAACTTTCTTTTGCCTAGTTCCTTTCACTGGGGTGACAGTCTGTGATCCCTCGGTTCTCTTCACTGAGGGATGCAGATTGTCTCTTGCAACCTCAGTTTTTCCCCCACTGAAATCACTGTGGGTATTGGACCCAAGGCCCTGAATTGAAGTAGATTACTGCTCTCAACAATGAGGGGCAGTATGCCCACAGTGAGGAGGGGGTCTCTTCAGTGAGGTCCTGGGTCAGGAGTGGATGTTTATATTGCCTCTTTCACCACCGGCAGAGGTGAGTGATGATAGGTTCCTTCTCCCTCAGGAATCCAAACTGGCTAAGCAGCCCATAAAAGACTTCTTCTTCAGAAATGGCATCCCACTTCCCAGGTGTCTTGGGGATCTTCTTTGGATGAGTTTTCTGCCTAATAAACTGCTGAGAAATTATCTGGGGTATCTCCCCAGACTTGTTTCTTCATGGCTTCTCCTTCTACCCCTTGGGGGTTAGAAAGACTCTCCTCTGTTTGGCAAGCCTGCTCCTTGCAGTTTCCTTCTGGTGGCAATTTACTCCTGCCCTGTAGCAAAGCCCCTTTTATATCTCCCATCTGCTGGGAATACACCTGGGGATTTCCCCCTAGAGGTTGTCCACCAACCCCTGGGGTTTCTAGGGCCACAAGGAGGGGCAGGAACTAAGTTTGGCCCCTTGTGCCCATTGCTTAGGACTCCTAATCCCTTACCCCCACCAATGGTTAAAGTTCCATAATCACCAATCCCTCAGCTATATTGATTGGTAGACCAGTCCTCTCTTTCCATCCTGGGGGTTGGGGCAACCGCCTGTCAACAGTGGCTCCCACACCACTGTCCTCTCCACATTATATAATGAAGCACATGTTAAAATGTTCTAAGTTTTGTTAAAGACAAAGGCTGAGTTAAGCATTTTGGGGGGGGGCACAGGCACAACAAAGATGACAGCAGGAAGGAATTTAACTTTTTCATCATGTGGTGCAACCTTGCTAGATACACAGAAGCGCACACGCATCCCACTGAGCTCAAATTAGCCACAGCAGGGAAGCTTTCATTAGCACCTCAGGAAGCTTACCTGTTATCAAAAATTAAATGAGTACTGAGGAAAACCAGGGTAGATTCTATAAGGCAACCCCAATCGGGGGAATATTTACAGCAATACCCTTTGCTACCTTAGCCCTGCTCATCCCCCAGTACTTACGACACATGTTTAAATAATTGTTGAAAATGCATCTTAAATGTTTAAACACTAAATGTCTTATGGAGTTTGACCCTTAAACTTGTCACCAACTCCAATGATGGGTGTATATTTTACAACTCATTTCTTACGGTATATTATCATAGTTCTCCGCACACATTAAACAGTATTAAAATATTTCAAATAGTAAGTACCTCAGTAAAATAAATTGCTTTGTCAGTTTGAAGAAGTGGGCCTAGTCAGCGGTTAAGGTAGTGAGACATCTGCCTCCACAGTGTTACCCTGCATTCCTCAGAAATATCAGGTTTTCCAAGACAAAGGAGAAGGGCTTACCAAATTTCACAAACAGTACTCCAGTTGTAGAAACAGTCTTCCTGCCATTGGTTGCCACACACTGAAAGTAGCCAGTGTCTGTGGTATCGAGGTTTTTTATTCGTAATCGAGACCCATAGCTTGTTGCGCGGAACGATATCCTTCTCGGCTCTTGCACAACAGGAGCGTCGTTCTTCAACCAACGTACAGTGGGAGAAGGGTTACCGGAAACCTTACAGTGCAGTTCTGCGGTCTGGCCTAGAGTGGTGGTGATATTGTTCATAGGCTCATCGAGTGTCAAGAAATAATCTAGGAAAAACACAGAGACAAAAGGGACAGTAGCTATGGCAACCAGGTTGTCTGCACATTGCTCCAGAGGAATGGAATACTTAGCAGCAGCAGGTAAGATGGGAATATCCCATTCAAACAAATAAACATGCAACATTTCCTAACATGTTTACATTGACCAAGCCTTTGTTTGTTTTTCAGATTTAGAAAAAGACAGTTAGGATGTGCCTAATTTAACAGCTGCAGTGCACACATTTTATCTATGAGCTTCCTGTTTACCCTTTTGATTTAGAGAAGTGATTATGTCAACATTCCTTTGTTCATGTGAAGCCAATTCCTGTTCTTTTTCTCTCTCTGGAAAGATATTGTATTAGATATATACTGATAAAGCTAGCTGGGTTAGACCTGCTCTCCTAGGGACTGCTCATTTTAAGACTTAATAAAAGGATGGCAGTCAGTACAGTTTTGTTGTGCATTAGACTAATATTCATTTATAGAACGTCTTACACAACTTCCAGCCAAGTGTGCTGTGAGGTGTTTTCTCTGGGCTAGCATTAACCTGAGATATATTTACAGAATATTATGAACATGTCTGTGTTGCCCTACTATGGAAACAATACTCCTAAGGTGGCTGATGCATAACATTAAAACATACAAATACAACTAAAAGTAAGCTAAATCCAAATTACAAAACTAAAATGACAACTTTTCAATTCAGTACTGAAATTGGATTAAAATAATTGAAAATAACTTCAAAGAGGAAGTCTCTGTGTGTGTGTGTGTGCGTGTTTGTGTGTATGAGAGAGAGGAGAGAGAGAGAGAGAGAGAGAGAGACAGACAGACAGATGCTGTCATATAAGAAACAACTTATAGTGAATCTAATGGGGCTTTCAAAATAAGTAGCAGAACAGACCATAACAAATCAGCACATTTTAACCTGAAACGTGAATGAAGCAAAGCCCATCTAATTGCCAGTGTATCACTTGTGGTACTTACCCTAATAAATCCTGATCTGGAAGTTTAGTCGTGGCAAGTGGACTTCTTTTCTTATCAGGAAATGTTTCAATACTCAATACTGATATTAATTTATTAAAAATATTTTAATCAATCTTTCTTTTTTACAAGGGGCCCAAGGGGCAAACCTAAAAACAGCACCCCAGAAACTGATTTTTAAATTAAGGAATATTCATTCTGGTGCAGGGTATTCTTTCAAATGGCATGGTCTCAAAGTATTTAATAGTTGAAAAATCAATTGTTGGGTTAGCTAGTATTCCCAAAACAATTTAGGGTTGGAAGCAACTGAGTCAATTTCAAGCGGATTCTTTGTTTACAGACTTTTATATTAAAGCAATTTCCCCCTTATTTTGAAAAAGGATCTCCAATTTTAAAATTAAAAAAACTTGTCTCTTCATTTTTCTTCATCCAGGCATTCACTACAATAACCAAACATGGTAATTTTGAACAAAGACAACCCAAGGACTGAACTGGAATTTCTAGACTTATGAAGTGTCTCCAGAGTCTTAGTGGATATTTATGGACACTCAAGAGAACCTGTAGACATTGTCACAGCTAATTGACCAAGTGTTCGCTTTACGCTGCTGCCACGTCAGGTTGTATTGCAGGCGTGTGTCAGGCATCCATAGCTAACTGCAGTTAAGTCACAGAAGTACATGCATGTGCCAGGTGTGCAACCAGGCACGAGACCAATTTACAACCAGTGCCTTCTGAATTATTCATGGCAACCTCTTCATTTCCTCTTGCATGAATGTAAATAGCCAGTAGGAATTTGGCCAAGAGCAAACAACTTGCTAACAAACCATGCCAAACTGACAACTCAATTGCATGTTCGTTATTTTAATGTCGGCAAACATAAACTGATTTCATGTAAGGTATTTACACTTACATATACATATAATGATATTTTAATGTTACTGAGACAGCCTTTTGACGCAGAAAAATAATGATGCATCCAGATACAAGAACAGATCAGCAAAAAACAAGTGCAGTTTTGAACACCATAACCCACTTCTTTCTTTTGAAATAGAAATCTGGCTATTTTCAAAAGGCCTGAAGTTTTAGTCCCATCAAGGTTCTCCTCTGATAGTTCACTAGGGTTCAGATTTTATTTATTAGATCTATAATCTACTTTGGGATCGTCAGGCCCTCTAAAACAGCATATATTAACGTTGTGCCCTCTCTCATACAACAACCGGCACCTTTGGTTGCATTTTCTTTTACATGTGTCAAGTTTAGTCTTTAGTACCAAACTAAGATATCATATTCAATTGCTAATAGTTTTTCTTCACATCTCTCTTAAACATTGTCCATAACAAAAGCACTTACAGTTAAATTTCAAAGTACTGTTTTATAAAGACACACAAATTCTTTCTTTACCTCTAAACTTTAGTCTAGACCCTAGAAGTTTAATTTTAAATTTATTCCAGACAGCATAAAAGATTTCAGGAATTATTTATTTTCATCGCTTCTCAGACTTTTGGTTAAGACCAAGTGTGTAAGATTTCAGGAATTTTCAATGTCACAAATGCTGAGGGCGAAGAACCCAAGGGATTAGCAAGAGATATGATCCCTTTATAACTAGAGAATGTAATAAGGCAATGAATCTGAGCTGGCCTAAGTTATTTGGCTGCCTGAAGCAAATAATAGAATAGCTCCTTGTTCCTGATCTAGATGCAGGGGAATTCATGAATAAATACAAATGGGATCTCCCAGTCCAGTAGGTATTTCCTCTCCAAAGTGATACAAAAGACAGGGGTAAAGGAAGATGGGATCTGAGGCAGAGATCTCTTCTCTTTCTCTGTTTAGATGGGAACATAGTGTCCAAACAAACATTCACAAGTATTTATATTATAGAAGTACTACTTGTCATTTTGTATGAGACTATAGATCAGTGTTGGCAAACCTATGGCACGGGTGCCAAAGGTGGCACTTGGAGCCGTTTCTGTGGGCACCCGACACCGCCCCTTCATAGCCACCTGTATACAGGTTAAATTGCTGTATTGTCACTTTGCGGGGAAAAAAATAGTGGGTTTTGAATTGCAGTTTGGGCACTCGGTCTCTAAACGGTTCGCCATCACTGCTATAGATGGTAAATCTACAATGGTTAGATGATTACATGGTTTGGAACAATAAACACCCATTTAGGCTGAAATCTTACTTATATAGACATAGGCACCATATACAGTAGAGGTTTGCATTGTGACATTTATCTGCTTCACCTCTTCTGGATGTGAACAGATTATGAAATGAAGTTCTGGCTGGATACTAGAACAGATCAGCAAACCAACAAGCACAATTTTGTGGTGGAGATTCATGCATTATTTGGCTCAGCTCCTAAGCACCACTTTTACCAGTATACATCCATTTGCGTGAGATTTCTCTTTAAGGAGGATTTAAACATTGCACCATAAATCAGAATTAGCCTTTTCTTCAATTTTCACATGATAACCTTCATCTGATACCATCTACTTTACTGAAACAGATTTAGAAAGCAGTTTAATGTTTGGCTCAACATTGAGCTGAAACCAGAAATGTTTTAAAATTCAGATCACATATAATATACTAATAGTCAATTTTACTTTTTAATTTGTTAAAACAATTTGCTCCCAATCTTAAACTCTGGATGCCAGGTTTTAACCCACAGATATTTCTCCCCCTCCCTTTATCCCTGAGTTATAACCACTGAAAAATGCTGACAGATCCTTACTGTAGCAGGCCTAGTGGGTGCCCTATAATGAACTTTTAAATTACTTGAGATAATATCTGGAAAGCCTGGCCTTAAATATGTTTCTGGTTTTGACCCATTGCCAATGAAAACACTGCACATCATAAGTCACCTTCATGAGTCTAAGAGTATAAATTGGAGACACAGAATGTAAAATCTAAATATTAGACGTCTTTTAGTTTGCAACTTCTCTTTTTGTTTGTGTGTGTGTGCATGTGCACACGTGTGTGTGCGTGTGCTATGGAACAGTTGCAGCTGTGCTTTAACATACACAGTCTTTTTACATTCTGCAAGGACAGAATGTTTTGTAAAGAGAAATATGCATCTATCTCCCCAGTTATGTCCTGATGTCGTTAAACTGGAAACTTTCATGGTATTTACTACTTGAAGTGGCATCCAGATGTGCTTCATGGTAAAAACATTAAATTCTGGCTAAGTAATGCAAAAAATTGAGTAATTTACTTGGGCTTCAATTTGTAAAGTTATATTTTACAGTTATGGCTCCAGAGGACCAGACTTTCTGCTGGCTATGGCAAGCACACTAAATGGTGGCTCTCCATTCCAGAAGTAAGTCTGGTTAGGTTGTTTAGGCATGGCATGTATTTTCCTAAAATAAAAAATACAACAATTTTAAATAAATAAATGGATAAATAACCAACAACATAGGGATCTGTGCTATAATGATACAGAACATTGGTTCATCTAGCGCGGTACTGTCAACACTGACTGACTGACAGGACTCTTCTAGAGTTTCAGATGGGATTCTCTCCTAATCCTGTCCAGAGATTCCTGAAATTTCCTGGTGGTCTCCGATCCAAGTGCTAACCAGATCCAACCCTGCTTCCCTTCCAAAATGAGATGAGATCATTCTGCTTAGGGTGGCACAGTACAGTAGTTTATGTTTCTTTTACATTTTAAAAACCCACCCACCAAGAAGCACAAGCTGTCATACACACTTCTTACCCAACCCCCACTCCATGCTTTTATCCCCACAAAGAACTAATTGTCCCAAGATCACCCAGTAAACTTCACGGCTTTGGGGGGGGGTACAAATCTGAAGCTAGAAACAGAATTTGGAGATAGTCTGACTGGAAGGGGGGAAATTCTTAATTGACCGGAGTGTCTGGGGGGTCCCAGGATGGGTTTGTCTCACCTCTGTAATCAATCAAATTAGCTTGCTTGGGTTGGCCTTCAGGATTTAAACATAGGAAGTGGAACTTCATAAACATTAAAAAAATGGCTTCAGACTCCAATCTGCAATATGAATGTGCTTTCAGCTCTAATTACATGCCATCTCTAATGTCTGTCTCTGGCCTGAGTCCCTTGTCTGAAACTCTAACTGTACTTTATAGTGGTTGGAAGTAAAATGCCTCAAAGACACACAAATGCCTCCATAATTTAGTACCTTTTGATAGGGACATGTACGAGCTGCCTCCCCAACCAGTTCTGGAGTAATTGTGGTCACTTGAACCTTTTTCAGTGGGTGGGTGGGTGGGAAATACATCACCAAAACAAGGACAAAAGAGATGGCATGTTTGCATGTGACTTCAAAATTTTAATATAATGTTCTCAATACTTGAACATGTCTTAATTGAACTGTATATTATCCCTCATTACTGTAAGCCACCTTGGGTCCTTTTCCAAGGAGAAAGATGGAATAAATATACTCCAAAACGATCAAACAAACAAATACAGTATGTCTCATTTTAGTTAAGTAAATAAAACTCTTTTCACACGACCCCTAAGATCCGCTGACCACTTAAATTCAGACCAGAGATCTTGGGAGTTTGTTGCTCTTCCTGCGTCCCCACCCCTCCGCACTTCCTTGCTCCTGTCTGCGTGAGGGGAGGGAGAAAAAAAAAGGAAGAAAAGAACGTGGCTCACCTCCGTTCCGCCGTCTTGCTCTTGCCCCAGCAGCATTCCATTATCTTAAGTAGCTCTTAAAGGGGCGGGAGGAAAAAAAAAAAAAACAGAAGCGAGGAGAGCCGGGCACTCACCAGATTACATTCGGATCTTGGGATTTTCACCCTCCAAGAGCAGGTACATGAAAAGTGCGCTGGAACGCGCTTAGGTGGGCGTGGTCGCACTTTATTTCCTGCAAACTCCGGAGCTGGCAGCCATTTGCGGCGGAGTTTAGGGGTCGTGTACAAATACCCTAAACCACTTGTAAGCTGCTCTTACTAGACAATTGCAAGGATCCTGTTTTCTCTCCCTAAATTTGTAAGTATCTCCCCCACTCCCACCCCTTTTCAATCTTGGATGACCTGTACACATTTTCAAACAGGTGACACCTTCAAACAGAGGACTATTTTCTGTAAACACATATACACCATATCCAGCAATACCTTCTCAGGCAGGTTAAAACGGTTTCAAATGCAGAAATGTTTGTCACTATTGGCCCATAAGAAGGGCCCAGAATCAAGCTCCAGGAGTCTCCAGTATTTTACCTAAACTGAATTTTAAAAAAAGCAATAAAACCAGGACAAAGGTATTATGATAGTTCATTTCATACAGACGAGATGCCGAAATATGTTCACTGATGAATAACTTCATTTCATCAAGAGCACAAGGCCACTGAGGAGATTATGTTTCAAAGCTCAACAGCCAAAAACCATGAGTGTGCATCCCAAGCCAGAAGATACTTAGGGAGGGACAATCATTCTTCAGTGCACTGCAATCATCACTGTGGTTAATACACTAAATGATGAAAGGTGTAAGAAGGGAAGAACACAAGCATTAACCCTATTAGACCTTCAGTGCCTTGGAAAGTAAAAAAAGGCACTTTTGTGAGCAGAAAAAATTATATAAAACTTGAACAAACCAGTGCTACACCACTCTGCTTGAAAACCTCTGCAGCCTGAAAAGAAAATGTATGTAGAGATCTGACAACCCCACGTTTAATTGGGTTTAACTGTAGTGGCAGAACTGATCCACCAGGATCTGGACTGCTAGTTTTGTGCCAACCTTATTATCGGTTGTCTGCAAAGGCTGTTGACTCGCTTTCATTTGCCTTCGCCCAGGCTCTCCCTTACAAAATCCACTTGTACTTTGGAAAGAAGAGGAGTGGGCCCAAAGTGTTATAAATCTGAGGCAGAAACTGACAGTACAGCAACAAATTTACTATGCATGACATGCAACGAAGGGTTACTGAACCCCATTCTGATGTTCGGGCAGCCAGACGTATAGTAATAAAAAAAATTGAAGGGCTTTACAGTATCTTTCTGTGTATAAACTATAGTTTTGTCTAAAATGGTTAAACTAAAATTGAGGGTCATCTTATACTCGGAAGTAAGCCAGTGAGAGAAAAGCACAGTTGCACAATGGTAATTTGGGGTTGGAAAAGTGAGAACAGTCTTATACATGGTGGGGCATCAACTGCATTTTACTCTGCATTTTAATGTAACATTAATAAAATGCAATTTGTAGTCATATACTCACTTGACTAGCTGCCCTATGAACAGAGATGGTGTGAAAGATAAGAAAGGATGTTGAAAACAAATTAAATGAAAATATAAAGAAAAAACAAACAAACCCTTAACCTGCATTCCCCTTTGAAAATGTTCCTGTCTGGAACAAGGGAGACCTTTAACCCTCTCTCCTCCTTATACTCCTTCCAGACAGCTATCCACAATCCAGCAGAGAGAGGGTGGGGGTGGGGGAGAGAGAGTGAAAGAGAGAGCGAGAGCGAGAGAGCATTGGCTCACTTGCGATCATGTGACCTGCTCCAGTTACTTATATTGCAAGACACTGCTTGTTGATCAAGCCAAAATTTAGAAGAAATGTTTGCTTATCTTGCAAAATGCTCTTAAACCAAGTTACTCTTAAACCAGGATATTACTGTGTTTTAAATGTTAAGAAAGGATAGGCATTTCCAAATATGAGGGGGGAAATCCTTCTTCTCCGCCTTTGGACTTCATCAATCACAACACGCCACCCAGCATGGCTAATGCTGGGTGTACATTAGGAAGAGGTCCAAAATTCCCTCACTGTACCTTCCAACTAACTAACTAACTAACTAACTAACTAACTAACTAACTAACTAACTAACTAACTAACTAA
>JAHTLZ010000129.1:37585689-37616555 GCA_023846285.1 Phrynocephalus versicolor
TAACTAACTAACTAACTAACTAACTAACTAACTAACTAACTAACTAAGCACTGCTTTTTATCAGCCTCATCCCCAAGTCAGTAAATGGAAAGCAACACACACCCCAACCAGAACAAGCTAGGGAGTTTTTATTATTATTATTATTCTTACCACACTCCATTAACCAGGAACCACTCCACCCAAACCGTATGCTGGGGAAATGAATTGATGCTGAGCTAATCCCTTCCTTTCTCCTAGGAATGAATACAAAGTGTCTTACCCACCCACCCACCACACAAGGGAATGTGATGGCATTAGCTTTAAATTCTCCTGAACCTCTGCAAAAGTAAGAGATGCTGGAAGGCTAGTCAAAAGAGATTATGACATATGTGTCTCAAAGCATACTTTGTATCTCATAATTTCCCCTGCATCCCATAATGTTCCTTGTTTGCCTCTTCTTTTCCCCTCTCTTCCCCAAGAACATCTGCAGGAAGCTACTCCCATCTTATAAGCAGATTATCCTTCAACACTAATATTATACAAGATTTCAAAATCAGAATGTAAATGAAATCGCAGTGATATTGTTAACCTATGCTACATATAAACCACATAAAATGGCAAACTGATGTGGTTCAGAAATTTTCTAGATTTTGATGACTGATATTCTTAAAGAAACCACAGAATGAAGTATATAAATTTAGTTTTGTACATGTAAGCGACTTCTTACAAACTTTCTTTGAACTTAGGTTAGATCATTCAACTAGCTTGTTTCCTTTGAGACTTATTCATACATTCATAGGGGTGAGGTAAGTAAAATAAAAGTAATACAGTATTAGTATTTAAAGTATGTGATAAAATAGTTTTTGGAGATTTTAAAATGACTGTATGGGGCAAAAGAAAAATAAGCAATAATATGGAGATGTCCGTGCTTCGACAGAAATTTGCTACCATATAAACCACAAGTGTTTACTCATATTAATGAAAAAAATGTCAAGCATTTTGTTGATTTTAAAGCCTATATTGTTTTAGACGAGCTTGTACATTTACATATGCATTTCTCTATCTTTACAAAGTAGACTGACTATTAATGTCATGAAGTCAAAGATCCACCATTATTTTTGACATTTTGACAAATAATTTTAAGCTGTGCTTCTCACTAGCCTTTCCTTTGCCTATTTTTAAAACCAAAAATGTCAGGAAATCTGGATCAGAAATGTACAATAAAACACATCCCTTCGCCTACTGATCCAATTCATTTTTCAAATAAAGCAAGATAGCTGGATGAGCTGGGGATAAGTTCTTATGTGTAAAGTATATAAGTTACCTTGTGTGTAATGGTCAGACATTCATTATCATTACTGGGGCTTAAGAAGCAGGTGAGAAACCAAAGTCCAAAATAATTTACACATTTTCTAAAATAGTTTAGCAGACTGGTAAATGGCAGTTCAGTCCAGTTCTTTGGTTGTTGGGCAATTTTCATGTGGAACACCCTACGCAACTCATAAATGAGACATTCAAGAAACACCAATTTTAAAATACAAACACACACACTCTCACTGGAAAAGCAAACAAAAGAACTAATGTGCTGTAACTAAAAAAATGTTCAAACAAAGTTGCAGTAATTTACTGCCTCAGCTACTCATGGCACCCCACAAATAGAATTGGGGGGGGGGGGAATCCTAGTCCCATAAGAGGCATTTGATTTACGGCGTATCCCTGGATAAGATAAAATGAAAACGTAAATTGTGCATGGATATGATCACTGTTATTTCACCTCCTTTCAACATATGATTCAATTTTATTTTTAAAGATTTATTTATTTATTTATTTATTTATTTATTTGTTCTTGTATTTATATTCCGCTTATCTACTACATGTAGTACTCTTTCATGAGGAGAATCCAGTAAAATCTGCAAACTGCTCTTGAGTAAGCAGTTAAACGCATTTGATTCTTCTTCATTCTAGAATGAAAACACGCGGAGTCATCCTATGCATGACGGTGCAGAAGGAATCACACTGTGTTAAATTTAGTTCCAAGCACAATGAACTCTGCCATATTCTGTATGTTTAGGAGGGTGCTTTCAGGCTGCATAAAACCTACAAAGAGTTTGACTTCAACAAGGAATGTCATTCCTTTCAAATGGTGGATGTCTTTGGATCCATGAGCAAGGCAGCTCTACCTTTTCCTGTAGAAGATAACGAAGCCTTTGATCATGACAAAAGCAAAAGATATGAAAAGTCATTTTGGGGACGATAATCCCCCCTCCAAGTCCATATAGCCAAGGATTCTGTGGGTGATAGTCTAAACTGCAACTCTTCTATATGAACATCCCCCAAGCACCTTGATGCTTTTTGATTGTGCCTCAGAAATGCTCACAAAATCCCTGTGGGTTTTTAAGGTGAACGGTAAAGTAATTTGCTCACCTCTGCTGAGCAGAATTGCTCCACCCAAAAATGAAGCCCATGGAATATTAAGCTAAAATGCTGATACTCCTGTGGCACATAGTCCTGCGGTTTCGGAACTGATTCGACAAATGCGCAGACATCTTTTTGAGTGATGCTACAGGGCAAGCCATTGTGTACATTAATGTTGCCTGCTACGTGTGTGTGCGTGTGTGTGTGTTGTGTCATTACAGTCATGACCAACTCTTCCTGACTCCATGTCCATGGAGTTTTCTTGGCAGGAATACTGTAGTAGTTTGCCAGTTCCTACTCCAGGTGCCTACAGCACCTGCTATTCCCTCGTGGTCTCCCATCCAAATACTAACCAGGGCCAACCCTGCTTAGCTTCCGAAATCAGGTGAGATCGGATGTGCTTACGGCATCTAGGCAGCTCTGCCTGCTACATATATATCGTAAATAAGAACCAGAGCATTAATGTTGCCTGCTACATAGATACTGTAAATAAGAACACTGAACGAAGTACCAGAGCTTAACACAAATGCTAAAGCATCCCAATGTGACATGGTCTCGGTAGCTATTATTAACCTGTGCAGCTTTCTGTTTTGACTTTTTGTGTTAAAAGTACAACTCATCATCACTACTCAACATAGCTACTGGTTTAAGATGATGGGAATTCTACTCCAGCGCATTTGGAGGACACTGTGTTAGGGAATGCTGCCCTAACAACACCTGAACTAGTGATCTGCACACAGTCAAGATGACTTATTCTCCCTAGTTACCAGTTGTCTGGAAACTCTTTGGGGCAAAAAAGTCTGGGGCATCAGATTTCTCCTCACTCATGGAACACTAAATATCTATTTGAAGACTTCTAGCAACAACAAATAGCAAAAAATACGCTGTAAAAAAACAAACTTCTGCTACAAAATATGGCAACAGTGAAAAAGAAAGAAGAAAGTGCTGTGATGACTCTGCGAAGCTTTGCAAAGAATAATCATTTCAATTTTCGATGCAATGTTTGTTTCTTTTTAAAGTTCTGGTGAGAAACCGCCACCTCCCTGTCCCATCAATTGCTGCTTTCAACAGGTCTTCACGGGTGGTTGCATCTCTTTTAAATTTCATTTCCTGTTAAAAAGGATAAACAGGCAACTCTTTAATGCTGCCAATTTAGCTTATTTAATAAAAAAAAAACCCTGAAAGTTGAATGAGAGTCTCAGTTGGCAGACGGTCATTGAAGAAGTAGTCAAGATGGGAAGGAGGGGATATTTTATTTATATAAATGCTTCTGAGACCACATGCCAACTCTTGGGTAAAACAGGTGGAAGCTGATTTTTTAAAGTTGTATGTTTGCAGGACCTGTATACTTCTCAAAGCAATTTTGCAAACATGTGAAGAATATGGGAATACATTACAAAGCCCAGTGTTATACACTATGACAGGGTTGACGAACCTATGGCACGGTTGCCAAAGGTGGCACTCGGAGCCCTTTCTGTGGGCACCCAACATCGCCCTGTATTCAGGTTAAATTGCTGTATCGGCACTTTGCAAAAAAAAAAAATAGTGGGTTTTGAATCACAGTTTGGGCACTCGGTCTCTAAAAGGTTTGCCATCACTGCTCCATGAACAAGATCCATGCCTTCTCATGGTTAAACATTCAAGGATAGACTGGGGAGAGGGGAAGTGTGAAAGAAAGCCTACTTAGAAGAAGACTGTGTGAAATCATATCTGGGGCTGAAGAACTGTGGCTAAAGCACACTCTGCACTCACAGTGATCTTCTGAACACCACCACTGCTATGCAGATGGAATGCTCGGTAAAATCTTATAGCAGGTGAAATACAAGAAGCATTTTACCAAGGTGAATGGAGCCAACCACCAAAGCACTGTTACCTGTTAAGTTTTAACACCCACTCCCCTCTGATTTTTGCAGTTCTAGAAAGGCTGCAAAAACTAGCTGCACAGAAACCCAGGTAGCTCTTACACACAGCTGCTTTTGCCTTTGTGCATTTTAGCAAGCATCGATGAGTAGTTTCTTTTAGAAAATTTTGACAGCCAAATGTGCCTAGGTCCTGAATTCTCCCTCCCCTCCCTTCTCAGTCATTATCTCACATAGATGGTTGGGAGTGGCAAAATTCCATAATAGAAGAATGGCAGTACAGTGGACCCTCGTATAACAAATGGTTTGTATAACAAAAATTTGTACAACATAAAAAATTCCGGAGATAGGGGAAATTTGCTTAATAGAATTACCTATGGGGTGAATCCGTACAACATAAAAATGGGGATTACTCCATTTTCAATGCATTCCTATGGGAAATTTGTATAAAGGAAAATTTGGTTAACATAATTTCATATGGAACAAATTAATGCCTTTGTACAAGGTACCACTGTATACTATATATACTCAAATATAAGTTGAGTTTTTCAGCCCTTATTTTTTGGGCTGAAAAGTCCAAAAGTCCTCTGTGAGTCCTGCCCATTCCCCTGCATCCCGAGCGCTCAGCCTGCTTGGAGAAGCCGGCGGAGGGCTAGTCCTGCCCATTCTGCTGCCTTGGAAGCCCCCTCCATGGGGGGTTGTCAATGGCTGTGGCGGCACTGGGCGCCGGGAGGCCTCCCTGCAGCCTTGGAAGCACCCTCCGTGAGATTTCTTGGTGGCTACAGCAGCACCAGGCTCAATGCAGGGGGGTTGGGGCAGAAGTTGTGGATTTTCAAAACTTTTCCCCCCACTCCCGAAGCAAGCACCGATGTCCGCCATTGACACTTGCTTTGGGAGAGAAAAAAGTTTTACAAACCCACAACTTCTCCCTCCCTCTTGGGCATGTAGAGGAGAAGCAGTGGGTTTTTTTAAACTTTGAAGCCCCCTCCACAGGGATTCATTGGTGGCTACGGTGGCACCGGGCTCCAGGAGGCCTCACTGGGCCTGCTGGTGGCCACCTTGGTGGTGAGGTGAATACAGCCCGTAACCCCAGCCCACCTGCTGGGTTGCCAACCGCACAGGCAAGGAATATAAACTGACCCGAATATAACCCCTTGACTTATACTGGAGTCAGTAAGTTTTACCAGTTTTTGTAGTTAAAAGAAATGCCCTTGACTTATATTTGGGTCGACTTATACTCAAGTATATACAGGTAGTTTATAATGACTTTAGGATTACCCCATCATGAGCCCCACATATCAACTTAAAGAAGAGCTCGACTTATACTCGAGTATATATGGTAAATCTGATGGGCAAGAAGTGAGGTAACAGGAAAGAAAATGTGGACTGGTGATATAATATCAAATGGCCTGCAGGGACACAGCGGGTAGACCACCTCAACTGCCAGCAGACTGAAGGCAGAGGAAGCTGGCACAAGCCAGATAAGTTGTCGACAGTCAATCAATCAAGCAACATTGAACAACAACACAGGCACATGGTATGTATGCATATAGGTACACATGCCTGTGTGTGTTTAATGTCCTGTAAAACTGCTGTCACAAAGCTTTTTAAAAAATTCCTCCTTCCAACCAACCGCTTGGCTTCAAATCTCATGGCAAAATGTGCAGGCATCGTGACTCATACCAAGCATGTGAATATTGAATCCAGACTCCAGGAGTCACAAGACAAAATGTCATGCAGGTCATATACTATTATAATTCACATCTTGACATTTTTTCAGGGGAAAGAACCCAACAAAGACATGTGGAATGTGTTACTTGAAGTTTAAAAAAAAAGGAGGGGGAGGGAATAGTCCCAACATTTTTCAGAGATCACAGACAGAATATCAAACAATTGCCTTGCGGGCAAAGCTGACATTAACTCCTCCTTTCTCTGACTCTAAAGCACATCTGAATAAGACGAAGAACAAAGTACAGGAGATCAATCAGTGGATTTTCAAATCTAAAATCTATCTTATTTATTTCTTAATTTTGCTATTTACCTTTGTCTAGTTCGCTCGTAATGTTCCATGAGGATGTAGGAATCAAATCAGCGGTGGCAGCAGACATATTTGTTCCTAGATGGAAAAAGTACAAAGGGGGGAACATGTTATTATATAGCAGTTAATATGCCCAATGACATTTCCAACAAGAGACCCTCAAGTGAGAGAAAACAGATGTCTTGAAAAATTCTGGTTATTAATTTTTCTTGAGCACTTTTTATATGGTTAGGGTGTTCTGAATTTAAATAGTAGGATTAATCTGAAATAGAGGACTAATAGCCAGTCTCCTGTTGTGTCTTCCGCAATGGGAATGACATCTCTGGAGGCAGCAACAGATTACAGATAATTGAAGTGATTCTGGTTTGATTCTAAACTGTGTGCAGCTCATGCACAATGAAACAAAAATTGTTACTGCCACTATTACTCTCCTTGAGTTCATAAAGATCTGCAATAGGATACTAACGGCCTTTCTGTTTTTAAAGCCTGAGTCGTAATGACTATGAGATCCTATACTTGTTTTTGCAAGAACAAGGAGGAAGAGGGGGGGGGGACCAAACAGGTAATTTAACAGGTTTTTTTGCACAGAGAAAAAGTTTTTTAACATCACAGTCCTAGTAGTTTAAAATGGTACCAGAAGATAAAATACTAACAATAGAAATAGACATAGGGTCTTTTTAGAATTCATTTCCACAGATGTTCAAGAGCACTCCTTGAAAACAGTATGGTAGTAGCGAAGTACTACATCCTCCCCCCCTACCGAAGCCTTGTGAGTTCATATCTTGCAGTGCAGGACACTGTCTCCCCACTACTGATGCTTCCTCTGACCCATGAGAAGATATATGACTTCCTTCACCATTAAAATATATGGCAACAGTACAGCAGGGGAGGTATGAATTACATTAATACCTTGCATAGCTGAGAGGTCTCAACCTTGGACTTTTGCAGGAATGGAGAAGGTTTTGATCTTGGAGATCCAATGTTGCCTCTGCCCATGCTGCAATGTTCTGTTTCAAGGTATTTTGCAAGTGGCAGATTTATCCCTGGAGAGAAGCAAAATGGCTCCTCAATCCGTCCATGGAGGGGTACTTCAATGGGAGAGGTATGTGTGTGCACCATCCAAATGACCCTCCCCCCAGCCAATAGACTATGCAGGTTGCAATTGCTCTCCCTGTGGTTTTTAAATAGCCTACATTGCTGCTATCTTTCAGAATGGCACACTGAGCCTTTGTAAGAACAAAAATGCAATACAATGGTACCTCTATTTACGAATTTAATCCGTTCCAAATCCATGCTCTTAAGCTGAACAACTCTTAAGCAGAGGTACCATATCTAAAAAACTGAATCAATCAATCAATGAAATGAAATGAAAAAAAATTGTAAGTAGAGCAGACCACATCTAAAATTTGTAAGGTGGCAGTTAAAACACAAACAGTTTTCTGCTCTTAAGTCGAATTGCTCTTAAGTCGAGCCCCATTGTTATGAAATTCAGATAGCCACAGCATAATCCTATGACAACTGACACAAGTAACCCTGAGGAATATATTGGTGGGGGCAAAGCTTGAGTGAGTGTATTTGCACATGTTTCACCTCACACTTGTAAAAGTTATTATTATTATTTACCTCTATTACCTCAAAATGATATTTTTTGGCACTGGTTATGTTGACTAAGAGTTGGTATCCCAACAGCACATTTATGAAGCTCTGGTTCTACCCAAAAGAGCACTACAAATGGGGACCAAGATGTTTAAGAAAGTATTTGCTACAGAACTGAGTAGTGATTTTAACCTCAGGAAAATAAAAATGCTGGTCAAACAGAGTAATTCCATCAGTTCTTTAGTTCTCACAAAGCGACAAAGATATTGTAGGTCAGTTCTATTACCTCAAAATGATATAATTTATCAGTGTGTCATTTATGAAATGGTAGGCCTTGGAAAACCACATTGACAGAATCAACCATTTACCCTCCCATATAATCCAACTATCATTAATCAGCAAACCAATTGGCAAGTTGCAGGGTTCATAAGATCACAGTCGTACGGTGTCGCTGCGACTCCATTTTCTACCAAGCAATGGGGATGACAATAGCTGGCTGGACACTAGATTGAAGAACCAGAGGTTGGAAACCCTAATTCCCCACTGTTCCTCCAGGGGAAAGAACCAGTCTGCAGAAAACTGCAGATTCTCAGGATGCGCCAGAAGAAGGCAACTACTTCTCAGTAGTTTCCACTTGGAAAACCCTGAAAAGGCTTGCCACAAGTCACGATGTATTAATGGTACATGATGATGATGATTATAATGGATAACAAAGAGGTGTTGTTCATGATTCCCATGCCCTCAGAGGAGGCCCACTCTTTCACATATACTGATACTGTAAAGAGTGCCCCAAGATTAAAAACAATTTTATGTTAGGGCTGAAAAAGCCTTTTGGCAAAAATTTAAAAACATGGCATGCTCACAGCTTCTGGATAGTTGACAGAAAATTTCGATACACAATTTTAACAGCAAAATCCACACTACATGTATGGCTATGTTTATTTGTGTGCAGTATGTGGTCTATGCGGACCCAGAACGAATCAACTACATTTCCATTATTTCCTATGGGAAAAGTTGCTTTGATATACAAGTGTTTTGGTTCACAACCATGTTTCCAGAACTGAAGCAAGCAAAATGCTGCAGGCCCATCTTTGAGGTCGTTTCACAACTGTATTCACCAGTACATCTACATTTAAAAATGAAATGAAATGGAAACTAGCCTAAACAGCATCTGATTCAATATCCAGATGCAGCAAGGATGGGGAACATGTGACTGTCCAGGTATTGCTGAACTATTACTTCAAGCAGTCCCATTCTGGGCCTAGAAAGATGTGTTTGTTGGCAAAAATACTATTAGAGATGGGCACAGAATGAACAATTTCGTTTTCATTTTTCATATTTCATTTCATTATGCAATGAAATGACAAATGAAATTTGTCCCCCAAAAGAAACGAAACGAACAGAAACACAGGGATTTTTGTCGTGCATTTCGTTTCCGTTACAGCAATGAAGCGAGCTGCTTTAAATGGTAAAAAAACACTTAAAATTGGAATAAATGGTAACGAAATGGTAACGAAACGGTAATGAAATGAAAACGATTTTTTGCAAAAAAATTCATGAACAACGGAAACGAACCGAAACGGACCTCAAAACGACAAATGACAAACGAAACTCCAGTTTTTCCTATTCGTGCCCATCTCTACTGATTATATTTCAAATCTTCTTTAAGCCTAACACTTGGGAGTTGTCTTCATCTGATTCTAGCTTGTTGCATGGGTGACCAGCCTTATCAGGCCTGTATGATATTTGCAGGCAGGGCTGTAAAATCACTTTCTCACCTCAAGAGCTCTGTATGCCTCTTTGTTTCTGTAATGCAAAACAAAGGGCTTCACATGTGGCTCGAAGAATTAGCTAGATAACGTTGCGCAGATTCAGACTTTTCTTTTTGTCTGTGTGGCCTATGTTATTTCTAGTTCTAAAATGTTAGGTTTTAATTGAATCTCATGTTTGTATAAAGTCAGTACAGTAATGTATAGTAGGGACACTACACTCTCATTAGATTTATACATATATGAAAAACCTCTTTTCTTTCAAGCCCACCTGGTAGTAGAGCTTGCATAAAAGTCAACCAAGTATTCCTTATGTAAACACAGAAGTTGAAGGCATTATAATTCATCCATAAATGCTTTCAGAGTCTAAAGTACGTGGGATTGTGAAGTCAAGAAATTTTAAGGCTGTATAAAGGAGCAGCAGTTTTGACTATCAAAAATACTGCCCAACAAATTAATTGCCTAAAAGTATCATTTAATCAGCTGCTCTTCAAACAGGGAGGGAGTTTTCGTGAGATTCAGGTCTGGGAAAATAATTTCAAAGCACAGGGTATATTTAGGATTAAACAGATAAAGTATTGCAAATTACCCACTATATGATGGAAGAATTATAATTATTTTAAAAAGTTGGCAAAAATCTATTAGTTACAGCTGTTGACATACTGCAATTGGCATATATCTCAAGAGAAACTAGAGATCTTCCAGCACATTTAAAACCAACTAGTGTTTTTTTTAAAATAAAACATTATTTATTCCATAAGATTTTGTGTGCCAAAGCACATTCTTCAGATGAATGGAGTGGCTGTATCTCTGGAGGGAATTTCAAACTGTTGGCCAGAGGACTAACAGAGCTGCCAATCAGGTGGCATACTGTATATCTCAGTTAATTGCCATAAGAAGTCAGTGTAGGCATCTATAGAAGATGTTTACAATAACTTCTTAATTTCATTCATTGCAGAGATTTACAGGGTGCACCAAGGAGGAGGGACCCAGAAGGAAAATTACCTTTTCCCTGTTCCAGTGAAAGAAGAATTTCTGCCAACGGAACTACCTGACATGATCAGAGTTCTAATTCTTACTTTTAAAAACGCAGTATATGAAAATAAATGTTTTATTTCTTGTCTTCTGTTAGTTCCCTAGATACACCTGTTTGTACTTCAGATGTCTCAGCTGCCAGAATGCATTATAGCCTTTCCCTCAAGCTTTCATCAGTGTTCTGTGTCTGTTCTTTACCTATCATTCAACTAGTTACTTTTAATCCCTAAATTTAGTTTGCCCATCACACTTTATTTTTAAAATATCCAAGTTTTATTTTTCTTGCTGAACTCTCAGGCAGGTGCATTAGTCCCTATATCTACTGGGTCACTAAAAACACAATGAGGCAGGAATGTTTTTTGGAAATTGTACTGAAGAATTTAAATGCCCATCCTTCACTATGTTAATAATACATTTAGGAAATTAATTGTTTTAGTGTGTTTGATTTTTTAAAAATACAGGAATGGGGAACATGAGACCATCATACCCTACAGATTCTGCAGCATATTTTTATCACACACCCTTTTCTCTTTCTCTCTCTCTCTCTCTCACACAAGCATGTACACATCACAACAATCATTAATCTCTTTTTTTCCTGTCCTTTTTTACTTTTTAGTAAAGAAGTGATTTCTTTTTAGTAAAGGAGTAATTCTATTCTTTTATACTAATAAAAGAAAGTGGTGACATTTATCTTTGTATTACTTGCTATACTGAAGGTATGACAGTGTTTTTACCCCAAAATTAAAGTTTTTTTTGTATGAATACAAATCACTACAGTGATAAATTACAATTTATTTTTGAAGTCGTAGACATGATGAAAACAAAAGTGGTCCCCTTTCATCACCCAGCACTCAAGTGAGTAATCTCTCTGAGACAAAAAAGGTTATTGTTCTTTTGAGAGACACACTAAAATATTATTGTTTTGAGAGGTCACCAGCATTTATTTACTTATTTTAAATGATGTAGCTGTGATGGAGCACCTCTTGTAAGAAGAAAAGTATCAGAGCCATGCAATTCATTTAATTTTTGAACACTAGCTCCTCCACCACCACAACCATAAACAACAGGCTAGTTTTTCCACTATTGGATTTTCCCCAAGAATTTCAAAATAATGTAATATTTTGGTCTCCACACTTAACAACCCCAAACCTTGGTCCTTTTCTCTCCCCCCCCCCCGGTTGAAATTTGACTCCTCACTTGGGAGACTGAAACCAGCACCCTGGTGACTTAGCAACTCAAGTCTCCTTCCTGCTGCCCAACTATTTGTTTCACCACAAAAAGCAAGAGGATAACAAAGCTCTGTCAGCGCCGCTCCCCTCACACACACACACACTATCCCGATTCCCGAGGAATGGTTTCTTAGCAAGAATGGCAGGTTTAAATTCTAAATCAGCCCTCATGGTCTTACAAATCAAAAGTCAGATGTAGGTTTGTGAGCATAACAAAACTAGCCCAGTCATTATTTCATCCATGTGGCATCCCCACTGCAATACTCAGATGATTTTAGAGTGACTTTTATCTTTGCCCCACAAAATAAATAATGAAGATTGACAAAGGGAATTAAAGATGTGTATTAGGCTTATAAATTTTATTAACCTGGAACATCTTCCCCCAATGTGGTATGTGCTGCTGCAAAGTTAGCAGATCCATCTGTTTCCTATCTAAGACTGAGGGAATAGTACCAGGACTGTATAAAGTTATCAGTGTCTATTTGTTTTCCAGTCAGTCTGTTGTTTGCTAAGTTCTTCAACAAGCCTCATAAACCATACTTTCTTCTGCCAGTTAACTGTGGGAAATATCTGTGGCTGACTTCTGCCTTGGGGTTATTCTTTACCTTGTAGTTCCAGCCATAAACCACCACCACTAATAAACGTTCATTCAATTCTCTAAAAATAGATGGCAAAGCCAACTTGACCAAAGAGATGCAACTAATATGTTCTTTGTTACATGTGAGAACATATTACATATGTAGTATGTTCCTTTGAGAAGTGTTTCAGAAATATGTCTTCTCACCCACACAAGGGCAAGCTTGTTAAAAAAAGCACTTCCCAAGAGGCCAGGAAGCAAGCATGTCCATTTGTTTTTTGTGTACCATCAAATCGCTGAGACCATTTTCCTTCCGGGCTTCTATATTGTCTAAAATCCAAAGATCAGGAAAGCTTCTGACAGAAGCAGAAAGGCCATCAGAATCACAATTTGGCTATACAGTATATGTCAGTGATGGTGAACCTTTTAGAGGCTGAGTGCCCAAACTGCAATTCAAAACCCACTAATTTTTCGCAAAATGCCAATACAGCAATTTCACCTGAATACAGGTGGCTGTGAAGGGGTGATATTTGGTGCCCACAGAAAGGGCTCCGAGTGCCACCTTTGGCGCCTGTGCCATAGGTTCACCATCACTGGTATATGTGCATGTATATGTATGCATGTTATGCATATGGGATTTTTCAGAATCTTTCACAAAGTGTGAGACAAGCTTATATTTTGCTTAGGGTTTTGTTTCTGATTGGAAATTTTGACCTAAGAATGGGAACACACACAGAGCCCTGGGAATTCCAAGACCACAAACCCATTTGAAATGGGAGTGAATATGGGGATGTAACTGACTGAATGAACTCTATCAGCCAGTCATTCTCAGCATACAATATCAATAGAGAGGAACTTGGCCAAACAGCATAGCTTTAAACCTCACTGCTATTTTCTTAATCCACACCAGGTGTGAAGATATTAAAAATGCTCAGATGGGATATTCGCAAGCAAGTCACAGAACACAAATGGTATATAATTTGGCCTGTCTTTATACTGGTCTCATGTATCCCACAGTTACCATTTCCATCTCTTTGGAATTGATTGGAGAGAGCCAATCCTTTAAAAGAATGCAAATTTCCAAGCTGGTTATGTCAGATCCAGTAAAGAATGCCTCAAATGAAATTCAGTTCTGTTTATAGGTTTTAATGCACTTCTGGAGGCAAATCTACAAAGTCACAAACTATTGGGGCGGGATCTAGATTATAGATCGAGAATGTGTAGCGCTCCATATGCTGATGAAGATGTAACTCTCATTATCCTTCACTGCTGATGTGAGTTGGAGTTCAATAACACCTGGAAAACCAGTAATTGTCCTCGCTCCCCACTTTAAGTGTGTACAGTGCCAACTGTACTTTTTTCCTTTTGTATAAAAATGAAAAAAACAACAAAACCCAAAACAATAGTGTCGCTGTGTATAGGTAAAAGTAGGTTGGTTATTGGCCCTACATGGATCAATTTCAAGAGCCACTAAGTGCACTTCTACTTAAGTCTTCTTACTTTTCATCTGAGTGGTAACAAATAATGTTAGAACTCTCAAGGTCCCTGTCTTTCAGGAACTGTGTGCCCCATTTGATAAAACCTCTCTTTTTCCAGATGACAGCATAGAGCAGGCATGTCCAAACTTCGGCCCTCCTGATGTTTTGGACCACAACTCCCAGAATTCTAAGCAAAGGACTGTGGGAGTTGCATTCCAAAACATCTGGAGGGCCAAAGTTTGGACATGCTTGGCATACAGGTTTCCCCTCCTATAGTAGCTTCTCAAATACACAAACTGCATCCAGGCGCCTCTTACTGTTTATTAGTTTCCTGTGTAGAACATAGAAATTACTGATCAGAAAATATACACATATACACAGTATACACATACAGACTTTCAATTGTTAAGTATGAAATATAAAATATCAGTCTTTGTTCCATATAGTATAGTATTCAATATAATATATATATATTCATATAGATGTCAAATGCTTGGTATGTAATACTAAGCATATGCTCAACATCTATCATTTTAAAGGTGAAGATTTATGGACTCAAACTTGTTAATGGTTTAATTCTTGGTAGAAAGTGGAGCAGTACATATTCATGTCACATCATCACAGACCGCCCTTTAAGACTGTCTAGTACAGCAATATTTTCTCCTTGTGCAGTTCAAGGAACTTTGTCTAGAATTTCTATAGCAAGAGAAAAACCTAAATCTGGAACTGTTGTTTTAAAGCTATTTGCAAGAGGATTTGAGACTTAGTAACTCTTACTTCTTGGAAACAGAAAGTGTTAAAGTGCCACGTGCCATATAGGAGATGTTGGGCAAACTGTTGGTATTCAAGTTGATTCACACTCTTTATAATTAAAGAAAAATCAACAGAACGCAATATCAACCATAACACCATAGAAAGCTTAAACAACCTAAGTGTGTAGCTCCGAACAAGAACAAAGAAGAACAATTTAAATGTTGAATACTAGATTTAAAAATGTGTTTCAACACCCTTCTTAGAAGCAGTGAGAGTTGAAATTCAATACTGTATATTCCTAAAAGGTGGGCATTCCACAGTCTGCGACTACACGCAGGTCAAAGCCCTCTCCTGTGTGCCTCCTAGGTGGGCCTCCAAAACTACCAGTATTCTTTACAGGGCTTCTCCTGAAGACCTTAACAATGAGACAGAATTATAAAGAGGCAGTTGCCCCCTTAGATAGATGAACATCTGGGTAAAAGCAATATAAAAGTTAACATTGCATGCATCCCTTTTATAACTAACTGATCTTCCTTCTCCAAGTATTGGATGAAACAGGGACAGGCGCAGAAAGGGACAGCTGTGCCCAACAATAGATGAGAACTATGCCAATATGCAGAATTCTGGGAAGCTGTGGTGAGAATAGCAATTAGGGATGAGCACAAAATGAAAAACAAAATGCTGTTTTGTCATTTCATTAGGTAGAAAAACAAAACAAACGAGGAAGCAGCATTTCGTTAAAGATGAAACAAAATGGTGGGTTTTTTTTTTCATTAAACCAACCGTTTTGTTTTGCTGTAAAAAGGCTGCCTTACCTGCTGGGGTCGCAATGAGCCACTACCGCCACCACTGCCAGATCCTAGAAAGGGGAAAAGGAGGAAGTGTATCCCCTCCTCTCAGCTGGGAGGTGGGTGGGGGCGTGAATCCGCTGGGTCCTAGAGGCACCATATTTGGTGCCAGGGAGCCATTTTCAAAGGGGTCCAGCAGAGCTGTCATTAGCTGGGTCACTCTGAAAATGGCCCTGTCGCCACTGGGGAAGCCCCGTGGTGGCAACTGGGCTATTTTAAAGGGGTCCAGCCGATGACAGCTTGGCTGGATTGCTCTGAACATCACCTGGTCACCACCAAGGGAACTCCGCAGTGGTGACAGGGCCATTTTCAAAGGGGTCCAGCTGAGCTGGCATCAGCTGGACCTCTTTAAAAATGGCCCAGTTGCCACCAGGGGAGCCCCACAGTGGTGACTGGACCATTTTTAAAGGGGCCCATCCGATGACAGCTCGGCTGGATTGTTCTGAACATGGCCTGGTCGCCACCACGGGAGCCCCACAGTGGCAACTGGGTCATTTTTAAAGGGGTCCAGCCAAGCGGATCACTCTGAAAATAGCCCGGTTGCCACCAGGGGAGCAACTAGGCCATTTTAAAAGGGGTACAGCCAATGACAGCTCAGCTGGATTGCTCTGAAAATGGCTCCCGGGCACCAAATCTGGTGCCCCCAGCCTCCCAGCTGAGAGGTGCAGCCTGAGCCCTTCCCCGCACTGAATCAGCAGTGTGAAGAGGAGGAGGAGGAGGAGGGGGAGGAGGAGGAGGCAGGGAGCACCGGAGCAGCAACAGGGACCGTTTCATTTCGTTTCATTTCATTTCATATGAATTTTCTAAAAAGAACCCATAAGAAACAAATCAAAATGAAAAGGGTGTGGGCACAAAAGGAAACATAATGAAACACTATTTTTCCGTTTCGTGGCCATCCCTAATAGCAATGTATCCCCTGATTTCTTTGTTATTAAGACACAAAAAAGCATGCAGAAACCTGTGTGCCAACCAAGTCACTTACCAGCGGTGGGAGGACAAGTGAGTCATACAATGGAAACTTGATCAAAAATACTTCAGGGCAAACATGTTCTTCCTATCACACCAAAGACTCTTTTTACTCTTGCCTGATCTGCAGGTAGCAGCTTTCTGCCTAAAGGTGCTCAAGCTATTTAAACTATTTTTAAAAACGAGAATAGCAAAAGCTTCATTTGCTGTGTTTTATCTTGCTAACAACCTACATTCTGGCTCCACCCTCATTAAAATAAATGTTGGAAGCTCTTTGTCTATTAGAGGAAGTCCCTCTGAAAGTTGTCTTTGAAGCTAGGATGGAAACCAGTTTGTCTATAAAGTAAGTGAATCTGAGTTACGTCATCCAGCTCTTAGCAACCTCACTAACCTCATCCAAATTTTCAGTTTATATGATTCCATATTTATATGTATTTACACGTATCTGGTGTCCCATTTTCCCTGCAGCAGATGTGAATGAGGCCTCAGTGCAGTACTTTCTATCTCAGGGCTGCCACCACAAACTGGTCTATTATATATTAATGGCTGTGGCACTGTAATGGGTTGTCAGCCAAGCAGCCATCATTCATGGTTCATCTTCTGCAAGGAAAATGCCCTCCATCTGCATCGTGGGCGATAAAACAGGGTGGCCTGTGAAAACTGCCTTTTTACTCAGTTACTAGTCCACATAATGTTGCCATTCCGAGCAAGCCTGCTAAGATAATGGTGCAGCTGGGAGCCCTTTTAGCAATGGCAGAGAAGGGAGCCATCAATGCCAGGGAACAGACAGTGGTGAGCAAATACAAATGCAGCTTAAGCTTGGAAAGAGCTGAATTTGTATTTTCAAGGTGTCTCAATTCATTGTTCCAGCATCACAGACCTACTCATTTGCTTATCTTATTTCTTTTGGAGATTAATAAATAACATAAGCACCTTTCATCATCGTAGGCTATCTTAAATAACAGCAACCAGTAATAGGAAGACTTCAAAACAACAGGAGTTGTTGTGGAACTATTAACTCTTCGTCATCTTGGTTTCAACTTAAATACTTCCAAGGCCACATAAATATGAATATGAGTAAGCATGCTTCCTACCAAAGGAGAGGATATAAAGAGCTACTTAGTGTTTTGTTTGTGAATGAAATCTAAATTCTTGAAAGAGATGCTTGGGGAAGTTCAAAGGCTTCCAAATACCCAGTGAGATTTTGGAAATCCCCCAAATACACAGCACCCCCCCCCGACACACACATATACTGTTTGAGCACTAGATACTGTACCAGCGTTAGGTTTTTTTAAAAACAGTTTACCATATGGTACAAGCAACTAGAATGCATAGATGAATTGGGAGCCAATTCCATGATCCTTTGACTCTCAGCCAAAATACCTATTTCATACACATTTCATGAACTATAGGGAAAAAAATTACTCTTGACTAATGAGGCACAACTATAATTAAATAAAACTTGGCAGAATGCCAACCAAGTCATACTCTCTCGCTCGTATATTTTTATATTATCATATATATTTCCAGAGTGACATTGGCTGGTATCTGACTTCCCTTAATTTACCGTGGGTATGAATGAAGCATGAATTTCATGAGTCCACCTGACACAGACTCCCAACCTGAAAGAGTTTTTCAGTTCAAGAAAACTGTTTCTTCTGACCAACACTTTTTTTTTAAAAAGGTACCAACTGGGTTAAGTAGAGTTTTTTTAAATTGTTTAAAGAAAACAAAATAAGACTTGCAAGAAAAACAAACCCTGTTTTTCACAGATCTTGCTGAAATTTCTGACAACCCCCCCCCCTTTAATAGCTTGCAAAAGGCACATGGAAACAGGTCTTTCAATGTGATGTGTTTCATAATGTGCTTTGAGAACATCAGCTTCCACACATGCCCATGTTGTGTTACTGTTCAGATTTAATTATACTATTTCTATATGTTTTAAAGAGTTTATCTACAGTGTTATTTCTGCTCATGGTGAGAATCTACTAGACACTACTTAGAACACAGGCTGCTATAGTTTGTTACACTCTAATCTGTAAGCCATCAATCTTGCATAAACCCGAACAAGGTTGTGAAAAGGGAGCAATGTGATTGACTTTCTTCTACTTCCAAAGAGTGGAAGATAATTGTTATATAGCGGGTCTGATGAAACCAGGCAACGCCCAAAGTGAAAATTCAGCTCTTTATTCCATGACAGAAACACAGGTTGCATAGGGATAAAAGCAACTGCTAAAATGGCCCAAAGGCCTGTTTATATACACTCCCAGGATATCCCCGTGGCTGGCCATTGGATGGTTTAAACAGCCTGCTGGCCCCCAATGGGACAAGTCATAATCCTGCCCTTCAGTCCTTCTCCAGCCTCCAGCTCCCACATCCCTCACCTGTCTCCCATTGCCTGTGCTTTGGAGCTTGATCAGGCTCCGCCCGGCTGGGGCCCGGCTAGAGCTTGGCTGGAGCTAAGGTAAGTTTGGAGCCTTTCTTTCTATTTATTAATATACTCCAAACTCAGGCAGTTCAAGGGTTACACTAAGAACACAACAATAATGGACATATCTACAGATTTCTCCATTTCTTCAGTCCCCCCCCCTTGGTTCCAATGGGAAATCATTACATTAGTTCAGTGGTGTCCAAACTTTGGCCCTCCAGATGTTTTGGACTACAACTCCCAGAATTCCAAGCCTAGATTGCCAATGACAAAGGACTGTGGGAGTTGTGGTCCAAAACATTTGGAAGGCCAAAGTTTGGACACCACTGCATTAGTTTAAGTATAGGCAGACATGGATGGGGTAGCTCTAGAGCCTCACTGGGAAGCAAGAAGATCTTGAATCCACCAGATCTCTGCCTTGCCATCAGATGATCCCATTTCAGGTCCTTCTAAAAACTGGTGCTACTAGAAAGCCTGATGGTGGTGGAATCATGCCCACAGATCAATCCATGGGCAGTCTGATGGTTTTTCCTATGCAGGTGCCACCTGTTGGCAGAACTCTCCTTCACACCACCCGAATGTATACCCAGGCAACTGAGCTGTAGCTTTTCCTGGCTTTTAAATCATTTCCTAATCTTTAAAACAAAACAAAACAAAAGATATAACTGTAGCAGAGCAGTTGTGAGTCCTTCAAATTAAATACATTGTTTTCTTTTTGCTTTCAGGTACACAGTAAACGATCTCTCCTTCCTATCCTCTGCAACATAAATGCCTAAAGCCCCTGTAAGTGATGGATGAAGTGTGGAACTTGATGATGATACATCACAGACTGATTATTGAAGTTCAGGACTGGAAGGGAGAAAATGGCAGGAAACCAGAGGATTCAGAGTACACAGGCTTAATCTTTTGCAGGCCTGCATCTCATATGGTTCTCTGCTTATGATGTCAGTGGAAATACCCCAGAGAAAAGAAATCGTTTCAGTAATAGAAATGTAAATGCACACGGCATCCCAATAGAGGCAACATGGCTCTAGCAGCTTTTTTGCTCCGAGAATCCGCCTTGGTGACTTAGATCATAAAAGCAAGTTTCAGCTATTACATTTCCAACGGAGATGTTGAGGGGGAAAGCTGTTCCACATGGCACACACACACACACACACACAGCAGTGCCTTGAGTGAAAATGAATCTCGGTACACGCTCGAGCAGCTTTTCTTCAGCGGAATGCACACCTCATGATTGCCTTTATTTTTAGCCACTTGGTCTTTTAGTTAAGGTCAGATATAATATCAGTGTAAGATCAAAACCACATTCCATTAGTGCAAACAAACCACGGTGGTAGACAGGCTTAGTTTGTCCTTCTCACTTCCGCGTGTAGAAAATAAGTGTGTGTACCAACAAATACAGGGCAATCCCAAGGTTTGAGACTAGTTCAGTTATTTCTGCTCAAGTTTGTAAATAAAGGATTATGCCTATCATTATCACCCTTAACAGAATAATATTTGAAAGGAAAATTACATGGTAGCTAGCTCTTATTAAATGTCCGATTGATTGACCCATCACCTGAAAATGGCAGAAGCCTGTCAATATCAAGTAAACGTGTGCTCCCCTGCTGGTGCTTAGTCTTTAAAGCCCTAAATGGTTGGGCCATAAACACTTGAAAAAGCACTTCTCTCTATAATGGCAGCACATGCCTTACAGATCTCGATGCAACGTTCACCATTTCTCTCTATTTGTTTGTGTGACTGGGATGATGGGAGCTGAGGAGTAACACGACCTGGAGGTTGGCTATCCACCGTGCCTTCTTACAAATATGCTCACATAAAAAAATCCTCAGGAGAGGTTGCTCTCCATTATAGATCATAACCAATGTGGGACAGAGCCTTGATCCAATTGTCCTGAAAATGTTACTTCCCCCACCCCACACACTTTTGAAGAAGAAAGGCTGCAGTCTTAAAATATATCTACTAAAGATTAAGCCACACTGGACACAGTGGTGCCAGCCGAGAAGGGGACAACAATTTGGCTGCTAATCTCTTAATTACATACCTAGTAACATTCAAAAGGTAGCTACAATTCATCAGATGGTTTGTTGCTTTTAACAACTTTCAGCACAATGATAGACTTTGCTCACTGTGACCAGCAATGATAATTTCTACTGGTGATAACTCTTTTCAGCTTTTCGCTTCCCTTGAACACCCAAAATGAATACCATGCCTAGACTAGACAAAGGGAGAGTTGCTCTCAGTTTTAGCTTCTTTTTTTTTAGTGTTGTAAAAATGCAACTTAGGTATCTGGCTGCAGGGCCAGAGGTTGGAAGTCCAACCGTGTAGCCCTGGGCAAGGTGTTTAGCCCCAAGGCCCCAGCAAAAGATGCAAAAAGTAAGCCATTTGCAAGTCTTTTGTAACTAAAAAAAAAAAACCCTGGTTATGGTTGTCATCATTCAGAACTGCTTTGAATGTGCACAATCATTTTATAATTAAGGAATGTCAACATTTGTTTCAACCTACCAGAATCCGCATGCTATGTGAAGTTAAACTGCGTTAAAATTAAATTGGGGTGATGAAGAACATTTTCTACTTAACAAGAATCTATATATATCGCATTGTTAGTTCCCGCTGTGCTGAAGAAGACTCACGGGCAGGCTATAGCATTTCCTTGGTCCTTTCTTTCTAGATCAAAACAAAGCAAAGTCAAATGTTCTGCTTACACACTGCCTGATACCACTTCAAGTAGTCCCTGGGCAGTTTATACTTTAATTACAGCACGCAGGCTACACATTGCCCCCACCCCCAGCAAGCTGGATACTCATTTTACCGACCTAGGAAGGATGGAAGACCGAGTCAACTACACTGTTCTAGGTACTCAGATGACCCCAATGAGACCATTTGTTTTAGATAGTGCAGACCATATTTTTAGAAACCATGAGCAGAAACCAACCACGGTGCTACAGCAGCAGCATCACACTAATGTGACAGGGAGTGCAGATTCCAAGTGCCCAGTGCACCCACATCATGGAATCTATGACATCTGATGCCATGGCATCTGCTAGCGGAACGTTGATATACTCCAGTCCTCGGCAGAAAAGGCTTCTCTTTTAGCAACACAGAACATGCATCACATTTGAATTAATTCAACGGCTCAGAGGAGAATTACATAACTCTCAGAAATTTGCTTTGGCACAGGCAAAGGACACCGTGGCACCATTTGTGTATACTTAGCAATTTCGGCATCCAAGGATTTTTCAGTATTGCTGGAGAGAGCGGTACACAGTGTCTGGATTGGCAAAATGCAGATGGGAAAAATACCCATCCAGGTCTGAAAAAATAATGCTAAAATTTATACCCTGCCAAATACATTTTTTCAAATCACTGTGGGTGGTATATTAAGTTGAAAACCAATAAAACAACACCAGTACAATATGATTTATTTAATTAATTCATGGAAATTTTTTTTATCCTGCCTTTCTCTTTAGAAAGGACCCAGTACAGTACATTTCTAAAAAGAAAATTTAAAAGCCACCATCAATCCTGCCCTGAGACTGTTATTCTAAGATTCAGTATACCTTCTGCATACCTGAATAATCTTGATAAATATAAATAAATAAATAAATAGGTAGGTAGGTAGATAATATAATATAATATAATATAATATAATATAATATAATATACAGTGGTACCTCGTATAACGGAGGGTTTGCTTAACGAAAAATCCGTACATCGGAAAAAAAATCCGCCCCCCATCCCCCCCCATTAGCCCCTCGGAACTAAGTCCTCCGGGGCTCCGGCAAGAGGCAGGGGGATGTCTGGCTCACCCCACTCCCTCCATTATACGAGGTACCATTGTATACCAAGTGGCGCACCCCCTCCCCCCGGCCACCTCCGCCCACCACCTGCGGCTGCCTGGGAAGAGGACGCGGGGCGGTCGGGGAAAGAAGGGAGAGGTAGCAGGCACGGAGGGGGGCCAGCCGGGGAGGGGCACCCTTACCTGGCAGGGTCCTCCGCTTGCTGCCGCTGCGGATGCTGGGAGGGGAAGGGGGTGCGTGGCCTGGGGCGGGGGGGCGCTGGGAATTCCCCCGCCCGCTCGTCTCTTGCCGCCGCCGCGGATGCTGGGAGGGGAAGGGGGTGTGTGACCTGGGCGGGGGGGGGCACTGGGAATTCCCCCCGCTCGCCTCTTGCCGCCGTCACGGATGCTGGGGTTCCTCCTGGCGGGCGGGCCGCCGGTGCGCCCTCCGGCCTGCTGGCTGCCTCCGGGGCTCCGGCAAGACGCGAGCGGGGGGAATTCCCAGCGCGGCCCCCCGCCCCAGGCCACGCACCCCCTCCCCCCGCGGCCACCTCTGCCCACCACCTGCGGCCGCCCGGGGAAGAGGACGCGGGGCGGTCAGGGAAAGAGGGGAGGGGAGGCCAGGAGGGGTGACATGAGCCACGGCAGCCAATCGGGCGCCCTCTTCCTGCTCACCGCCTCCCACCCATGTGCAGCCCCAGAGGCCTGCCTCCCGCCCCTCCCTTCCCCTCCCCACGGCACGCTCTTCTCGGCTCCCGTTTGTTGCCTTCTCTCGGTGCACGCGCCTCTTGCCTCAGCAACCTCACCATCAGCCGGCTTTTACGGCCGCCAAAGGGACGGGTTTGTTCGGCACGCTTCGGGGCGGTGGGCTGCGCTGAGGGAGGCAGGGGGCACGGGGGAGGGGGCTTGAGTTGGTGGGCACCCAGCCCCCTCAGGGATGGGACCAGGACTGCCTTGGCGGGAGGAGGGGGAGGGTGTCTCTCTCTCTCTCTCTCTCTCTCTCATTACTTGACTATGCATTGGAACGGATTAAATCCACTTCCAATGCATTCCTATGGGAAATTAGGGTTGGTACAACGGAAAACTTGTATAACGTAATTTAATTTGGAACAAGGTACTACTGTAATATAATATAATATAATATAATATAATATAATATAATATAATATAATATAATATAATATAATATAATATAATGTAATATAATATAATATAACATTAGGAAACAGAATATCCTAAATGCAGCCACACAACAACTGCAGGCACCAGTGCATAGGTTGCTAAAACAACATACAACATCAAGTTCTGTAAACACACAGAAAGGTGACCTTCTGAAGCAGAGCTAGACAGTTCAGGAACAGTTTCCTAACCTAAGGGTCCTCCAACAGCTCTACGAAAAAAAAAAAGGAAAAACCACCCAAAAGTCTGGAATAAAAAACATTACAGTAGAGCCTTGCATAACAAACAGTTTGTATAACATAAAATCTGTACACCATAAAAATTACGGAGATGGGGGAAATTTGCTTAACAAAATCGCCTATGGGGCGAATCTGTACAACATAAAAATGGAATTACTCCATTTTCAATGCATTCCTGTGGGAAATTTTTATAAAGGAAAATTTGCTTAACATAATTTCATTTGGAACGAATTAATTCCTTTATACAAGGTACCACTGTACTACAGTATATCAAATGGAGCACTATACATATAAAACACAGAGAGGAGTTTAATGATTTGCCTGTAATCAGGTCATAGGTCAGATGCTTGCAGAAATAATATTGAACCCATGCTAGGTGAGTTCTGATGGCTTGGAAATGCCTACAACGGACTGACTAGAATACAAGCTGAAGAAAAACAAACTTAAAATTGCATTAGGTCAAGAGCAAACATGCTCTTGCTATACTGGGAGGCACTTCCCTTCTGCAGGCCCTCCTTGGAGGTGCTTAACAGAGACATCTGAAAACCAATTCTCTAAACTTTCAGAGATTGTAGATGGCCATCAGAGGAAACTTCTCTGCAATTCTGGTGTATCGAGATGCCTGGGGGCATGTTAAAATGTGTTTGTTTCTTAAAGGCAAGATGAACCAACCAACTGATCCATTGGTTTGTTGGGGTGGGAAATCTTTGATTCATGATTCATCAGTGTTGACAAATTATGAATTGCAGCCCATCTGTTTTTCCAATTTGTGCCCATTTCTACCCAGCATGCATACACATACTGGACTCACACAATGCTTTTAACATAGCTCTGGATTGTATTAATGGCTAAGAGATGCAAAAGAACAAATACATTGCATTAGATATGGATACATTTGTAAATGATTAAATGTTAATGACTAATAATGACCTTTAAAGAACAAGTGCTATTGAAGGATTTATTCATTTATTTGTCTCGTTTATAGGCTGCATTTCTTCTGTTAAAGGGATTCAAGGCGGCTCAGAGCATTAAAAAGGATTAAATTAAAAACACAGCAAATTATACATTAAAAAACAACTGAACTATAAAACTGATTAAAATATCTTTTAGTGACGAAAAGCATGTAAAACTATCTGAACTAAAACAGCATTCAGAGCCTTAGTCATGATTGTGAAAAGCCTTCCTGAAAAGGTAGCTCTTCAAGATGCCAGAGAAAGGAAATACTGTATGTGTTTATTTATTAGCAGAAATACAGATGCCTTGGTACAAAAACTTAAAATAGGAATTTTTACCCCAAGGGATGTATAGTTTGAAACAAATGAACAAGCATTTAAAGGCGGGGGGAATACAATAACACCACAGAAAAGCAACAAGTCATAATGCAATTCAAAATGCAATCAACAAAAAAAAAGTCAATGTAATAAACACATTGAGAAAAGAAGCAAATCTTTAAAACAGACTGAAGCCTTGTGAATGAAGGAACAGCCTTCATTTCAACAGAGGGTTCCAAGCAGGTGGAGAAGCAAGAGAAAAGCAACAAAATGGCATTATAGAGCAATACAGCCTTGGTCAAGTTGAAAACACAGATTTAGAAGAGCAAAAGGAATGACTAGGCCTGCAGCAAGCTATCAAAGTGGAGAGGCAGGAAGGACATTGATCATGAAGGGCTTTGAAGGCCTTAACAAGAAGCTTACACGGGATCCTGTATAATGAAGCAGCTTAAGTCTCAACGGAAAAAAAAATTTAAAAGAGGAGAAATATGCTGTAACCAACAGGCAACTAAAAGGAGCTTCGGTCTAGCATTTTGAACAGGAATGAAATAACTGATATTAGTTTGTGGGAAACCAAACAAGAAAAAAACTCTAATAATCTGAACAAGGTGGGGAAAGAAGAAGGGGGAAAAGCATGGATTCGAGCAGTGTGATGAAGGCCAGCATCCTATACCTACAGAAGGCAAATGACATAACTCACAACCACGTATGGCTCCTAATTTAATGAAACCTACTACTATCTTCAGGAATCTACCAATCTACTCATCCAAGTAGCTTTGTCAGTCTGATGAAGCAACTTGGATGAGTAGTGAAACATTTTGATTGCACAAGAAAAGAAGTCCAGTTGCCATGACTCAACGTCCAGATAACCTCACCTGGAAGACTCAGAACCCTCACAGACATTCTGTGAGTACAACTACACAACCAGATTATGCAAATAAAAGAAATGACTCAAAAGTAAAACTGAAATTAAATGACCGTTCCATTGGAGAAATAGTAACAGATATGGGAGTCATCAGGGTTTTTCAGCAAATAAAGGTACTTGGAAGATGATTCTGAATACAATATGTGAGCTGAGCAATACCTGAATGCTAACTAAGAGAACATGGTTTGAAAGTGCATTTATGATCTGTGTTTGCGCGTGCCTATGCATGTGTGCACATGCAAAAATGTTGCACTGGCCGTGTAAAGTGATCTGAAGTATAGACTTTTTTGGGAGGATTAGCTATACAGGAGCTTGGTTTGCTTCCAAAAAGGGAGATTAATGTCAATGTTTGAAAGAAAGACATGTTGTTGGCTCAGAAATGGAAACAAAAATTTCAGTCATCTGGAACAAAATACTAGCTTCCCTGACTATGAAAGGATTTGTCAAGACTGGCTTTGATGTACTTTCTTGTTGTCCTATTATTGTGCCTTTTCCAGCGGGTTGGGGAGCAAGGCACAGCCTCTGCTAAGAGGATGAGCAATAAATAAGTTACCATGCTGGCAAAAATCATGCAATTGCTTTGTCGTGGAACTTTGTACCGTTGGAAATTTTTTGAAAGCACTGATTCACATTACACTTTACAGAGCTACAACAAGCAGAGAGATCCCTGTCCCCCGGAGTTTACATCCTCCAGTTTCTAACAGATCATTACTCTCATTAAAAATGAAAGAAATAAGCAATTATTTGAAATAGCTCTTGCTGGCTGATCACTAATTTTCAACATGGACCAAAGTTTAGTATGCCAGATTCCACACACACATACTTTTTCACTATCCTCATTATGTGAAGGGCAAATCTATGAAATACAAGATTTCTTTTGCTTGTGGGCAGTTTCTACACAAGTACAGAAATGAAATAATACTGTGCACTGCTTGTTAGAACTTTTCTGGTCTTCAGGCCAAAATTATTACACATTGAGAACAGAACACTAAGTTAGTTGCATACCTAGAAGCGTGATCACATTAAGGGCACAGCCATTGTGAACAAAAACTCATGCACTGTGCAAAATGCAACTTGAGTTACTGTCTGCAGATGCCGTAGATTGAACAGGTTCCCATCAGTGTGATATTCGGGGGTGGCCCGGAGGGGTACAGTGGCCCTCTTCCAGTCTGGGCGGGTCCGCCCTCCAGCTGGTGCAAAGAGTGAGGAGTCTGGGCGTTTTCCTGGATCCAGAACTGTCCCTGGACTCCCAGGTGGCAGCTGTGACTAGGTCAGCCTTTTACCATCTTAGGCTTGTCGCCCAGATTCACCCGTATCTTGATGGGGACTCCCTGCGGACAGTGGGGCAGGCACTGGTCATATCAAGGTTGGATTACTGCAACACTCTCTACATGGGGCTCCCCTTGAACCTTGTTCGGTGACTGCAACGGGTCCAGAATGCGGCACCCAGGTTGGTGGCTGGTGCATGTAGGTTTGACCGCATCACCTCCATCCTGGCTCGCCTGCACTGGTTGCCCGTTGCCTCCCGAATAAGGTTCAAGGTGCTGGTTTTGGTTTACAAAACCCTCCATGGCTTGGCCCCTGACTATCTGGCAGAGCGTATTTCCCGACAATTACATCTGGCCCGACCCACCCGATCCTCCTTGGCCCTCTCGCTCCGGGTTGCCACCCCGAAGGAGGCCCGCAAGGTGGCCCCTCGCAGACAGGCCTTCTCGGTGGCTGGCCCTGCAGTCTGGAACTCTCTGCCAAGCGAGATGAGGCAGGCACCTTCACTGGCATCTTTTAGAAAAGCCTTGAAGACCTGGCTATTTAGGGACGCCTTCGATCATTGCTAGGGGAGTACCGGTAATTTTATTATTATATTTTCTCTTCCCCCTGCCTCCTGCCAACATTGTTTTGTTTTGTTTGTTGTAGATGCTATTGTTTTTAATATTGTGTAAACCGCCCAGAGTTCCCGTTTGGGAAATAGGTGTGGTATACAAGTTTGAAAATAAATAAATAATAAATAAATATTGAAAGTAGAGGTGGGCACGAAACAGAAAACCAATGGTTTGGTGGTTCTGTTTCGGGCCCACCCTCGGTTCAGTTTGGGTTCAGGTTTGTACTATTTTTTTTTTAAAAATTGTACGAACCCGAAACAAGCTGGGCCAGGTGGCAGTAGACTGTCCCACCACCGCCTCTGGAGGCCCATCAGCGGCCAGGCCAGGCGACAGTAGACTGTCCCACTGCCACTTTTTTCCAGCGCCAACCTCATGGCCCCAGGGGCTGGGTCGGTGCTTTTAAAAAAAAAATCAGTGTCATCCATGTGACCCCAGGGGCTGGGTCGGCACTTTTTTTAAAAGTCCCCGATGCCGGGGGGCATTTTTTCCCTACAGCTGAGAGGCGCCACCTGCTGTACCTCTTTTATTTTTTTTCCTCCTGGTCCTGGCCTTTGTGAGGAGAAGAGAAGACCGCTACAAGGTAGGAGGGGGGGGGGAAACGAAGTATGAAACAAAACAGAAATGGAAATTTCTGTTTTGTTTCATTTCATTTTCCTTTGATGGGTTGGATCGTTATTCGTTTCATTAGGTAATGAAATGAATTAAACATTCATTTTGTGCCCATCTCTAATTGAAAGTAAATACCAGTGATATCTCCCCTGTAAAGGTCCTAAAGCATCACCGAAAGAGTAACACTGAAAAATGAACATTTGTTTTACATCAGTTAAAGACAGAAAGTGATCAGAAAGGATAATCAAGCCAAGTGTTCTGCTTATATACTGCCCTATAGTACTTAAAGCACTCTCTGGGTGGTTTACAATTTAATTATGCAGGGTACACATTCCCCACCCCACCCCTAGCAACTTGGGTAACAATTTTACTGACCTCGGAAGGATAGAAGGCTGAGTCAACAGGTCGTGAGCACAGTTTTAGCTGCAGTACAGGCATTTAACCACTGTGCCCAGAGGCTCCCAACTTGCAACGGATATGGATGTTGATGACACAAACTTGCACACCACCAGGGAATTCTCAAATATGTGTGTGAATTTCTTAGAATACCCAGATGTTGTCATGATTTTCCACAGAACTTCACTACACATGGTGTCAAGAGCTTTAGTCAATTATATGAGGGTTGTGTAGAGGTTGATATGCTGCTTTCAACACTTTTCTTGTACCTTTGAAGTAGCAAAGATGTCAACAGTCCTTCGTCCCTTATGAAAGCATATTGAGTTTCAAGTGCCCCATGAGGTGATTCAGAAGGACTCTTGCCAGACTTTTCCCAGCAATATTTAGTAATGAGATGCCTCGGTGGCTGTCACAAAGTTGATGGTTGCCTTTCCTTCTACAAAGGTAAGCAACTGTTGCATCTTTGAAGTCCTGAGAGATTTTATCTTGTGTCCACATTTCTTGAAATAGGTGTGTCAACTGCTGAACTAGTTTATTGTCTCCATTTTTATAGATCTCCATTAAAATTACATCTGCCCTACAGCTTTTCCACTGGAGAGTTGGTCAATAGCCTTTTATGTCTCTTCAAATTTATTGATTGGCATTTGTGGCAGTCATTCCAACAAATTCAATACATTTTGAAAATGCAATCCATCTCTGCAACATCTGTCCCTTCTTTGTAATGTGCACTGAACTGTCAGAGCTGAGGGTGACAAGCCTACAGGTTAGTGGCCATAAATATATTGCACTATTTTGAATAATTTCTTCACCTCTCCATGATCAACAGTTCCAAATCTTCCCTGCTTCCCTGCTGAGCCATGAGTCTTGCATGTCTCAGTTTTGATTGCAACTTGCAACAAATTTTGTTGAAAGAAGCTTTATTCCCAAGTGATTTATTGGACTGAATGACCTGATGTAGCTGATGCATTTGTTCAGAAATTTGCGATTTCTGCATCAATTTCATCAAACCAACCCTGATTGACACATATCTTGAGTCGAAGAGCTTTTATGACAGTGGAACATAATAATATCACAGAGAGTATTCCAATGATAGGCAAGCCACTCTAGTATTCCTGCCAAGAAAACTCCATGGATGTGGAGTCACGAAGAGTCGGTCACGACTGTAAGGACACAACACATACACACACACACACACACACAGCCAGTGCTTCGGATTCCAGTTTCTGCTTCAGTAAATACAAATACTGTACTATGATGTTATACTACTATTTGACCTTTCCTATGTTGTATAGCTTTAATCAGCTTTTATTCTTCACTGCCCTTCAAATTTCCTTGAATTTATACCTATTGGTCATAATTTAAGTCTCACTTTCTCTAAAGACACCTTTTGAAATGGCTTGCATTCTTTACATATATCAACAAGATAACCCCTGCATCAGTGTTGTTCTTAATTTTTTTTACCTTCTTAGGAGCCTTTCCTGACAGTTGATTCATAAGCTTTCTTACACAGTATTTTATTAGTTCTTCTCTCTTTTTTGTTAGTGTACCCCATTTGTCAAATCAATTAAATCCAATTCTAACCCTCTCTCCAGTAATTTTATATTAGGTTTTCAGCT
>JAHTLZ010000129.1:37616565-37681777 GCA_023846285.1 Phrynocephalus versicolor
ATCTATCTATCTATCTATCTATCTATCTATCTATCTATCTATCTATCCATCCATCCATCCATCCATCCATCCATCCATCCATCCATCCATCTACCCATCCATCCACTGGAGTTTTAGATTTTTACCTATTTTTGGAACTTGTAGTGTCTTATAGTAATGTACACCAAAAAGTAAAATGAAAGCACAAAATAATGAAAGCACAAGATAAGATAAAATATTAAAATACAATTAAAGGCACAGTTTTTAAAAAAATTCAGAAATCAAAAACAAGCCACATGAAAATATAAATTCTAAATAACAAAAAGTCCCTTCCTCTGCTGTTGCTGGAAGTTGTTTTGGTATCCCTCCTTCAGTAGTAACCTTGATTCTTCTTTTAGCCACTATTAATAATTACCGGGGAATCCTAATTAACAAAACTTTTTTAGTTAGGATACTTAGTATCTTTAAGATTGGAAAAATAAAAAGCAGATATAGAATCACACACTACTGTTCATATAAATCCCACAAAACAATGCAATATATGATACCTAAGATGAGCTGGATAGCTGTGAGTTAGGTATTTGGCAGCACAAGCCAGAGGCTGGGGTTTCACTTACTCACTGTGCATTCCAGAGGAGGCAGCCTGTGTGGCCTTGGGACAGTGCCAGGATGGCCCCAGTAGAAGGGAATGGTAAACCCCTTCTTGGTACTTTTTACCTAGAAATCCCTCCCACAAATGGTTGCTGCAAGTCAGATCTAACTTGAATGCACAGAATTATCTCATTAAGGAGCCTTGTGATGCAGTGATTAAAACTGCTGGACTGCAGCCAAAACTGTGCTTACAACAAAGATAGCCAGTTTGTCATTCACTCAGCCTCCCACTTCCAAGGTCAGTAAAATAAGTACCCAGCTTGTTGGGGAGGGGGAATGTGTAGCTCGCACAACAAAACTGTAAACTGCTCAGAGAGTGCCTTAAGTACTATAGGGCAGGGGCAGTATATAAGTAGCACATTTGGAGGGGGGTTGGCTTTGCTTTAATTAAGATGAAGAACATCTAAAGCTTGATATTGTGAAGACAAGCATTCTAATCATACTATTGCCCATGCTTTATTTCTGACTCTCTTTTTTCTATGCCTGGAACACTGTGATGTCGGTGAAGCTTAGTATAAGAGCTATACTTGATTAAATGCCATGGAGAACTTATGCAGGCAGCGATGCACAACTTATGAGTAGATTTAGGATTACGGAGGTTTGGTGGGAATGCTTCGAACTCAAGTATGCTTTCCTTGGCTCGTATCTCCCATTAGATGTTATTTTCTCTGACATTTTAAGAATTGTTTTATGACTTCATATTCTATAAGTAATATCCATGGAGGGCAAAAAGGAAATTACTGTTCCAGGAATACTTTGAGATAGTATCCACAGCAGAGTGCGTGCGTGTGTGTGTGTGTGTGTGTGTGTGTGTGCGCGTGCGTGTGTGCGTGTGTGTGTGCGTGCGTGCGTGCGCACGCGCGCACGCGCGCACAGAGCGAGTGAGTGAGAGAGGGGGGGTTAAATTCTGACTAACCTGATGATGTGCTGATTAGGAATCTTTTCTATCAGTTGCTGGCCTCATGCTGGGAATGTTCCCCCACATGGCCTTTACATCAAGTACACTGGGGTTTGGGAAACATTTCTGTGGTTTAGAATCCCAGAGGATCTAGTTCTTCCAGTTGCCTTTCCTTTTGCACTACTGTTTTCTCTTGTGTTTTACCACTCTGTGTTTTTCGTGAAAGAAAAACTGGTAATGGTGGTGAAGAGAGCTAAAAGGGCAAGTTCTTTAAAAAGTTGGTTTTTAACAACCAAGTATTTTATAACTTGAGACTCTGTATGAATAACAAGAGAAAATGTCATTTACAGTTAGGGAAAGAATTCACAACAGACTAGTGATAAGGCCAAGATGAAGACATGGCAAAAACATAACAATGATAAATCTTTCAAATAAATCTTATTCAAAGGTAGATTAAGATCTCCTATAACCTGTTTTCAAGCATATCCAGTTTTAAGAATTGGCACTATTCTGGTATCTTGGTTACGCTAACTAAACAGGAAGCGTTTTGAATGTTTTGGAAGAATTGGGCTGCCACCCCCTCCAACAAAGGAAAATAATACTTTACAGCACAATGCTTCTCTTCGTGCTCCAAAAGTGTATTTCTGCACTTTTGGATTTAGTAGAAAATTCCATCCTTCCTGGCCATTTGCATATACGAATCCCGAAGGCGTTCTGGTATTGTATGCAGCTTACTTAACTTGTTCTGAATGCTTCAGAACCATTGACAAATCTATTCTCTGTTTAGTGCACACTCCATCTTTCAGTGCATCGATTAGGTGATGTGATACCTTTAGTAGATCAGGATGACCTTTCTTCCCCTGCAACTGTTTATTTAGAGTAGGTAAAGAGAATGGCTTTCAAAGGAACTGGTTCAAATTGCAAGCCTCAGGTCAATATCAAGATGACCCGGCAACTAGGAGATGTTGGAACCATTATGCTTGGCTTCAGTTACACCATTAGATCGAATATGATTTTTTTTTTTTTTTGGCCAATTTCTATAGTAATGTTTTTTTGCTCGAAAACTGATCTTCTTGGCTTAGTGTGAAGTATTCACTGCAGACTTTGTATGTGAACCATTAATCAAGAGCCCTTGCTCAATCTCAAAGAGATTGCTCAAACCATTAATTTGAGCAATCTCTTTGATAAAGGGTAAAAGAGATATTGTGCTTTCAAGGACATTCATAGGATAAACAGATTTAAAAATGGAATAAAGAAACAGGATTACACTTTCAATATGACCAAGCTAGGCTGAGACTTTATTAACTGCAATGTTTCTGCAAGTGTCTTATTTCTCTCCCTTCAAGGGAACTCCTAATCCTTCCATCTCTGGTCAATAACTTTTATGGTGGGGGTGGGATCATAAATAGAAGAATATAATTTTTTAAAAATCAAATCTGTCAATTTTTAAATAATATTTTCCTTGTCATCTATTTGTCAGCCTTTGCTTCTCTCTTCTATCAGATCAATACACACAATCAAAATTAATTTATTGGGAGTTCCCCTTCTGAATCATCGACTGTTAGATGAGGGAGATAGTAACACTGCAATTTTAAAGAAATCATTTAACAAATGATTAATGAGCAAGGCTAATCCATTTTATGCTGGGTTGCTCAATAACTCTTGTAATGTGTACAAACTAGCCGTAGGGCATTGTCTACTTGTCTAAGCAGAAGGTTCCAAAGAAGGTCCCTCCTACTTTGCTCAACAATTAACGTGTTCCACTAGTTTGTTTCATCTCAGTTCACCATGAACTCATTCTCTTCAGTGATATTTGGTGGCCCAAAGGTATGTGCCAGTGACGTGTGTGCATATCTATGCCACATGAATATACAATAATAAGGTAGATCTCAACCTTGAACCTGTTCAGAAAGAGAACAAGGAATAAACTTTCAATCAGCAAGTGTATCTTAGCAGCAGAGAGACAGGCAACTCACCAAAAATTGACAAGACCCTACCATTAACTGAACCAAAAAAATTTTATGCAATATACCTGCCACCTGAAATCAAGGTATGTGCATACTTTACATATACTTTACACTGGCAAGTCTTGTTAAAACTGCTATCGCTACTGAAATTCCACGGAAATACTTCACATCAATCAATTATACCCAAGCATAATATCTGGTAAAATATCCAAATGACAGAAACAAAGCTACAGTAAAAAAAAAGTCTTCAGCAGCCATATTTGACAAATATACTTGAAGACTAGAGATGGGGACAAATCAGAAAAAATATGATTCATTTTGATTCATAATTCATCTAGGTCAGTGAATCACAAAAAAGAATTTATGGTTGTTTTCCTGATGAATAGATGAATCATTTTTAAAATTCATTTTAGACTTTAGAACCCCAGAAAACTTCCTCCAAGATACCTAGAAACACCAAATTTATAGGGATGCTTCCCATGTCTTTCCTCCACAAACTCTGTAAGGCTGGTGAAGTTTGACAGAGGTACAGACCCCCAAAGAGTCCACCCCAGGAAAGTGCCCCCTAGGCTCTTAGAGACACCACATCTGCAGGGAAGCATCCAATGACTATCCTGTATAAGCCCTCCAAGTTTGGTAAAATTAGGTTTCAGACATCTGAGTTATACACTCAACATAGTGGACCCTCTTAGGAAAGTACTCTTTTTGCAACTGGCTTTGGGAAATACAGTCTTCACCCACTTGGAAGGATAGTAGAGGAGAGTCAGAGGACGTATATCTGTAATTACTTGGGGGAACTTTCCTGGGGGACCCTATTTGGAGGTACATAACTTGGAAACTAGAAATCCAATAGTCCTCAAACTTGGGAGAAGGTGAAGAGAATAGTCAGGGGAAGCTTCAAATATGGTGTCTCTAGGTGCCCTGGGGCCATTTTATAGCCCAAAAAACTGACAAATAAAAATTTGCTAAAATTATCAATTCATATTTGTTGGAGGTATCTATTTGTCCAAATACAGATTGACAAATTAACTATGTTTGAATGAATTTTGGAATTCATTTTGTAATTCTTACCCATCTCTATTTATCACCCACTGAGATCATAAGACATGAGAAGGGTGTTCAGCAGTTAAAGAAGATACACAGACAAATAAAAAGTAAGGGAAGAGGCAAATCCTGAATACAAATTGACAAATTAACTATGTTTGAATGAATTTTGGAATTCATTTTGTAATTCTTACCCATCTCTGTTTATCACCCACTGAGATCATAAGACATAAGAAGGGTGTTCAGCAGTTAAAGAAGATACACAGACAAATAAAAAGTAAGGGAAGAGGCAAATCCTGAATAACTGGCAGTCCTTTGGTTGGTGAGTTTAGAGAGACAATCCAACCAACACCCACCCAGGTGGAATCTGAAACAGACATTTCTGACAGGTTTACAGCCTGCATTTTGGAACTCACTATTAAGAAACAGACCTTACACAGGTATCTGCCATCATTGTTTGTCCTGCACCATCCACAATACATGGATGTCTGGTCTGACAAAGACTAGTATATGAAAAATATTGCATTTTTCTTTTCCTTTTTCTTTTTTCCTTTTGATTTTTAGTGGTCTAACAAAAGTAACTCAAGGATCACAGATATTGCTTTGTTTTTAAGGAGCAAATCTGTGACAGTCCTAGATTGCTTCCCCTAAAAAGAGAAATAAAAGAAGAAAATACAACACCACTCCAAACAACCATGTCTTGTAATTCTATAAATTGTGACATGATTTTCATTTATTTTTTAACATTCCCCTCACTCTTCCACATAATGGGCTGATAGCTGGGAAGGAAAGACAAGCTTAAAGCATTATGAAATGCACACTTCACACATTTTGGTAGCAGTCACGGGTTACTCTAACATGCAGTTCCAGTCTCTGTTATATGTTAAGGTCTTAAATCCTACAGAATAATTCATGCAAATGCTTTGCAGATTGTACAAGAGAACACGTGAAAAATCATTTAGAAGTAGCCCCAGGACTTTAGGATATTTTTTGTAGGCATGCAGATCTGATTCATGCATTAGTATTTCTTAAAGTAACATCTTACAGATCCAAACCACTGTGTGTGTGTGTGTGTGTGTGTGTGTGTGTGTCCACGCGTGTGTCTTTATTTTTTTTTTTGAAAAATCAAGACATGGTTGTTTTATATATATCAGACTGATCCTCAAAATGGCCTCTCAAGATACATGCATTAAATCAGGATTTAATATGAAATTTAACTTTGGCAATTGACACAATACACTAGCTCCAAAGTTGGTGCTAGTCTCCCAGAGAATAATCCATGCCTAGTCCCTCCAGAGTAACCCATACCAGCAATGAGACTCACATAAGCACTGACATAACAAATTCCATTCATCTATAATAGCTTGACTGTTGCAACTAGCAACCGATTTTAGCTTTCAGACATCAAGTCATAAATGTAAAAACGTGATGATGTTATATCCAGTCCCAAAGTATTATTTGCAATGAAATGCCATCCAGACACTGATGGCCAATATCAGAATAAATTTATGGGAGAAATGCTGGGATACACCAATGCTGCTAAACCCATTGCAAGTGAGAATAAGTTATATTCTGTAAGGTTTCCTGTGATATGCTTCAAGTCTTCAGCATCCGGGAATGGTTTCCGTAAGCTGGCATGAGAGATAAACGATTGTTTTGTCCAATAAGAGGGATATAATGGAATTTACAAAATTAGGACCCTCTGACACATGACAGAAGGAATTAATCACATTGTTAGAATAGGTTTCTTCAATCAGTTTTTAAACAGGCACATGGTGTATCACAAATTCATTGCACCCGCCAGTGTTCTGTTTCACTGCAACATATAAATTTCAGTGACAGCCACATAGAGGGAATTCCACGAACAAAAGGAGAGTAAAAGTTGCTGCCCCTCCATGAAAACAAAAAGCTAACTTTATGTACTGGCACAGCTTCATCTGACAGAATGAACTGGAGGATAATTAAACGTGTAGAGATAAACAGCAATGCTGTTAAGTCTTGAGTAACATGGGAAAAGCGCTGCAGACAGGAACATGCACATAAAATGGAATCAACAGATATGGAAACATAAAAGAGTTATCTTTGTTATCTGGGGAGTTCCTTGAGATAAAATGAAAATACATGGCATAGAAAGGTCAAAGCAAGTTTCACGCTTCACACAGAAAAGGCTTGTACAGAGAACTTTTGTGAAATGTCTCTTTCCCTGTACCTTTAAAGACCAGAAATAGGACAGAGACAATTTCACTCACTGCATTTTAATACTATAATCCTGAACCTTACTGCAATTCCATCACATGTGTACATGCAAATGCAAATTTAATTGTCAAGTGTGCACTTATATCATGAAGCTCTCTTCTTCAGTCATTCTTAAAACCTGCCCCACCTTGTCCAGCACAATAAAGGGAGTCTCTAGGCCTGCCCATCCCATCGTTACTTCCAACACACTAAAATGACAGTCAAAAAAGGAGAATGTTTACAGAATCTCAAATCCGACTTTTTAAGTATTCTGGCCCACACAGAGAACCCACTTTGGCAGAGCAGAATGCCCGTCCCAGATCATTACTTTTCTGACTTGAACATGATGACAAAGGGGCCAGCATGATCCTCTTATCATGTGTAGAAACTCACATATGCTACGAAAAACTGAAAAAACACACACTATATAATCCCATTAGTTTCCAAAATCAGGTTTCAGGAGTCCATCAGTTTTCATAGATGAACAGTCCAACCCTCATGAGCTTGTTGAAAAAGCTATCTGATTAGGAATGAATTCCAGGGTTGAGTCTTCTTGCTCCTGTTTCCTACGCAGGTGATTTATATGTTTCTGACAAACTGGCAGGTATGTTGAAAAGATCTAGGACACAACTTTTCAGATAGGATTATACATTCCCAATGCCCAGTGTAGAGGATAGAGTGACAGACTAGGACTCTGGCAACTAGAGTTCGAATCCAGATAGATCTATGGAAACATACCGGGAAGTGTGGGGGACTTAAATATCTCACCTACTTGAAAGGTGAGCCATATTAGACTCACTATAAGTAAGTTCTTCCTTGTCAGCAGCTAACTAATTATACATACCCAATAGCAGAATACTGATATTGTACATATTAGACCAAGGCATTACTGGTAAATGTACGAAGCGATCTTATTTCCTTCTATTATAGTGCAGCATTGTCAGCATCCCCACTAGTGACTTTTCATCTCATACTGAAGTTTAATTCCAAGCTATTGACTATGCAATTGCCAAATTATTGTCTTATATCTCAGCAATATTGATCTAGGACTTATTTTGACTTTTCGTGTCGTGGCACAAGCATTTGTAATAACTGATTCTATGCCAACACATAAAAGACTGCCTGAATAAGAAAGCCCTTTAAGCTGTTTTAATTGAGTTCAAAACAGCTGAGAATAAAAGATATGAGGCTTTAGGCCAATTATTCCCCAAAGTCATCTGACATCATAATAGTCTGATGGAAAAGTCAAAAGATTATCAATCAGCCCGGACAAAATGTTGAAGCACCTCTTGATTAAAACTAATTCGCCAGGTTTAGACAAGCAGGCATGTGTTTGCTTTTTTTTCTTAAAAACACACAAATCACTGCCATAACTCCATTTGTTCTGGAGAATTAAATGCTTAAGTCTAGAATCTCATCTCACACTACTGTAAGTACACTGCTGTAAACTGCTGCAGCAAACTGCCACTAGTTAACAAGTGGCCCCTGTATTCCTTGTCACATACAGTTCTGTCAATTAGCACACAAGGAATGCAAGTAACAATTTGTTAGTGAGTGGCAATTCACTACTGTGGTTTGTACCATTACACTAACTAACAAGTTTCTGGCCAAGGTGTGGGTGTCTGTGGGTCTCTTTGCAAGAGGGCTTCTCAAACTGAAGAATTAAGACATCCATAACTGAGCCAGAACCTTAAGCATCTAACAAAAATTTGAATGCTACGATAATTATTTTGCATGAGATCAATAGACTGAGACCAACAGCTGGTTTACCTAGCATGTTATTACTTAATAATATTTTTTTACACTTCAACCTGTTGTTGAAAAAGGCACAAAATGCATGTGAAGCAGTAAAATTATTACACACCTAGTTCCATTTTACTGCTTTCACTGGGCTTACTGTCAGGTTAAAACCAGTGCAACCTAGGCAAGAGTGTGTGACTGCAACCCTGACGTACAACATATCGTTGAATAAGAGGCCAGACAACCACAGACAACTCAATATGTACATGCAAATGAACAAACTAGGCAAGATCACGATATACAGTACAGTGGACCCTTGTATAACAATGGTTTGTATAACATAAAATTTGTACAACATAAAAAATTCCAGGGATAGGGGAAATTTGCTTAACATAATCACCTATGGGGCAAATCTGTACAACATAAAAATGGGATCACTCTGTTTTCAATGCATTCCTATGGGAAATTTGTATAAAGGAAAATTTGCTTAACATAATTTCATTTGGAACAAATTAATTCCTTTATACAAGGTACCACTGTAGCTGGGACAGGGTTCAGTCAATGAAAGCTTACACCAAATAAAACTTGTTGGGTTAGTCAAGGGATTACAATACTCTTTGTCACTTTGGGGTAATAAACTAACATGGTTACCCACAAAATTTCAACTAAGATGGTGTGTGATCAATTGCATATGATACATAAATATTTTAGTAAAAGGGCCATCCCCAAATTTGCTGCCATGCCATTGATCCAATGCCTTGGGTTCCTTATGGGACAAACAGTTTTAGAGTATTCTCTTGTCCATTTACAAGTCTCCATTAATCCCTCCAGGCTGAGATCGACCCAGATCCTGCATGCCAAAGGCCTCCCTCACTGCCCTGGAGGCTGCTACTGATCTCTTGAGCAGACACAAACCCACCCAAGCAACACATGGTGCTTGAGCCTTCTCCATAAATTTTCCAGCCGCTCCAAAATGTGGAACTGTGATTCCAGCCCAGATTCCAGTGGGGGAAGAATTCCAGCCCATGCTTAAAACACACTCCCTACCTTGACTGTAATAGAAATGTTACCGCAGGCTGATTTTGAGCAGTAAAAGGAAAGCATGTTGCAAGAATAACAGAACACTAGACTGTCCCCCGGTTCTTGGGGTCAATTCGCTCCAAGGCAGGATTTATATGGCCATATAATATTCCCTGGAAAGAACACACTCCTATATTTTAGGAAAGGAAAAGGCACGAAATGGATTCAGCATATTTGGCATTAAGTATTTATGAACAGAATTATAAGATCACTGAATGATAATTGTCAGTGGATTTTGGACAACTCTCTACGATTATGCTTGACATTTCACCACTATTCTCCCTAAAGTGCTGAGCCAAGTGATTATTTAATGAGACACAGCAGAAAGTTCAGGACACATGGTTCATGAGGAATAAAGCCTAAGAGAAAATCACTGCACTTCCTTTTTTAACGGGCCAGCCAAATGCAATAAGTTTTAATTCATTAATTCATTCATCTGCCTACAGCACTTGTTCTCAGAGCAAAGTACAAAAACCCACATCAAATCCAGAACAAAAACAAGAAACAAAGCCTCACAGGAAAACCACAGCCATAACCTAATTTTTAAAGGCAGAACAGTAATAAAATAATGAATTTAAAACAAAGCACAGGTCAAAACCACAAGAAACATTAAACACAGATATATATATGTTTCTCCGTCAGAGCTAAGACCACTTGTGATTCATCTTCAAAGACACCATGGGAACAGAAGCAGATAGAGATTTAAACTAAGAGAATAAAAACTATTTGCCCATATGCCAAATATATGGCACTAGATGGACATCTTTAGGGAGGCTATTGCAAATGGACTGCTGTTGAGAACAATTTTCATGTTGTCCGTCACTGTACCTCAATGCACAAACGTTGCCAGATTAGGCCCTCTGTTCAGTATAATAACACATGGGAGGAAGCATACTGTGGTCTGAAAGCATGCAGCTAGGCTGTATAGATTAGAACGAATGCTCTGAATTTGAGTCCACAAACTGGGAGTCAGTGAAATTGACATAAACTGGTGTAATATTGTCCTTTCAAAGGGAATTAATTAATAGTGTCATCATGCCTTAGAAAGGATTGGATGACACAGAAAAACAGATCAATGTCATTTCAACACTGACTCTTGCTACATCTACCGCTGTATTTTGTACTAGCTGATGCTTCTGGACCATCTTCTGGACCCAAGTAAGAATAGGAATCATTAAGTTCCTTTCTTATCGGTATATTTTTCTGCCTTCTTCTATTTAGCATGCTCAAGTAAACTTATGACAAAACAATTGCCATCATTAAAAACAATGCACAATATAGTACTAAAAGCAATGGAGCACACAACAATGTTTTAAAAGCCATAATTAAAAGCACTACAAAAACATTTTTACAAATTCTCTGAATTCAATAAATGCAACGTTCCTAAATGCCCCATTTATCCAAATGACTAAAAAATCGAACTGAAAGAAGGGCAAGATGGCAGATCCCAACCTGGCTTCTCAGGGAAATGCATTCTATAAGCCAGGCACAATTGCACCCACACACCAAGCAAGCTTGAAAGAGAAGGATCTCCATGGGAAACCATAAATGCTGAGAAGATGAGGTGATATGGTCCTTTAGACAGCTTGGACCCAAGCTGTACAGGGCTTTATAGGTCATAAGGAACACTCTGGATTAAGTCTAGAAATGGATCCAGGAACCCCTGAAGCCATTGTAATAAACTGGATTGGTATGCTCCATGCCAGTAGTCACTCTGGTTGCAGTATTTTGAAACAGCTGACGTTTCGAAACACTCTTCAAAGGCAGCCCCACAGAGACTGTGTTATATTAATTCAGATTAGAAGTAAATGACTCCAGTATATGTCACTGTCAGGCAATCTTCCACTAGACTTTCCAAACGCTGATGTTAATTAATAAGGTACCATCATTGCAAAAATATCACTCCTGTAAAAATCAGATGTCTTTCATCTATTTTGGAGGATGTCCATGAAGCCAGTGTTCAGAAATTCAGACTCAGTTATGAAAAGTTGAAAATATACGTGCAAGTTAGCAATTCAAACTGATGGCCAAGTTACTTTATAGCTGGATTACTTGGTGGTTCCTTACCTAAAAATAAAGAAGAGGACAAGTCTTGGCTTTTGTATCTCTCAGCAGAGGGAACCTACAGTCAACATAAAATGATCAATGCTACCTAAAGCTCAGAAATTAATTGCTTTCCTTCACCTCAAACTGTGTTGACCAGACAAAGATCACATCTATTTTTGTCTGCTACTGTTATTTCCTATTATCGCCAACATGCAGACAGTTGTATTTCATTGGATGAAATGTGAAAGAGCTACCAGCCCCTTTGATCTTCGAGGTCAAGTGGCCCATGTGATCTGCATCCCCCCCCCCTTTGACAGTTTTCTCTTTGTTGGGCTCTTTGGCTGTTCAAAGACTCATCTTGAGTTCTGCTTTATAAAAATCTTTGGCTTGTTTAGTGCTAAAGAAAAATGGCAACCCAATGCTATTATTACGGTGCACATTTTACATTATCTTTATGGAGAAGGTTTAAATATAATTTTTACACCCCACATTAAAAGTAAAATCTGAACGACCCTGTTGCTTTAAAAACAAGAGCAAAAGAAAAGAAAACCTTTAAAATTAATGCCCCAGTAAATTATTTCTTGGCTCCCTCTTTGTCCTTTGAAATTCTCTTTCAAAATTAACTATGGGGGCTGGCCTTACCACCCCTAAATTGTCAAAATGCTTGAGCGACATGCAGCTGTGCTTCCTATATACCAGCAATGTCAACAAGGCAGCTTCGACTCCCCATGCCCTCGGGTCTTTTTAGATACATATATCTCTGTGTCAAAGGCTGGATTGAAGACGTCAGCTAGTGTCCTGCTTAATTACATACTATTTTTAAGGCCAAAGGCTACACAATTTTTACACCAGGGAAAAGTCGTGTTTTCCTCCTTACCCAAATAATCTACATACTTTCTTTCTTTTTTACATTTTTACCCTGCTCTATCTGGAAAGGCTCCCAGGGTACTTGCATATCCATTAAAAAGAGAGAGAGAGAACAGTCCAAGCTAATTGGCTAATTATTTTTTTAAATGAGATGAAAGCAGAAGAGTATGGAAAGGGAAAAGGAATGATGAATGTATATTTATTGATATGTGTTGACCAATATATAACCAAAAAAAAACTCCTGTTGTAATAATAACCAAGTCATTTTGACTTATGGTGACCTTTCTCTGGGCTTATAAGGAGAGAATACTAGGAAGTGGTTTACTATTCCCTTCTCTCCAGGGATGCCCTGGGACTGTGCAGCTCCCCCAAGGCCACATAGGGCTGGCTGTTCTCCCTGGAGGCACAATGGGGAACTCTCACACTCTGGTTTCACAGCCAGATAATTAAACCATTGAGCTCTCTAGTCAACTTCATGCTATTATAAGCAGATACTTAATCCTTAATTTAAACATGGCCTTACCAACATTACAAAAGGGACCATTAGTGCCCATGTGATGTCTCTAGTATTTCCTTTGCATCTGTACCATCTTTACCTCAATGCATCACACCCCACTTTCAGCAGCCCCCACAAAGCTGCCCGGTAGACTCTGCACATGAAGGAGTAGCACAAGTCCTTTCCAACCAGAGCAATCGCCATGGAAATGCTATCAACTGTAAATACTTTTCAGGGACATTCCCATGAAAGCCATATTCCTTAAGTCATCCTTCAAGCTCTACATGTAATTGGACCTATTTGGCAGGATGTACCATGGATTTGAATGTTGGATGTGGCAGGAATAAACTCTTGTTTTCAATACCTTATAAAACCTTCTACAGCATAGATCTCACTTGGGTGCTTTAATTTTAATCATTCCAGGGATCCCTTTGCTGTAGAACATGCACAATAGCTCCCAAGTCTCAGAGAAGAAGGAGACACGAGTACAGCAGGCAGATCTAGGGCTGCTGTTATCTATCATTGCAGTGTCATTTATCCTGTTCCCAGGGGGAAAATGACACCTATGCACTGTGGAAGGAAAAATAGTTTGCTTTAGTCCAATATGTATGTATGTATGTATGTATGTATGTATGTATGTATGTATGTATGTATGTATGTATGTATGTATGTATGTATGTATGTATGTATGTATGTATTTGATGTGATTTGATGTGATGTGATTTGATGTGATTTGTATGCCACACCATCTAGCCCGAAGGCTACTCTAACTCAAAATCTGAGACTATATTGGTCTGTCCCTTCAAATGGAAGCTTTTGCTATTATTATGATTATTCCAATAATAAATCAGTCTGCCTACCACCAAGGAAGGAAGGAAGGAGGGAAGAAAGGAAGGAAGGAGGTGAATTTGATCCCTTTCTGCCTTCTCTTCTTACAAAGGGAAGCCATGTACTATTATTATGCTGCTATATCCATCTTCCTTTCTAGCTGGCCAGAATACGTCAAGTACCTAGTTTTACTTTAATGTGGGGTGAAGTAACCAGGAAGTCCCAGATTCCTCATCTCCTGATCAGCAGAAGACAACACAGCACATAGTGGCATAGTGGGAAGGGGAGAACATACTTTCTGATGAAGTTATTTCCCTAAGAGAACATGGCACTACCTTGTCTACATTTCTGAGACTTGATATATTGCTTCCTTTTTTCTTGTCACCCCAACAAGAAGGAGACACAAAAAATTATCCCAGCAAAGACTGGCAGCAGATATAGAGCTGCACCAAGGGAAGCTGAGAACATATTAGGAGTTGCATGTTCATGTTCCAAGACAAGATACAGAGGGACCAAAGGCGAGGAATAACTATGTTTTCATCCTCTCATATGACAGCAACTGGACTATAAGAAAGTGCAAATGCATTCGGTGTATATATTGCATTTGGCTTGTGGTGAAGTCCTGGGTTCCTTTTAACACAGATGCTTTGTGATGTTGGTTCAGAAGGTACATTCAGTGCAGGGAAGAAACCTATTTTCAGTGCAACATCTGTAGGTGTTGTTTAGCCTATGATATTATTCTTACTACCAAGGGCGTGGCGTGGTGAGGGCAAGGTGGCGGGGCACCCCAGGCACAGCAATTAGGGGTGCCAAATTGCCTACCGGCCCTGCCTGCCATCACTGAGTCCAGCTGCAGGCTAGCAGGCATGCAAGAGCGGTGGCTGTGTCTTCGTTGCCACGCGCTGCAAAGGTAAGGCGTGCACACGCACACACACACGGATACATGCGCCCATGCGTGCCCCATTCCCGCAGGATTGCTGGGTGGATGGGATGGAATAGGGGAAAACAACTTTGGCCCCAAGCACCCCCAAAACCTTGCTATGCCACTGCTTACTACATGTCACAAACATCTGGAGAGCCAACAGTTGCCCACCCCTGCTCTAGACGAAGGACTAGGAAACGGGTTTTTCTTATTTCAAACTATATTTCCTTGTGGTTCTTGAAACTTGTGGGGAGTTGCAGATAGCTTAGGAAGAAGAAGTCAGGATCAAACTGGATCAACCCCAGTTCATTCTTACATTATAATAACTTGGTGACTTACAGTCAAACAACACGGGGAATGTTGTAGGCCTGGAATAATATTTTCATGATCAATTGTGCCTCCTCAAGGCTTTGTGTGTGTGTGTGTGTGTGTTTTCTCTGGAGCTCGCTCCAGAGAAAACGAGAAAAGAGTATTAACCCAAGGGAAGCAATGGCGCTATTCCCATTTTTTTTTTCATTACAATGGCCATTAAAACCTGCCACATATTTTGCTAAAGAAAGCTTGGATTTTCTCACACTCTAACAGCTCTTACTTTTTTGAACTAATTTAGTGGCCTATGAAGATAGAATCCAAGCCTAGCTCAAGTACCAGTGGATGGTAAATGGGCAGCTTTCTCACAAAATGACTCAGAAGTGACCAAAGCCTGCTAGTTATTTGCACCCATTTGATCCAAGTACAGGTTAACATTGGGGGGGGGGCTCATAACACCATCCAACTGGCATGCACTGAGTGAATCCAAGTGGGGTTTCATTAAATATATGTAATATGCCAGTGCAGGTGATGTCATTTCTACCAGAATAATAGTTCCCAGCTTCTACCAGAATCCTTATGCAACAGATATTTTACCAGTGTTGTGTAACACATGTTCACCTAACTTCATATTTGCAAAAACAAAAACAAGCAAACAAAAAAACCCAACAGCCCCTTAGCTCCCAGCTCACAGGGTGGGTGGGTGGGGCAATGCGTAGCCTTTGTAATTAAATTGTAAACTTCCCAGACAGTGCTTTAAGTGCTATTGTGTGTGTGTGGGGGGGGGTTATACAAGAAACACGGTTTATTTTTTGCTTTTTTGGTAATAAAATGTGAAATAAGATTCCTCAGATTTGCAGATACATTCTGTTGACTCTAGAGGAACCACTGAAATTGTTCACAACAAAATACACAGCAGCAATTTTTTTAAAAAAATCAAAAAATCATAAAAATTCAAAAATCAAAAACCCAAATAACAACTAAAAATCCAGCCAGAATTTATATTTTCTCAGAAAACATGGGGCCATTTCCTCCACTTCTGATAGAGCCTCAAGTGAATAAATAGCCATGACAACTCAGTATGCAATGTATATGTCTTACTTTGAAGAAATTCATTCCAAAGGTTTGTGTTATGCCAGCCAAACAAGGCAAGAGGCTTTAGGCCAATGTGTATTATAGTATGCAATATATGGCATAACATAATTCACAATCATAGGGAAATGTAATTCCTATATTAAAAATTTGTGACCAGCCATCATAAAGGTTCGGACAAACTCTAACCTGGGTATATTAAAGATGTCAATGTTGTTATAAAACCTGACTGCAAAAGCAACATAAAAGAAATGCTGATTGTGTGGCTTATAATATCCCACAGATTAACAGAATGAACAATAACTTGTTCAGACAAAATGATCTTTCATTTTCAGCGTTCCAAGTGCCACCCTTATTTCAGAAGAGCAGAATACAAAAGGGGCATTCATCCGGCCATACATTTCTCATCAGGGTCTAATAAATGCAGACAACAGAGGGACACAAGCCCGTTGAGAGGATTTGAAAGGCGGGAGGATTGACAAATGTTTAATAACATTGAAATGCGATAGCAACCTACAACATACTGTCCAGGAAAGGAACAATGGACCCAAAGAAATTGTTTCTCTCTGCAAATAAACTCGTCTTTTTCAAAACAGTTTTTTATTTTTAAATTAAATTAGAGCAAGCTGAGAAAAATAATTAATGCAAGGAATAGAAAGATGACAAAATAGATGATTTTTGGTAAAACTGCGGAATAGCAGTGGCTTATGTCTCTGGGCTGGGAGGCTATGGTTGAGAGTTAAATTTCCAATTGTACCGCCTTGAGAAAGACTGGACTTGTTAATACATAGGGTCCCTTCCCGCTCTGAAGTTCAAAAGCATTATTATTATTATTATTATTATTATTATTATTATTATTATTATTATTATTATTATTATTATTATTAGTAGTAGTAGTAGTAGTAGTAGTAGTAGTAGTAGTAGTAGTAGTAGTAGTATCCAGTTTAAAATTCGTTGGGGCACATTGGACTTGTGAAAAAAGTATACACTGTGACTCAACAAAAACAAACATTAAAACACACTAATACTTTTCATGGTTTCACATTTGTGTTAGGACCTCTGCTCAGCCAGCACAAAGGGTTCTTTTCTCAAGATAGAAACAGAGATGGTAGCTTCATCATGCACAGATTGCTGTCTCTGTAAATTGGCAAATAGGAGCAAAAAGCAAAGCAAAAATGCAAAGTGTTGTGTGCTGATAGAACTCTCTGGGTGGTTTACAATTTAATTACAAAGTAATACCCAATCACAGTGCAAGCTGGGTATGCACTGTTAAAGGCTGATAGAAGTTGCTATCTAACAAAACCTGGAATGTAATAAATTTCTTCACCTCTGTTCAAAAACCTGCATTACTTAACAAACCCAAGCTAATTTTCACAACACCGCGGTTTCATCTGTGGATCAATATTCCTCAATTCCACAATTTCAACCGCCTACTTGAGCAATGTGTTGCTCCAACTTTCAAATGGAATATAATTCCTTGTTTAGATTTATAATAGCAAACATTCCAAGAATATAGTAGGTTCACTAAAATGAACTGAAGTCTATCCAAAATACAGTTTTATTGCCAAGATATAACTTGGTGCAGAGTGTACTGTGCCAGGAAAGCATTTACAAAAACACTTTCAGAAACTGTTAAGAGAAAATATGTAATACTGAAAGCTATGTATATGATACAAACGTGGCTGTCAATCAAATCAGATTCTGGGGTTGGGTTGGGGTTGGCCTATATTGCAGAATCTATATGAGATGGAATCTTAGCGGGCACACCCTCAAGTATATACAGGACCACAGATACTCAAATGTCTTGTTCTGACATGAGTAAGGTTTGATACCTGCTCTGATCAAATGTTTCCTTGAATGAAGTGTACAGGGCAATATGATTGCAGACAATGCTCCTGTCTCCTCTGCCCATTTGCATGTTGACCCTGCCTGCACAGAGCAGCAAAGATTGGAAGAAGTTGTTCTACTCAAGTTCAAGTGGATGTGATTCAAGTGCTTTATAAAATCAAGAGCCGCGAGGAAGCAGGGTTCTTGACCACATCTCTTTGCAAATCATTCACATTACCTAATGCGCTTGTGCTTCTCATGTCTTCAGACTGACATGAAGGAAGACATGGTAACTGAAGACTCTTCTGCCAGAGATGCTTTGCATCTACCATATATACTCGAGTATAAGTTCACCCGAGTATAAGTCGAGGCCCATAATTTAACCCCCCAAAACTAGGGAAACTTATTGACTCAAGGATAAGTCTAGGGTGGGAAATGCAGCAAGGCCTGGCAGCTCCTCCTTTGTGAGCTAGGGGAGCAGTGTGTGATATTTAAAATGACTTTTTAGCCTCGGTGGCTAAAAGTCATTTTAAACATCGCATGCCGTTCCCCTGTGATTGGGGGGGGGGGCGTCAGGAGAAGTGGTGTGCGATGTTTAAAATGACTTTTAGCCACTGAACCAAGCACTTGCCTGGGTGGTTAAAAGTCATTTTAAACATGGCACACCGCTCCCCAGCAATGCGGGTGGTGGTGGTCCAGGAGAAGCAGTGCACAATGATTAAAATGACTTTCAGCCACTGACCCAAGCACTTGCCTCAGTGGCTAAAAGTATTGACCCGAACATAAGTCAAGGGCCCCCTTTTCCAGCCCAAAATTAGGGCTGAAAAACTAGACTTATATTCAGTATTTCCTTTGTCTCTCAAAAGGCCAGCAAAAAAAACCTCTTCCTTTTTTGTTTTAATTCTGGATCCTATCCAGAGATGTGGACGTGTACAAGATAACAAGATGACTTTATTTGCTGCTATTCTTCTGTGATTTGTTTTTCTTTCTCTAAATCTCTTTTGAGAAAGGCCTCACTTTTGTATCTGGAAGTTTAGTCATGGCAACTGGACTTATTTTTCTTGATAGAGAGAAACATTTCACAGCACATCCAAACAGCTTCATCAGTCTGAAGAAAGCCAGTTGCGAGTCCTCCATCTTATAGTCCGCTTTGACCTCTTGTCACCCTGGTCTGAAATAGGTTCATAAGATGAACAGTGGCCTGAATAGGCTCGTTAGGTAGGCAACAGTATTCATAGCCTTAAGGTGAACAATGGCCTAAGGTGCTGAAACCCATAAAGTATGGGTCATTAGCTGTGGCCATGGTGGTGAAGGCTTTTTGATTTGTCTAGGTCAGGCATGTCCAAAATCAGGCCCGGGAGCCAAATGCAGCCCGTTTTCAAATTTCAAGCAGCCCGCAGTCTCTTCGGCCCACCGGCTCAGCTTGTCACTTATCCCCGCCAGCTGACCGCTCCCCATACAAGACGAGACATCAGCTTGCAGTTTTATGATTTGCCTTTCCTCTCTGCCTCTGTCCATCCCCCCAGCCACCTGCCTAGCCTACCCGCCCCCGGCTCCATTGCTGCAGCGTCCTCCCTGCCTCCTTGCATGTTACAGAGACTTGTCCAAGGTCCGGCCCAGGAGCCAAATGTGGCTGAATAGTCAGCCCCCACATATTTGCACCTCACCAAATCTGGCCCACCTTGCAAAAAGTTTGGACAGCCCTGGTCTAGGTATTGTTGAAAGCACAGCCTGATAAGTAGCAGATAGACTGTGGATGAGCAGCAAAAGTTTCAATCTTTCAAGAAAAAGAAGTCCAGTTGCCATGACTCTACTTCCAGATAAACTCACCTGGATGGCTGAGAATCTTCACAGACATACCCCTCACTTTTGTATTATCACAGTCTGGGTGCACATATCACATTTCTCGGGCGCCAAACAGAAGCCCTCTACAAGCCACAAAGTACAATTTTTGCTCCAAATGACTAAATCCTTGGAACACATTGGCCACTCTCCAAAGAATCCTACAAATAAACTTTCTCTATGCATTAACAAATTTGAACAGAAACATCCCCTATTGCTGATATTATCAGATAATCAAATCCAGCAGCAGCAGCAGCAGAAGCAGCAGCAGAAGCAGCAGCTGAGCATCACTACTAACATTTGAGACAGAGGATATACAAACCAAACACGGCTACAAAGACAAAACAAACACTGGAGCATAAATGGAATTGTCACAGCCACAATATGCCTTGTTAGAGCTGCTGAGAGGGGCTGCTGCAGCATTACAGAGTCTGTCTATTCTCCAGCAATGACAGGTTTTTGAGACAAAGATGGCTATAGAGGCAGTGCCAACATTAATACAGACATGGTAAGTACTTCTCACAATAACAAGCTGTTGAGTCAGCCTTACAGAAGCAGACTTGGAACAGCCAGGGCCAATTTCACAAACAATTATTTCAGTTCCACAAGCCCTTAATGTGCTTTAATGCCTCTTTTGTTATTAAAGAAAGAAAACGTAAGTACCAAGGTAAAAGGAATTAAGAAGGCGTGAAAAGGGGTTATCACAGTACTGTAGCTCAAAAAAAAAAAAAAGACAGACAGACAAATCAGTTCAGGTGAAGTACTCCTCCTACGGGCTAAATCCTTCCCTACTCTCCCTGGAATGCTCTTGGTTCCCTCCCATTACCTTATGGGTTGGGTGATCCGTGGGCTTCCTACAGGGGGACACCCGCTCTGCTGAATCGTGGGCCAGAGGTTCTCCTCAGTGCAAAGATAATCTGAAAGGTTATTATTTCTAGTCTTGCTGCTCAGCATAAATTGACTATTTATTTTTCTTCATGAATAAACCTATTTGTAGTACTGATGGGCAGTGACAAAAAAACAGAGGAGGAGCAGAGACAATCGAGTGAAATTCCGGATTGTTATAAAGGAAGAGAAATGTATGATGAGCAGCAAAAGGGAAAAGGGAATTCCTCCAAGAGGGCACACAGGATGGATTAGGATCCCATCTGTGTTGGGTTCCTTTGGGCACAGACAGGGTTGGGAGACCAGTGCTCATCCCTCACAACATCAATCCGTGGAGGCTAATATGGCCATATAGATTCAGGGCCATTCCTGATTCCATGGCTGTAATGACAACCCAAAAGCTTCTACTAGCTTTTGTCCCAAATTTTAGATAGTCCTTTCAAAATTTAAGGCAAGCAGGGGCGACTGGCCCTGAAACCTTCTGAACTTGTCCCTTAAAAGCAACAGCACACAATAACCACTTGAGAAAAAGTGGCGCACTAGTATCTGCCTTATAATTGCAAGCAGTTGACCTTCTTACTAACACACGGAGTAGCAACGTACTGCTCTTAATCTCTAAAACAAAACAATGAGATGTATCTTCATGGAGGATGAGCTTTCTCTCTCTTTGATAAACTTATAGAACGGACAACATATCAACACATGGACTCCACTTACTCACACTGCACGGGGCAATGTACAGTGTCTAGCTCTTTGATTCCCCTCCCTTACAAACACCATCTGCAAGATATCTAGTAAATCTTCACTTTGGCAACAGAGGTGAATTCCCCACTCGCTGCTGAGCTGGCAAGGAAGGAGGCCTCTATCCTTCTGGTGGGGGGGGGGAGGAATCCAGATTTTCAACTTATTATTTAGTTTCACGTTATTACTTTGAGAACTGGAAAGGCATTACTTTTCCTACTTAATATTTATATTTTCTGATATTGCCCTAAAGGCATTAGATTTCTTCCTCGATACTTATATATTTTATGGTATTGTCCTAACCACTTGTTTCTGTTTCATTTTAAGGGATCTATTTTCTCTTGGTTTTTGTTTTCCCCCTGCTGTTACACACTTCAAAAGGTAGTTTTAACCAGCTTTAATCTTCACCCCCAGCTGCAATATTTCTTCGTGTCACCTCCTCCCCATGGACGGTGCTGATATTTATGTAAAAGCTTCTGAGGTTGTCATGAGGAGCTGTTTTTCTTCATGGTTTCACACATGGCTTCTGCAACTCTTAATGTCCATTTCAAAAAAAAAATACCAGTTATCTCTCAGTGTAGGAAGAAATAATACTGTCAGCTTTTAGACTTGCCTGCTTATTTTAGACTTGGCCAGAAGTTTTTGTTTTTGTTTTGTACGATAAACTGCTTGACGGCCCTTGAATACAACCTCTGGAGCCCATCAGTGAATAGCACAAGATAAGAAAAGGAAACAAGGGCTTCATGTAGAAAATGGAGGAAGAACAGCAATGCCACAAGGTCGTCATACCTTCAGTTGCCCACACCATATACAACCAACTTCCAAGGAGATTAGATACCAGTGGTTCCCAACCAAGGGTCCCCACAGGTTCCTGGACTGCAGTTCCCAAAATTTCTGGCTAGTGGTGAACACTTCTGGGAGTTTTAGTACAAGATTATCTGGGGACCCAACTTTGGGAATCAATGTTACTGTATATGCCCTCAACCTGATAGCCATTATTCCCAGTTTGACAGATTATAGTAAAAAAGTAGAGGCATTTACTTGCCCCTCACACTCCTAATGACCTACTATCCTGAAAACACCCAACCGTATCTTATTTTAGAAGCAAAGCAGGGTCAGAGCTGCTTAATACATGAGAGACCACCAGTGAATACCACAGATCTCCTCCTGGAAGTTCAGGAAAAGAATGGAGAGCCAGTGTAGTGGTTAGGATGTTTCACTAAGAGTCATGAGGTAAAGGTAAAGGTTCCTTCCACACATGCATGCTAGTCATGTCCGACTCTAGCGATCGGTGCTCATCTTCATTTTCAAGCCAAAGAGCCAGTGTTGTGCAAGTCTGTGGCCATCTGGCCAGCATGGCTGCACAGAACACTGTTTACCTTCCTGCTTTTTATGGCGGTGCCTATTTATCTACTTGCATTTTACATGCTTTTGAACTGCTAGGTTGGAAAGAGCTGGGGTTAACTGTGGGAGCTTGTTCCACTACATGGCATCTGAGATTCTAACCGCCGAGCTACTGACTTTGCAGCCGACTGTTTCAATCCTCTAGTCCACTGAGTCACCACGCCCCTCATGAGACCTGGCTTCAAATCCCTTTTTGGCATTGAAACTCCCTGGGGGACCTGGGGGCAAATAATGTCTCTCAACATGACATATCAGAGATATGTGGGGAGGAAGAGACTCATATGCATTTCCTGAGGTGCAATGGAGAAAATATGAGATAAACAGAAGCAATAACATTATAAAAATAAATAACAAATCTTTCCTGAAACCGCTGGTCAGTTTTGATAACTTGGTGTATGACTACAAAGCAACTTCCTATGTGCCATAATTCCACATTTTATCTTTTCTTCCCATGTATCTATTTCTGCAAATGCTACCTAGGAGACAAGGAAAAAAGGAGAGACAAGGAGCTTCTACAGGAGAGGACAACAGGCCATTCAGCTTGACCAAGTAATATATGCTTACAGGTGCTGATATATTTACAATTAGCCATGTGGCCTAGCTAGCACATATGGGAGGGGACACCTGAATTTCCAGTCCAGATGGAACACTATCGTCACTGGAAATGGTTGCCATTATATGAAAAACTCTACCTTTAGAAAGCTGAAGTAGCATATTATTATTGGTAGAAAGCACAGGTGTCTAACTTGAGAAGCAAGTTCAAGGATACAACAGTGCTCCCACTGGAGTGATGCTCACCTAACTTCTTTCAATGCGCCAAATTACTCCTGCATGTTCCAAGGATCATCCAACATAGGAAAGGGGCTATGAATGCTTGATTTGACTGCTCTAGATAGCAACACAGAAGACGGTGCATCTGTTACTCTTCTTTCTATCAGCAGTTCCATACAGGAGTATATTACATTACTCGTCTGGACCCAATCCATATTTTCCAGCTTCTTAGGCCGTATCTATGAGTACAATGAACGAAACAAAACACAGGTCTTTTGGAGAGTAACTTTCTCAGCGTCAGTTCAACTTGTACATGAAGAATTGCTTTGGCATGAGAATGCTGAGAGGTTTGGATGTGTGCAGTCTTGTACCACACGCAGGTTAGCTGCTAGTCTCAGGCTTTCGGCCAACTTTTCATTTTAAACCATTCAATATTTGTAATGCCACTCTAGTGTTATATACCAAGCAATTCATATTAGAACCTTTGGAAATGAAACTCTGATCATTCACGGAAACCAGAAATGTCCTAAATGTTCCATTTGGAGAAACATTAAGATTTTTATTTAGTCTAACCAGCACTTTTTTTAAATGAACACACAAAAATGTGTAAATGAATCCCCTGCTCTTATGAAAAGAGTCCTACGTATGGCAGCAGTGGTGTGGAATTAGTATATGAAAACTCTTTCTGTAGCCATTTGGTTTCATTGCACATTTCTATTATTAAACTGTTGGACCATTTTTTTAACTGCAGAGACTGGATTTTTCTTATTTTACAGCTTTATTGATTTTACAACACAAAGATATCGCTACATGCCTCCTTGTTAGTTTGATCATGGAGCCACTTTGTTTCCTTGAAGTTTACACAACACATACATTTTAGTAGCGAAAACAAGAGACATAACAGCCAGAATCATACTGAAGTTCATTCAAGGTATGCATAACTTGCTCCAGCTAACTGTGGCTCATTGATAAGGTGCTGGGGTGCATCTCAGTTGTACTATAAGCTGCACATACTCTACATGGCCACACATGTAACCAAGAGACACCCAAGCACCTTGTCATTGAGTTGCAGCAAATAGTCCTTCAGAAATAGCAGCAGGATTCTAAGAACAGAAGAACAGAAGAAGAGCCATGCTGGATCAGGCCAAAGGCCCATCTAGTCTAGCTTCCTGTATCTCACAGTGGCCCCACCAGATACGTCTGGGAGCACATGAGACTAGATATCTGTCTCCTGATACCACTCCTGTGCATTTGGCCCTTGAAGTACCCTGGTTCTAAGCCTGGAGATTATACATCTCGATCATGGTTTGTAACCGGTGATGGACTTTTCCTCCAGGAATCTGTCCAATCCCCTTTTGAAGGCACCCAGACCAGATGCCATCACAACCTCCTGCGGCAGGGAGTTCCACAGACTAACAACGCACTGGGTGAAAAAATATTTTCTTTTGTCTGTTCTTACTCTCCCAGCCCTTGATTTGAGTGTATGTCCCCTAGTTCTGGTATTTTGTGAGAGGGAGAAGAGCTTCCCTCTATCCACTTTACTCATGCCCTGCATGAGTACGTCTCAATCATATCCCCCCTCAGGCGCCTTTTTTCCAGACTAAAGAGCCCCAAATGTTTTAGCCTTTCCTCATAAGGGAGGTGCCCCAGCCCAGTAATAATTTTAGTCGCTCTCTTCTGCACCTTTTCCAGTTCCACTATGTCTTTCTTGAGATGCGGTGACCAGAATTGTATACAATACTCCAGGTGCAGCCTTACTATCGTTTTGTATAATGTCATCATAATGTTGGCTGTTTTATTTTCAATCCCATTTTTGATAATCCCTAGCATGGAATTGGCCTTCTTCACTGCTGCCACACATTGTGTAGACATCTAGTCAGTATTTTCCACTGTGTCCTATTATGTGGGTCCAAGTACTGTAGGCACAACTGAAACCTGCTTCACTTTAGAAGAGCAACTAAAAACAGCTGCGTATATCTGCCAGTTGGATGACAGGAGTGTCCCAAGGGCTCAGTTACCTTCTGAATATGCAACTTGCACCAGCCCTGGTTAGAATTGCAAATGGTAAGCAACAATGAATGGTGCAGTTCAACAGTATCTAGAAGACCATTATTTTGCTGGCTCTGATTTAAATTTTTCCTCCCCCATCATTCTCTTGATCTGATTGACTCTGAAAAGTGGAAGGTAGGTGCAACTCTAACTTCAACTTATGTGCATCTATTTTTTAAATCAATTTAATTGGCATCTGCTAAGCTGTGCACAGAAATTGTTCGTACAATGGCAGTATCCCATTGGGTGTGCAAGCTTGCCGATTCTTGGACTTGTCTTTTACCAAAGTGATCCCCCCCCCCCCCAAGAACTGGGCATTGAGAATGAGATCACATGCCAGGAGACTGGTCTCAAGTTTATTTAAAAGGCCAACTTCATCAGTGAAAAATGCAAGAGTCGTTTTTCTTTATTTGCATTTAGCTACATACAGTATCAGAAATTATCCATCACATCAGTCTTTCAAACAGAAGTTGCCTGTTTGACTCCATTTTCACCTGAAATCTGTATAATTTTTTTAAAAATGCCGTGAAGACATCTGTCCTTACTCTGACAGTGAGAATACACAGATTGCTACCAATTCTGCGTTTATGCAGGCTTTTGAAGCACACTGTGCAATGTTTCTTGACTTCTACTCCAAGCAGTAGATCATTCTTAATATGGGGCTTTCCATATACCAAAAAAAAAAAAAAAGATGAAATGAAGTCTACCAGTCTCTTGGTGTGGTTTATAGCTTTTACTAATAGATGTGAGCTCAAAATAACAGTCCCTTGAAGCCTCTTAACATGACTTAAATATCTTTAAAATGATATGTCTGAAATGTCTACCAGTTAAGAAAACAAAATCAGGGATCACGTTTATGATAATTTAACTATTTATATAGGATTAGTTCAGTTCTACTGAACAACTTCGGCACATGTGATACCATTAAACACATATTTAATAGAAAGATAGCAGCATCTCTATTACAGTAATTTTTATAAGCCGCCATTATAGAAGAATAAGGGTGTTATTTAATTCATGGGCTCTTTTATTAGAGGGATTATTAGAAGTAAATGATTGAAAGTGTAAAGAATTTGAACGAGACTGAGACAGAAAATCCGTGGATGGAAGACTCTGAATGTGAGCTCTTCAGAATCCTCTTTTTCCTCCACATCTCTGCATGTGTTACAATGGGCCACCGGGAAACAACAAACAAACAAATAACATCACCATCAACAACAGTGTATCTGTATGCCTCCTATCTTGCAGCTAATCAGGGTCAGAGGATTTCATGGTTTCAAAAGTGGAACACATCCATCTCTCCCCCATTGCTCTTAACAAAGTACGGCAGTCTGTACACCTAGTTTTGCATAGGAAGGGAAAACAGTAGGAGAAAACAGCACCCATGAGCACCATTTGTATCCTATAAAAACAAGGCTAAATTCAAATGTTTGTCCCAACTGGAGTAGTGGCCATTTTCCAATATTAAAGCAGCTGCCAACCCCACCCCACCCATCCTTTTTTTTTCTTCATTTCAAAGTTTTATTAATTTTAAGGGGAAAGGAAAGGGGGAAAGGACAAATACAGGGGGGAAAACCCCCACAAAGGGTTACATTAAATCTATCACCCCACCCATTCTGAGGCTTCCCAAGATTTCCCAAGGTAAAAGGGATCTCTAGGGACTCTCGGAAACTCATGGGAAGAGAGGAAAGTTTCAATTTATTTAAATTGAAGATTTCCATCACTGGATAATGACATCATCCTGTTTATGTGTTATAAATTTACAGCAACAGGGCTTTGGCCTGGTGGTCTTCCCTAAACAGAAACAGGAATTGGATTTTTTCCATGGGCACTGCCCCTGAAATGCAAATGGATCAAGCCTCTGTACTTCAAGATATCTCATTTAAAAATACTCTTATACTGTATATTCAGAAAAGGGAGTTCATATTCCAATAAGCCAGAGCGATTGTGTTTTTCGGGTTCTCCTGTCATAAATTTGTTCGCTTCCTTTGCAACAGCAGATGAAGCAATCTAAAAATAGAAAGCTTTATGTGATGTTCATATTTGGGTTCTTGATCTTCTCCTAAACAAGGTAGGATTTCAAAACAAACAACAAACCATGGTCTAATCTTGACTTGCAAAGCCAACATTTTGAGCAGTAACACATCAGAAGCCCAAATCTTCCAGTTTCTGGTTTGTTCCACCCACTCTACAGAACAACAGCACGCAAGCTGTATGTAGTAGGGAGCTGTTTTTGATCAGCAGCCAGCGTATCAAGAATATTTGGTTTGCTATTACATGTGACTATCGCTGGTCAATGGGCAGAGGCCATAAATCACCCCATGTTTAAATATAGCTATAATCTTAAAATGTCCTGTCAAGCTGCTGATGGAAGAGGAAGAGAGGTTTGTGGCTGGGGGCTCCCACATAGGCACCAAGCTATGTAGGTGAAATTAATGCAGTATGCCAAGTGTGACCAGACTGTACATCTACCTTACTGAGAGAAAGGAACTGGGGTGGGTGGGGAATACAGCTCTGTGGTAAGTTATTTCAAAGCCCTGGAACTTGCTCTTTTTTATGCAAAAGAATGGCACAAAGACCTAAATGTTTTTTTTTTTCAGAGCCACTGTAAAAAATGTAGGTTCACCGTGGCTGTGGAAATTTTATAACACTATAAAGTTAGCAGTCTCCAGTACCCAATTAACAGGTCAACATATAAAATTAAACCAAAGTTACAAACCATTGTATTAATGAGAGGCCGGGGTAATTCATCTGTCCTCATGCTGACCTTTCACTGAACACTCACTCACAAACCATTTTCCTTAGGAAGGGGGGAAGGGTTATGGAAGATTTATTATAAAAATAAGAGAATGAAAAGTAGCACAGGAGAATTTCCTCCTCAGTTAATCTACAATGTGGAAGTGGAGGACCTAGAATTTCAGCACAAAGTTTCCAAAGGGGTAGATATCATCAGATTACCAAGTTCCTTTTCTTTCCCTTATACTCTCAAGTGATACGAATTTTACAACACTGGCAGTATTAGGTGAGATTCTGGTACAAACAACCAGAAATATGAGACATGCCCTACCATCTCTGACTTGCTGTGGCACCTAAATTTCTGAAAACAACAGCCTGGAAGGACTTCACAATCCCCAGACAAATAAAAAATTCTTCACACCTCCACCACCAAGGCCATAGCTAACGACCCATACTTAATAGGTGTTGGGAAGGTTAAAGGTGGGACTTTCACACATCTTTGATCATTGCCCACCTACTGAGCCTATTGTCCACTTAACGAGCCTAATTCAGGCCATTGTTCATCTATGAGCCCATTTCAGACCAGGGTGACATGAGGTCAAAGTGAACTATAAAATGGAGGACTCACAACTAGCTTTCCTCACACTGACAAAGCTGTTTGGATGAGTAGCGAAACGTTTCAATCTCTCAAGAAAAGAAGTCCAGTTTCCATGACTCAACTTCCAGATAAACTCACCTGTATGACTGAGAATCTTCATAGACTTACAGAGTGAAAGGAGTGAAACTGTTCTATTTGCATATCATCATAATGTTAAGTGTTACTCTTTCATCATTTCTCCATCCCTAGTATGATAGGCCAAGGATTAAACATCAGAACTTCATGCATATGAGATTCTTTAACACCAAGCTAAAATTCCACAATATAAAGTGGAAAACATAGTGAACATTTACGAATTTCTCTGCACTTCCCTGCATGCTATTTTTGGAGGAGAGTGGCTTGTTTTTAGCCAACATTTTTTACATTCTCCATCATAGTATTTTAAATTTTTGGAACCTAACGCTTTTTATCTCTTAAATACACTTATACTGTATCTAATAATATAATATTCTCAAGGGTTCCTAAATTTCACATCTACAGCTTGTCCAAGCCTATGGTGAATTCAGACCTGTATTATTCATTTTTTTTAAAGTAAGAAAGCAGAATATATCTGTGAGGTTTTCTGGAAGTTGAATCATGGAAACTAGACTTCTTTTTTAGTTACATCAAAACAGTTCAATCAAACAAGAAAAGAAGTCCAGCTACCATGACTCAATTTCTGGATAAGAAAAGGAGAAGTACTGTATTTGATGGAATATCTGTCCACCACCTTCAAGAAGAGAGGCAGAACCATGCTGGATCCAACCAAATTATTGTTTGACATCTATGAGAAGGGAGATCATACAAAGGGCAAGGGTACAATAGCCCTACAATAGTGGCTGTCATGCATAATAATGTAACCTTTGATGCTCATCTATCATAGAACATCAAAATGCCCCCATGTCCAAAGGAACATTTTTGTGCATTGCAGAAAGATAAGTACAGTAGAAGGGTGCACAGCAAGTAGAAGGCACACAGTGGAATAAAAGTAAGATGAAATGAAACATCTACCATACTTCTGTTGTGGAGTAATTCCTGACGCCAGTGAATTCCTGTGTTCCCCCATAAGGCAGGAAAGCTCAGTCACCTCTGAATGGGGCTAACCTAGTAACAACCAGGACACTTCTGTTTCACTGTATCCTGGTTTGCATGAGATATTCGTTTTTCAGTTTGTTTTGTCTGGATAATCACACTGGCTAGAACAACAACATTGGCTAGGACGAAAATCAACAGATCCACTAGGCCAGTGATGGCGAACCTATGGCATGGGTGCCAAAGGTGGCACTTGGAGCCCTTTCCATCGTCACCTGACATCGCCCCTTCATAGCTACCTGTATACAGGCTAAATTACTGTATTGGCACTTTGCAAAAAAATTAGTGGGTTCTGAATTGCACTTTGGGCACTTGGTCTCTAAAAGGTTCACCATCACTGCACTAGGCCATTTTGTTCACTGCTAAGGGGGAATATGCAGGGATCCTGCTTTCCACTGTGGGGAATCTGCCACAAAGCATGACTAAAATATTCCTATCTCAGTTCATGGGGTGGAGGGCAGGTGAAGCTCATCAAACCACTCACAACATAATCCTGAGCTTTCCTTCTTTCTCAGGGTTTTCCCTCTGAATTATTTAAAGTTAGGTGCATATCTATGGTCTGCATACCTGACAGCTTATTCCAAAGTGTGTGCTGAGAACCATTCTTGCCCTCGAAAACTGAATGGGGAAGTGATATACAAAGGCAGGCAGGCAGGCAGGCAGGCAGTGATTCGCAATAATAAAAAAACAGGCAGATGGATGTCATTTCAAAATGATTGTATTGTACAAAAGCACAGCATAGAGATTAGATATCCCATCTCTGGGAACCACATGCCAATGTAAAACAAATGAACAACCAAAAACAAAGCTACCTTTGCTATGTGGGACACAAGAGTTGAAATAGGGGACATCGACCCAAAATGGCTCCCAGATGCCTGACATTGATTTCTTGGGTATTAAAACGCCCTGGACATCCATAAAAATGCAGCGATAATGCGATAATTATTTGAAATTATTACCTACCAGGGGGTTGGGGTCCTTAAAACGTTTGTTTTTGTCTTCTCCCATCGCGATGTATTTTTCTTTTCACTTTAAGGATGACAAAATGGATGTCGCCACTCCAGCCACAACATGGAGGCAAGCCATATGATGGGATCATGTAAATTCTTGGAGAGCTTCAACCAATAGCACGCCCAAGTTGCAGACTGGGCAGGTATGGCAGCCACACAGAGGGCATAAAAAGCTCTGGCAGCCCCCGTCCTCCTTGCAGTCCCCGGTGGGAGTTAGGGTGGGATTGCTGTCTCTGCGACTCTAGCTTCAGTCCTGCAGCCTCCCTGTGTGCGTGTGTGCGTACCTCTCGGTGAGCAGCCTCCCCTGCCCTGCAGTGCAGTCACTCTGCGGCTGCCTTGCACCCTGAGCAACGCCCGCCACTGCCTTTGCAGCCTCCCTGTGTACCTAGTCTATACTGTGTCTCTACCAGCATCATTTTTTTTTTGTATTTTCCCTCTGGTCTGGGGCGTTGGGGGACGCCCCTGCACAGAAATGCTTTAAAAATCGGGCAAAAAGCGGGTAGAAATGAAAACCGAAAAACCGAAAAACAAAAACAGTTTCCAAAAATTTGCAAAAAATGGAAACAAAATGAACGGACAAACGAAAAACTAAAACGCCATTTTTTTTATTCGTGCCCATCTCTACTTATAAGTTTAAAGGAAAATTACACTAGGCTGTTACAGATCCTGCTGATAAATGACAAGGAGAGCCATCAATCTCTAGATAAAATTGAAAGCATGTTGTGGAAAACATACACCAATGTACCAGAGTTACCACCTGCAATTTCACATAAAACCTGAGAGCTAAAGGGACTAAAGCAAAAACAGGATTTAACTGCTATTTAGGATCCTGTCCAGAAAGTCAAGTTTCTTCTGTAGCTGATCCCAATATGTGAATGACGAACATTAGAAAAACGTTAATTTTCTGATTAAAAATGTGTCTGGCTAGGACTAGCGTGTTTGTAGACTGCTGAGCTCTGTTCTAATTGACCTTGAGAAACATTATTCTATTGCTAAAGAAATTATGCCATGATAAATAAGAGGACTTTCCTATTTGCCAAAAGTGGCAATATTATATTATTAAATCCATAATTCAAAATAAAATAAACATCTGCTAGGATTGGACACAAGTTACCAGCAGAATTCTCATCTAACATATATTTGGAGTGGGTATTGCTAATCGTGATGCCTTCATTTTCCCAAATGCCATGTGACAAAAGTTTCCATTCTGATGCTCTGCATAGTGGCTGGGGTCCATATTATGGCAGCTGCTGTGAGGAGTCAAGTGAGTATCAGACACACACACACACACACACACACACACACACACACACACACACACACGGACTAAGGGGGAAGGGGGAAGGGGGAAAGGCCTCATATGCCTCCTTAAGTGCTAATGTAGGCTTCTGCAGCCTTCAGTTGATTAATTGACTTTTAGGAACTACAACTCCTAGAGCTGCTTTGTTCATGCTCACATATCCTAAGCACATTTGGAAACCAAACTAAAGACAGGAGAGATTCACGCCTAATGCCCACCATGAACTTTTCACATTCCAAGGATAAGGGAAGTTAATGCAATTATAGGACTTGTAATAAAATAGTCCTCAGACTTCACAGAAGAACTAGCTCTCATGAAATTTAAGTACTATGTTTTTTGCTTAATAAGTATGAGTCTTGATCGATTAACTGACCCTCTAATGAACTGCATACATTAATACTTGGAAAGAGGTGCTGGAGACCAAGGTGAAGATAATCCACACTACTGTATTCCCAACCACTATGTGCAAGTGTGAAAACTGGGCAATGAAGAAAGCTTGACAGGAAGTAAATTGGTTTGTTTTAAATATGGTGTTGAAGAAGATCTTCGCAGATACTGTTCTCTGGATTACCAGAAAGATGAGGAAGTGGGTTCTACGGCACACCAAAACTGAACTTTCCCTGGAAGCAAAAATGATGAAACGGAGGGTGCCATACATGGGTACATCAAGAGAAGGTAAGATTCTCTGGAAAATAAACAATAATATTGGGGAAAGTTGAGGGCATCAGGAAAAGAGGAAGACCCAATATGAGATGAACTGATTCCACCAACGAAGACACAGCCTTGAATTTACAAGAGCTGTGCAGAGCTGTTGGGAGCAACTTGACAAGACACAACAGCAACACTATGTATAGCAAGCCAGAGAAGGAAATGTGTATTGTAAAGTTGTGCATACCACCCACCATTTCTGTATGTCCTTATACTGATACTTTCTTTTTTAAAAAAAAAACACTAATCTGATCCATTAAAGTAAAACAAGATTTCTTTTTAACATGGAAGCTTTTGGACTAATTTAACCCACTGCTCAACCAAAGACAGCAAAAAAGCCTTCACTGAATTTGTCCCACTGAGCTGGATCGGGATGACGATATCCATCATTATTCAAACATTGGCTCCACTAATGCATTTACCATCCCTATTCCACAAGTCATTTAGCAGATATCATACATGAGTCTACTGAATTAACAGAGATGTCAAGTCCTTTGATGCTTAGTTGCTAATCTGTTACTAACATTAATTGTGCTTTTTGGCAAACAACTCATGGAACCCTCCTAATTATGATCAAGTAACACTGTAATTGGCCTTCTGTCAAATTTCAGGCCAAAAGGGAAAAGAGGAGAAGAAAGCTATTTTTTACCATTGCATGGAACAAAAAGGACTAGTTTCAAGTATCACCATAAAGGGTCAGGAAGAGTTCATGAATCCCCTTGCTGAAACAGTACCAGAAAGTCCCCTGTCCATACAGCCAGAAGCCAGGAAGTAGGTACCAGTAGTAGCAATTATTCTTTCTGATCCTATAAACACCCACAGACCAGCTATTTGCTGCTTCTGTAGCAGTAGCTAATTACTACTTTAGAGGAGCAGAAGTTATTACTATCAGCAATACACTGCAAGTAGTATTTAACCCATACACATTAATAACTACAACATGGGAACATATTGTGAGCTATGAAACACTCTGATACAACAAAAGCCAATAGGAAAGTTGGTTTTTCTATTTTTAGAAACTGGCATTTATTTATTTATTTAATTATTTATTTTGAATATTTTAACCCCACCTTTCTCCTTGGAAAAGGACCCAAGGTGGCTTAACAATAATGAGGGACAAGTAGCATTACAAGTAGAATGTTCTGAATGCCCAGAACATTCAGAACATATTCAAGTTAAGAACAGGGAATTAGAAGAGGCATCTTACAACATTAAAAGGCAACATTAAAGCTACCAAGAACACGCAAAAAGAAAAGAAATATTCCATTATGAGGGATGCAAACTAGCATGGAAAACACTGCTGTTCTTATGAAATCAGACAATGGAATCACACATGGTTATCCATCTAAAAGTCACATAATAGGTAGTCCATCATTCGGGGGGAGGGAACAGTAGCTAAAATAAAGATTTTTCAAAGGGAAAACGGGGCTGGATAGAGTTGAGACCATTGAGAAATCAAATGGTAGAAACATGAGATATGATGTACATGTTAAAACTTACAAATATTAAAAGCCGGTAAATAGCCAGGGAAAAGCTTCACCGAATTTTATCTATTTTGTCATGTTTAGGGTGAACAAGAAAGTTGCAACAGTTTACTGGGAATCTTCTGGACTGAATCAGAGAGGGGGAAATTGGTTTAACAAAAAAGATGACACATGTTTGTAACTAAAGTTAATAAAGTTCATTTGGAAGATCTGAAACATAGGAATATAATTGAAACATAGCGCACAATTTAGACTTTTTGTCAATTACCCGCATTTGAACTGACTGGTCTAAAGACTGGATAAGTAAAAATTTTAAAGGAAGCAAGAGCTAAAATAGATTTTTATAGGGCATGTCCAGTGTCCCACATTTGGAATCCCACAGATTGGGGAATTGCAAGGGGAAAAGAATGAACTGCAGCAGAAAAGTAGTGGTAAAGTACTGTACATGCCTTCTCCTTTGGCCTAAAGCCTCTATTCGTCATTTCCCAAGAATACTAGTTTACACAGTCGAAAGCTTTCGCGGAAGTCTCTTAGGGATGAAGAGAAGTTATTATTTTCTAATGAAAAGGACTGAAGCATTTAGGACACTATTCAATACAATCAGCCCCTGAGACCTACATTTAAAACAAAAATACCTATTTGGCTGGTTCTTCACCCCTTGCCCTCTTCAAATGTGAGTTGTCCAAAGTATCAAGCATATTTATAGGTGATTTTTCATGGGAGGGATGTTTGTTTTCAATAAAATTGGTTCCCTATGCTTAAAAAAAATCTACTGCCTATATGAGGCCTCCTAGTATGGCTGTGTAGGAAAATGAGAAAAGCCAAATCTTTTGAACTTTTCTCTCACTCACAGATTTTAAAGGGAGATATTATTCTGTTTCAAATAGTCAAGCACCATTGTTAGTATTTGGGGGGGGTGTTATGTGTCCTCTTATACACATAATCTTTGGAGCAATATTTCTTTTACAGTTTCAACTTTATCTTAATTTTACTTTTTTTCCCTTTGTATCAAAAGCACCACCATCCAATTAATAAATATATTATATTCAGCACTACTTCAATGGACATTCTTAGTAGTATGTCAACCTTTTTTATCTCCTACAACAACAGCAACAATATCTGTTAAGGAAGAAAATGAGTTTCAGCTTCAGGCATGCTCCATCCAGAAGCACTCAACCTCTTAAGAATCAGAAACTTTTTTTTTTTTTTTTTTTGCTGAGTGGAACAGAAGCAAGTCTTTCCAAGAATATCCCCTCTTTCAATCTCCATCCCCAAAACTCAAGTCCTGCTATGTCAAACCAGTATATAGTATACAGAAATCAACATTGTTCTCTCTCCAGGAGACTGAAGACAGACGGCCAACAGGCAGAGGCAAATACGGTACAAAGCATTGGTGGTTTTGGATTTTCTTTCTGAGAGCTTCAGTGGAAATATCCAAACAGATGGGCTTATTCTGGAAGCAAGGAAAAGTCAAAAATATTTCTGTAAGCAAAATATTGAGGTCCCAGCTTCCAGTGTGGCCGAGTCTTAAGTACAGAAAGTGCAACTCCACTCCTGCTTTCATTTTGCCCTTTGTATCTTATACCTCAAGCCACTCTTTGATAAGCAGACAATATCTGATTCCTCAATTTAAAACAAAGCAACGACAAACAAAAAAAACCCCTGAGCATTCTATGATGGTGGTGGTGTCACTTAACTCTGAATATATTTATTAGCAACACACAAAACCTTTTAAAAGCCTTTTAAAACAAATGGCTTGCTTAACAGTTAATCATCTCAAAGGGGTCTCTAAATTTCATTCGCCCTTACTCTCTTCCTAGCTTTTACACAAACAGACTTGACAGATTAATGCTGAAATACCTCTGCAAGCTCTGGGTAGCTTTATACCAAGTATAGATGGCGATGACAGAATCATAGATTGTTTATAGCTACTGTAGGCACATTTGAAACCCCTTGCAGGTAAATAATCTGATCAAATATTTTCTTCAGTGCTTCCATTTTTTATTGTTATTATTATTATTTTAAAGAAACACCACCACACTTTTTCCCGACAGAAATGCTTAATGGAATAAATCCTTACTAAGAAGGCTTGAGAAATGTTTTAAAAGAGCAAAAACTATTCTCACTGCCTCTGGATAGCTCAAAAAGTTATGGTCCACTATGCTAAGCCACATTCTAGGCTCACACGTCTCCGGCCCTTAATTATACTGGTTGCTATGGCAACAGCCACATAGAACATAATGATAATGTGTTTTTTTGAGTGCTCTGAGGATTTCATATAAACTAGCACAGTACATGTTGCAACAGCCTTAGAAAATAGAGCTGTAATTCAAGTTTCATTTAAATAATATAGGTGTACAACTGTATTGTAAAACTACTACAGGACTTCAGCTCTTGAAAACTGAGATGTCAGCCAGGACTTTTTAAAGAGATACTTTGTGGGTGGTATCCAACTACCACCTTCTGGCAACAAAGTGCCCTCTAATTTTTGTCCTCTCTTTTCCTCTTGCCCCTACTCCATTATAAAAAATGGTCATGATGGGCCCATGGGGCCTTCCCAACCCTAGACAGAGGGAGTTGAAGGAACGTATGCATGCCTTAGGACAGTGGTTCTTAACCTGTGGGTCCCCAGATATTCCTGGACTGCAACTCCCAGAAGCCTCCACCATTCACTGTGCTGGAAGGGATTTCTGGGAGTTGCAGTCCAGGAACATCTGGGGAACCACAGAATGAGAGAACCACTGCCTTAGAAGGAGCCTTGGAATAGACTCGTCACTGTCCTTCTCCCTCTCCAGCATACAAATCTGGAGCACATTTGATCAGCCACGAATGGCTATGCATGGAGGAAAGGGAACATTTCACTGCACAAGCACAAGTCATGCCACAGAAGGTCTGCATGGGTAGTGATAAGTAGCACCCTGTGCTTTTAACCACTAATGTATACTGATGTATCCTTAGACCTTTAGAATAACTACTAGAGTCTGTGGTGGTTGATTTAAAAAATAATCTGTATTTTAAAAAGTCAACTGAAGAAAAGTTGTTAAAAGCAATCATGTTATTAGTTTGTTGTTGATATATTCAAATTGTAAGAAAAAGGAACATTTTTATTCTTTATACTACTAACGTCACTGAGACTGTGTCAGTAAATGAGATAGGGGTGGACTATCTGAAAAACATAAAGGTATTCTCCTCTGTGGGTTTGGGTACATCCCCTGTGCAGCTGAGGAAAGTTAACCAAAATTTCAAAACTCTGAAATATATCCCCCAGTCTATCGCCCTGTAGCTTTGTTGATTTTTATTAAAGTCCAGACAGTTCCTGATGTTACTCGTCCAAGAAAAACATCTTCTACTTCTTCTATGTTTACCCTTGATCTTCTCCTCAACAATGTATTGCAGTACATTATATTTGCCATGATGAATTATGTGTCCAAGATATGAGAACTTGTGTTTCTTAATAATCAACTCTATTTCTTTTTGTTTTCCTATCCAGTGTGGTACTTCTCCATTCTTTATTTTATCAACTCATGGAATGTGAAGAGATTCCTATGCATGTCCACATATTAAAAGCATTCATTCCATTGAACTTACAGTAACCTTCTTAACAGCCCAAAACCTCACATCCATATATGAGAGCTGACCATAATTTGAAGTAATAATTTGGTAATTTATAGTTCCCCAGAATAAGAATTTAGTTATCATATGTCTGTGATAGCTAGCTAGCTAGCTAGGTAGGTAGGTAGGTGGGTGGGTAGATAGATAGAACCAGACTTAGGAAAGCCTGAAAGACTCCAAAGCAAAAGTTAGGAAAAGCACATTTTCCACAATGACGATGATCCACTTGCTGTTAACTTTGGCAAAAGAGTTAGGAAAAGTCACTGTTTTGAGTGACAACTCCCAGAATTCCCCTGGATAGTATAGCTACCTGCTGTTCTACTTCCAACTGGAAGAGCAAAGGTTCTAGGGGGCAACAAACAGTCTTTCTCTTTAATATCTGTGGTGTCCGCTGATGAAGCAGTGTTGTGCTCTTAGAAGACTAACAGCCATTTTGAAATAAAAGGCCCATAGAACAGACTATGTGGACCACATAATTCAATAAGCCAGAAATAATCTTTTTAAAGGTCCACCTGTACTCACCACCAGGATGGGTCCTCAAGGTTTAAAGTAACAGCTTTCTGAGTGTTTAAAAACCTTCTTACAACATATATCTTTGTGCTTCAGTGGCAAGACTGTGAAGAGAAGCATGCTCTTAACAGTTTGGAAGGATTTCCCCCCCTGAAGAAGTCACTTGGAAAAACCAAATGCACATTAGATGTTTATCTACCCAGTTCAAGTATTTGACTCAAAGGCATTTAGAGGTTGGAGGGCATACAGGTTTTGTTTCAAAAACTGCCCTGTTTCCCCTATGTGAAGCAATAATAAAAAGAGAGCAATTAAAGGGAAATCATGACTTTTTCCAAATGACTTGGATTGACTGAGTGTCATTCTTAAATATGTGAATATGAATCTTCTTCAGACAAACTGGAAAGACACCTGATCTTAGCAGCATCAGTTTCAGAGAGCCTAGTTATCAAGGTATGACAAAGCCAATACAACTCTTACTTTGTACTTTCTCACTTTTCCTTGATACTTTACATGGCCCGAAGCAGGCCAATATTTTTTACTTGGATCAGGCAGCCATCAATATACAGAGGGTCAAATCCATTTGTTACTCACCAAGCAGGCGGCCCAGTGAATCAATGAGACTTATATAAATGCTGACTTTACAAATCCCGTCTTTCAGTGGATGTACTCTTGTTTTGATTCGCAATTGGATTTAGCCCAGTGTGAGTAAACTGTCCAATTGCATACTCTTCATCAAGCGTAACATTCAAAGTAAATTAGCTAGCAACCCTAGGACCACTATCTTCTGACAAAGGTAATTTCCTTTTCAGGTGGTGACAGCACCAGTGGTGTGAGCAACCCCATTACTCATATGTACCCAATGACAACCCAATTTCCTTCTCTGTGAGACTTACTTGTGTTTGCCATCTTTAACCTGCCTCCCATTGGCTGACGTTCCTAGCAGACTATCCTCTCCTTCCTAGCTTTTCAGTAAACCTAATCTGTTAAAGATTGCCTGCCAAAATCATTGCACAGGAAGCCTGGAGAATAGCTGGCCTGGCATTAAAAAAAAAACCGAAAGGACTGCCACTCAAATTCTCATTGCCTCTGTGATACAAAAGCTCCACTTGTATGGGATAATTAAGGAATTTCATCATGGAGCTTGTCCAGGGAGCAGTTTCCCCCATAGCTGGTTTCAGTGAGAGAGGGGAACTAGCCAGAAAATGAAAACCTATTCTCATTTATTCTTCTATTCCTCTTTCTCTCATAATTCTACAAGGAAGAATTTACCATGAAATGTTTCCATTTTAAAGTGCACTTGAAATCCTCAGTTTGGCATTTAAATTACAATATTACCAGATCAGCACCGCCCCCGGGTGGTTTGCAGATACCAAGCTTGACCACCACCACCCCGAACAAGTGTCCCACCCTGATATTTTGTGTTAATTCTCTTATTTGGAATTGTCTGAAATGTGTCTTTTTAAAATAAACTAGTTAAAACTACTTTGGCTTTATTTTACTGCTTTTTATTCTTAATTCTACACGATTATTTAGGTTTAAAAGATGATTTACACGGTGCTTGCTGAATATTTTAGGGAAGAATGTATGAATTGTTTCCACTCAATAGTATTTTTCTGATGCTGCTGACCATCTGTGTTATTGTTTTACATGTCACTGTCGATGCTTACAAACTATCATTTCATAATACTGTACAGGCATGCATATACATGCTGTAATGATGCCATCCATGTCTGAGATGCATGCCAATAGTTTCTTCAGGACCATAACAAGGAATTGAACCCACTATTCTCCAGTTGGCTCCACCAGTCACAAGCCTCTTTTGGCAGATTAAAAAAAAACTGTCATGTCAGAACTGCTTGTTATTAGTGATAGGCACAAATCACAAAAAATGGCTATTCGTCTTAATTCATAATTCATCAAGGTTGTCAAATTATAACTACACATTATTTGATGAACCAATTTGTCTGTTTTGATACACACCACTCAAAAACAAAAACAAACACCCTCCCCAATCGGAACAAAAAGGAAAGGAAAAAAAAAAGAAATGACAAAACAAAAATCATTTTAAAAGTTGACACTTTTGTCTATTTGTCTTGGTTGCCACTTTGGATGAATATGAAGTGACACTTTTTTGAAGAATCAGCCATTTTTCCAATGAATATCATGATTCATTTCTGCACTCAATTCAACCTCAACTTGTCATGTATACGGTAAGTCAGAACCACCTTGAGATCTTTTTAAGGAAAAAGACAAGATAAACAAGCAAGCAAAGAAACTGTGTTATTGAAATCCTAATAGGATTTTGAAAGCAAGTGAGATATTTAAGGAGTGGATTTACAAGTCATACACACACGGGGTTGGGGTGGGGAGTTTCCATGGCTAAGCAGGAATTCACAACTTCATACCCAGGTTTCCTGAGTCCTAGTTCATTATTCTCTAGAATAATATTGTCTAAAATAATGTCTAGTTTCATAATATTTCTATATAAACAGTTCCAGACTGCAAATCACTATTTGTAGAAACTAAGTTATATTTGAACCTTAATGTTTATTTTTTTTGGGGGGGGGGAGAGGAACTAGGACTTACAAATGTTTCTCCACCACCTGTTTTAAGTCTTTTATCCACAGGATAACTAGCAATGTTGGCGCCTGGGCCAAGCAACACATACCATGCTCAGTACACACTTACGTCCAGTCCTAATAGCATCCTGCTATAGCATCAGTGCCAGATCCATACTGGGGGAAGGCAGAGTAGGAAGGGACATAAGTCCTCTTTCTCTCCCCAAACTCACCACTGCATCCATGGCAATGGAGCCAAACACTTTCCTGCTCCACCAGTGATCCTCTGTTCCTGCTGGCATTCATGTTGTGAGGCAGCAGACATGCCTACAGCAGCCCAACCCATACCAGGCTAGCCAGGAGAGAAGGAAGGAAGGGAAAAGAGAGAGACAGGCAGAGAGTACCCAGTCATGCGACTTCTTGAAAAGCAGAGTGGACTTCCTGAAAGAGCTATGAGCCATGTAAATACAGGATGACCCATGCCGAGAAACAAAATACATGCCTTGTTGAGGGTTTTTGTGCCCTCTAACTTTTGTCATCTTGCTTCCAAGTCTCCTTTGCCTCCTCTAAATTACTGCTCTGTTACCCAACAGAAAGGAGACACATTAGTTTCCTTGGTAATGTCAATGTAGCCCTCTTCACAAAGGGCTACACCTGGTGGTTCCATGATCTCAGATAAAATGATTAAGAACTACCTAGCAAAAGAGAATGATGATCTCATTTTATTTCCCTTCACTCCTGCATAGTGATGAACATGGGGCATGTGTCTTTAGACTGGGTCAGAGATTCAGCGTCTGAACTGGATCTGCTCTGAGGGGTTTAAAATAGGTCGCTTGAAGGAGAAAGGTTACTTCTTTTGCCAGAATATCTGGAAGTTGAGTCATGGCAACTGGACTTCTTTTCCTTGAGAGATTGAAACGTTTCGCTGCTCATCCAAACAACTTTGGGCGCTTTTACACGACTCCTAAGATCCACTGGCAACTTAAATTCGGACCAGAGATCTTGGGGGTTTGCTCCTCTTGCTGTGTTCCCACCCCTCCGCACTCCCTTGCTCCTGTCTGCGTGAGGGGAGGGAGAAAAAAAGGGAGAAAAGAATGCAGGCTCACCTCCTCTGTGCCATCAGGAGCTGCCTCGGGAAGCATTCCAGTCTCTTAAAGGGGTGGGGGGCAAAAAAGAAAAGAAAAAGAAAAACAAGGCAAGGATAGCCCGACACTCACTGCTTTGCAATCCGCATCAGAAATTTGTCACCTTCGGAGACCAGGTATTTGGAAAATATGCTGGGGCGCGCTTAGGTGGGCATGGTTGTACTTAATTTTTTTTAAAGTCCGTTACTGGTGGGAAAACAATTTTAAGCTCCGCATTTGGGAGCCCTTTGCCTCGGATTTTAGGGGTCGTGTAAAAGCGCCCTTCATCAGTCTTTGTCAGAATAGTTTCTCTTGTCTTGCTTGTACAGATGGAGAAACAAATGGATGGAAAATAATTTAATTACAGTATTGTTTTCATAACTTCAGAAGCAATTCTTCAGATGGCCTCCTTTCTATTCCTAAATCATGAGCAGCTTCATAAACTCTACCTAGTAATGTTCTGTCCCTGACCTTTGATTTGGCTGTATATGTAAGAGGGAAGAGTCATGGGCCCATGTTATTTTTGGCTATCCACCTTCTACATAGAGACTATTTCTTGAATTTTAGGAATAAAGGCAGAATGATGAGTTAGGGTGAGAAAATGAGAGCACTGCCCATTTGGGAATAAGTTAGAAACCAATTTATTATGAAATGGCTATGAAACTGATATCAAGAGTTACTGAATTAAAAACAGACAGTCTGTTCAACCTTTAAATTAAAGCACAGGATTTTCTTTCTAAACAACTAACTTTCACCATCACCAAGATATTCTGACTTCTTGAGGCTTGCAAGGATACTTTGAAGTGCCAATGCAATGGAAACCTTTATTATTTAAATTGGGGGTAAAATGGAAGCACTGCGGAAGAGATAAAAATTTAAAAGGGGGAGCTGTGTGGCCATTATAAAATACAAGACTAGGTTATAGGCAATACCTTTATAGGTCACTTCGTTAAAGCAAGTACCAAAAGTCCAAACATGGTAAAAGATGTGGTTTAGCAAGAGATTATTCTTAGACCTGTCTATTTAGATGAGGCAGGAGGCAGCAAGATTGTTTTCAAATTTCACCTGAAGCCAAGGACTGGGTTTCATACTCCAGTCCTTCAAAAATAGGGACACATATCATGCATACCCACCCACATCCCTTTTCTATTTAAATCTTCTTCAAAATATACAAGTTTCTGTTTGGCCAGTGGGATTGAGGCAGAAAACCCTATGCACTCCATCCAGGGAGTAAATATAGTCAATTGGGACCAGATAAAAGAAAAAGGGATATTACCTAGCAGGTGCTGTCCTGCTATTCTGAAGACTGCAGAAGAGATACAGTAGGACCGCAGTATCCGCTGGGGATTGGTTCCAAGCCTTCCCGCGGATAATGAAAACCGTGAATAAGAGAGAACGCCAAAATGTCCCCAAAACTGTTTTGTGATACTAAATTGCTTTACAGCTGCTGTTTTGCAACAGTAGCTTGCTTTACAGCTGCTCTTTGTGACAGTAGCTTGCTTTGTGGCTGCTGAATTATTTATTTATTTTTCCTCTGCCAATCGTGGATGACTGAATCAGTGGATAATGAATCAGTGGATACAGGGGTCCTACTGTATTTGACTCACACTTCTTGAGCTCAGCTGAGGAGGTAAAATACCTTTAGGACATACTAGTATAATCCATCTTTTCTAAAACAATGGAACCCTCCCCTTATATCATAATGATGAAAGAATCTGTTTCTCTGATAGGGAAAATCTTGGTTGCCTCAGGTAAAATAATGGACCCTGGACCAATCTACAGCACAAGTGAACATGTTGAAGTGCTGCTGAGACTGCAGCAGGGCTTCAGCCAGACTGCATGATGGTAGAAAGAGGCAAGTGCCTTCTTAGGGCTCTGACTTTGCCAGGACTTCTAAGTGTACTCTCTGGAGAAGCCTGGGCAATTGGGCTGTTGGAGGCTGTGTATCCTGTCACCTGCACATCTCTGAGAGCCTAGAGTCGAACAGTGAGTTCTGTGTTGGCTTTGCTCCTCAAATCGTAATCTTGAGCAAAAAATCTTTATCTCATCTTAGCTTCTTTCCTCGATGAGTTTTAAGAATTATAATGCCTCAGACTAGTTCTTACCAAGAGCAATTCAAGGACCTTTTTGATTAATAAAGCAATTTCAGTGAGATGGAATCTTCAGGGTGATGAGTCTGTGCTCAAGGGCCGTGTGCTTCAATTATTTTTTTCCTCCTTCATTTCACATTATCCCTGGTCTGCCAAACAGACCTTGCTCCGGAGCTTCAAAATCTTGCGGTGAATACTGGAGTATTATGGGGTTGGTTCTTAATTTAAGAAACGACTCAGGGCACATGCTCCGCGTGTGGTAGGTCTCAAGTTCAATCTCTATTGCTGATGAAGCCCTGGAGAATCAAGCCCACTCAGTACAGCCATAAATTTTGACTTTGGCAGGCAGGCCAGGGATTTCTCTTGGTGTTTAACAGTTTCCTATACACATCTTAAATACTGGCTGAGCCTCTTGAGTCTTACCATCCATAAAAATTGGGGAACATTCCCGAGAGATAACTATACCTCCCATGTGGCTGCATACTATGGTTGTAGAGGCATATACAATGTATTTCAGTGACAGTTCTCTGCTATGGAGGCTATTGCACATATTTTATTTGATTGAGTTATATTATGTTGCTGGGCAAAACTATCTATCTGCTCCACTGAGTAAAACAGCCCACTGGAACGTGAACCATATACTTTCATATCTGCTCCAACACACAAGTTGTCCAAAATATAGCTAAATTTACATCCAAGGCAGTGGGCATAAAATCTCACTACATTGAACAAATAGGAGTTTCCTGCGGGGGTGATTCACTTAACTAAAATAGGTTTATAATTAGATATGGGCACACAATGAATTTCTTTGTTTCATTTTTAATTTTTAATTTTGTTTCAGAATGAAACTAAAAATGAACTATTTTTTAAAGAAAAATGAAATGAAATGAACTGGAAATTTTCCATTCGTTCCATTTCGTTTTTCATTAATGGCAAGGTTTCCCATAGGAATGCATTGAAAAACAATGCATTCCTATGGGAAACTGCTTTAAACAACCCACACCTCCACCCCATCGGGCGCATGGGGGGGGAAGGAGTGGGTCATTTAAAATGTCATTGAGCCATGGAAGCGGCCTCGGTGGCTCAAAGGCATTTTAAAAACCCTGTACCATTCCCCCAATGTGCCCGATTTGGGGGGGGGGGGGGAAGCGCAGGGTTTTCAAACTTTTTTTTTTAGCCACCAAAGCAAATGGTGATGGCCGTGGCAGATACATGTGTTAAACGGAAAGATGCTGGGTTTTAAAACACAACAAAAATGAAAATAAATGAAAAATGCAACAATTTTTTTAAAAAAAATTCATTTCAAATGAAACAAAAAAGAAAAAATGAAATGAAAAATGAAACGAAATGCCATTTTGGCATTTCATGCCCATCTTTATTTATGATGTTTCTAAATTTTAGCGTTTTTATTGTATTTTAGCTGTTTTGTTGTGTATTTATGTGGTTTTGTAGGTATTTTGATATGGTTGAAATCGCTAATCAATAAACTAAACTAAACTAAACAGTGACACTTCTCTGCCACAGATAACTTGATCACTGGCTAATTCCTGGTCAATTTTTTTGGCAGAAGAAACACTTCGGGCTGGAAGAACAAACATCTAAGCATACCAAAAAATAGTGTAAATAAGGAATTAAGAGTAAAACAAGTAAGATGACATATTAAAGCACCCCCCCCCAAAAAAAGGATTTCTCCCTCTTACAATGCTACCTTTTAATACAAATCTTTTAGTAGTATATTAAGTCTCCTGGTCCAGATGAATTACACCCAAGGATATTAAAAGAACTGGCAGAAGTAATTTCAGAACCATTGGCACTAATATTTGAGAAGTCCTGGAGGACAGGGGAAGTCCCCATAGATTGGAGGAGGGCGAATGTTTTGCCTACCTTCAAAAAGGGAGAAAAAGAGGACCCAAATAATTACCACCCAGTCAGGTTGACTTCAATTCCTGGCAAGATCCTAGAACAAATTATTAAGCAGGCAACAGACTAAGGCTCCAAAAACTGTTGGCTGCAAAGTCAGCAGCTCAGAGGTTCAACTCCTTGGTGCCACGCAGCGGAGTGAGCTCCCACTGATAACCCCAGCTCCTGCCAACCTAGCAGTTTCAAAGCATGTAAATGCCATAAAAAGCAGGAAGGTAAAGCAGTGTTTCCTTGCAGCCATGCCGGCCACATGGCCATCGACTTGCACAACACTGGCTCTTTGGCTTGAATACAGAGATGAGCACCACCCCTAGAGTCGGACATGACTAGCACGCATGTGCGGGGGGGGGGGCTTTACCTTACCTGGAATTATTTAACAAGCAATGCTGTCGTTATGAGAAGTCAACACAGATTTATTTTTAAAAAGTCATGCCAGACCTATTTATCTCTTTCTTTGATAGAATTGCAGGCCTGGTGGATGAGGGGAATGCTGTGGATATTGCTTATCTAGATTTCAGTAAAGCCTTTGATAAGGTTTGCCATGATATACTTGCAAAGAAGTTAGCAGAATGTGGGATAGATGGTGCCACTGTTAGATGGATTTGTAATTGGTTGACTGATCACACCCAAAGGGTGATCATTATGGCTTCTCTTCAGTTTGGAGAGATTTGACCAGTGGGGTGCCCCAGGGTTCTGTTCTAGTTCCAGTGCTATTCAATATCTTTATTAATGACTTGGAAGAAGAAATAGAGATTAGGCTGATCAAATTTGCAGATGATACCAAATTGGGTGGGGTTGCTAATTCCTAGAGGATAGAATGAAATACCAAAAGGACCTTGAGAGATTAGAGTCCTGGGCCAAAGCTAACGGAATCGGGTTCAAAAGAGGGAAATGTAGGGTGGTGCATCTAGGTAAAAAGAATCAATTGCACAGATATATGATGGGAGACACCTGGTTGGAAAATAGTACCTGTGAAAGGGATTTGGGAGTCTTGGTGGACCACAAATTGTACATGAATCAGCAATGTGATGTGGCGACCAAGAAAGCTAATGCAATTCTCGGTTGCATCAACAGAAGCATAGTGTCTAGATCAGGCATGTCCAAACTTCAGCCCTCCAGATGTTTTGGACCACAACTCCCACAGTTCTTTGCCATTGGAAATATAGGTTTGGAATTCTGGGCGTTGTGGTCCAAAACATCAGGAGAGCCAAAGTTTGGACATGCCTGGTCTAGATGAAGGGATGTGATACTACAACTCTATTCTGCTCTAGTCAGAGCCCCCCTGGAGTACTGTGTGCAGTTCCGTGCACCTCAGTTTAAAAAGGATGCTGACAATCTTGAATGGGTGCAGAGGAGGGTGAACAAGATGACTGAGGTTCTAGAAGAAATGTCTTACAAGGAGCAGCTTAGGGAGATGGGAATGTTTTGCCTTACAAAAAGAAGGCTGAGTGGGAAGACCTTCATGACAGTTAGAGCTGTTTGGCAGTGGAATATGCTGCCACGGAGGGAGTTTTTAAGCAGAGGCTGGATGGCCATATGTCAGGAGCACTGTGATAGGGGTTCCTGCATGGGGCAGGAGTTGAATTGGATGGCCCTTTGAGATCTGGGCGCATATACTGAGTGTGGTGGCTCAGCAGGCTAGAACACTGAAAACTGTTGGCTACAAAGTCGGCAGCTCAGAGTTTCGAATCCTGGGTGCCACACGGCGGAATGAGATCCCGCTGTTCACCCCAGCTGCTGCCAACCTAGCAGTTTCAAAGCATCTAAATGCAGGTAGATAAATAGGTGCTGTCATAAAAAGCGGGAAGATAAAATAGTGTTTCCTTGCAGCCATGCTGGCTACATGGCCATGGACTTGCACAACACTGGCTCTTTGGGTTGAATATGGAGATGAGCACCGCCCTTAGAGTCGGACACGACTAGCACGCATGTGTGTGGGGAGCCTTTAGTTTTACCTTTACACACACACAAATGATGTTGTTCAATTGAAGGCTACTGGGAACTCATGGGGCTATAAAAAAGTTCCCTGGAGGTTACAACTGTTACTTCAAACTACACTTTGCCAACTCTGTTTTCATGGAACCTCACAGAGCCCCAAGGCATCCAGGAATAGAAAACTCTCTCTCCCCCTCCCTCCCTCCCACCCTCTCTCTTCATCTGCTTTTATTTAGCAGAGGTGGTAGGGATTTGAAAATGGTCTCTCTCTCTCTTTGCCTCTGCTTTTACTTAGCAAAGGCAGTAGGGACCTGGAGGGTTCTGAGAGCTACAAAATGACCTTGGGGGTTATACCTCATTCACTCTTGCTCACAGAAACACCTTTCCCCACCACCCCATCCCAAATTCTATATGATGCCTTCACCCCTTTGTTCTTTCTGGAAACATTTCCAAGGTGGGCTATTTTGTTCTCCGTTTACTGCAGCTCTCAGTTATACTAGCCACACACTGTACAAAATGGAAAGAGCAGGGTTTGGGTGGGGTTGTGTCATGTGGCATACAATTTCCATTTCAGGAGAAAGACAAATCAACTGCATACTTCACAGTCCTAACTAAATTCAATGCCATATGCTCACATGTAAGAATTTACTTTTATTGAGAGAATTACATTGGAAAAGCCTTTCAAAAACCACTAAAGTATGATTTTAAATACAGCCCTTTAGGGCATTTAACAAATAACTATAAATGTTTTTAAAAGGTTTCAAAGCAAAGCAAAGTGTTCTGCTTATATATCATCCCATACCACTTCAAGTAGTCTGTGGGCGGTTGACAGTTTTACAGTATGTAGGCTACACATTGCCCCCCCTCCCAGCAAGCTGGGTACTCATTTTACCAACCTCAGAAGGATGGAAGGCTGAGTCAAGCATGAGCCTGCTACCTGGGATTGAACCCCAGGTCATGAGCACAATTTTAACTGCAGTACAAGCATTTAACCACTGCGCCATGAGGCTGCGCCATGAAAGCTCATCTTAAAATATAGCAGTTAGCCTTTAAGGTGCGACAACATTCCTGTCTTTACTTTTTATTTAATTTTTACTTTATGTTTTGACCTGTAAATGTTAATGCATTTATCTTTATGAATGAACACTTTAAACAATTTGGCAAATAATGGTAGCAATGCAATGGCCAGAATGGCATACAAAACAAAGCAAAGCAGAGTGTTCTGCTTATATACTGGCCAATAGTGCTTAAAGCATTCACTGGGAAGTTTACAATGTATTTCATGTAGGCTACACATCCCCCCAACCCTGCAAGCTGGGTACTCATTTTACTGACCTCAGAAGCCTAGAAGGCTAAGTGAACCATGAGCCGGCTACCAGGAATTGAACCCCAGGCCGTGAGCACAGTTAGTTGCAGTACAGCAATTTAACTAATGTGTCATGTGGCTTTTGGGAAGTTGAGTTACTAAATCTCCATTGATCCCATTACCATTTTGAAAGCATGTCAAAATACGAGTAGAGAAATAGATAGTGGTTTGGTGAGAAGGTCATGGGGTTCCATGGACTTGCGCATTTAATCCTGCTAGCCCCATGATGACCACAGAAATTTGTCTATGGACAAATGCCAACTCTTCTGCATATAAACTGAGATGAGCACACGCTCTTAAAGTTGGAAACAACCAGACTTAATTGTCAGGGGAAACCTTCACATTTACTCTAGTGTGATTTACTACAGTAAGCAACAGGATTTTGGCCAATGTTAGCTGTTTTTAATCCTTTAATTTTTATTTATCCTGTCCAACTTAAATAAAAATGCAGCTTTCTGGAACCACATGGCCGTGTGCAAAAACACTGGTTTAATTAAAACAGCCTAAATCTCTAATCCATATAATTGCAAAGCAAAGCTGAAACATACAAGGCAGGCCTGCCCTGGAGGCGAAGCAGCAAGCAGTAAATTGCAGACAGCTTTTGAAAAGCCATCCTACTGTAAAGGTGATCTCATTTGTTGGAGAGTAGACAATTTTTGTACAAAGGTTGCACTACTGAGGCTGATTACATGCCAGCCCCCTACATCCTACATGTGTTACAAGGTTCCTGGAGATGCAAGAAGAGTACACACATGTAAACTACCAAGACGTTCCCCACCACCACCAGCAATTAGTGCAAAAAGTGTGAAACCAGAGACTCACAGACAACATTTTGCTATGAAAATCTACACAGTACTGGAAGTCTAGCAGATTTAGGTATCTGTCTGCAAGCCAGAGGGTGGGACTTCCATTTCCACTGGGCCTCCAGTGTGGTCTTGGACAAGCTACACGGTCCCAGGATGATTCCAGAAGAAGGGAGTGAGCAACTGAGTATTCACAACCTAGAACACCTTGGAATTGACTGGACAGCATGCAAGTATTACTAGTACTGTATACTGAAAGTAGGGTCTATGAAAATATTGAAGAATATTTACAATCTGAAACAATGCAAAAACATTCAGCACACAAATGAAACAAAAAGCTGTTGCACAAGGGGAAAACCATTTCCTTTAGGAACATGAACTGGACACATTATAATTGAGTGTGGTTCCTGAGCACGCCCTCTCCAGAGGCTAGTGCTGACCAAACCTTTGAAGCAATTCTCAACTCCATCCCATTCCACCTAAGCTTCTTTTCTCCAAAAACTGAAGCTAAGTGACTGGCATCTGTGTTACATATATATATATATATATATACCCTGGCAATCCAGAAAAGTTGGTCTTCTAAGATTTAGAGCTAAAGCATCTGAGGCTTATTTACTTTGTGTTATTCTATTTTTACAATATGAATATTTTTCCCATTCATAATCCTTCAGGGGAATGGGAAAGAGGTGGAAGACAGGCATCGGCATAGGACAGGAGAACACTAAAACATCGTTTCCACAGTATGAACTGTGGGGAGGACGAAGCCATTTACACATGAAACATAATTAAATTTGGCTGTAAATCACAGAAGCAAACAAAAGAAAAAGATATCATAAAAATAATGCAAAAGATAGTATCACCCCTAAATCAAACAATCAAAACATTTTGGGTTTTTTTAAAAAAAATGCAAAATGTAATGTGCAGTAAAAAGAAGGAAATACCAATATTTTGGTAGATTAAAAGTTTAAACTTGAAGTTTTCAACAAAGGCTCTTTTGCATGTCCCACTATCCTGAGAAACACAGTTGCTGAATATTTTCAATAGAATTGTCTAGAAACAGCACCTCAACTGCCGAACTCCTGCCCAAGAAAAGACAGGCTGGATATTTTAAAAGGCATCTAACTATTGTTCCATATGGATATTAGCATTTAAAGAGTCATTTTGAAACTGTCTTTAGAGTTGCTTTTGATCCATTTTTAAAAGAAGGTTGGACTTTAAAGTTTTTTTCCCCCTTAAGAGGATTTCCATGTTTTTTGTTTTATTTTTGTGAATGTGCATCACCTTGAACCATAAAAATGATAAATACTTTTAATAAGTACATAATTACTAAATAAATCAAGGTTCTTGTAATGTATATGACTCACTTTTCTCTATATAATGCAATTTGCCATAGGGATTAACAATCAGTGTAATCAGCGCAGAAAAACTGGCTGAGTAAATTCAGGAAGAATTACTGAATTAAATTTAAGACTACTTTAAAGAGGATTGTCATAAGGGGTAAAGCTTAGGTTTTGAAAATAAATAAAAACATAACTTGTTGAGTTTAAATGTTGCAGTGTGAAGCATATGGCTCCCAATACTCTTTTGGAAACATATTCTATGCAATTATGAGCTTTTAATGAAGTTGTCCTGATACAGATGAACTCAAAGGAGGATGAGGCCCACATTGGACTTGTGTCCTCTCAGCAGTGATCAAAGAGAACGCTTGTGTTAGGAGCTCTGCTCTGAATAGGAGAGTTGTCTGTTCTCAGATGAAAGGAAAAAGAAACAACATCTGCCCTTCTGAAGCACAAGAAACAGGAACAGAGCATCACACAAGTAATTGGTGAAATTAACCTTTAAATTCACTCATCACCAATCCGTGACTTGTGAGCCAATGGCAATGTCCTGAATAGTTAATTCATGGCTTCTTGGCAATATTCATAGAATGACAGCCCAAACAAGCTATGTTTCTATTTCCATCACTGGGGGAGGGAGTCATGCCATTATCAAACCTCTAAGACAGTTTCTCTGCACAGGATCCAGATTTGCGGTGAAATCTTAAATTAAGAGCATCCTTTGAAGTGAAAAGCATAACCATGACACCATTATGTCAGGCAGGTTGATTAAGAAATGCTTTAAAAATTGCATCATGCCAACCCATCCTGACCTTTCCTACAACACCCTTGGGTTTCTAGTAAGAGTCGGGTGCTTTGTTAAAGCAATTTACCACACATCTGATTAGGTTTGTTAGAGAGGTCTCTTCAGTTTGCTAGAAGAGTCTCCAAAGACATTCTTTGTGCTCTCGGAAGTCAATCTACAGAGATGTACTTTCTAAATCACTGTTCCCTTGAACTAGGGAGTCATTTGTTTCTGAGAAACAATACCTTCTGCCAACTGTCCCCTGTGGAACTCAAAGGAAAGCACAGGTGTTACTTATGGCCTGCAGGAAAAGGAAATACCACAGTGATTACCATTTGGGATACACAGCTTAGGAAACCTGGATGTTCCCTTGCCTTCCATCACCCACAAGAAAAGCTGTCAGACACACCACCAGCTACGGCCATATTCTCTGAGATGAAAATCAGAACTGGATAACCTTTGGAAGCAAGAACATATACTATACACAGATTGAGGGGCAGGGGGAAATCTGCAGCAAACAGGGCAGCTCATAAAAATCTTAGCCACCTTAGGGAATCGATTCCAGAATATAATGGCAGAGCCAAGAACCCAAAACACTAGGTCCAAAGAATTCTGCCACTGACTTGTCCAGCAACAATTTAGGAGAATTCACCCTGGATTAGATGTTCTTGGATTAACTGGCCTCTTTTTTTAATGCTCCTGCTTATCTACTTTTGATGTGCATGGCAGTTTTTCTTGCACATATATACTTGCTTTCAACTTCCCAGCATTGCCTCATTTCTTTCCATTAAGGCTGAAATGCAGCCTTCAGCATGTAACAGGGAACACACCCATGGCTCATAAAAACATTTTCTAACTTCTTCCCTTCACCTTTAACTATGAATCATCTGTGTCAATGGAAATTGCCAAGTGTTGCCATTCACTACCAGGATTTACAAACAATGTTGCTTTCATCTGTTGGGGGGTTTCATTTACAGCCTCACTGAAGTTCCAGTGACTGGGAAGTGCAATTCTGAGCTGCGGTGATTGTCTGTCTATACAGCACTAAGTAATAACTCCTTCTAGCTTTTGAAATTCCAAAAGAACCTAATTTCTCTGCTGAACACTCTATCTCTCTCTTTTATTGTTTGTTGCTGTTGATGTGTTCAGTTGGTTGCTAATATATGTGCAGCAGGGAAAGCAGGATGCACAAGTCTAATTTCAAGCAACTGTCAGTAAAGAAACCTTTTAAACTCTTTCTCCTCCAACAGTCTCAAGAGTTGCTTATTGAGACTTGAATATCAGTTAATGAGAAATTGGTGGTCTCTGTGTAGCTATTCTTTTCTGCGTGTCTCTGTACTTCTACAGTGTAGCAAAAAACAGGACTTTACTAGAAATTCAAAAATCTGCAGCAGGGATCTGTCAATTTGCTTGCAGAACAAGTACAGTGTGTATGATTTGACTTGTGTGGCACTTGTGTAATGTGGCATCTAGACTCTCTTGCAGAAGCACATGAAGGGGATCTCCAGTTGCATTAGGGAAATATGTGTAACAAGAAGATCCCATCTTACTAAACTGTTGGAATGTGAGGCTTGACTGATGCCCAACAGGCTCTCAGCCAAGGTCAGTAAAGTATTCAAAAGAGGCACCAGGTCTTCCCATGCCCCAAAACAAACCTTCTGAATTTTGCCTGGCAGCTATTGGTCCGGTGCTAGTGAAGTGGGACAGGTCATAGTGTGGTCTTTTAGTAGCATATGCATTACCATTTTCAGTCTCCATCATGGCTTGGATGGGCATGTGCCATGTGGACATCACTTAAGTATTTATCACAAACAATGAACCTGTGATTGCGACCAGAGCTTTTCATATCCAAACTACTCTAAACAGGAAAACCATATTGCTATGGCTTGAAAATTTCAGGACCATAGATTCTTTGGGGCTATCTGAAAGCTGTGTGCAAACATTGACCTAGATTCTAGAAGTATTGATGAACTTTCAGCTGATGAACAGATATGTCAAGAAATTGCAGCAACACTACCACATATGATCTTCGGAGTGATACAAAACTTCAAAAATTTACTACAAATGTGTACTGCGAATGAAAGTTGCCATATGTTGATGTCATTTTCAAAGCTACATGAAAACAAATTGTATTTCATGCATTTTATAAGGTTCTGAATTGCATTTACCATGCCTTTTTTGTTCAACTTTAAAACCTGGAAGGGTTTTTTTGCCCCGCCCTGTATTTTAAGACCTCTAGCTATTCATGAATCTGAGTTGGTGGAACTTAGGAAAAGACTACTTTCATTCAGCTGTGATGAAATGTGCCGACAAGCTGTTATCATGAGCAAGATCCATGATAAATTCCAGATCAACAATACAAAAGCAGCAGTTCTAAATCTATAAAGGCTTTCAAAAATTTAATCTATAAAGGCTTTCACAATCAATTAGCAGATGGCACCTGCATGACAACTTGGGTGTATTCTGTGAAAGGACAATTGTGGTGATTTTAAAAGACGTGCTCACTTCCTGAAGGTCTTCTCTGTGACAACAGCAAGATTTAATTACTGGTTCTGGGTATGGTCTATGTTTAGAAATAAAGTAAATAATCAAGTCACAGGAACAAACCACCTTGGAGTGGACCTTAAAAGCAGAAACTTTGATACTTCACTCCTAGATACCGTAAGTCACAAGTGCAACTGCACACAAATAGAGAGAGGTGGAGGTAATTATTAAATTTATGCTGCTTATCTTTAAACTCCTCTGGAGGCATACACGTTGCAGCTTGCTTGCTTTGCTATATGAAAACCACTTGAAGGGTAAAGCAAGTTAATGGGTTCAGCTCACCTAGACTCTGTACAAAACACATGTTCTATTTTGCGCTCGCTGAGAAAGGTACTTCCCACATGTGCACTTGCTATTACTCAGGGGAAACAGTTTAAGACCAGGACTTCCCCCACTTCTTGCAAAAGCAGCCCCCGCCAAAAAAATTCAGAAACGACTCTGTGCAGTAGACCCACCAATGTTCCTTTTATATCAGAGCCAAGACGCATTCTTGAAAAATAGCTTCATCTCTCCAGAGGTATAAATCACTATATGCTATCTTATTAAAGCCATTGGAGAACAAGCTGATGCCTAAAAAGTGAAACAGTTTTGCACACTTAAGTGGCTTGAAACTGATGGAAGGGACTGCCTCTTTTTTTGGTTACAGGTTTTAATAGGGATCAACTGTAGCCCTGTTCCATCATTATCTACTCAGTTGTTCTCAACAGCCTTAGAGAAGAACAGCTAAGCCCCCCGCCCCAATCACTGCTTTCTCCATGTGGAGAGCCATGTGTCGGGGGGGGGGGAATAGGGGTGAAGTCTTAGCTATGGGTACTGTCCGCCTTAAAACTTCTTCACTTCAGAACCGTCAAGATTCATATGGAAAAAGTAGCAATGTACAGGGAATGGCTAGTTTCTCCTCTCTAAGAAAGTTGATATTAAAAACATATTACTGAACAGAACTTTTATGAAGCCTATTTCTAGTCTTAAATCAATGTAGTAATACAGTACCACACAACTATTGCATCTAGCTCCAGTACTGCAGTCAAGCCTCTGCTTACAACTTGAGTTCAATCCTGGTGGGTTCAGGTAGCCAGTTCAAGGCTCACGAACCCTTCCATCCTTCCAAAGTTGGTAAAATAATACGGAGCTTGCAGTGGTGGAGGAGTGGAGTGGATGGGACCAAGTGATCATTCCATTATTATGTTGTAAATTGCCCAGAAGGCGATCTAGCCAAGGTGGATTTGATTTAAATCACAATTTAAAATTTTAATTGCTTTTTTGATGATTTAAATTAAAAAATAAATTAAAATTAAACCATTATTTAAATCAAGGTGATTTGGGGGGGGGGGACGATTGCTTTTTATCTCCCCTGGCTCTAGTACTATGGGGTGGCATAAAGATCGGAACAGCAATAACGATTCTCTGTTGTACATTGGGAAGAAAGGCAAATGGGGCAAAAAGAAACTCACATGACAAGAGAAAAAGGCCACATCATTATCAGACACTAGCAATTAAGCTTTTATGAAGTAGAAAACATACCTGCCAGTGACAGTGTAGGCAGACACCTGCTGCTGGGGCCAGCTGATCTTGCTCTGATTTTCCAGCAGGCCTGCTCTTGATGACAGCAGGCCTAGTGTTCTCTACCCAATCACACTTTTTAATTAAAAGGCACCAACAGCTAATCTCTGCTTGCAATTACCCTTCTAGGGATCATAGTGAAAGTTGCACCACAACTCCCTCAAGAGACAGCGAGTTTCATCATTTTCAGGTATTATTAGCTGCACCCACCTGTACAAGATCTAAGAATACAGAGTGCCTATGAACATGGGCTCAGAAATTAATGTTTGCCCCAAACATGAAACTGGAAAGCCTACTGGGGGCATATCTGAGTGAGAAGGATAAACAGATGATGGAACTGAGATCGACCTTATGCTCACTGGGTGGCTTCTGCCAAGGCATTAAATCACAGGTTCCAAGATGAGATTAAATAAATACACGTCAAAAGACTACAAGGCACTTATATGCTAATCAATGACTATATCTTAGAAGTTCTGCAGATGATAACTATACAGTGAAAAAGCTCACTTATTTCAGGTGAACTTAACATGGCCTTTCTCTGTGCACAAGATATAACTTGTGAGGTCTGTAAGTCTGCTTCTCTGTTATTTTCCATTCCTAAGTGTCTCATACCCCCATTAACACTCCACTTACCAATTTGTGGGGGATCTGGTCAACTTTCAAAGATGTGAGGAAAAGCCTTTCCCCCTCTGCTAGGTTTGAACACTCTCACTAACCCCTACCAGTGCTACCACAGCAAAGCCAAAAAGAAAAGAAGGACAGGCAGAGAAATCCACAAGACATTTTGGGTGTTAGAAGGCCAAGATTCAAGCTCTGGTGTCTTCAGGCAGAACCGGGGGGGGGGATCACACTTCAAACCCTGACAGCCTCTAGAAGTCTGTGCTGTTCAAGCTGGACCAGTTGAACCAATAGAAGGCAGGTGAGAATTGAACAGAGAAGGCAGATAAGGACAACTGAACATCCAAGCAAGATGATGTTAAGATTTTCAGAAGAAAAGAGAGAATGGCAAAAGACATCAGAAAGAACAAGCAAGATGGCAGAAGATGGAAAGTGGGAGCAAAAAAAGGTAGGATTAAGGATCAAGAATTGTTAACACTGACCCAGTGACAATGCAAAGTCTGACATGACATCTCCATTTGCAACCATTAACAAGGAATCAATTAAGTGCAATCAGTTCACATAATGGAACAGCTCTGACACCCATCAACCACAGAGAAGGGTCGCTGCCACCCCTAATTGGAGTAAAACGTCTTAATCCCTCTATCACAATACAAAGACTAACACCTATTCTCCTGCATAGGACAAGTTTCTTCTTTCCCACAACTTTAAAACCTCACAGTCTCACTCACTCTATACCCCAGAGCACAGAGATAACTCCTAATTCCCTGAGCAATTTGTCCTCTGAAGATTCTGGCCACAGAGTCTGGAGAAATGTCTGGAAGAAAAAGTTCCAGAACACAGCCAAACAGCCCAGAAAACTCACAACAGCAATCAATTAAATCTTAACAGCCGAGGTCTGCTGTAAACCATTGCACATCTACCACAAAACATAATCTGTACACTTGGTGTGTGGGAAGAAGTGGGATGGGCAAGAAACTATTTTCAACACAACAGTGTACATGTACATGAAAGGCACAAAACAGGGATCAATGCTCAGCATTTATCTTGTCCTTCTCCCAACAAAGGGACTTAAGGTAGATTAATAATGATAACTGCATGCTGTCAACTTGATTTTGACTTGTGATGACCCTTTCCAGGGTTTTTCTAGGAAGAGAAGAGACAAATATGATTGTTGGCTTGCTGGAAAAGGCCATGGAAATCCCTCTGTTGTACATAGGGACTGTAGATGCTGCTGAATGCTCAGGACAGAAATGCATAGCCTCTGCAGATGTATCTGTGCTCTTCATATGTTAGCGGTCTCTTTCTGATTCATAAGATACTACATTTCCCATCATCCTTCAACACTAGACCATTCCTCTGCAAACGTGAACTGAAAAAGAGCTGAGTCAAACAACGGCCAAAATTCAGTTGGTGCAAATTTACATTGGGGGAAGCCAATGACATTATCAGCTGGCCTTGGCAAAAAATAAAAAAATAATAATTATAAAACTTCTTCTCCTTTTTAGGTTATGAGGCCGTGTAGGGCTTCCTTTTGTCTTTGGAAGCCTTGGAACAGAGGAAGGCCTTTACTGCCGGATCATTTCCCACAGTCTCACAATTTATATTACTGACAACATTAGCAATTATAACAGCAACAAAATGCTACAGTTTGTGCACACCTGTCCTAGACAACAGTGTCAAGATGAATTTTGCTTTTGTAGAATTTTATTTTTGTAGAATGTTGTAGAATTTTGTTTTTGTAGAATTGCAAAATACAAGTGTCCCATTTAATTTCAGATTAGACAAAAATACGAGAGAGAGAGAGAGAGAGAGAGAGAGAGAGAGAGAGAGAGAGAGAGATCTTGGATTTATATATATCACCTTGACACTGTTGTCTAGGACGTGTGTGCACAAACTGTAGCATTTTGTTGCTGTTATAATTGCTAATGTTGTCAGCTATATAAATGTGAATAAGACTCATTTTGCGAAATTGTTTTTGCAAGGCTCATCAATAGATATCTAGGTAAATAAATAGCCCCCATAAAACATAAAGGTGTTACACAACTAAAATGTGAACCAAGTTTCATCAGCCTTAAACACAATCTTACTTTTAAAGCTGGCAAATAACAAAAAGTAGTAAATGGGTAGTTTTAAATCACTCTGACCTGACAGGTTGTACTTAAAATACACAGGTGCTCAGCATCAGCCGATTATTGTCAGGATACTATATGTACCATAAATCACTGGGTATCTTGCAAAACTAATTACCAGGGCTGGGCACAGCAGACCTGTTCTTAGGAAGGGCAGAAAAAGCCCTACACCTGTGCTGCTGAGAGCAGGTTCAAACACACAAAGGCATCATTCTTCCAACTCTTCATTGATATATTCTTCTGGCTGAAGAAAAATCCCCTTCTTCTTTATGAATCTTATGAAAAAGAACAATGGCAGAAGTTGATATATAGCAAAAAAAGGGGGGGAGGGACAAAAACATTCCCCTGTGTCAGCCTTTAAACTGTCTCTAATTTGTGGCACTGGCTTTAGTGAACTCTGTATAAGACATGGTGTGGTGGTGGTGAGAATCTAAATTCATCACAAAATAGATATTAGTCTCAGCTGTCTAAATCCAATGTTTGGAGGAGTCCTGGAATTTTTATAACCAGGAATCTGTGGATAATACTGTAGAATTTATGTACTACCACCAAGAAACATACTTCTACTTGCAGCATGGGCCAGGACCATCGGCCACACTAAAGAAACCCAACTGTCCGCGGTGTAACCAGCAATGAAATTTTCACACTAAGTTTTTGGCTCCGTCTGGTAGCAACTGACATGAGCCAGACTTCGCTGGCCGTGATCTACATTCCATCTCTGCATAAACATGGTTGGGAAATGGCCCAACTGAAGGCCCAGCTAGGTATTCCCTGGCACCAAACGGGACAGCAACTAGCTACTACTTTTCATACACACATCTTTTGCACTGCAATCCAAACATGTCTCCATTCATCCCACTAAGTATAATGAGACCTACTCTTGGGTTATAGGTATTTCTCTGGTTTCTTGACCATGTAGAAACCACAAGTAAAGCTACTCTGCTAAAAGTGTGTTTGTTTTGTCCTTGTCACTCTGCACACATTAAATTTCTTGGGAACGAGGGAGGATGAGAACTTATTTTAAAAGGCATATTTCCACAAAAGCCCCAAATACCTTAATTTTCTATTCTAATTTTTACATCTTTTTTTTAAAAAAAAATAGTTTTATGGCTTTCCAGCTTCCCCTTTAGGTAAAGTTCTTTGCAATTGCACTGTCAAGAGGATTTTGCAGTTTAGAGAGCAATGGAAAATGCAGTTAAAAACAGGAAGAAAAAAATATTTAAAAGAGTTGTCAATGTAAAAAAGAAAAAGGAGCAAATAAAGGTTGCTTGCAGAGGAATGCAAAATGAAATCTGGAAATCTCACTCAGGAGACTGTTACGCAACCATCTCCTCTGCATTGCCTTAAAACAACACATGATCCCTGCCTCAGGAAAAAAATAACACTTTAACCTATTATCATGAACAAGCCACCCAGAGAAGTGGGTTTATTTTTTATTTTTATTTTTTGCTGTTAATAATTTATATTCTGCGCTCCTTAGTGGTTATCCTCTGCAGGCAATTAGGCCAGACTATAGAAGTCTGTAGAAGATTTAGGCTGGATCTACACTGAAGTATACATCCTTTAAAATCCGGTGTTTGTTAGTCTTGCATCCAATACACTGCAATTCGCTCTAGTGTTCATATGAACTCATATAGCCAAAAAATGTGCACCCTTGTTTTCCATTAAGGGCTCCCTTCTCTTTTGAGAGAGCAGCGGAGAGATGGCAGTTGGAGGTATCAGAAGAAGGGAATTAAAAAATAATGAGGAAAGGGTTCGATTGGGAGCCACAACTGCTTTGGTCAAAGGGGAGGGGCAGATCCAAAGTGAAGTGCAGCCCAATCCTGAATTGGATGTGAGAGGCTGCCTCCCAGTTAGGAGGGCAAACAGATCAGGAGCTGTTGTTGCTGAAAGAATATACTTGACGTGTGGCGCATGGATTGTTGATGAAGCTGGTATGGTGAGCAGAGGCCATGCTATGTTAGAATGGACACGGCAATATAGAGCTAGCTAAGGGTGTGTGGGGTGGGGTGGGGGAATTGACTTCAGTGGGCAGGGAACAATTTCTTGGGAAGAGAAGGAAATTTAGAACGGAGATACGCTTTTAAGGACAAGGGTGTGATGGCTCAGTGGACTAAGGCTTCCAAAAACTGTTGGTTGCAAAGTCAGCAGCTCGGCGGTACGAATCCTGGGTGCCATGCAGCTCCTGCCAACCTAGCAGTTCCAGTAGAAAGCATGTAAATACAAGTAGATAAATAGGTATTGCCATAAAAAGCGGGAAGGTAAAACAGTGTTTCTTTGCAGCCATGCCGGCCCCGTGGCCATGGACTTGCACAACACTGGCTCTTTGGCTTCAATATAGAGTTGAGCACCGCCCCTAGAGTCGGACATGACTGGCACACATGTGTGTGGGGAAAACCTTTATCTTTACCTTTTACCTAGGATTTTAAGGATTTGGCATTCGGATTTGTGGGGTGTGAGGGACCTAGAAGGCAAATGAATTTGGAGGGTCAAAGCAACTCTGGAAGACAATAACAAGAACAGAATAGTTGGCATGCTGTTACATGGTAGCATCACAGTGGGGGGATGCTGTTGGATTTCCAAATGAGTTTCCAAATGGAATCTTGGGAGTGGGTGTATCTATTTTCAATAATACAGCATAACACTCTTAATGCTAGTGTAGACATCCACAGCCAATGGTTCACTCGCTCACACTGCTGTGGCCACAGAAGAGAACCACAGTAATCAGAAGAGACTATGTGGTAGCTGCAGGGTGAAAAGCTGCAGATAAAAGCACAATTTTCTCCATGTGTGGAATGGATTATAGCATTTGCATCTCATGGGCAGCAACAGTTTTGACCTTGGAAATCATTAAAATTAAAGACAGAGCCCACTGTCCATTCCATAGGAAAACTAAGATGAATCTTAGCTGTATCTTACTGCTGATGCTCACATTCTGCAGATCAGTCATTGCATTATTAATAAGAAAAGTTCAGATTTCATCATGTAGCAATCCAGCCAAATAAACTGTTGTGAGGAGCTCTATTATTCAGTTTACAAAATAAATGTAGATATAAAGGAATCTAGTCAATTTGCATGAAAAGAAATGTTGTTCATTCTGCCGCTATATGTCTGAAGAAGTGGACGAGTCTGCGGAAATTGATCATAAACTTGTGATTTCCTGTCAAACTAATCAGCCAGGGAAGAGATGCCACAGAATACGTGGATGTGACTTGTCATAGTTTTAACAACATGGATTGAAAGAAAACACAGAGTAAATCTTCTGCTTTTCCTATTAGAAAACAAACAAATGCTGGGTCAATTAGAATTATTGTTCTCTTACTTAATAAGATGAGATATGCATATGCATATGCATCTTGCCTTCACATTCTGTTTTCACACTGTGCCTACCTAAGCAGAGTTCATGAAAATAGGTAGAGAAGTATTCAATAAACCACAGTTCTCATTTCATCTGAACTTGGAATTGACGGTTACTAAAATTAAAACAAGCCAGGTTCTTACAACATTATAACTATAGTTTCCTGCCTTGGCAAAAATGAGAAAGTGTGCTAGTGGAAGACATTTGGCCTTGAGAAAAGCAGGAGGTAAGGGACTCCGCCGGGAGCCACAAGGCACATTTGTATCACAGCATGGTAAGCCTAGCTATCTATGATGACCAAACTACAGGCAGTTTCCATTCAGCATTGAAAGACTGCTAACATCCCGCCATCCTGCAGATCTTGCCAAGGTTGCTTATTTTAAAATTGTCTGTTATTGCAGTATTTGTTGTGTTTTGTTTAGTTGATTGTATTTGATTTAATGCTGTGAACCACCCAGAGTTCCTATGGGAAGATGGGCGGTATAGAAGCTCTATAATAAATAAATAAATAATAAACATTAGTGCAGCCATTAAAAAAAAAGATAACATATTGTTGCTATTCCATTTTTCAAATATCAGCATAAAGGGGTTAGTCTGTATTATTATTAATGGGCCCTGGTGTTTTTCTCTCAAAAGAAGTCTGAAAAAAATGCCTCCAAGTGTCCAGGTTCCACAGGGTTTTCTAATCAACTTCAAACAGCCTTTGTGTTTATACTGATGTGATGCATAACAGGAGCTAAGAAAACAAAGGGAAGGGATTTCTCCAGAACAGACATAGACAGATGATCCTGTACGTAGCCAGGCTCCAAGATTACGAGCAGTAGTGGCCAACCAACCTTCCTGCTATCATCATCATCATTAATGTGGCTGGATGACGAGATCAACCTTTTAATGGTTGGCCCACCTTCTCTGTGTTTTATATACAGTACCATAACAAACTGTTTCAACCCACATTTAATTTCTTTAAACTGTAGACAAGTTCACTCACCTAATCTGTATTAGAATGGATGTTCTTCAGTTTCTTTTACACACACACACACACACACACACGTTTCAGAACATTTTCCAGTAAAGGGGGGGAAAAGATTTTAAGAAAATACAATATTTGTGTGTTTGAGTGTGGCTGTCAAATTTTGAAGCTACACAGGCAACAGACTAGAGTATTTCCACTATAAACATTGTGACAGCAAAAATATTTAGGAAAGATATTCCTGGAACAGTCTGCTTTATGATTATACAAAGAGAAATTAGGACATGCACATCCTTAGAATAGTAAGAACATGAAACAGCAACTAGCACAAGCATTTAATCTAATAACAAGGTATGGCAGATTCAATTTACTATGACAAAACTAGGATTATAAAAGACCAAATCTCAATAAACAAATAACTTCAGTTTGCTTCCCACCCTAGCCATCCACTGCAAGATCTCACTCTTCTGTTTAATCCCATTAAACTCAGTTGTCTAGTATGAAAATACTGCCTGAAAGATTCCGAAAAGCATTTAAAAAGGGGGTTTCTTAATGTTTCCTTTATGTGCATTCTTTCTTATCCTGGTGAGAATGGGATGTACTGTACTGTATAAAGCCTGCCACAAGTCAGATGTTGTGACTCCTCAATGTAACTGTCCAGACACTTGGATCTTCAAACATCAACTTTTTTTTTCTAGAACATTTGCGCATCTGAGATATGTAGGGTGGTTACCAAGAAACGGCTCTTTTATGCACAACACAGAACTACTGAAAATATTGTCAGCAGGCAAACATCATCCCAATGTTCTAATCTAGAGAAACATTTTTAAATTTGCTTATTTTCCACCTCTGCAACCTCGTTTTCATGACTGTAAATGGAATTGACTGATGCAAAGCATTTGCTGCTTTGCACAGACTAAGTAAAACCAGGCCATTAAAGTGGGTCAGATAGAACACATGCAGCTATTTGATGAGAAAGCAAAATGTTTTATTGTGCTAAGTTAGAGCGACAAGGGAAATATCTACCAGATTGAAACTACATTTTCTTTTTAAAAGGCATGAGGAATTTGTTCAGTTAAATGGACAACACTTAATTTCCCTTAAGTCTCCTTAAAGGAAAACCTCAAGTTTATGAACATTCTGGATATTTGTAAAGATTCTGGGCAGAATCCTGTGGCTACCACAGTCCACAGGGTCTCCACAGTTATACAGATTGGGGATGACCTTATTCAAAGTAACTATTGCCTTGTGCAAATGCCAGGGAAGAACATGTAGAACAGACCAATACACAGGCAGTCAATAAAAAGAAGATTCTGCTCTGTACTTTTTGGAAGCCATAGTTTCATCTATC
>JAHTLZ010000129.1:37683330-37705874 GCA_023846285.1 Phrynocephalus versicolor
ACTACTACTACTACTACTACTACTACTACTACTACTACTACTACTACTACTACTACTACTACTATATAATTTACAAAAATAACATTTATTCAGCTCTGTGCAGTCTTGTTTCATAAATCTGAAAGACATGATATGATTGCAGGGCCAAATTACCCACTACATTAATTATGCAAGATTATCGGATTGAAAATAAGTACATATTCTTTAGATCCCAATCAAAGTGATTGTTTATCACAAAAGGGCCATTTTATTCCCCTTCCCCAACTAGTTCCTTCCTGAAATCTGCCTTCTTGTGGAAATGTCTTTAACAAGAGACTTGTATGGATGCCATTCTAAACAGCAAAATATGGAAGCTTCCTCCCAAAAGCTGTACTCCTTTACCAGTCCTTTTCATGGTTTGTTGCCTCAGACACATGGAGAAGCTGCACACAGCTACTATTAGCAGGAAATAGTGTGAGCAAGGAGGATACCTCTGAAAATGAAAGTCTGCTCTGCACCAGTCAGGAGCTGCCTATAGGTCAGAATGGTAATTTTTATAATTAACAACCATCTCAAGATCTGCATCTGCGTGGAGGGCCTAGAGAGGCTTTATCAGGTGCAAAACTAAAAACATAGACCTCAACAAAAGTTCAAAACAATCATTTCCCAATATTTAAACTATGTTATCTTTCTTTACCAGGCAGACTGAGAGCGTAAATAGCCCAATTCTATCTCCTTGAGGAATCTGTCATTGCTAATAGCTGCATGGTTTTAAGGGAGAGAACAGTTCTGGTGGTAGTTAGATGGTGTAATGCCCCACTGTGACTCTGCCAAAGTTTAGGATTTTTCAGTGAACTGCACGTGCTTGCCTTTTTCTACCATGCATTAGGAATATTGAAGTAAAGGAGTCATTGTGCAGCTCTCAAGACCAAAGAAGGCACATGGAAGTGGTTAGAAATGATTCTTACTTTGAAGGGCAGTGGAATAAAAAACTGAAATAAAAGGACAGCATTGCATATTAAAAAAATAGGAGGAATTCTCAGAACTATTTTTACTTGGTTCATCCCACATGTGATGCATTTATTCTGCTGAGGCAGAATTTGCTGTTAAACCTCTCATGAATGCTCAACCACATATACAGATTATGGCTTCTGAGTACTGGCTGGGAAAAGTCATATTGATTCAGGACGTATCTGTCATGAACTATAGATGTTAAAACATTCATAAATAGTGTTTAGCATGCAAAAAAGAAACACACCATAGAATCATAGAGTTGGAAGAGACCTCAAGGGCCATCCAGTCCAACCCTCTGCCATGCAGGAACACCCTTCAAAGTAATCCCCGACATAACCATTTGCACAATCAACTAATGTTGACTTTTCCATTCAGAAAATGAGGTATTTCCCCTCCAGGTGAAAACTATACAATAGCATAGATGATCTTCAGACATCCTTTTATTTCCTGGCTCCAATCTCCATTTGGATTGATGTTTCATAAGGTATAAAAAATCTCACAATCTCTCCATTGTCAGGATTCAAGTTTTCTATATTGATGATTTTTGTCTTCTCAATCTTCACCTGAAGTACTATGTTTGCATTTCCCTGTTTCACTTTCACTGGGAATTGTTTCAAGTCATTGCTGCTTTCTGCCAGAAAGATAATGTCATCTGTGTGTCTTGAATTATCAAAATTTCGCCTATCAATTTTCATCTTTATCGGAATCTAGAATATATATTCCAGAATATATAATCTGGAATATATATTTAAAATTTCAAGACTGTGAGCCATTGCTTTGTTTTCCATACTTTTTCAAATATATTTGCTGGGATATAGATTCAGTCTCTGTAGCCTGATGAAACAGCTTTGTTGATATGCCATTTGTATAGTATGCTGCTTCCATCTTCCCTTTATTTTATCCTGGGTCTGACAACATGTTCACTTGGTGGTCCCTAAGTACATCCGATCTCGCCTGATTTCGGAAGCTAAGCAGGGTCGGGCCTGGTTAGTACTTGGATGGGAGACCACCAGGGAATACCAGGTGCTGTAGGTGCCTGGAGTAGGAACTGGCAAGCCACTCCAGTATTCTTGCCAAGAAAACTCCATGGACATGGGGTCACGGAGAGTCGGTCACGACTGTAACGACACAATGCACACACAACAAATCATGTAGATTGAGGAAACCTCCCTGAAGAATGTGAGGACTGTGAACACATTTAGGCATCCCCCGGGCAACAGCAGCACTCTGCTGACTGAGCCTTCCATTCTAGAAGTGTCAGTGGGTTGCTTCCAAACAAAGACAAAGCATCCCTAACCTAGGTTTGCATTTCCCTTTGATTTCTTGGATTTTATAGAAACGTTTTCTTGTTTTCCTTCTTCTGCTTTTCTATTCTCCTTCTCTGCAGCCGGTATTGCACATGTAGTATCAAGTTAACACATCCACAAAATACTTTCCCCTAATATTTATGTTTAAATATTTCCAATGCAAGATGTCTCTCTCAACACCAAAAAACAAGAAGCAATTATAATTCTGCAATGTTTCATCTAACTTTATATTCTGCCAATTCAGTATGGCCAGAGAGTACAGATAACTTGTCCATCAGAACAACATCCATCTAGTGATAATGGATTCCTAAATCTGTACTAATTAGTTAACATGGAAACAATTCTATTGAAAATGGCAGGGACATATTCTGAAGGCAAGGCTCTTGCATTTTTTTTTATAGACAAGGCTTACTTGGCTAGGTATGGCTTCATGTGCAAGGTGTTCTTCCCAACTATTAAAAGCAGAAGATAATTGTAGAATCATGGGACCAATAGTAATGAAACGTAGGTTTTGTACTATGAAAACCATTTGTAGTGTGTTCTTCAGACAAGCTCCACCATATCATGCTAAATGCAATGATCTCATCTCATTTTGGTAACTCAGCTGAGTTGGGTCTGGTTAATATGCAGAGTATAATGATAATAATATTATTATAAGAATCTTAGAACTGCAGGAATAGAAAGGACTCCATGGATCATGGACTCCAGGTCCTCCTGTGCAAAGGAGGCACAGTGGGAAATCAAACTCCCAGTCAGCCATCCAACAGATTAGAACAGGCATGTCCAAACTTCGGCCCTCTAGATGTTTTGGACCACAACTCCCACAGTCCTTTGCCATTGGAAATCTAAGCATAGAATTTTGGGAGTTGTGGTCCAAAACATCAGGAGGACCGAAGTTTGGACATGCCTGGATTAGAGACTACAAAGATCACCAGATAGGGCTTGGAAAAAATCCTTCCTGACCTAGACAACTGCTGCCACTCAGCACTGACAACCATGGACCGGATGCAACAGGCTGAATCAGTATGAGGCAGCTCCCTACACCTACAGAACCATGAACAGAAGAAAATTATCTGTAACCATCATGCAACAAGTGCCTGCATAGCATTTTAATAGTCAGGCTTTATGTCAATTCTCACATCTTATGCTTGTGCCACTGATCAAGTAAATGAATACTGTATGTATCTTTGAACTTAATCGTTTTATATTTGCTATTCTGGCATAACATTTAACATTTGTCTAAAAGGAAGGCACCCTCTTGCAGAAAGGCACTTGGAATCCAACCCAACATTGCTTTGATAATTAGGGGTGTGACTTTTGCTGGGGGGAGGTATTGGGGGAATCCACCTCCCATGATTCTCTGTGTTATTCTTTGACGGGTTCCTAGACTATGTGTTCCACAAAGACCTAGGCTTCCTGGGACCACTGAACAGTTTCCTTTTTTGTACAGGAAATACGCCCAACACAACAGTGTGGGTGGATGTGTTTAGTTGTGCATGTCTTGGGGCCGAAACTTCCAGAATCCAGCCTGTAGAATTCTGGGAGTTGGGAGTCCCCACCAAACGAATGAACAAATGAACAAAACCCCCACAAATACCATGCCCTAGAGATAACTGAGAGCTATGTATATTCCCCCTCATTATTGTAAGCCACCTTGTCTCCTTTTCCAAGGAGAAAGGTAGGGTAAAAATATTATAAATAAATAAATAAATAAATAAATCTCCCAATAAAAAACAGGATGACATGAAGCAGATTGCTATCAGAAATTAGCATAGTTTTTTGGTAACATCTTCAAGCAGTCAAAGCTTAAAACCCAGAGAGCATAACTTTAAATGTAGTTGGATAAGTGAAGCATTCACAGATTGTTTTCATTCCTTTTCAGTTCAGTGCTGAACAAAATCTTTGCTCTTATTGCACAGAACAGAAGTAGATTCATCTCAAGTATAATTAACATCTCTGTTTAAAGGAGCACTAATGAGATACTAAGTTTGCCAGCTCAGCCAGCTACCAATTAGCTACTGTTCCTAGGCTCAGTCATAAAGTTACTAAGGCAGTATTTGTACAGTACTCTCTAGTTGTAAGCTTCAAATTCCTTCTCTTTTTCCAGAACAACAGTAAAAAAATTAAAGGAAAGAAAACAGTCTTCTGCCTAAAATTATTGAACTGACACTCTAAATTAACTACTAGTTATTCACTGTATCAAAAGAATAAATAAAGCATTATCTAGCATATTGTACAAATATATTCCCTGATGTCTTGCTGGAATTTCATCACCCTCCTAATTAGAAATGTAACTTAGCAAAAGTTTTAAATCAGCATATTGAATGTACTCGTTACCTATCTCCTTCGTACCATTTGTTAGTAGGCACGCTTACATACCTGGCACACAAGCACACCTGTCGGATATACGTTATGCAAACAAGAGATCCACCTCAAATGCACAGCAATCAAGACATCTTCATCAAGTTTGATGACAGATGTAGTCAAAGGATTTTTGAAAGCTTTATAGTGCTTTAAGCACTATAGAGACACAACGTGGCAAACAGACAAGTGCATATTTGCAGTTATCAATCAGTCTGGATAGTGGTGGTGGCCACCTCACTCTGGAACTTCCTTCCTTTGGAGGTGCAACTGGCACCCATTCTCCTGACCTTTCAGAAGTAAGTTAAACCCTGAGGGTTTTACCCAGACCTTTACAAACTTTACCCCTTTGTAATATTATTTCTGTAGCAATTTTATGTCAGCCCATGCTTGACGATCTCAAAGTTCGATGTCAAAGTCTCAAAGTTCGTTCAGCCTTCCAGCCAAATGAGTACCCAGCTTGCTGGGGAGGGGGGCAATGTGTAATCTGCATAACTAAATTGTAAAACTGCCCAGAGAGTGCTTTAAGCACTATAGAATGGTATATAAGGAGAACATTATTTTGCTTTTGCTTTTGTTGTTGTTTGGCTACATTTGAATTTTATTAGGGGTTTCTTTGTTATGTTTTTATATGTTTATTATCTTATTGTATATATATCTTATGATATTTTCCTAGAAGCAACCCAGTTTAGTGGTTTGTCTACTACATGGGCAGAGTATAAGTTTAAATAAACAAATAAAAATATCTGTCTGTCTATCTGTCTTCCTGACTGTCTGCTTGTGCTGAGAACAGAGCTCTACAAACATTTCTTGGAAATGATGTTTTAAAATCTCATTTTATACTTTACACACAAAGCCTGTCTTTCTAAGAGAGCTTTCAAGAACATATTTTGGAGATATTAAATGCATAATCTGTCTTCAAATCAATACAGTTATGATCAGCATGCCACAATTTATTTATTCAACTGACAGATATTTACATTCTTTGCAAATGTCATACATGTCTCACACGCATATTACTGTTTTCTGCACATATCAGTAGGAAAGAGGCAACAGGTGATATCTGGCTTTGTAGTAGTATTTGTGTAAAGGAGCTAGCTTAACAGCCAGCAAGCTAAACAGTCTCTTGATGCAGCAGCAAACATGGCAAATACTATACTTGGTTTCATCAACAGAAGAATGGTGTCAAGGTTAAGAAAATTTCAATATCTTCTACTTTATTCAGCTCTCACCGGGAATATTGTATACAGTTCTGGGCATCAGAGTTTAGGAAGGATACTGGCAGTGGCAAGCTAAAAAGTCTCCAAGGACAGCAAAAAAAAAAAAAAAATATGATAAAAGGTCTGGATTGAGACCTGTGAGAAACACCCAAAGTGTTCTGCTTATATACAGCCACCTACCACTTCAAGTAGTCTTCGGGTGGTTTACAGTTTTTAATTACAGTATGCAGGCTACACATTGCCCCCCACCAGAAAGCTGGGTACTCATTTTACCAACCTCGGAAGGATGGAAGGCTGAGACAACCTTGAGCCTGCTACCTGGGATTGAACCCCAGGTCATGAGCACAGTTTTAGCTGCAGTACAGGAATTTAACATTAGCCTGGAGAAGAGATAGCTAAGGAGTGATATGACAGCCATTTTCAAATATATGAATGTCTGTCATATGGAAGATGAGAGCTTGTTTTCTGCAACCCAAGACAGTAGGACCTGAAATAATGGATTGAAATTCTGGGAAAGGAAATTTTGTCTAAGTAAAAGATCAGTAAAAGCTATTTGACTAGAATGGGAGTGGTGGACTCTTTTCCACTAAAGGTGTTTAAACTGAAATTACATGGCCACCTCTCAGAATGCTTCAACTGTGGAATTCATGGTTTTGCAGGGGTTGGACTTAATTACAGTTTAAGCCATACAGTTCCATGAATCTATGAGTCTCCTCTATGAACATTAAAATCTGTGGGAAAGTTTTTCCCCAGCCTTTCAACTTCTGCAGACCTAATTATCTTCTAATTACAAGGATAAGAAGCATTATTTATGGTTCTCATTAGTTATCTCTTTAGTACTGCTGTAAGCAACTTTGTCAGAAACAGGAGGTTACATTTTCACCAGGCCTTTGCAAGTCAAACAGTTGCAGATGTTGCCTTTTTTACTATTGCTTTTCTTTCATGGCTAGTGACAACAATCTGTGAGATCAAGCGCATTTCCTAAGAGAGATGAAGAGTCGAGCAGTTTGAAATGTAAGTCATGAAAGAAAAATGGGCTTGAAAAAATTGTTGCAGTTTGTTTTCGGGGGGAAAGATACTGATACAGTACAGCTCTAAAAACTAGTGTACCTGCTCAAGTATTTGCCATGGTGGAGAATGCACACCCTTACAGATTTTGCCACAATCAGCTTAGCCAGATTTGATGGGACTGGTAGATCAGTGACACCTGAAGGACCATGAGGGCTTCTCTCTCTCTCTCTCTCTCTCTGTTGCTTAATGTGTATGTGTATATAGCTGGATATTAACTCCAATAATTCCCAATATTCTCCCCTCAAAAGCTAACTAACCTCAAAAACCCTGCCCCACAACATCCTGTTGGAGGGAAGGATACTATAAATATGAGCCACCCTATAGCCAAATATAAAAACATATAGCATTTGGTAATATTACTAAGTAAGAGATGGGATGCTCAATGTGTATCTGTTGCAAAAAGGACTGGGGGAAAGTGGAGTATTTTAAAAAAAGGAAAAGGCATTTTACCATGCACAAGAAAGTCAAGTTGGTGAATTACCAAGTCAGGAAATAAGACTTAACACGTCACATACGTCACATCCTCCCAGGCTGGCCCCAGACATTTTGCTATTTGAGATGAAGAAGAGGTTGATGGTCCCCTCCATTTTATATACAGAAGTTGCCTCAATTGAAGGCTGAATTATTACTTTGGCACTGGCAGTACAGCAATATTCTCTTTACACTGAGAGCTGCAGTCTAGTTTACAGGATGCAGAATAGGCCATGAGGCGTTATCCACCAATACAGAACAGTGGTTGCCACCTCTTCAGATGAACAACGTGGGAGGGGTATGCCTCTGACTCCCCTCTTGCCCACCTACACTTGCAGCCTCAGAGAGTCACCTCAGTTGGACTAATGGTAGGACTGTACCACAGTCACTGAGCATGTCTGAAAGTACTGTATGCGAATCAAAGCTATAAATATGAGACTACCGGGACACCCATGGGCAGAATAAATAACTCACTATTTTGATCACTCCTAGTGCTGTTTGGTTAAGACATCCACACGGGCTTTCACTTAGAGCAATCAATCATACCCCTTTTTAGATATGTCCCTCTCCTTTTTGGCATAACAGAAAGGCTATAGGTTTTTTGTGTTTTTTTAGCTCATAAAAACAGTTAGTCCACACCTGAATAGAACTGTAGTCATTATCTGAGGTGACAATCCTGTGACATATTTCTGGGTTGTGGTATTGAACAAGATGATGGAGAACCCCTCCTCCTCTATTTTCATTAACTCTACCATTTTAATTTTTAATATATATTTTCCTATTGCTGAAGCATTATTCTAGATAAACAAGATACATTGGCTGCATTATTTGCATGATGCTACTGTAGGTAGATGCATTGCTTCTTCCCTGTGCCATTTACTTTAACAACAAAAAGGAAAGTGACCACAGGCTGCTGAATGACACCCATAGGAAAAGGCAGGGAAGTGGAGTGTTGTTAATCAAAAGGACAAAAAATTGGAGCTATCAAAAGAATTGCTTTTGGATTGTTCCAATTTGGGTCCTTCTCACAGGAGGACAAAAGGTTGATCAATGTAAAGTGAAAGATAAAATAGTTTACACAAAAGGTAAGAATCTTTTGAGATGAAGCCAGAACTGTTCCGACTTTGCCCATCTGGACATGCCCCAAGAAAAACACTGCACCTAAGATGGTGTAACCAATATGGAACTCAGTAATTCTAAAATGGTGGCCCAGGACCACTCAGTAACCCTTCTGGGGGCATACTGCCAAGCTGCTGGTCTCATAACATGAGAGATGTAAGATAATTACAGCGTTGTTTTTCATTACCCTGAGTTTATGCTGGCAAAAGAGTAGATTAATAAACGTTGTGTTGAGCTAAACCTAATGCAGCTAATGGTATAATTAGATGACATTATGTGTCTGATGTGAGTAAATCAATGCCAAGTTTCAGATTTCTGCAGCAATAAAAGAAATGAATTAAAGAAGATATCTAGCACCACTACAGTTCCATAAATTAGTCAACTCCAGTTTAACATTTTCCATCTTGCCTTCTATACCCTGAGGAGCTCTCAGAACAGCTTACATAAATTAATGATCAAATGGAACAATCACCCCAACCAAGTCAAAACAAAAACAGAGTAATTTAAATCTAGGGCTATGCAATGATTCCCCTGCTATGATTTGAAAGCCAATTCACCCCTTGAAATCCCAGTTCAGTTCAAAACAGTTTGTACCTCATTTGTGTTGATGTATGCCCTAGATCTGAGTGTCTGTAAGCTTCCCATTGACTTGCGCTAGATTATATCAGAGTAGCTATAACTTTTCTGGCTTTCAAACAAAAGCAAATGATTACAGTAATACATTGGTTTACAAGCATAATCCATTCTGGAAACATGCTTGTACATCAAAACACTCTTATATCAAAGCAAATTTCCCCATAAGTAATAATAGAAACTCAGATTATTTGTTCTGGGGCCCCATAGGCCACCTACTGTACACACAAAATGCCAACACTCACAAAAGAAGTTGATTAGAAGTTGACATCCACATCATGGTTTAGGTACCTGGCTTGCAGAATCTGCTCTGCTTGGGACTAACAACTGGATTTTACTCTGTGCTTTTAATGTGATAATGAAATGCAATTTGTAGACATATGCACACTTGACTAGCTGCCCCATGACTAGAAATGGTTTGAAAAATAAGAAAAGATGTTGAAAACAAATTAAATAAAAACTTAAATATAAAGAAAAATAATCTACACTCTCCTTTGAAAATGTTAAAACGTTCATGGTTGGTGCAAGGGAGACCTTCCTTCCTCATTCTTCCCTCTGCTTTGCAGCTTGCCTGAGACAGAACATTCCAGACAATCACCCAAAATCCAGCAGGGAGAAAGAGAGCCTCCATTGGCTCACTTGTGATCATGTGACCTGCTCCAGTGCTTGTGTAGCAAGACATTGCTTGATCAACGCAAAATTTAGAAGAAATATTTGCTTGCCTTGCAAAACACTCTTAAACCAAGTTACTCTTAAACCAAGGTATTACTGTATATGTATAGCTCTACATCATCTCTATCTATATCTATGATAACATGATCGCCCCAAGTTTCTTGCTGCTATGAGGGATTGCAAACTAAGTACCTTTAACATTTGCTGTGGTTTTTCCAACCAGAAGGAAGGAAGGAAGGAAGGCGATTCATATCCCATCTAATTCAGTTTACGTTCCAGACACAATTTGTTTCGTAAATTCAATTGTTTTGCCTTGGTGCTAGCCCTGGCCATTCCACTTCTTTCTGTAGATCATACTGACACCAATCTAAATCAGGCTGCTTTGGTACAGAATCTATGGCTCTACTTACCATCTCTTATGTAACAAAGATCAACTTCCAAAAATCAACTGAGACCCGGCCCACTAGAATGTTGCAGGCGTTCTCGCTCCGAGTGGCCACGCCTAGGGAGGTGCGGAAATCAGCTACCCGTAACCGCGCCTTCTCGGTGGTTGGCCCCTTGCTCTGGAACCATCTTCCGAGTGAGTTGCACCTTGCACAGTCCCTGCCCACCTTCAAAAAAGCTTTAAAAACCTTGCTTTTTAGGGAGGCATTTGGCTACTTTGATTAACTTTTTTCTCTTTCGCCGTCTTGCCAATGACTAATCGACTACCTTGTTGATTTGCTTTTTATTATATATTATATTTTATTTTTACCTATATATTCCTTTTATTTTATTTTTTACTTTCCTTTTGATTGATGTACTGTTCCTTTGTTGGGCTTGTCTTTCCCTCTTTGTTCACCGCCCGGAGTTCTTTTGGGAAGACAGGCGGTATAAAAATGAATGAATGAATGAATGAATGAATAACACAATTGCCTGTATTCCAGATCAAGCAGCAAATGGCCATGCAAACGTTCAGCCTTCACTCAATTCTTAAAAGACTGCAGAGTAAAATTGCTGGACTACCTGTTGGGATTCCTTCCTGGGATATCCATAGATATGACTAATCTCCCAGACCAGCTAAGAGATTAATAGTGAAGGAATGTACAGAGTACTCGAACACACAGGGATCTTTTGTGCCTAGCATCAGATGAGGACAGGCAGAGAGACCAGTCGGTGGCTTAGCTCTCCCCTCCTCCTGAGCTAGGCTATTTTATTACCTTCCAACACATCATAGCTACGTCAGCACATAACCATCCAATAAACATACAATTTGTTTTCTCTGGACATGCTCAGTAGCCTAAGATTACCTCATATTCTTTGGCATTCATCCTCCTACGCTTTTTCCGTGGCCATCTTTAACTAGCTCTGTTCTCTGCTCTTATTCGTCAGCCTATTACCCAATAAGAGAGTGTTACCAGTGTGACGTATAAACACATAATGTTTGTCCGAGACTCCTCAAAGCTAGGCTGACAAAACATAGAAGCTAAATCCCAACAACTACCTTACAATGGACAAATTGCAAGGAAGTGGAAACCACCGATTGCTCTGGATCATTGTTTGCTTGCTTGTTTCTTTGCTTGGTTGCTTGGTTGCTTTACAGGCCCTCTTTCTCCTAATAAGGGTACCCAAGGGAGCTCACAATAGTAACAGAGTAGAATCAAAATCCTAAGAAGTTAAACATTAAAAACAATTAAAATATATAGTAATTAAAATACAATAAAATAATTAAAAGCAAAAAAAACATTTAAAACTATTTTGTAACCACCCATATACTGTGGTAACTTGTATAAAAGAATTAATTCCTTCCAAATGAAATTATGTTAAGCAAATTTTCCTTTAGACAAATTTCCCATAGGAATGCATTGAAAACAGTAATCAATAATCGTGACCATTTTTATGTTGTATGGATTCACCCCATAGACGATTCTGTTACGCAAATTTCCCCTATCTCCAGAATTTTTTATGTTGTACAGATTTTATGTTATACAAACTGTTTGTTATACAAGGGTCCACTGTAATTCCATTCCAGATAAAAGCGGGCAGTCCCTAAAAGGTCTTAAATCATGGGGATGTGAGAAGTTAAACATCCAATGGAACCATGTTTTTATTTTCCCCCAACACCTTGCTTTTCCCTGACATTACAGGGAACTTCATTTTTTTATTATTTTACTTTCATCTCCCCTTTCGACATTCTTTTGCAATGGGTCTTGGGAGCTGAGTCAATCATTAAATAGGTGACTGCCAAGTTAGCTGACAAGTCCCAAAAGGAAGGAAAATACTTCATCATCAAGTATATGTTCAATAAAAGCAATGACGCAGAGCTGGTGCTACAGCAGAATGAGAACTGACAGTAATGACCTTCTTTTGAACAAGTATGAAACCTGTTGCCCGGATCCAGAGTTTTTTTGTGTGCATTTAGTACATAGCCACAGGCATAAGAAATGTATTTGCCTATTTAGTGTGCCAGATGGAAGCAGCCTTCACTTCACTCCCCCAGAGGCAGCTTAGTACAAATGCAAAGAAATGCTGAGAAGGCATGAGATACAAACAAGTGAATTTATTTATTTATTTATTTATTTATTTGACTTTTATACCGCCCATCTAGACCAAGGGCTACTCTGGGCGGTTTACACCATGTGATAACAAATAAAAGAATACATTTTAAAAAGCAAAATACAAGGTACATAATAAAATAAAATATACATAAATCAACAACAAAAAACTAAAATGAAGCTAAAATAAAGCTAAAAATGGCAAGAGATTGATAAAATTGGGGAGGGGGAGAGAAGAGAAGTGGCTTAAAAATAGTGCCTTGCTAAATGTTTGAAGAATCAGGGAACGCCATTCTATAGAACCAGGTCTTCAATAGTTTTTTAAAAGTTTGAAGCGAGGGTGCCAGCTGAATTTCAGGGGGTAGATGGTTCCAAAACTGGGGAGCAACCACCGAGAAGGCCCTACTCCTTGTTACAGCTTTCTGGGCCTCCCTCGGGGTTGGGACTCCCAGGTGTCCTGCCTGGCTGGCACGGGTGATCCTGGCAGATCTTCTTGGGAGGAGCTGCTCTGTCAGATACTGAGGTCCCAAACCATTTAGGGCTTTGAAGTCAATGCGGTAGCGTACCGGCAACCAGTGCAGGGCTGCCAGCATGGGGGTCATATGTTGGTGCCTTCTTTGCTCCGTTAAAAGTCTGGCAGCTGTGGAGAGCATATATTGTCAAAATAATTCTATAGAAGCAAATCTTAAGACAAAGGTTGGTCCATGAGAACAAAGCAAAATTGAAGTCCACCATTTGTTAGGATCAATTAAACTTTCACAAAGGAATTCAAGTACCTATGTCCTCCAGAGGTCTTTGTCAGACTTAATAGACCACTGAGCCAGGGAAGGAAAAAACTGCAAAGTCTGAACTAATGAATATATTCTTCCACACTTACACGTTTTAAACAACTATTTTTCTTCCTGCAATGTTCTCAGCAATTTGCAGTCTTAAAACAGAAAACAAGGAAAATTGTCCTCTCTCATCATGCTTAATGTGTTCGGAAGTTCTTTGTAATTGTCATACATGGTAGGGAAGTGCTACAGTGGTTTCCAATGTTCCATACATAAGCCAACCAAATCAGACTATTGGCATCTCTCTTTGTTCTTTCACTGGGTTTGCTGGATGTGTTCACGACCTTCCAATTTTGAATCCAGAAGACTCTTTTATTTCATTTTGTTTATCTAGAGAAAGTATCTCAGTTTTGCTTAACACAGCTGGTATAAAGTGACTCAAACTTAATTAAAACTGACCCAAGCAATGTGCTGTGCAAGAAACCTATGACTGCCATTGATTGCCCTCCACAGGGTTCCTCTTTAGATCTCCTTGTTGGATCATCTGCTGCTACCCATTGGTTTCACTACCTAAGCGATCTCATGAACTCCAAACTGCCTTCCTGACTTATGTTTAACCAGGATAATCTGTCTATCTATCTATCTCTGTCTCTCTATCTATCTACACACACACACACACACACACACACACACACACACACACACACACATTGGTACTTCAACTTACAAATTTAATCCATTCTGAATGCATGCTCTTAAGTAAAACTACTCTTAAGTAGGGGTACCTATCTAAAAAATTGAAACAAGTAAGTTAAAAAAATCCAGAACATGAAAAAAATTGTAAGTCAAGCAGACCATATCTATGTAAGGCAGCAGTTAAAATGCCAGGAGTTTTCCGCTCTTAAATTGAACTGCTCTTAAGTCGGGGTACCACTGTGTGTTTGTGTACGTCTATCTAAAGGGCTTTTCAAGCAGAATCTAAATGAAGGATTACGGCCAAGTACAGACAAGGAAAACTTTGTTCCTGTTAGTTCCATCTGTTGATCAGAAAGTGTGCAAGGTCAAAAGTTACTCAAATGATCCAAGCAAGCATACAAAATGCTCTTAGACATGTGGAGATTTTTGATCTTAGACTACAGTTCCCAGAATTCTGCTGCAATAATAAAAAGACAAGTCCACACACCTTTAGTTCTGATGTTACAGATCACTTTAACTGGTGTTCTCAGGTGCCTTCTTACGTTGGGCACAAGTTCGCACATCCACTTCCTGTTGCTCAGAAATTGAACATGCTGATTTATATGTTTCGAGGTGGATTAGAAATGATGTTTATAATTTAAATTGAATTTCAATATATCTCACCTGAACGAGAAGGCTCTTTGTGGCATCAGTAGTATGGCATGAGATGCAGCCATTGTTGGCAGAGACACCAACCCAAATATTCAGATGAGTTGCCATCTGTCATATGCTGTAAATTCAGAACCAAGTAGAGGATTTTCAAGGTTTTACCTGTGCCACTGCCACAGTGAGTTTCCATGGCCAAGTGGGGGCTCAAACCCAAGTATTCTGGGTCCTACCTCACCACTCTACCCACTACGGTACACTATTCTGGCTAACCCATCTCCCCTTTATGTACATGCATTGTGCTGAATTTGACTTGAGATTTATTTTCTCAGCATACTGCTGAGATTATCTTGAAAGGCAGCTGTATAACAATTTTGGGGAATTCTCCCCCATGCCTTCTAGTACTATATTCGTTAGTGAATTCCTTTAGAATCCACAGCTCTGAATAATAAAAGGAAACAGAGGAAAACTTGGCTGGATGCTGGTGGAGTTCAAGCTGTATGCTTTTGAAATCTCTTTCAAACACCCCAGAAGGTTGGAATTAAGAGTACAAAAGGTAACAGAGCACGGTGGGAAGTTAAGATGCTTGACCAGCCTGTTTAGAGTGGAGCAGAAAAGCTCTATTAACACCCTGCTGATTCTGGCAAGCCGGGTCAACCCCCCTGTGGGGAGACTTGTCATGTGTTATCATCGCTGAACCCCTTTGTGAGGCACAACCTTTCCTTTGCTGCAAGTGGAAAGTGCTCTAAATACAGAAATTTAATCAGTTTATGTTAACCATTTCTTTCATAGCTAGGCTAACAGTATTTTTTTTAATGACCATCAAAAGAGTATGATTCTGTTACTGCTTGGGCATCCCTATGTATACTTCTGATAAATAAGTCTGCAAACTTATTTTCCCAATGGGAAAATGGGCCACTGAATTCACTATGGCAGGCCTGCTCAACACATCACCCGCGGGCAATCGGTAGCCCACGGGGCCATTTTAAGTAGCCTGTGAGGTCTCTGTTGGCCTCCTAATCCACCACCATCGGTGGCATGTTTTAAAAAATGGCCCGCCCGCCCGCCAGATGATTGGTCTAGATTTGTTTTCCTACCTGTTGCCGCAAGGCCCCACCCCTCGCTCAGCTCCTCTGTAGGGCTAATCTGGAACACCGGCAAAGTTTGAGTGCACGCACGCATATGCACCCCTTAAAGTAGCCCGCAGACATTCAGGAGGTCCAAGAGTCGACCACAGGGGACGTTCAGGAGCTCCAAGTAAAACACAGGCTGTTCAAAGTTGGACAGCCCTCCACTATGGCTTACATTTAAATACACACATTGGACTGTACCCTTCATATGCTGCATTCCTTAAATGCCTGACACAGCACTTTGCAGCCCTGAAGACTAGACACAGCTTTGGGAAATTATCTTTATTGGCTGCAACACACATAATCCCCCAAGCCAACATGATCATCACCAAAAAGGAACTCTTCCCATTTGAGTCCATGACGTTCCCTCTTGTGCCAGTCTGCATTTATTATACTCAATATTGCTCTACAAAAGCAGCCTGCTCCTCCATCCTGAAGCCAACTTCATTTGGCCTGAAATGGAGACATTAGACTACAACTCTTGCACAGCTTCAAGTCTTATTATATCAATAGGACAGGCCGAGTTGTAAGTAGCTAGCAATTTTGGAACCAGGAGTAAGAGCACTAACTCTTCCCCATGCCATCCTTCAGTAAGGGTACAAGACCTCAACAAGTAAAAGAACAAAAATATGAAGGTATCCCCTGAGAGAGAGAGAGAGAGAGAGAGAGAGAGATTATGGCTTCAAAAGAAAAGAAAAGAAAAAAGTATACAAAGCTGGGAGGTGTTGCAATTTATTTTCCTGCACATACCACTAGATTTCAGTTCCTTAGAAATTCTGGAGCCATACAGCAAAGCTCAGGTTGTCTTGTCTACTTACAACCTAGGGAACACTGCAAACTTTTAGGGCCATTCATGATCAGTGCCAAAGTGCTTTCCTGCTTTTGTTGAAGGTTCAAATTCAGCAGTTTGAGAAGTTCTGTTTTTCAGATTTTGAGTTTCCTTTAAGGCCACTGCACTGTTGGTATTTTATGGGGTACTTTGAACAAGTAAACTATTCTTATTTTTAGCACGATAGGTCCAGCCAGGCCATGTTTCTTTCAGGTTTTCCAATAAGTCTGCCTTGGCTTCCATCCAGAAAGCAAAAATGGCTCATTTTGGTGCAGGTGTTTAAATGGGTATTTCTTCTAGTATTTATCCTGTGTTATACCTTGCTGCAATGCCCTTTTCTTCCAAGAAAATGTAGTTTTCCCAAAATGGCCACTTTTATCTGCCACAAGTATGGTTCCTCCCTTACACATGTTCAGTCTGGGGCTGTTACGATGTTCAGCTCTTGCTAAGGAAGTTTGACTCCCACTTATTCCACATTGGTGCTGCTAGCTTGGACTCTGTGATGATTTTGCAACACAGCACATTGAGCAATAGACTATTAAAAAGCCACAACAGTCCTTAATCATGTGGGCTCCACCTGCAGCCCTCCTACCTTGTACAAGTGTTTTGGATCTACTGTTTAAACTGGCGTTTGCACAGACCAACCCACCTAATCTTTGTTCTGCCACAGCTGCAGCCCTATGGAGGAGAAGGATTAAGGGAACACACGATGTTCCCTTATTTCCACTAAAATAGACCCATTGAATCAGTGGGATTTGTCAAAGAAATGGCAAACCATTTCTGAGAATATGGAAATGGTAAGCCACTTCAGAATATTGCCTACCTGAAAAACCCTGGAAAGGGTGGTCACAAGTTAGAATTGACTTGATGGAACATGATTATTATTAATCTGCATATAACTGAAAGCCCAGATGCCGATACTGCAGATAAGGGGATCCTACTGAAAAGCAAGGGCTATAACCAAAAGAAGAAATTTATGCAAATTAAATGCAAGTTAAACAGTGGTACCTTGTATAAAGGAATTAATTTGTTCCAAATGAAATTTTGTTAAGCAAATTTTCCTTTGTACAAATTTCTCATAGGAATGTATTGAGAATGGAGTAATCCCTAATCATGACCATTTTTCTGTTCTATGGATTCACCCCATAGGCAATTCTGTTAAGCAATTTTCCCCTATCTCCAGAATTTTTTTCCTTTAAACGGATTTTCTGTTAAACAAACCGCTTGTTATATGAGGGTCCACTGTATTCTACAACATAAATTTATTTATTTATTTATTTATTTTGGGATTTATAAACTGCCAAGCTTAATTCAAATAACTACTTCAGATGGTGTAGATAAATGCAACATACAGAGGAAGAGAAGTGTGTTCCAGCAGCATAAAATATTGTGTGTGTGAAATAGAAATATCCAGTGTTAAAAATGTATGAAATAATCTACATGTATACTGTAGGACTGGTGGTAGGAACACCAACAACCATTGGTATGCAGATTATGCAACACTGCTGGGGGAAAGTAAGAAAGATCCAGATTGGCTAACCCTTAAAAATCAAGGATGATAGTGAAAATCTGGGATTGTGCCTCAACACCAAGAAAACAAAAGGAATGTCAATGGCAGAGAACATGCAAGTCAGTGTTAAGATCAATAACGAGGTAAATGAAACAGTAAAGAAGGTTAACGGGTCATGGGAGGCACACTTTTGGGCTGGTGGACCAGTCGAATAAGAAGAACTTGGAACAGGCAACCTGTGCCTGTTCCCCGTTCTGACCCTCCGGTCCACTGCCATATACTAGGTAGCCTTTCCGTCCGTGCCTCCGACCTGTCTTGTTTGCTGGTTAATGCCACGTCGTTTCATAATAAGATCCTGGTCATCTATGATTTGATCCAACCTGGCATTTCTCACAGAGACCTGGGTGGGTGCAGATGGGGGAGCTTGCCCCCACAGGTTTCCTGTCCAACATCTAGGCAGGCCGGAGGGTAGGGGTGGTGGGGTGGTGGTTGTTTATAGGGAATCTTTTCATGTCAGAAAATCTGCAGCATTGGTGTGCCCAGGGTTGGAATGTCTGCAGCTTGTGGTGGGTCGGATGGACAGGTTTGGGATCGTGTTTGTGTACCAAGCTCCCTGTGACCCTGCACTTTCCCTCTCAGAGCTCTCTGAGTTCATATCAGCGGCATTGTTGAGGTTCCTCCGCCTTTTAATGGCTGGGGACTTAAACGTGCATGACGGGCTTGGGCTGTCAGGAGTGGCTCTGTAATTCATGGAGTCCATGGCTGTTTCAATATGCCACTTATAGGGGTGGGCATACCCTGGACCTGGTATTTGCCTCCATGGCCACAGACGTTGATCTGAGAATTGGGAACCTGGTCTTCCGACTGGTGTCATGGTCAGATCATAATTTGCTGTTTGGGGAGCTGGGCCCTTCTGTGTAGGCCCTCCCCCGAAGGCTACTGGACCCGGTGCGGTTTTCAAAGCCCTTTGCTGACAGTCTGGCTGACGATCTGGTTGACAACCTGGTGGACAGATGGTATGCAGATGCCACTGGGGCTTCTGACCGCATTGCCCCCAAGCATCTCATCCATTGCCAAGCCCGCTCCTCGCCTTGGCTCATGACAAAGCTGCAGGTAAAGAAGCAAGAATTGAGGAGGCTTAAGAGCAGATGGAGGAACAATTGGATGGAAGTTAATCTGGTTGTGGTTAGAGCATTTACCAGGTGCTTTGTCTCCCTGAGAATTGGTGGAGCCTCGAACCACCAGGTGGAATTGTTCCGGGTGGTTCAAGACCTCAACAATCCTGGTCTGCTGGGGCCTCCTCCTTCTAGTGATTTCACTAGTGAGTCTTTTGCAGCCTTTTTAAATCTAAAATTGAGGCCATCCACTCAGATCTAGACTCCAGTTGTTCTGATGTACCCTCAAGTATGGCCAGTACAGCACCCCCTTTGTCTCCTCAGTTTGTTGAGTTTGGGCCTGAGACCTCAGTTGAGGCCTCCAGTGTGCTGGCTCATTGCAGGCCGACAGCATCTCCACTTGATCCCTGCCCATCCTGACTTATTAGGATCGCCAGAGGGAGCATGCTGGAAAGGGCTTCTTTGATTGCCACTGCCTCCTTCAGCTTTGCAGCTGACAGTTTTCAGAGCCTCAGTCCACTGACTCACCATGCCCCATACGAGTTTGGTCAGTGCCAAAATGGAAAACCACCATATTTGCCACCTTTGGTCCATCTTGGACAAAATGAGTGAAACGAATGTACAAACAGGAACATAAATAATTGGAGGGAGGGGACACTGGCAAGGGCACTGCACATGTGTGAAAAGAGCATTGCTTTCCAAGCCCTTGAGTGGTTTGAAATATACATCTGAAAATGAATGTTCCAGTGTTTTCTTTACAGCTGTTTTTTTCACCTATATTTACTACTCTCAGTATTTGTGTATCATTTTCAAAAATAACCTTGTGGTACACAACCAACAGTGAAGAGGGCATTTGCTTTAAAGAGTGGCAACAAATTATTTGGAATTTTAAAATGTTTTACTTTATATTTGATTGGCAGTGAGTAACTAGTCCCTCTCCACTTCAGTTGGCAGTAATCAACTCTCTTCAGAGATCCAGGAATTTTCTCTTCTGGCAGCATGACAGACATGTCCTTTGGCTACAGTTATACCATCTCTATATTCCTCTCCCCCTCTTGTAAATGTCAGGATTTTCAATCCATGGCTCCTCTTACTGCAGAACATTTAAGAATTGAGAACACTGCCTGCTGCTTAATTCTTCCAGATGTGTAAAGAAAGTCCTGACTGACATAAAGGGATCTATACTAGAGCATGTATTCAGTTCACATGTGACACGAGGCAAGCCTGTTAGACCTAGCTGTTACTATGCATATGACAACTGCAGCTCTGTGTGTCTTATTGTTCTAAAGCTTCCATCAGCTCTAGACAACTTAGCTAGTGGTGAATGATTATGGGAGTTGTAGGCCAGCATCTGTAGGCCTAGATTTGCCCAATCCTACTTACATAAGCAACATCTCAGAACAGACCCAGCACTTTGTTGGCACTTCACACTGAAAGACAACTGGAAATGGTGGACAGGTTGTCATCTTGTTCACCATCTTCGAGTCAGGAAACTCCAAGCTTCTTAGGAACCAGCTAGGGAACGTTGGCCTGTGCAGCTATGTGAGCACTTTAGTTGCTAGGTGGGATAGATGGTTTCTAGGAAAAGGGATGCCACATTTTGGAAAGGCATGTTCCTCAAAATGCCATAATGTCTGATCCAATATAAATCTCCAGTTGCTGGAGGAGTGGAGGAGCAGTACGAATGAGCCTATACATTCTACATTCCTGACATAGGATTCTATTTTAGATATATTTGGCTTTATGGCACTTTGGTATTTGACCACATCCTATCATGTTAATAGGATGGTTGACAACCTGGTGGACAGATTACAGTATTACAGAACCACCAGTGCTTGCCTCAAAGTTAAGCGCTATGTTATGCTGGCATCAGTTATTGTGAACTTGTAGCCTTACAGATGTTGATGTACTCCAGCTCTCATCAATCACAACTAATATAGCTAGAGCAGAGGGATCATGGGAGTCTTAGTACCTTAGTATCTGGAGGGCCACATTCAGTAGTATGGTGCCCTCATGGCACCACACTACTAATTTGAACTGCTTGACTGAAAACTCAAGCTAGATGCCGCAATAGGAGTCAAGTCCCTATCACAGGAACACAGGAAGTAGGATAAAGAAATCTGTTACTTACAGTACTCCTGAAACAATGCTTGGATTGAGGAGAATTCAACCATTCACTCTTACCTGTGCTGACCTCTTACACACTCCTGCCTCCTTTTCCCATAGCCAGTTTCCTTCTGACATAGGAATCAGCCTGAAGGAAAAGTCTATATGTCAAACTAGAGCTCCCAGGTCAGTCTCAAGTAGTTCCTCTCACAGATGTTGGCAAGATTTTGGTGCCAAGTACCAAGCATGAGTCCCTATTAAAAAACAAAGTCACCCTCCCTCCAGAAAAAAAGGAGGGCTGGGTTGGTTCTGAATCATAAGTCAAGTCTGAGTTATTTGGGGGTAAAAAACAAGTCAAATCAAGTCACCACAGTGTGTCTTAAGTCTTACTTGACAGGAATTCCCACAATTCAAGTGCCCATCCCTGGCTCCTGTACTAGATCCACATGAATCCACCTATTAAGGTAGGCCTATAGACACATACGTGGGGCTGGGGATAATAGTCTTTTCTGCAGACCAAACTACACGTAACATGTGTATACCCTCAAACTTGATGAATCTTTTCAAAGACTCGCTAGCAAGCCCTAGTTGAAGCCCGTTCCTCCTGACCATGAACAAGACAAAAATCCCATTTCCAAAAGACTGCTCTTAAGTGTATGGTCAAAATTCCCATTGACATCACAGACCCAAATCCCCAGTGGCATGAAGAATGGAACAATATGGCATGACTTCAAGTTTTACAGATCATAATCTTTTCTCTTCGCCTGGTAAAACTGCAGCAGTTTTTTTGCCTCTCAAGCACTTTATTTGCTGGATTCAGTTCTGGTTACTTAAGGATTTGCCCTTGGGGGGGGGGGGACATGGTTTTTTTAAACTATATACCAGCATATATTTCATGGCTGCATATGCTGAAAAGGCCATAACTTCACAGGGCACAAGAATGGCCTGTTGCTCAATGGCCATCACAGGGGTTCAAGCTGTACAAGCACAAAACCTTAGAAAGCAAAAGCAACACAGTTATCTTTATGGCAACAGGAAAGGCAGTTACAGTACTGCTTTATCTATTATCAGCAGTCCCTACAGGGAGGGGGGTTGCATTATGGATTACCTGTGCACAAAATTATGCAAAATAGAAGGAAGAAATGAGAAAAACAACTGTGGGGAGGGGAATAACACAGTAGCTGCAATGCTGCTCTACTACTTTCTGGCAATTAAGAACAGCAGACAAACACAGCCAGAGTGCTGCATCAACTATATTTTCTAGGAACAACTTAACTTGATTTGACTGTCATATGTTTGATCATGAACACAGTATCTATCTATCTATCTATCTATCTATCTATCTATCTATCTATCTAT
>JAHTLZ010000129.1:37705884-37740283 GCA_023846285.1 Phrynocephalus versicolor
ATCTATCTATCTATCTATCTATCTATCTATCTATCTATCTATCTATCCATCCATCCATCCATCCATCCATCCATCCATCCATCCATCCATCCTGCAGAGCATATTATTGGAGCTCAGGCTGGATTCAGTTTCCAAGCCAAACTACTGTCTGAATGAATCAATAAAAGAGAGATGAGAGTGTCCCACTTTCGATCTTTCTTTCTTTTTCCCCTCTCTGGTGGGTGCCCTGTTTAAGGACCATGACCAGAACCCATGGTCCATGAGCACTAAATCAAAAGAGAAGTTGTTGATTAGGCAAATGTCACACACACACACACACACACACAAAGAAGGATCACAAAAACATATCTGCATAGATCAGTGGCTGCCAAAACATTTTCGGAAGGGGAGAAATGTTTCTTCATCAGTATTTGTACTCTTCTATTTAAAAGTACAGTACTTTCATTTCTGCTCATTGAAGCAGAGTTCTCCATAAGGAGAATAAACATTTCTCTCAGCAAGGAAAGCCACTGGGAATCACCAATTCTTTTTACCCCTAAAGTTTAGTGAATATGGCTGCTGTTGGATAAGAGGTTGTGGTTTTGTTTTGTATGTACGTGTATGTTTTGTTTGGGGGTTGTTTGTTTGCTGACTTTTGGCCTCCACACCACAACCAGAGAAAATAACTTTCTTGCATGCACACTGTATTGTGTTTTGTTGTTTTGTGTCGTTACAGTCGTGACCGACTCTTTGTGACCCCACGTCTATGGAGTTTTCTTGGCAGGAATACTGGAGCGGCTTTGCCAGTTCCTACTCCAGGTGCCTACAGCACCTGGTATTCCCTGGTGGTCGCCCATCCAAGTACTCAACAGGGCTGCCCCTGTTTAGCTTCCAACATCAGGACAGATCAGATGTGCTTAGGGCATCTAGGCACCATATTAACCTGAACCAAAAATATATGAGGCAAAATGTCCTTATCATCACTTCAGAAGTCTGCTTAAGGACTGCTAGAACATTTTACATAATATGGTGGTTATAAACATGCTCGCAGAAATCAGTTCCATTTAAAAGTCAATCAGTCCTCCAAAATAATCAGTTTTAGGATCTGAGTTGGATGCTCCTCAATTCAATAAATTTAAAAAGTGAATTTCTTTGTTTGTTTGATTGCAAGATAATGTCATCAGTCTACTTTTTGGCTTGTAACCTCTTTTATTCCTCCCTGAGATGCATATTTTAAGGAGGAGCAACGGCTTTTTCTATGTGTGCAAATTTATTTCATTTTTTCAACTGGAGCAACATAATTGGTTTCCAATATGTAATATTTATTCATTTGTCAGCTTCCTCCTAAGGAGCTGCATGTGCCAAAAAGCCTGCAGTAAGTTTGAAAGAACTTACTAAAGACTCCTTTTATTCCCTTTGGGCCAGAATCTTTGAAAAGTGTGTACATCCAGCAGTGCCTTTTTGGTGGCCTAACAAAGATTAGCTGGACAGCAGTGGTTTAGGTATCTGGCTGCAGGGGTAGCCCAAGTAGCCTTGAGTGAGCTACACAGACCCAGGATGCCCTCAGGGAAATGAATGGTAAATCACTCCAGAGTATTCCCTACTTGAAAAACTCTGAAAAGCATAATCAGTTATGAGAACTTGATGGCACTTGATTATTAATAAAGATTGTTATCTCAGTAAGTATTTTGGAATTGGCTTTGTGTCAACAAGGCTGATTTTTTTTTTAAATGTAAATTAAAAACTATTTCTAGAACTCTTTGCACAAAGTAGCTTATACTTTGTGGTTTACCAACTCAGAAAGGAGGAACATGACAGCGGATATAACATTACATATTTTAGGAAAAAGTAGAAAATCAGAAACTTATCTCTCCCATAATGGCAGAATGCAGAGGTAGGGGGGAGAGATTCCAGAGTGATGTCTGTGAAGATTCTCAGACAGCCAGGTGAGTTTATCTGGAAGTTGAGTCATGGCAACTGGACTTCTTTTCTTGAGGGATTGAAACATTTCACTGCTTATCCAAGCAGCTTCATCAGTCTTGGATGAGCAGCAAAATGTTCCAGTCTCTCAAGAAAAGAAGTCCAGTTGCCATGACTCAACTTCCAGATTCCAGAGTGATAAAAGGAAGTATTTCACAAAATGCAGAAAAGTAGGATTTGCGACACCAAGAAACAGTTCAAGATATGAACTCGAATATGTATTTTAAATTGGACTGGACACATTCATGGAGGACAGTGCTACCAATGGCTATAACTTCTCTCCACTACTGAAGGCATTATGCCACTCTATTTCAGTCCATACTAGCACTGATATCCTCTCTATTGTCTTATGTCCTTCTTGTGTGCTTCCTAGAGACAATTGGTTGACTATGTGTTAAGAGAATGCTAGACTAGAAAGTCATTTGATTTAATCCAGCACAGTTCTTATCTCTGTTGGAAGGGAATTAGTGCAACTCTACCTTCCACTCAAGAACACATGTGTCTTTGCCCAGAGATGCATAGAACAACAATCTCCTCAAGTTCCCTTAACCTGCTCTGACCTTTCATCAATCCTAGATTGCAACCATAGGGTGTCACTTTCTCCCTTCCCACATCTTTTCTCTTGTCCCACCAAGGAGGAGATATCTTGCCTTTCTTCTCTGAAGGGGCAGCCACAGCCGCCAACTTCTCCAACTCAGGACAAGCAAAAGTTAAAATCAAAAAGTCACAGCAAAGTATAAAGCTCTATATGCTACAGGGTAAGATCATTATATACAGTGGTACAGTAACCCCCCACTGATTGCAGAGATTAGGGACCCACCCCACCCGCGATGCATGAAACTCCACGATATGCGGAAGCGGGTGGGGGGCCTGGGGGCGGGTACGGGTACAGGGGGCGATCACGTGCCTGTCCAAGAAGTCCTGGCACAGCGCGCACAGGCGGTGTTGCAGGATCTGACCTCCCGCTGCCGCCTGCCCGCGCCACCTGAGACTTCTCGGAGGGGCCAGGGGGTGGCAGGGAGCAACCCGATCTCTCCCTGCCGCCCCTCTGGGCAGTTCCGAGGCCTTTTGAAGGGGCCCGGGGAGGCGGTGGGGAGCAACCCAATCATTCCCCCAGCCCCCCCCCCGGCACGGCTCCGAGGTGCAGGTATTGCAATCCCGTGATATAGCGGGACCGCAGTACCTGAACCGCGAAATGGCGGGGGTGACTGTACCTCAGTTTAAGTAATTAATTCTTTCTCCGGGCCGTTTTGTATTGTGAAAAATTCTTAAACTGAAACACGGTTTCCCATGGGAATGCACTGAAAACCAATTAATCCGTTTTGGAGGTCAAGAAAAAAAAGGCAGACTGGGGCAATCCATTTAAAATTTTCTTAAATGGAGGCCTCCCCAATTCCAATAATTTTTCTTAAAGTGAATTTTTCTTTAATCAAGAAAACTGAGGTACCACTGTACTATGCATTCATACATTGGGCAGCATGTATAGCAGGTTCGCTAGATTTGTGGTTTCCCTGACACAGACAGAACTAGAGATAGCTGAATTAGCCTATTTTTTAGTCCATGATGGTGCCGAATAATTTCATTGATAGGTCTTCTCCACCTCATTTTTGCATCAGTGTTTTAAAAAATAAACGTGTATTATTTCACCCATTTTTTTAAAAAAAACTACATTTTGTATGTGTTTTCCTTTACTACATGCACTTCTCTATGCATTTTATACTAATAACATGCATGTTTTTAGATAGTATGGTACAGCTTTTGAATGGAGATCTGTATCATAAAATCTGAACATATGCAAAAACTGAAGGGTAACTGTATTCCAGGAAGTTTCTAATATAAATCTGTCTGGTTTAAGAAGTATAAATCAGTCTGGTTTGCTGAAAAGCGCAGACCAAACCAAATATACCATTCAGAGAGTATATTACAACATTTGCCGTATAACACATCACTTCATTCTAACACCTCCCGTAGAGTTTCATCTAATTTTTGTGTGTGCTCCAAGGTTACAATATAACACAAACAAACAAAACAAAATAATAAATCTGTCACTGACTTTTAGGAATGGAGTTTCTGAATTAACACCATTTCGGATTATGCTTTGGCAGGAGGACAAGTAGGCTTCTGACACAGGTGGTCTGCCATGAAACATTGGAGCCCAGGAAGATTTTAATTATGGCTGCATGTCTCAAGTCAGCCATCACCAAATATCTCACAGAGCTGAGAAATGGCAACATTTTGGCTTGGGACCAATCTCCTCCAAATAGAAGAAAAAAGCTGAAAACGGGACAGATGTTTACAAAACTTATTTACCGATATACAGTGGACCCTTGTATAACAAACAGCTTGTACAACATAAAATCTGTACAACATAAAAAATTCTGGAGATAGGGGAAATTTGCTTAACATAATTGCCTGTGGGGAAAATCCGTACAACATAAAATGGGATTACTCCATTTTCAATGCATTCCTATGGGAAATTTGTATAAAGGAAAATTTGCTTAACATAATTTCATTTGGAACGAATTAATTTCTTTATACAAGGTACCACTGTATGTGAAATTCAGACTCAGCAGTGCTCACAAGGGAAAATGAAGAGCAAGCAGAAACATTACATACCCTTTTTAACATTTGAACTGCAGAGCTGGCAGAGGCCCTATGGACCATCAAGTCCAACCCCTCTCAATGAGGCACAGTGGAGAATTGAACTCCCAACAACTGTCTCCTCAGCTAGAGACCTAAGTCACTGCACTATCTAGCAGCTCTGACTAAGAGCCCTACCACACTGAGGCTCTGAATAGCCTTTTGCTTCAAGTCAAATTGCCTTAAAAATCACTTACTGCATTTCCAGTCGCTTTTTCCACAGAGCCCCCCCTCGCCAGGCCCCTTTTTGGCCACTGGGTCAGTTTTTCTTGTAACGGCCACCAGGGGTGGTGTTTTTTTAAACCGATTTCTAGACCACTTTTTGAAGTGATTTGGCTGAAACTGCGGACACCATACACCGGTTTTTCCCAGGTTTCCCCCTCTGTATGCCTTATCCTGCCGTAGGAAAAGCGAGGGGGGAAAAAACCCTCCTACAGTGTAATCATTTCCGCTAACTTCTCCGGTCCCCGTACTTCCTCTATAACACAGGTAAGCCTATCAAAATCAATGTGCCACGTTATAAGTAGTCTAAAGGGAGAACCGGAAAATTAGCTGCATTACTTAGAATGGAAGAACAATGGCATGATGTTACCCTAAAAAAAAAATTCTGAAATAGAAGCAGATGATGGGGGGGAAGCGGTTTAGCAAACTGTGGACGGGGAAACTGGTTCATGAGAAAACGCCAAGTGCAGAATGCTGAATCACTTCAGCAACCACGTGACTGGGGGAGGGCAAAAGGCGATTCAAAACAAAAAGCGGTTGCTGTTTGAAGTGCGGTAGTGGCCTAAATGTCCTGTTCTGATTGCAAATCCAAGCATTCGTGACCTCATCAGAACACTGTCAGTGTTCACTTTCAAAAACCTGTTGAATGAGGTTTAAACTCCGGTGAATTGATGTCAGCTGTATTTAATGTAGTGTGGTTAACTTACAGTTTAGCTTGGCATATTTCTTCTAGATGCTGAGGTTCAAAGCGCACCACCATAGAGAACACTATTCTAAAACCTCTTACAAAAGATAACACACTGAATTTATTCCAATAATTTGAGTTACGTAAAATGAATTGTAATTTATGAACAAGGATTCACCTCAGGCCAAAAGCTTACCAGGGTGGGGGTGGGATTTACTTCAGCATACTGCAATGGTGTGGCAGCAAATTGCCACTCACACTTCTTCATGGATATTGACTTAACAAGCCTGGCATGTGACAAAGAATGCAAGCAGTGACTCAAAAGAAATTCACCACTGTGGTGTTCACAATTACAAATGTAGCTATGAAAATTCTGCTAGTATAAAACAAAGCCTGAAAACAAATTCAGCATGATCTGTGTCTCTGGCCTAAAGCTATGCCAATTTTTGTTTAAAATAGGAATTCTAAATTTAAAAAATTCAACTGATCCTCCATCTAGCTACAGGGCAGAAAACAAATATTCTTACTGAAAGGTCTCCATGGAAGATCTCCAATGATAATATTAACTGTAACAAATATAGAGAGCAGGGTTACATTCCTAGGTGCTTGTTACAGACATATAGAATAACCTCTATGGGCAATCTGCTCTGGAAGAGTAAACACATTGAGCTTTCATCTTTCAGGTCCATTTTTCAATGCATACGTACGGTAGCTAGTCTCAACAGACTTGTAACTACAACCCTTTGCTTGGAATCATCCTGGGGCAGTCAACTAGTAAAGTCCTCTTCAGGCATGGGGATAAGCAGGCACCTCCTGGATTCATGCTTTTTCAAGGATTCATTACTTTCTCAGGTGCACTTGCATCATTCAGATTCATCACAATCCATTATTCTTATCAAAACACAATATACAAATGTAAAAGAGAAGGGGGCTTTGCTGTCTTTATTATACAATTATCAAGTACAGTATTTCTTCAAGTTGAACTTAAGGTCTGAAAAATCACAACAAAGGGAGCCACTTCCAAATAGCAGTTGATTCTGAAGAAGACCTGCAAGTGAGACTTTTGGGCATGGCCAGTTCTCCAAAGAGCTGTGCTAGTCCTTTTTTTTTTTTAAGTTTGTGTCCTGTGTAGAACAACTCAACTCTCCTCATGTAAGACCAGAGTGGAAGTTTGCTCTAAAGAGCCCCAACAGCCTATTTGTCGGCACGTGACAGGACGACATGAACCAGTCCACTCAAAGTTCACCATGCTCCCTTATTTCACCAAGAAGGCAGCAGAACTCCCGGTGGTTGTAGAGCACTTCTCTCCTTGTGCATAATTTTATGCAGTAGAGGAAGGAGAGTCGGACCAACAGAGGTCTCTATAGCTGCTACATGCACTGTTCAGCTTGCCATTTTGAGCAGTCCACTGGGCACAGAGGGCCTCCAGATTAGCCACCTATCTTGTGTCATGAGTCACGGCTGGTGGCTTCTCCAAGAAACTATTCTCTCCTGCTGCAAATTACAAAGATTCTCCAAAAGCCCTTGTACTTTTCAAATACAGAGAAGGGGCAGGATCTGTTCTCAATCATTCCAGAGTATAGGATGCATTTAGGGATCAAGTTATGAGAAGCCAGATCTATGTCAAGTAGAGATGGGCACGACTTAGCGGTATTTTCGTTTTCGTTTTCGTTTTTTCGTTTTTGTTACGTAACGAAACGAAAACGAAAAACGGTTCAAAAATGGACCGAAAACGGAAACGAAACGACTAATTTCGAGCCAATTTTCGTTTTTCGTTACTGGAAAAACACATAATGGAGCTAAATGGGGAGAAACGAAAATTTTTTCGTTTTCGTTTTCATTACGTAACGAAACGAAAACGAAAAATTTTGAAATTAGCTCACGAAAACGGAAACGAAACGGACCCTAGCCGAAAACGAAAACGAAAACGAAAATTTTTTTCTGAGTCGTGCCCATCTCTAATGTCAAGTATCAGGGGGGGAAAAACTTCCTGTTTGAGCAATATAGCAATGGAACCAGTTAACTTTTGGAGGTGTTGAGCGTTCCAGTACTGGAAGAACTCAAGATAAAGTCAAACAGCCATCAGTCAGATATACTTTAACTTGGATTCCAGGGGGCTGGACTGTATGGCATTATAGGCCCCTTCCAACTCCACTATTCTGGGATTCTATGAATTTAGATTTCATTGTTATAAATTCCAGAATATCCAGCATTAACTAATACAGGTGACCCAACTAACTAATTTTGTCAGTGAACTGTGATTAAGATTTTTCAGGGAGGTGAATTCTAGAATTTTGCTGCTAAACAGCCTGAAATACAATAGCTAGCAAACAACATTTCTTCCCACTGACTCCTTTTTCCTATAGAACATATTCATAAGAGTCAATGGTCAGTACTGAGGGATATCACATTAAGTAAAGCCACCAAGAGGGTTCAATACACTAATGATGCTTCAGACTCTTCTGGGTGGCTGCCAGACTGTAAACAATCTAACTACAGTGGTACCTTGTATAAAGGAATTAATTCGTTCCAAATGAAATTATGTTAAGCAAATTTTCCTTTATACAAATTCCCATAGGAATGCATTGAAAGCAGAGTAATCCCATTTTTATGTTGTACGGATTTTCCCCATAGGCAATTATGTTAAGCAAATTTCCCCTATCTCTGGAATTTTTTATGTTGTACAAATTTTCTGTTATACAAGCTGTCTGTTATACAAGGTACCACTGTATATGTAGACTTCTAACAGGAAACTAAACAAATATTTTCAAGAAACATAAACCAATTTAAACTGGTGAAATGCAAGCTTTCCAAGATACTGCGAGTATTTAAGCAGTATGAAGTTGTAAGAAAACCTGAATGGAACAAAATCATTCACACAAATGTTGAACCATCCCAGGCATTACCATCTTTTGTGTACAAATAACATGGTGCAGTCACAAGCAATCAAATCTTCGTCAGGGGAATTGACAAGACACACAGAGATCATTATGGGTGCTTTTACACGACCTCTAAAATCCAAGGCAAAGGGCTCCCAGATGTGGAGCTTAAAATTGTTTTCCCACCAGCTCCGGACTTTAAAAACAATTAAGTACGGCCATGCCCAAACTAAGCGCACTCCAGCGCACTTTAGAAGTACCTGGTCTCCAAAGGTAAAAAAAAATTCCGATGCAGATTGTAAAACTGTGGATGCTGGGCTCCCCTCACCTGTTTGTTTTTTTTGTCCCCACCGCCCCTTTAAGAGACAGGAATCCCTAAGGGGCTGCTCTGGACAGCAGGCAGAGGTGAGCGGAGGTGAGCCTGCATTCTTTTCTCCCTTTTTTTCTCCCTCCCCTCACGCAGACAGGAGCAATGGAGTGTGGAAGAGTGGGAATACGGGGAAGAGGAACAAACCCCACGATCTCTGGTTTGAATTTAAGTTGCTAGCGGATTTTAGAGGTCGTGTAAAAGCGCCCTATGTTCTACATTAGGAGTCCTCCCCCCCAGTTCAGCATACCATAATAAGTGACACTTAAGCCTAGTATTAAGTATAATCATTTGAGCTTCTATTATTTTTTAACACCCTCAGTTCATACACCTAGGCATGCAGTACCTCCCAGGAGTTGCATTTCAGTCAACAGAGAAAAATCTGTTCCCAAGAAAGCATGCATAGTATAGCATAAAGACATATGGTTAATCTTACCAACTGTACACAAATAATTAAGACACCACAAGAGTCAGCAAATACTGACTGCAAGCCACATGAGAACCTCTGGTTGACGGAAACGTTTCCTCTTTATAAAATTTCCATGAGTCCTCATGAGTGGTTTCCATGGTAAGCATTTAGCTCGGTAATGGCAGGTACATATGATTACATTAGGATTATGGAACATTGGACTTCCCATTTATTACTTTTATGGTTATAATTTCCCAAATATGGCACGAATCACTTCAAGCTGCAATGCTTAAGCTGATCAGTCAGTTTGACTATTTGAGGGGGTTATTTTCCTAATTACATTGAGTGAAAGCATGTCTCCAATTAACTGAATAGTGCATTATTTATTTCATTTGTTTTTATTAAAGACTCACAAAACTAGCAAATTAGCATTGCCATCTTCAGAGAGGCATTTGCTTTGCTTTTCTATAGGAAGGAAGGCTGTGTTCGATGCTATCTATCTATCACACTGGAAGCATGCCTTCCACCCTGCATCATCCATAGGTGATCTTCCTAGAGCCACCCCATTGCTGGAAAGAGACCATGCTATTGATTGTGGAGACAATGATACAACCCTCAAGTTCACCAGTGGGGAAGGAGAAGCAAAAATTATAGCAGAGGCTCACACAGAACATTCTGAGGGCAGGGAACCTTCTAGAAAAAGCGAGGGTCAAGAAGTGAGAGTTTGAAGGACCTTTTGGGAAGGGAGGTTGGTTATGTCAAGAGTATAAAAAGGGAGGGAGGAGTAAAGGGGAGGGCTGGTGGCAGCATGCAGTGAAGGAGGAGGAGGAGATGGCAGAAAAGTATGACACAGTGGAGACCTGCTTGAAGAAACTGATATGGCTGCAGCCTAAGTTGTCAAGGGGGGGGGAGTGCTATAAGCCTCAAGAGTCAGTTGGCCACATGGTGTCATAGCTCAGAGGAGATGACAGCAGCCACGAGTAGAGCCAGCCCCAACAACCTCTACCCCCATACAGCTGCAACAGTGGAGAAAGAGACAACTCAACTGTCTTCAACATCTGGATGCCAAGATGAAGACTGTCCAGTACATGACCAGCACAGGACAGAGACAAGCACAGTATTAAGCCTCCAGAGACTCAAGTTGACTCTGGAAGCTTAGTCTGACTGGGGCAGATTAAAAGAGAACTTGAACTGCTGGGGCAGTATGGAGTTACTTAATAAAGTTAAGTTACAAAGGAAGATTCTGCTCTGGCCCTTAAGTCAAGACCTGTGGGTCCCTTTGGTGCCCACTTCCGCATGGAGGATTTTTAGGAGCATATATAAGATCATAGGCCTACATTTCGTATTTGTAATACAGTGGACCCTTGTATAACAAACAGTTTGTATAACATAAAATTTGTACAACATAAACAATTCCAGAGATAGGGGAAATTCGCTTAACATAATTGCCTATGGGGAAAATCCGTACAACATAAAAATGGGATTACTTGGTTTTCAATGCATTCCTATGGGAAATTTGTATAAAGGAAATTTTGCTTAACATAATTTCATTTGGAACGAATTAATTCCTTTATACAAGGTACCACTGTACTGTGTGTTTGGAAATACTGTGATGAGATGCTTGACAGAAACTCTGTCACCACAAGAGAGTCTTTTCCACGAGACTGCAATCTAGTGAGGATACTGCCTCCTTCAATCAGAAGGCATGACTATCAAGTTGGCCAAAATTGACTTTTAAAACTAGTGTGATAACTACTTTTCTGCTTCTCTAAGTCAAGGTGTGTGGTCTTGCCTCAGCCAATCAGCAAATCTGCTGGGGATAAAGCCAGACCTTTGTCTCCAGAAAGATGGAAAGCCTGCAAATTGATATCTTCATCACCTCTGTTTCTCGTGCAGCATAAAATTCCACTCTATTCCCAGTTGTTTGACTTTGTAAGCCTTGATTCAATTTTTTGGACTTTCTTCTTGAACCCCAATTTTTATGCTGTATGATGAAAAACCCCATAGAACCTGCAATCTCATCTTCTCTGAATTTAATTTCTTCTATTTATTGGATTTACTAAGCACCCATCTAACTGCCAAGCTACTCTTTGCAGTTTAAAAATAAATATTTTAGTCACTTTTTTCAGTAAAGTAATTGTCTGGTCAATATCCTTGTTTCTATGAATGGGTTAGAAAATTAGTTTTTGTATATGTTTAGGAAAGCAGTTTTAGCATAAAATATATTGGTATGTTTTTTCCTTTCAGATATTTTAGTGTGTGGGATATATCTTGTCTACCTAGAAAAATACTTAGGCTCTGCATTTCACCAGTATTTACACAGGGCATGCACTACACTGTTTAAAAATAGGTACCTTCCAAGTCACATCAACTTATGGCAACTGTAACAGAGTTTTCAAGGCATGTGAGATATTTAAGGAGTGGTTTTACCATTGCCTCCCCCACCAAATGTATGAGTTTCTATGGTCAAGTAGGGATTCAAACTGAAGTCTCCTGAGTCCAGGTCTCTCCACTACACCACACTGGCCTCCATGTCAGTAAACATACCAAAGGTTTCTCCTGGGAGTTGAGAGACATTCAAAATGGTTTGAGAAGTTAGCCTGGCAAAAATCAAATCCTATTTCATATGCCTGAAGGAATAGCTTAGGGATCCAGCTACTTTTTCATATAAAATAGTCAAACATGAGTGGACATGTTGATGGACTGAATTTCAGTCGTTCATTTTGTCCACTTTAAACTTCAACTTCACCTTACCGCAAGTAGATGGCCATCAGTGATCATGTTGTGCTCAGCTATAACTTATTGCCAGCTTTGTAAATGAAACCGTTAACCTGCCTGAAATAGTCTGAAGTGTTTGCTCCGTGTGAAAATTATTAATAATGCTGCCTTCTGTTTCTATACAGTAGCACCTTTCACTGATTCAAGTATTCAAAAGCGTGTTACACAGGTGGATAAATATTATTAATGCCTATTTTAACAAAATAGGAAGCAGGCAACTTAGCAGAGGTCATATGGCAAGCCAATGACAGCTTGGAGAGCAGAAAGAGGTTTTCTGAGTTTCCAAGATAAGAGGCCATTGCGTTAAGGCATGTGGGATTGTACAGTGCAGCATTTTTAATATTGTGATCCTAATGCCCGTGTCCTCACAGTGGGAACAACTCAAACTCCAGATGTGAGGATGCTTCCAGCAGCAATTTTACATTGCCAGCAACTGTACCAACTTCTTAGCATACCTGGGCAGTGCAATAATTATGCTTGGTTTTTAATTAGGTGTTAAATCTACATCTGGACCAAAGCTTAGAAAAATTACCTGTTTAGACTATAACTCCCAGAATTCCTCAGAAAGTACATCTACTGGGCATAGAGGTTGATATATTCTGGAAAGTACAATCTGAGTTATGAATTATGTCCCATTTATGGAAGGTAATCTTGAGTCCAAGCAAAAATATCTATGCCTGTGCACACAGGTATACTCAGATATATAAACGCTCATGTTTGTGGATAGAAATGACCTGAACATAAGTGAATTCAGTAGACTGTACCACTTTAAACAGTGGCTTGAGTTCTTAGTTAAGTTAAACACAAGGAAGATCTTTAGAGGAAGCAAGGAAGATCACAGAAGGAACAAGCCTTTCCCCTTATCTCTGAACACATCTGCACAGGTTGGTTTGAAGCCCTGCCAAAGAATGCCTGATTGAAGCAGCTCTTGCTGAAGAGGAGAATCTCTCAAAATGGAGCAGACCTGCCCGCTGGCTAACAGGGGATCTTCACAATCTCCAGCTGGTTACTCAAAGGAGTTAGCGAGGACTTACCAGGTGGCTGAAAATCTTTCTCCTTTAGATACTTTCTGCCTGAAACCTGGCCCCAGATATTTAGAAAATCCCCATTGAGAGCAACCTTCAAGTCAACCTTCTTCCCTCATTCCTGGTAGTTTCAATCTAGATCAGGGCACACTACAGGTTTCCTTGAGTGTAAAAACCAAGGTCAGCTGCAAATAACATAGAATGTAACATGTAGCACAATGTTGGTGAACCTATGGCACAGGTGCCAAAGGTGGCACTCGGAGCCCTTTCTGCGGGCACCCGACATCACCCCTTCACAGCCACCTGTATTCAGGTTAAATTGCTGTATTGGCACTTTGCAAAAAATTAGTGTTTTGAATCACAGTTTGGGTACTCAGTCTCCAAAAGGTTTGCCATCACTGATGTAGCATAATATAACTTACAAATGTTGCCAGTCCTGCCTGGTTGACATCTATGGACAGGCAGAGGCGTAGCTAGGGTTTTCAGCGCCTGAAGACAAAGTCCATTTTCGCGTCGCCTCCTGGCCCCTTGATAGCTTCCCCAAACTTGTTATTGTTCTGAGCAGGAGAGGAGGAGGAGGCAGTGCACCAAGGGGACCAGGAGGGGCAGGCAGGCAAGCTAGCTGCCTGCCTGATCCCTCAACAGCTGGGTAAGTGTGTCATGTCACCGCCCCTCCCAATATGACCCGCTTGGATCACGTGCCAGTTTGGCTCCAGACTCGTGGGCAGCTCGTGGCATCTCGGCAAGCTGAAGGTCTAGGAGGAGAAGGGGAGGTCAATTTGGCACCCCCAGATGCTGTGCCCAGGGACAGATATCCCCCCCTTGACCCCCTAGCTATGCCACTATGGACAGGTACAGTTCTTCAGCTTTATAGCAATAGGCTCTGTATCAGAAGTAATGAAATATTGTATTTACTAAATCCCATGTAACCATTTACCCCTTAGACAGGAAATAAAGCTTCAAAAACAAAGCAAAATCCTGGCCAAGACTCGGTTTGTCTGGTTACCGCATGTTCCAGATTTAGGGCATTACACAAAATGAAGCTACTGCCATTACTCCTCTACTGCATCTTAATATATTTACTCAGTTGGCATGAAAAGTGTTGTTTATGCATCATTAGAATGACTAGGATAACAGTCCAATCTGATTATGCAATAATGTGTTTGGAAAAGCAGTTAACAGTATACAAAGGATAAGAGAGAACAATGGAAGAAAAACTAACTTGTTACAAACCATGTTGGAATTTAACCAGTCTAAAAAGATATAATTTACAAGACATTATTTTACTGAACCTTATCTTTCTGCATCTCTCTACTGTGACCCTCAGATTTATAGGATCCTACAGGAGATTGTGAGAGATTTAGTGGCCTGAGTCCTATGGCTGTTTATTGGACAATAAGTTCAAAGGTGTAAATGAAGCTAACTCCCAAGTAAGCATGCACAGGCCTTTAACTTCAGTAGCAATGGGCTACAATCCAGAAAGGCTCGACAGAGACATGGAACAGGAATTGATGGTCTACTACCACAATAGACAGTGTCCTCACATACTGCATGACAGTCTGGTATGCTGGTTTGAGAGCCGCGGACAGAATTTTACAGAGGTTAGTGAACACAGCACAAAGCATCATGGGCTGTCCCCCGAGTCCACTGGATGACGTTGCCAGGGACCACTGTTTTAGGAGAGCAAGGAAAATCATCAGGGATGATTCACATCCTGGCCACAGAGGCGCAGCTAGGGTTTTCAGCACCCAGGGACAAAAACAGTTTTTGCACCCCCTCCTGCCCTTCCCCCAACCACTGGAGGAGGCCAGGCGGTCTCCTTCTACTTGGCCCAACCTCGCAGGGCTGTAAGGAGGAGAGGGTGGGGGAGCGGGAAAAGGCGTGGAGCCCCATTGAAGGACTGGCAGGGAGCTGCGGATGGAGAGGTGGGCATGTGCCCACCTGCCCACCATGGTGAGCCATTTCCATGCTGAAAGGAGAACATAAGAACATAAGAACATAAGAAGAGCCATGCTGGATCAGGCCAAAGGCCCATCTAGTCCAGCTTCCTGTATCTCACAGCGGCCCCACCAGGTGCGTTTGGGAGTGCATGAGACTAGATATCTGTCTCCTGATACCGCTCCCCTGCATCTGGCCCTTGAAGTAACCCGGTTTAAAGCCTGGGGACTCCACATCTCCATCATGGTTTGTAACCTGTGATGGACTTTCCCTCCAGGAATCTGTCCAATCCCCTTTTGAAGGCATCCAGGCCAGATGCCATCACCACATCCTGTGGCAGGGAGTTCCATAGACTTACAACGCGCTGGGTGAAAAAATATTTTCTTTTGTCTGTTCTTACTCTCCCAGCCCTCAATTTGAGTGTATGTCCCCTAGTTCTGGTATTTTGGGAGAGAGAGAAGAGCTTCCCTCTATCCACTTTACTCATACCCTGCATTATTTTGTACGTCTCAATCATATCCCCCCTCAAGCGCCTTTTTTCCAGACTAAAGAGGCCCAAATGTTTTAGCCTTTCTTCATAAGGGAGGTGCTCCAGCCCGGTAATCATTTTAGTCGCTCTCTTCTGCACCTTTTCCAGTTCCACTATGTCTTTCTTGAGATGCGGTGACCAGAATTGTACACAATACTCCAGGTGGGGCCTTACTATTGTTTTGTATAATGGCATTATAATGTTGGCTGTTTTATTTTCAATCCCCTTTTTGATAATCCCTAGCATGGAATTGGCCTTCTTCACGGCTGCCTCACATTGGGGAGACACCTTCATGGAGCTGTCCACCAACACACCAAGATCTCTTTCCTGATCCGTCACGGATAACTCAGAGCCCATGAGTTGATAAACGAAGTTTGGGTTTTTTGCCCCAATATGCATTACTTTACATTTGGTTAGATTAAATCGCATTTGCCATTTCTCAGCCCACTCCCCAAGTTTGGAGAGATCCTTCTGGAGCTCTTCACAATCTTCTCTGGTATTTACCACACGAAAAAGTTTTGTGTCATCTGCAAACTTGGCCACCTCACTGTTTATCCCTGTCTCCAGGTCATTTATGAACAGATTGAAAAGCACCGGTCCCAGGACAGAGCCCTGGGGCACACCGCTTTTCACTTCTCTCCATTGCGAAAATTTCCCATTGACACCTACTCTTTGTTTCCGGGATTTCAACCAGTTCTCAATCCATAAGAGGACCTGCCCTCTTATCCCCTGACTGTGCAATTTTCTCAGCAGCCTTTGGTGAGGGACTGTGTCAAAAGCTTTTTGAAAATCCAGATAGACTATATCAACCGGTTCACCCAAATCCACGTGCCTGTTGACCTTTTCAAAAAATTCTAAGAGGTTTGTCAGACAAGATTTACCCTTACAGAAGCCATGCTGATTTTCTCTCAGCAAGGTTTGTTCTTTTATGTGTTTTAAGATTTTCTCTTGGATGAGGCTTTCCACCATCTTCCCTGGGACAGATGTAAGGCTAACCGGCCTGTAGTTTCCCGGGTCCCCCCTCCTTCCTTTTTTAAAAATTGGTGTGACATCTGCTATCCTCCAGTCCCCCGGCACTGTGGCCGTTTTAAGAGACAAGTTGCATATAACCGTTAAGAGATCTGCAATTTCATTTCTCAGTTCCCTAATAACCCTTGGGTGGATGCCATCTGGGCCCGGTGACTTGTTAATCCTCAATTTATCAATTAGTCCTAAAACCTCCTCTCTTTTAACCTGTATTTGATTTAATTCTTTAGTCAAGAGGGGCGGCTCAGGCAGCGGAATCCGCTCAAGGTCCTCTGTCGTGAAGACAGACACAAAGAACTCATTCAATTTCTCTGCAATGTCCAAGTCTTCCTTAACCTCCCCTTTTCCTCCCTCACCATCCAGAGGGCCAACTGGTTCTCTGGCAGGTTTTCTACTTCTAACATATTTAAAGAAGCTTTTATTATTACCCTTTATATTGCTAGCCATTCGTTCCTCAAAGTCTTTCTTTGCCTCCCTTATCATCTTCTTACATTTCTTTTGCCAGAGTTTGTGTTCCTTTTTATTATCCTCATTTGGGGAGGATTTCCATTTACAGAAGGACCTCTCCTTGTGCTTTAGAGCCTCTCTAACTCCACTCGTTAACCATGCCGGTGCCCTCTTGGACTTAAATGAGCTCTTCTTTCTTTGTGGTATGCACTTGTGCTGGGCCTCTATTATTGTTGTTTTAAAAAGGCTCCATGCACTCTGAAGAGATTGGATTCTTTTAACCTTCCCCTTCAGTTTCTCTCTAACTATTTTCCTCATCTGAGGGAAGTTTGCCCTTCGAAAATCAAGGGTTTTTATGTCTGATTTGGTTGACACTCTTCCTCCGACATGCATGTCAAAGGTAATTGCAGCATGGTCACTGTTCCCCAGAGGCTCAGTGACATTCACACCCCTGACCAGGTCCTGAGTATCACACAATATTAGATCCAGAGTTGCCTGTTCTCGGGTGGGCTCCGTGACAAGTTGCTCTAAGGCACAGTCATTCAGCAAGTCGAGAAACCCAATTTCTCTTTCTTGCCCGGAGCTCGCATTAGCCCAGTCAATGTGGGGATAATTGAAGTCCCCCATGATTACTATCCTATCCCTCTTAGCCACCTCCATGATTTCTCTCCTCATTTCAAGGTCCCCCTCAAGGTTTTGATCTGGTGGACGATAGAATACTCCAACGATCACATCACTCCTTGGACCTGGTAGTTTAACCCACAGTGATTCTATGGTGGAGTCAGACCCTCTGTCCATCTCCATTCTTCTGGATTTTACCCCTTCTTTGACATAGATGGCCACTCCTCCTCCAACCCGCCCCTCTCTATCCCTTCTATAGAGTTTATAGCCTGGGATTGCTGTATCCCACTGGTTCTCCACATTCCACCAGGTTTCTGTTATGGCTATTATATCTATGTTATCCCTAGATGCTAAATGTTCAAGTTCTCCCATCTTTGCTCGGAGGCTTCGAGCATTGGCGTAGAAGCACCTGTACAGTGGGTCCCGCAACAACAGCTGCTGCCTTGTTCTTTCTCCCGCACAGCTTTTATTATCAGTAGACAAACTGTCATATTCCGTTATTCTCCCAGTGCTAATACCTGCTACGCCATCTCTATGTGATTCTCTACCTTCTTCAACCTCATTCCCTGAGGATGATGTGTTCCGAACCGGATGCCACTCAGCTCCTGTCGGCTTTCCCCCAGTTATTAGTTTAAAAGCTGCTCTGCTGCCCTTTTGAGGTTGAGTGCCAGCAATCTGGTCCCATCCTGATTCAAGTGCAACCCATCCCTCCTGAACAGGTTTGGCTTGTCCCAAAATGTTCTCCAGTTCCTGACAAATCTAAAGCCCTCCTCTCGACACCATCGCCTCATCCACGCATTGAGGCTTCTGAGTTCTGCCTGCCTGGCGGGTCCTGCACGAGGAACAGGTAGCACCTCTGAAAATGCTACCTTGGAAGCCCGGGACTTCAATCTTCTACCTAACAACCTGAATTTGGCTTCCAAGACTGACCGCTTTGCCTTCCCAACGTCATTGGTACCAACATGTACCATGACCACTGGCTCCTTCCCAGTTCTCTCTAACAAGCTATCTATATTTCTCGTGATGTCTGCAACCTTTGCACCTGGCAGGCAAGTGACCATCCGGTTATCATGCTCGTCACAAATCCATCCCTCTGTATTTCTAATTATAGAATCCCCTAGTACAAGAAGCTTCTCTCCTGCAGCCTGTTCATCTACATGTACCTGATCTTGTGTCTCATCAATAGTGATGAGGGAGAGATCCTCCGGTGGAACCAATTCTTCCTCTATGTGTGCCTCATGAGGTGTGCTGAGGGAAAGAGCCTCAAATTGATTGTGCAATATGAGACTCTCTGAGCGATCCCTTGGCCTTCTACTCCTTTGAGTCACATTCCTCCACCCATCTACCTCCTGAGTTGGGGCAGTGACTTCCTCCTCAGAAGTGTGCCCTGTCTCTTCTATGACCTGGATAGTCTGTTCCGCTCTGTCCAGGAACCTCTCAAGCTCCTCAATGTGTTGCTGGTCCGATATGCGAGCTTCTAGCTGCTGGACCTTCTCTTCCAATAGCGCAACCAGTTTGCACTTGCAGCAAATGTAGTTCTGTACACGCTCTGTCAAAATGACAAACATGGCACAAGTACTACAGGAAACTACAGCTGCTCCCTCCAACTCCATTTTAACGAGTGCAATAAAATGTATTGAAGGTCTCAAAAATGTAAACTTACACTATTTTTTTTTTAAATCTAGTAAGACTAATATGTGTAGGAACTCCTTAGGAGTAGCTTGGCTTGTGGACTCTAATATCCTTTTTGTAATTTTTTTTCTTTCTTTTTTTTTTTTTAGTTTGCACGCGCCGTTAGGCGCGTGCTGCTGGGAGCAAGTATTTAAAGATAAAGCTCCTCCCCCTACTTACTCTGTGCTCTCAGGCCGTGTGCTTCCTCTCTGCTTTGTCTGCAAGAAAAGGGACTGGGAGATTGCTGGGAGCAAGTATTTAAAGATAAAGCTCCTCCCCCTACTTACTGCTGGGAGGGAAGGGGAAAGGGGGGCAGTGGGGAGGGTGATCCCTGGGGCTGGACAGGCCTTGTCATCCCCGTTCCCCTCCCCTCTGCCTGCCCACCCGCTCCCTCACCATGGGGTCCCAGGGGAAGGAAGAACCGGAGATAGGAGGATGAGAGGCGCCACTCAGCAGCCTAATGGGATGGAGGGAGGAGAGGCGGCCAGAGGGAACCTCGCCTTGGCCTGCAAACTAGAGGCCGCTCTTCCTGACTCCGGAATCCATCTCCACAGGGCCTGGCAGCAAAGCCCAAGCTCCCTTGTCAGGGTGCAACCACCATGCCCCCTGATCCCCTGCCTAGGAGCTGCTCCATTGGGGCAGGAGCGCCACCGCTTGAGGTGCTGCCAGGGAAGCCTCTGCTGGTGGGAGGGCACATGGCTTCCTCCTGCTGCTCCCCCTCCAGGTGTCCCCAGATTACTGTGTGCCCCAGGGCAAATGCACCCTTTGACCCTCTCCCCCACCCCAGACACACCAGTGCCCGGCCAGCACTTCTTTGCTCTCTTACCCTTGGGCAGGAGATCCAGAAGCACAGCCAGCCGCACTAACAGGCTAAAAAATAGTTTTCATCTGTGGGCTGTTAGACTGTTGAATGACAAATGACAATAATGTGATAGACTTGTGGGTCCAGCAAGTTATGCAGCAAGCATACAGAGTAAAATGAGATTGAATGGCTTTTTAGTGGGATGGTCTTGGGCAGGGGGAGGGAGCTTTGGTCAATTTCACTGCATACAGGTTGTACACTGACAATAAAGTTTTTTATTATTAAACACTGCATAAACACTGTAGTTAATAAAACTGTGTGAAATCCCCTGAGGAAAGATGCAAGGACATCAATGGTGAAATATTCTAACAATAATTCTCTATTTAGATCAGTATCAGTCTTTTGGTCTGGAGCTCCCGCCACAACGGACAAATTACTATAGGAAGCAGACATGACCTCAACATTCTGTTTCCTAAATTATCAGCTAACAGAAATTTCCAGGTATGGTTTATGTCTCTTTGTTGACCTATTGAAGAAGCGGTGATAGGAACCAATTACCTCAGAAGGTAGTGAGCACTCCAACACTGTGGCGAGGGCATTCAAGGGAAAATCAGACAGATAGCCATCAGATTGGTTTTGAATTGGATTCCCTCACTGAACAGGGGGTTGGACTCAGTGCTCTTTGAGGCCCCTTCCAACTGCATTATTCTATGATTCTATTATTCTAATAAGACAATGTCATGTGATATCTAGAAATTTCAAGCCTACATCATGCAATTGGAGCAATTATAAATCACTAAAAACATAATTGATACCAGCTTAATGCACAGTAATGTGTGTAGTACACTGAGGAATTACAAAATTAATCCTCAGTCTCTTCTCAGGGTGCAGTAGTTGAAGTGAATTTTTCTATCTAACTCGACAGCACCCTACCAAACTACAAAAACCAGGATTCCTCAGGAAGTAGCGTTCCCAGTTAAAATGGTATAATATTTATATAGATGTAATCTTCAAAAGTGGTAAGGTAAATAGTGTTCCACATGCAGAAATGCATTCGGCCACAGACTTGCACAACACTTGGTCTTTGGCTTGGAAACGGAGATGAGCGCCACCCTTAGAGTCTTGCACAACTAGCACACATGTGTGAGGGAAACCTTTACCTTTACCTTAATCTTCATTTACAAAATACGGTACTGAGGTGATTCTAAGACACATTTCTTTTCAATCCAGGTTGAAAAACTGAGGAACAGAAAGATTCTCAGCTAATTCTTGTTCAACAAAGACCCAATCAGATTTCACAGGACAGTGTGGTTCTCAGCGAAGGATTATCTACAAATCATACAGTATATGAATAATCATCACTCTGAAACACAATAAAGTCATTTTACTTTGAACAAAACCACAAAAACTCAGAAGGATGCAGAAATAGCCTCAAGGCTGTAGTCAAAAAACACATTTTTGAGAACTAAAATGAATCTTTTAAATGAACAAATTGCGAACAAGCCAGTATAAACAGAAAGGCCACACAGACAACCAAAGAAAGCAACCACTTCCTATTCAGGAGAGCAAATTCCCTCAACTAAAGAAAAATAACTTAGGATATTGTTTTCCTATCATGTTTTTCTCCTTCTAAAGAACAAAACCGAAAAATGAAAAGAACGAGATCAGCTTTTTCCCCTGTGAATATATGGCATGTGATGAATTCTGAGAGTCTGAGACATTTCTGGCCTTGTTTTAAAATGAAATAGCTCTTTTGCATTTATTGAAGATATATTGTCAAGAATGTCAGACTAAATTTTTTAAAATACTATAAGTCTGTCTTAAAGTACCACTAACCTAGATCCCACCTTCAGCTGTTTGCTGCTTTCATCACATTTTCAGTAGAGTATTCACAGAAATTAGAGGTGTACTTCTCCCAAGGCAATTTTAAAAAACAACAACACTTCAACCAGATGCATTATTTTTATTTCCACAATAATGATTTTTCTGTTTCTTTTCCAAATAAATCTGGCTTGTTTGACAGTACTCTTAGATTCTCTAAGCCAGTGTGCTGTGATTTCAATGCTTTTACAATGAGCCAGAGCTGATTTCTTGCACCCAGTATAAGACCGCAGTGGCATGTGGATATTTTTGTTGGACTATATAGCCCAGTTGGTAAAGGTGTTCAATTTCCTTTAGGTAGCTTCTTGGGACCTGTTAGATTACAAGGTGTTTGGGAGATGAATTATTTTGCTGGGTGAAAATGATAACAATGTTTTTTTCTTCTCTTGCAGAAGACAAAACTAAACTCCAGTAACTATTAACGTGGTTACTGCTAGAGCACTGAAAACTGTTGGCTCCTGCTGTTCACCCCAGCTCCTGCCAACCTAGCAGTTCGAAGCCATGTAAATGCAAGTACAGTGGTACCTTGTAAAAAGGAATTAATTCGTTCCAAATGAAATTGTGTTAAGCAAATTTTCCTTTATACAAATTTCCCATAGGAATGCATTGAAAATGGAGTAATCCCAAATCACGACCATTTTTATGTTGTACAGATTTGCCCCATAGACGATTCTGTTAAGCAAATTTCCCCCATCTCCGGAATGTTTTATGTTGTACAGATTTTATGTTATACAAACCATTTGTTATACAAGGGTCCTGCCGTGAAACGCAAGAAGGTAAAACAGTGTTTCCTTGCAGCCATGCTGGCCACATGGCCACGGACTTGCACAACACTGGCTCGTTGGCTTGAATACGGAGATGAGCACTGCCCCTGTAGTCAGGCACGACTAGCATGCATGTACGGGGGGGGGGCACCTTTACCTTTAACCATATACAGTACTAGTTACTGAGGAGTAGCACACAGTAAGAAAGTCACAAAGATGAGGTCAATATGTGAAGCAACAGAGACTCTGAACAGACTACATTCTCAAAAATAAGCAGCGGTGCTTAAAATTTCTTTTATGTGCTACTGGTTACATTTGCATTCAGTACTTCTGTGGCAGTAAGTTTTTTTTTAAGGTTACACTCCTGTTCTCACTTATGTGAGAGCAAATCTCACTAACGTATTTCACAAAAGTAATAAATCATATAGGAAGAAAAATGAGTCTAGTTTATTACAAGTTCCCCATTGTGGCCGTCTCAAATTGTAATAGAGAGATTTAATTTCTGTATTGGGAAAAGAAGGCTGTCTCTTCTCTCAGCAACTGAAAGGCAGAAATGAATTAATGTTATATATTAATTAAAGGGATACAGGGTTTTCTTAGTGGTGGCACAACATCTGTAGATTTCCCTCCAAAGTGATATGCTTTATATTTGGGGTTAAAATGGCCACTGAAGTGTTTTTCTTTCATTCAGTTCTTAGACAAAGCACTACTCTGGATATTATTGCTGATGTTGGTGGTAATTTACACTGGCTTTTCTCTGTGTTTTAAATGATTTGATTTAAATATTTATTATTTCCTTTTTATGGGGGATATTTTGGAAGGGCTTTACTATCCTGAGGGCACAAACTCCTTTTATGTAAAGAGGCTGATAATTTTACAAAAAATAAAAAAATAAGAGCTTTGTGGTCCTTACATATATATAATCTTTTAATGATATAAATGGTTCCTACAGATCCTTTGACAGGCAACATATGTAAGTCTAACCTCCTAGCTCATTACATTTAATAAATACACACTTAATCCCCTTACCTAGTAAAGCCAAGTTGTTACCCTTAGGTCTTTTTAGCACGTTACAGGATTATTTGAAGTGATTCGCAGAGCTGCAATGCTGACACTGAGCCATCGTTTGAGAAGAGGACTCTTCGCAGAATTGGCAACAGCTAACCACAAATAGGGCACTACACAAGCCACACACTTGTTGCTATCTCTCTCTCTCTGGAATACGGCTGTCCTTATTTTGACTGTTTGGTTTGATCTGACTCCAAAAAATGTTGAAAAGGGCACCATGTGAACCAATCTCAAAAGCTTTAATGTGTAACTGGCTCTGGATAATAGTTGCTTAGAAACAGCTGAACAAATTCCTGTTGATCAAAGGATGTGTAAATCTCACTTCTCCACATCATCAAGAGAAAAAGATACTTTCAGTCTTTACTTTGAAGTGGTCTGTTCTTAACTTGCAAATGCCTATAAACATACAGGGCAACTTCCCTATATGAAACTTACAGTGCAAGGACTGTATCACAGACTTAGGAAGTAGACATTCTCAGTTGGGACATGTTTTCTTCTATTTTGGAAATACAAATATTTATTTATTTATTTATTTATTTATTTGATGTTTATACCGCCCATCTAGCCCTAGGGCTACTCTGGGCAGTTTACAACATGGAATCACACGACAAGTTAACAAAGGAATACATTTAAAAAACCAATATACAAGGAGCATAATAAAACAAAATATACATAAATCAACTACCCACAGCAAACAAATTGGCCACTAGAAAATAAACACAATAATCCAAATGATGCAGAGTGATTATGACACACAACAACATACTTCTAGGGAGGAATAGGCAACTGCTGTAGGAGATGACAAGCTCAGAGAAATCCGGAAAACATCATCCTTGCCTTCCTGACTGTTGACTGAATGGGCACAGGTTCCCAAGAGATAGGAATTTTGCCTATTCATTATTCTAGAAGCCAAAAATAGATTACTGAGATGTGTCTCGTTTCAGCCCAGAAATGTAAAATACTGTATTTGATCCACACACACTAAAGAACACTTTCAAAGCAGGACCAAGCCAACAGGTTGTTGTTGTTGTTCAGTCATTCAGTCGTGTCTGAGTCTTCGTGACCCCATGGACCAGAGCTCGCCAGGCCTTCCTATCTTCCACTGCCTCCCGGAGTTTGGTCAAATCCACATTGGTTGCATCGATGACACCATCCAACCATCTCATTCTTTGCCGTCCTCTTTTCCTTTTGCCTTCAATCTTTCCCAACATCGAGGACTTTTCCAAGGACTCCTCTCTCCTCATGAGGTGGCCAAAGTACTGCAGCCTCAGCTTCAAAATCTGTCCTTCCAGTGAACATTCGGGGTTGATTTCTTTCAGGATGGGTAGGTTTGATCTCCTTGCAGTCCAGGGGACTCTCAAGACTCACCACAGCTCAAAAGCATTGATTCTGCGGCGATCAGCCTTCTTTATAGTCAACAGGTTACCAAACACCAAAAATGAATTCTACAGCATCTAATGCTACATGGTCCACAGAAATGTCATGGCCGTGAACTCTCAGGGTAGAGTCTCTTGAAATCAACAGAGCCCGGTGGAGCAACAGACTCAAGATGTTATCTGTTGAGTTCAATTAGGATCTATTGAGTGTAGATCTTACAGCTTTGTGACAAAGCAGGATCTCTCTCAAAGCCATGCTAATCCAAAACCCACATACCACCTCACCTCCAAAGTTGCTGTTATCATCATTGGGCAGAGGGGGAGAAATTGGAATGTAACATACTTAACTCCTCAGGGATCTGCTCAGTGAGGATTTAATTTGCCCAGAGTTTATCCAGATGTCTGTCACATCTGAGATTTCTGTGATTAGCAATTGTATGACATGTCGGGATTTGCATAAAAATGCAGCATACAGACTGGCTTCTGTTAGCCCATTATTATCCAGTGTATAAGATTTCACAGCAAAAGCCTTTGGCAACAAAAGCAATCTGTTTAACACAAGGATTGCTTCCTGCTGCAAACCCCTAAGGCCACAGACTCCACTGAGGTTCCTTTTTCCGGGTCATTTGCAAATCAAGAAGAACCCAAGCATCACCCCATTGTTCCAAAGGACATTCCCCTTCTTTTGGTTCATCACTCTGACAGTATTTTTCAATGACCAAAAACTGAATATAACAGGATGTCAGTCCGGTAAGAGTTAGACATGACAATCAAACCCAGAGTTCATTGATAAGCATTTCCATCATACCCTTAGGCAAAAAAAAAAAAAAAATAAAATAAAAAAATAAACAGACTGTGCATTGCAGAGTTCCTCATCTGTAAAATAGGCATAGATAAGGACCGCACTAAGAGGAAAAACACAAATCTCTTCTATTTTAGGCACTACAACTTTATTCTCACTTCAACAGGATGCTAATCTTATTGCAGAATGACAGAAGCAGTTTGTTCTTATGTGCCATCAAGTCACCTCTGAGTCATGGTGACCCTATGAATGAAGTGATCTCCAACAGGTCCTGTCTTCAACTGCCTTAGAAGCTATGTAATACTGAATCGTGGCCACTGAATTGGATTCAGATTTAATCATATTTAGACCTAATGAAACCATTAGAATTTAAATTAATCAAGACAAATGTGTCTCTTTTATTGCCCTGTATGCACTCTAAGAATGCATAAAGCTCTATGCATAAAACTCCAACATAATAGGACAAGACTATTTCTTCTAAGCGGCTTCTAGATCTCTTATGTCATTTCACAGCAGTGAACCCTCTGTTCATTCCAATGTGTTCATTCCAAAGTACTGATTAATTTTAACCAATTTGAATTCTTTTTCCAGGGTACATAGTGTTTCACAATGCCATCAGCTTTGAGAAGTAGTGCAAGAATTGATGCCATAAGTAAAAGTAATATGTTCTTCTTCTCCCCAGAGTGATACTTGTGCAACGCTCTCTTCTGTAGCATTTGCTTTCTGCTTTGCCAAACTGAGCTCCTCAACTTCTGAGAGGCACTTAGCTCTTCCACCTTTCTATCTCCATGTGGGTATTATTATTTCCTTGGCTGACTTCTAGCCTAGCATTTGTTTTGTTTCATTATTTGTTTGCATCCATTTTAATTATTGTTTATGTGCTGATTCTATGTAAACCATCTAGAGTTCCTGTGGGAAAATCGGTGTGATATAGAAATTAAAAAAAAATCAATATACTATTATTATTTTTTAGTATTTTCAACTGGTTCGGCTATTTTGTTTTTATTTCAAAGTGTGATCTTACTGACTGCTTTACCGTGGTATGAGCAGTATGGCCAAAGAACACAGCTCACAGCTGGCAGCAGACAAAGAGGAGGCATGGGCAGGCCGACAGACATTCCTCATTAGCACAAGGTGCCTCTGTCACATTTGCCAGCCACACACACCACTGGAATGTTTACACCAGTGGTTCTTAACCTGTGGGTCCTCAGATGTTCCTGGACTGCAACTCCCAGAAGTCTTCATCACTAGCTGAGCTGGCCAGGATTTCTGGGAGTTGCAGTCCTAGAACATCTGGGGACCCACAGGTGGAGAACCACTGGTTAACACACTATCTGGGACAAAAGGAATAAGTGCTCCCACCACCACCACCATGGAGTGATTACTGAAAATGAAATAATTTCAAAATCATGTACCACATTGTAGCAACAAATGAAAAGCAAACTGTACACCTATTACATTAAAAACTAAGTGTAATCAGTAGACTCTAACATCCAGCTTTTAAGTCCTCTTTCTTTCTTTGCATAAGAGTCTTGCACAATTTCAAGATTACAAACATATATGAAATGTGTATGTTTTGCCATATGCTACATCTTCTCTTGTAAATGTGGTGGGGCATAAATTGCATGGAAGTACTGCATTAAGTAGATTTTTCCAATCCCTGAATATTTGTCCTATCCAAGTAGCCCCACTTTACTTGATTATTCTTTGATCTTCCTACTCCACTTCAAAGTCTAAATGACTAAGAAATTTCAAGTAATTAATAAAATTAAATACTTAAGAGTAGGAACCGTGAAATCAGTGGGACATACTAGTTTTGACTGTCTACAAATATTGCACTCAAACTGGAGTCATGCCTTGCTGCCTTATTTATTTGCAATTTATTGATTTAAAACATGTCTTTGATGCCTTTCTCCCTGAAAGGACCCAAATAAGCTTAAATGGAAATATTGCACATTTAGTAATTCTAAGTAAATAATTTCTTATTTTAATGGTTGCATTATTTCATTTTTGTCCTTTGCTGTTTTCTATACTTTATCATACTCGTACCACCCAGAACAGTGTTGTGCACTAACAGAGCAATATATAAATTAAAAAAACTCAATATAGTCTTGAAACTTATTGACAGCCAATCTTCCCTACAAATTAAGTTCAAGTATAGCCGAGAAAGATATTCTACCTTCCCTCTATAACTACCGCCAACTGGTAGGGATCCATTTCTACCTTTTTTATTTTTTAAGATCAAAGGAATGTCAGGATACATGACATTTAGATCTGCAGCTTTGTTAATATAAATAGTTTATATTTACACACTTGACTAGCTGCCCCATGACTAGAAATGGCTTGAAAAAGAATAAAGGAGGTTGAAAACAAATAAAATAAAAATATAAAGAAAACTAAAATAAAACGCTAACCTGCACTCACCTTTGAAGGCATTCTTGACAGATGCAAGGGAGACCTTCCTTCATCTCTCCTCCCTCTGCTTTGGAGGCTTGTCTGAGAGAGGGAACACTCCAGAGTCCAGACAATTACCCACAATTCAGCAGGAAGGGAGGTAGAGGTAGAGGTAGAGCCACCATTGACTCACATGTGATAATATGACCTGCTACTCTGGTGCTCGTATATCAAGACATTGATGGTTGATCAAGGCAAAATTTAGAAGAAATGTTTGCTTGTCTTGCAAAACGCTCTTAAACCAAGGTATTACTGTATATGGCCTGGCTGTGGGCAGTGAATGATGGAAATGGTTAAGGAGGTGGAGAAAAGAGTTCTAAACTCACTCAATGACCCACATCTAATCTGAGCATGTGTTTCAGGCTGCTGATTCAGAAGAGCTGTTTCTTGGTAATCTTAATGGTTTGTATCTGTTCCCAAGCAAATGTCAACACCTTCTGCTTCAACGGCTCACAAGACTAGAGCATTTAAAAGTGATTGCATAAATGTAAGCAATGTGCTTTAACAAGCATGCATTTGGTGCTAGGGTGAGGAGAAAACCGCACTTACTAGCTTTCTTAATCAACTATAAAGTGTTCCAGAATAGTAGCCTTGTTAATCTATCAAAGAAAGAACACCTTAGCAATTTCATCATAGCATACCATTATACTGTATCAACCAATTCCGCTAGAATGTGTGACTCTGCTATGTATGATGAGAGATGGGCTTTTACCTGAATAATTTCCAACACTGTTATTTGTTATTATTTTGCATTATGCAGCTGTATAGATTCCTGGTATGCAAGATAACATCAGTTTAACAAGCACCTGCTTTGAGTTAAAGGTTTTTGAAGCATTTTCAGCTGTGAGATTTTCAAAGTCTCAAACGGCTATTGCATTTCTTTGCCTGTCTCTTAAGAGCAGGATCCGGTGTCACACTTCAGGGAAGGCTTTTCCCCCCTTTTCTTTTTGGTCTAGGCTTTATGGACTCAGAAGCCATCTTTAAATGTCCACCTTTTTCTTGGGAAAGTTTGACTTAAGACTTTTTCACGAGTACATAAATCAATCCACATACTTTCCAGAAGACATTTATTAAAGTAAAAGGGGAAGATAAATCTTCCATAGAAACAGTTTCTGTTCTTCTCAAGAAATGAAGTTGGTAAAAATACAATGTATAGGTTCATGTGGCCCATTTGGTTCCCAGAGTAGGAAATCCAAGTGCATCTCCTTCCTTTTTTCCTGATACAAAACTAGAACAGGGGATACCTTTAGGCTCCTAGTAAAATAAAAAAGTTGCCAATATCTCGAGGGCAAAACCCTCTTCCTCAGAGCTGGACCAAAAGTTCAAACATGGCAAAAGATGGAGTTGCTAGGAGTTAGTTCTTAGATGTAAAGTTCTTGGCAAAATAAAAATAAATGCCAGGTAGTTTCTTAGTTGAGGCCCAGAGCCGAGATGTTGTGAAGCTGCATCTGAAGTAACGGGTGGTGTTCTTACTGTCCCAGTTCTTCAAACAATGTGTCACAGGTCACAGGTGTCACCTGTTCTACTTTTGCATTACGTTTTTGTGACGGTTATACAGAGCCCCAACTTGTTTTGCCTTTTTTCCTGAGGCATACGGGTCAGGACATTATAATGGACTACAGCTAGAACTTTGGTCCGATTTCCTTCTACTTGGATACCTTTAAGTGCCCGTCATTTGTCATCTAAGATGGCAGTTGTCCATCTCAAAGCCTGTTGGTTGGCACAGATTTTTGTTTTGTTTTGTTTTGTTGCACATTAGGGGGAGGGATGTATTATGTAAGAAGCTCCAGAGAGATCTTGGTAGCACCAACATTTCACAAAAATTTAGGGAAGACTTCCCTATTATTTATCTACCACAAAATAATGGCTTTCTTTCTATATGTCTGTCCACAGAATACCAACAACAAGTTATTATGTGATGTACATATGCTGTTTGGAGAGTGAGGGGGAGATGTTATATAAGGCAAATAAACCTCCATAAAAGTTCAAGAACTAGATGGCCATATGTTTAAACAATAGGTTCATGTACCTGTGCTGCAATGTAAACATCTGACAAGGGCCTAGGGGGAATGGAAAGAAATGAAGATAACTTTGTGTGACACACAGATGAACCCTTAAGTATGTGCCAGAGAGCTGTCTTTTGAACATGGCAAGCGGTGGGAAACCAGTAATTTAGATCTTTAACTAATACCATAATTGGTTTAACAGGGTCCCTGTGAACTTGAGAGAATTTATTCTTTTTAATCTGTGGTTTTCTAAGGTAGACTTCATGTTTCCAGGATCAGTACTTTAAAAGGTGGGTGGGGTGGACAAAGACTCCTGAAGTCTACCGATGTTATAAGATATACCTGAATAAGTGGACAACACACCATGAAAGCTTATATCAAGTAAAACTCTTTAATCTTTTAAGGTGCCACAAAACACTCCATTGCTTTAGCTGCCCAAAACTCTAGTCTAACATAATTATCCCTCTGGAGATCTCTTCTTTGAGGTCTCCTCCTGCCCGGTAAGGGAAACAAAGGTTGGTAATATGGCATGTGCTTAAATAAACATTAGAACTGCCAACTATCAGCACAAAGTTTTAACCTTACTTGGGCTTTGATGTGGCTTCAGTTTTTCATCTGGAACAGACTCGTGCAAATGTGATATGAATTAGTGCAGCTATTAAAATACCATCTAGTTTTATTGGCCTTGCCCTTCAGTGTGGGTCAAAGGTTGAGGACTTTGGGGTCAGGAACAGAGAGTTTGGCAGGGAAATTTCCAGGTCAACCAAAACCCTGCAAATCCACCTGTTTGGGATTTTGAAACACTGACAGGTATGCCTCTGCATCTGGGGAACAGATGGGACTCTCCAAAACCACTGAGAGAAACTGGGACAACTTCAACAAATGGGATCAGGAAATGTCCCTCACAAAAGCAGCACATTAACGGCTACTTGATACATGAAACAAATGTCCTTTCAGTGCGTCATGGTTCATAGTGTGCATCTTCCCACCGGCATGTGCACAGAATTCTGAAATCCTGCATTTGCAGCAACAATGCAGATTACAAAATTGCCATCTATGGAATTACATTCCAGAGACATGCCCATCCTATATTTAACAAATCTGACTGAACACCAGGCTTTGTATCTGGACTCTGCCCAAGTTAGCCAGAGCATCTGCAAACCACCAGGAATTGCTGAATCACTAGGGAAGCCAGATAAAATATTAATATTACTCTCATCATCACTGCCTCCTGACCTCTTGGGTGCCATCACAGAAAAGACAAGCATGGTCTTGCAGCCAATCAGTGAGAAAAACCTTCCAGAACACTAATGATAATAGGTCAATGCATTTTATAATCTTGGAAGCAGCTTTGTGTGGCCAGTTCCCTGAAAGGTAAGTGAGTGGGCAGATTCATCTATGTAGGTGAATGAACTGAATGAAGGCAAGCACAGTTAAGTACAGATTCTTTAATTTGTATGTAACACCCAACAGAGTTACACCCCATGTTCACAACCTTCACGACATGGCACAATCAAATTGACATTGCTGTTATCACATCTTTATTGTGGCAAAATAACCTGTTTTTTAAAGGAATTTAAAATATTAAGAGATGAATGTTCAATACGTTTCCTTCATGTTGTTCTGAAACATTGTTGTTCAAACTACCATGGAGTTAGGCCCTGTAACGCTCAACTCACTCTTCTTTTATAAGATAGTCACATATTTGTGCTATTAATGTATTACAGCTTTATGTTTTAAAAAGCAACTTAAACTATTAGCTGAGCAATAAAATGTCTTGTAAATATCACAAAGTGGCTGAAATCCTGTTGTGCAATTATATTGAGGGCATGATTTTGGAAGCCAATTGCTGTAAGTTAAGACATCTCCATAAACCTTACCTGTTGCATACTGAGCCATGTCAGTCTCACATATCTGGAATTATTTTGAAAACTGGATTTTAGAAGCTCTAAGATGTTTATAATCCATACAATATTCTAGTAAAATTAAGTACGTTGGCTTTACAATAGCCTTTGCAATTTCATCCTAGTATAGAATGACACATGATTGTCACATAATGGCATTCAGATGGCTCCTGAAGAATAATATTTGACACTATTGCTTCTGAGTCTTTCTTTAGTCAATTGTGTAAGGAAAAACAAAATGCCCAGTCAAATCTGGAAAGACATTTGACAAAGCAAATACAAAAGAAACAGGAGCCACAGAGCAGGAAGCCAGTCTTGCCTCTTAAATGGTTCCATCCTGGTTACAATGTTTTGCAAGAAAAGTAATACAGTTTTTCCAAAGGCTTAAGTATTTAATTTAGTGTTCAGATCATGTTTTGTTACAAAACATGATCTGAAAACTAAATTAAATACTTAAGCCTTTGGACAAACTGTAGTTGTAAAATTCCCCAGGAAAAATGCTACAAAAATGTACAACACATTATTTACATTTATATTTTATTACCCCATGGTACTCTTTCACCAAAGAGCAAAAGGATATTTTACTCATCCTTCCATTTCAAAAGAGCATAACAGAATAATAATTTCAGATCAGCATAACACACATATTTCCCTATATGGAAGTCTACCTTATTCCCAAGAATAGGTGAGTTTCATCCTATGACTGAGACTAATGCAAAGCTTGCTTTATTTTTGTTACCCTTCAAAACGTTTTACTGTTTCAAAACAACTTGAGGACATGTGTGTGGCTAGTATGATGACACCTCCTGAACCACTTTAGATAAAGGATGAGCATTAAAGTCAATCAATAAATCAGCGTTACACTGTCAGCAGAGTCTCCTAATTCTAGCAAATGCATTGGTGACTGGAGGTTTTTAAGCAGAGGCTGGATGGCCACCTGTCAGAAATACTGTGATGGGGGTCCCTGCAGGGGGTTGGACTGGATGGCCCTTGAGGTCTCTTCCAATTCTAGGATTCTATAATTCTAAGTAAGCAAGAGCTTACTTAGAATCATAGTACTGGGCTTTCCACACTAGTACTACATTGGATGTAGGTGATATACCCTGTATTCTGGAACGTAGGTGACCTCATCAGCATGCTTAGGTTCGTAGCTGGATTCCCTGTTTTCCCCATCGATGTGCAAGTATGTTATCAGGAATTTCAATAGTCAAACTGCACTTCTCACAATTTAGAGCCATTCCAAATTGAAGCACTAGACTAGGTAGTCTTGCATGGAGCTTGAATAATTTGCTCTTTTAGACTACACTTCCCAGAATATCTGGATTCCTGCTGGGGGAGTCTTAGAGTTGCGGTCCAAAGCAACAACTTTTCCAAGTCTGGGTCACACACTTAACAACACAAGCAAAGATATGGGCCAGAGTCTTGTGCTCACCAACAGATTGCACAACTGGCCAGAACTGATTATGGCTAAGTACAGTGAGCTGATGAGGTGCCAGGACGTGTGCTAGGTGTGTAATGTGGAACAAAGTCAAACAGGAGATCAGCATAGACCTGGCACCTTATCAAACAGCTGTAGCTAGTTACACAGTCTTTCTGCAATCACCAACAGGATTTTGGCCATTGGAAACACAAGTTACAGAGTGAGAACTAGAAAAGGCATAGAGAAGTAGTGTCTGCTTCGGCCGCTGATTTTCTTTTAGATAAATGGAAGCACAGTCAGAGAGCTTTTCAGCTGCCTTCTTCCTTAGATGCAGAGCATCCTTAGACCAAGGATGGCTTCTGGAAGAGCAGGAAACAGACAAACGAGCTTTGTCATTAAAAGCCCAAGTTGTCTTGGTGACATGATGCAGATTCTACCCATTTTAACTAGCGTCCATGTTCTGGACAGAAACAGCAATCCGTTTTTGTTTCGTTCTTCTGATGGTGCTCTGGGACACTGCAGCTTCCCCAAGGCTACACAGGCTGGCTCTTATCCAGAGAGGCACAGAACGGAACCAAACTCTAAAGTAGATACTGTACCTGATGGAACTATATAGCCAGCTTCCTTTTTAAAAATATACCCATTCCAAAACAACAATATATTTAGCCACTTAGAGGAAAACAACAACAACAACAACAACAACAACAACAACAACAACAACAACAA